>MU280191.1:0-600000 GCA_022385635.1 Xylaria scruposa | reverse complement strand
CCAAGTGCCTGCCCAAGTGCCTGCCCAAGTGCTATATATTCTGCGGCATTAAGTTATGTAGAAAGTGTTGCATTCATAAAGTCAAATATATTGCTCGTATAGCTTTTGAACTACTAAGCAGTATTCGACTTTGCTAATAACCTGATTATAATAAAAAAACAACGCTATTAATATATTAGTTAAGTTATTACATAAGCAGCCAGATGCCGAAGCATTTAAGTCACGCAGAGGTATAGCCCTTGCCGTAAATCTAACTATATACGGCTGAAGTGGCGTATATTTGGCTATCAATAAGAAATTGGTGGCATCCCCAGCAAAAAAGGGTGGCAGACCCAGGTGGGCTAGCCCCTCAATTGAGCCCACTACTTCTAATAAGGAATCAAGCATCATAACATAACTTACGCACTTACACAGTATACTTACTACGCCAATGCTGTTTCCTATCAGCATTCATTCTAGATAAAGCGCGCTCAAAACATTTACACTCTATGCGTCTAAAGTTTCCCACCTGTGTGATTTCTTCAACATAATATGCAGGAACTATGCATGTCTCATTTAACCCACTACCCTCCCGAGACACGTTGAAGATCATCAAAACATACATCGCCCAAGTATATAATGGATACAAGCTCGATTCCTTCGGGCGCTAGTTATTGGTTAGTTGATGATTCCTTCGCGCTACTCATTCCTAATACCCCACTCAGTGATATGATTATCATTGTTTATAGCAGACCCCTTGAACGAGCAATAGTCCCGGAAGCTTGGGAAATATGTCTAAGACATGCCGTGCATCCGAGTGTCAGTTGTTAGGATTCGCTACTAGTCTTCGAGTAAGATGAGAATGCGTTCTGTTTACGCAGTGAAACCGAGATGAATGAGCTATGGAAGAAACACAGAGCTAAGACAGATAACAAAAGTTAAAGTGGTCTAGGCAAAGTATGAATTCTTGAGTCCCTTGATCATGGCCCTCGAGGTAGAGCTCATAAATGCACCCTGCCTTCGTCAACAATACTCTTTAACCCTTAGACTTGCCATGTGCCTCAGCAAAAGTGTTTATGCATTTCTGTAGCCGTCCACTTACCTAAGTACGTAACAGTATAGCCAATATATGGTACCTCTATTTTTAGTGAGATGTGCACAATAAGGCAAGGCTCTCTGGGTAGTAAAGTTCCTTTTGTGATGTTTGGTTCTACATCCTCCCCGTGAGGGCTAAAAATGCAGTGAAGCAATATGAAAGCTCATCCCACTTTCCACTAATGCACATGTACCCAGTCAAGGAAGTCGAGTGAAGCAGGCAGTGCTCAAATGACCTGATATCCTACGCTCCCCTAGGGACTTGCCCATTCCCTCCGGAATAGCCTCACTGCACGTAAACACCGTTGCCAGGCTACACATATCTCAAAACATCACTGTCCCAGCCATGACTCTACCCATAGCTATCATCCTCGTAGCAAACACAGACACCATCATGCATCCTTAATCAAGATCCGTAAGGCGATGTATCAGGGGATATCGTCGCGAATCTCCCGGACGCGGTGCCGACATTGTCTCGCGATAGCCGGATCGGCTCCGCGATCGACCTTGTCCATCCACCAGAAGAGAAAGGTCTGGAACTGCTCGCAGGCGTCAAGTGCGCCGTCTGGCATCTAGTTGGGTCATATGTTAGTCTTTCTTTATCTGTATATGAGAATATAGATAAGGACAAGAAGCAAAGTGACGTGACGTACCGGAATATATTGTAGTCCAGCTTCTCTAGTGCGGCAGCAGGTGCTGGAACCGCAAGGCTCTCCGCGGGTATGCATGAGAGTCCGTAGTGAGATGCTATAAATACCATATGTCAGCAAAGTTTCCTGCTGTGTTTAGGATAGTGATACCCGCACGCATGGATCGTAGGATGATACGTCAAAGGAAACAAGAATATCAAGGTGCCGGGATTACATTCGCAGATTTTTCTATGTGTAGTTGATGATACTCGGATGTTTTTGTTTGTGATGGGGAAAAGGAGGTGGATGAATCTCAGAAATGCGTAATGCTTGAATATTCGACATACTGTTTACAGCATTGATAGCAAAGAGACAAACGGGGTCTGCTCGGGAAGTCCTCGGTGCTCTGACCTGCGACGGTCATGCCATCACCGATATGTATAATTCGTGACTCGGTTCGTCCGGCCGGGTCCGCGTTTCGTTGGTTCAATAGAAGATTTAAGCAGTCTTGAATCTGTTGAGTAGGTCGGGAGGCGGGTCGGGAAGAAGCACTGTAATTACCCATGGTGACAACACACAACTCCTTGTCTTGGTGCAAGCGTACAACCGTATGTATCTTATCGGCTGAGGGGTGGAGGAGAAGTAGCAAGGATTGATGATGAGAATAGAGGAATCAGAGTTGTGCAGAACATGAGGAGGAAGGAGAATGATTTATAGACACAATTAGTATTAACTGGGCAAGCTACCCAACACAACACCTCACCTAGAGCTAGCAGATACGGTGAATAACTTATAGCTATTATACTTGTGAATACATCGTTTGCTTATTCATCAAGGCGATTTGGTTAAGTGAATACATGATGGCCGCCGTGAGAGGTGGAGTGAATATCACGAGCATTATATCTTGCGAACAGGCGAGTGAGTATAGACCATTCACTGGCCCTCTCATCTCCAGTCTCTTGCTCACCACTAAAAGTTTACTATTACCCATTACCGTATAAATATGATCTAAACAGTGAATATCTACCCGCCTCGATGCGGGCCTCAATGCCCTTCTCTAATCCGGGGTAGCTTGCATTAAATGTTGATGAGTGTTACCGGCTATGCGGTTCCATGACCCCATTATTCCGTTCAAACCAAACAACCACACTTCATACCACAATCCTACTATGTTCCCTATTCACTACCCCAGCACCTTCTTTTAGCAAATCTCATCATTAGTCAATAAATCAGAGCAGATACACAAACCAACTAAGCCGTGGCGAAGTGCAGAGGGCCAGACCAGATCCTCATAGCCTTCCCCTTGCGCATGAGCAATAAGACGAGTGAGAACGCAACCAAACACACGGCAGCCTGAATACCGAAGGTCGCCTTGGTCCCTTGCGCGTTCGCCCACGTGACCTGGAAGTAGGTGACCACGAACCCGCCGAGGGTGCGGAAGAAGTTGATCCAGGCCGAGACCTCGCCGGACGCCTCGGGGTAGCTATCAAGGTTATACGACGATACGGCAACGGTCGTGATCATGGTGCTGAAGACGTAAAGGGCCCAGCTCAGCGCCGTCACCGCGATATGCCATCTGTTCTCCAGGCTCTGTCCTAGCAGCACAAGGCCTAGGAGAGTGAAGGGAAGGGCGACGATGATAGCGCGGAGGCGAGCTTCGGGCTCGAAGCGGCCTTTGTGGGTTCGTACTGTTTGTGTGGTCAACCGATTAGTTGGTTTGCCGCGATCGGTGGAAAACAGTCACTAGGGACTAGGGGAATAGACTTTAAGATACGTACTGTAATGCTTCGCAAAGACATCGTGTAACCAGTGGCCCACAACCTCGCCAATGATGACGGCGATGATGGGCGTGAAGTAGAAGAAGCCGATCTGCAAGGGGCCAAACCCGTACACGGGCTGGAGGAAGATGGACAGAGTCGTGTTGATGCCTATAGACCACGCGAACGTCTATATGACAAGCATCGCAGCCATGTCAGAACAAAGTCCGGTTTGTATCAGAGGCCTCTCATATTTAGACTTACGAGAAAGTAGTAGATGCAAGATATCAAGACGGTAGGCTTGGTAATGGCGCGGAAAGGTCTCACAATCGCTTGAAAGAATGTGTTTCGTTGACCTCTCGACTTCCACTGCGCGATGCCCAGCAGGCTCGTGACGCGGTTACCGCGATCAGGCTGCTTAGACTGAACAATCCTACGGTCGTAGTAGGTCTCCTCGAGGAAAAGTGTCGTCAGCACGAGAGCGAGAGCGGTCTCGGCGGTATACACCCAAAAAGGGGTCGGCCAAGGTTTCGTCGCGATCTGGACTTTTCCGTGATGCGAATTAGTAATGTGACACCTTTTCCGAGGAAAATCTATAGCGGTTCCACAAGTTCACAGTGCCCTCCAGACACAAAACCAGCAAGCGAATGGCCTCCAATGCTTAATTGGGAGGGGTCGATGGTACTCACAAGCGGCAAGTAGCGGCCCAAGAAAAGGACTGAGAATGAAAAAGGATCTGGTGAGTTCGTCAGTATGGATCAAGCTCGCGTAGCGAGTAGGTAAGCATGTAGGTAAGCGCGTACGACCAGATGTTGATCTTTCGAGCCCGCTCGTGAAAGAAGAACACGTCTTGGATGAAGATCAAGCCATTGACTTGCGCCACGGTAGAGAAGAAGCCGTTCAGAATGCGGGCGGTCTCGAAGGACTCGAAATTAGTAGCTCCGGCGCACCAGGCGGCGGTAGCGAGCGCGACGGCCAAGAAGTAGAACATCACGGGTAAGCGTCCGAAGTAGGCGCTGAAAGTCACGACTGGAAACGAAGACTCTCGTTAGTAAGTATTCGATCTCGATATCCATCGGCTGTGTTTAAGTGATGTTGGAATGGTGTGGAATTATACCAAAGATCCCGCCGGCACCCAGCATGAAGACGTTCCCAGCTTGCGAATGATTGATCTCATCTTGGGTCATGTTCCACTCCCTGTGCGCGCGTGTTAGTGTATCACATAATATTATATATATGTATGCTAACATCTAAACATACGCAGCTTGCGGGATTAAAGTAACGGCTCCCGTTGCAGAGCCATAATCGGGCAGGAGGGCAGCGTAAGCGACAATGAACAGGGTCAAATTCTTCTTCCACCGAGGCCAATTCAAGGGATCAGCCGGGTCGTCGCTTGGCTGAGGAATCAGTCGAGTTCGCCCGTCGCTGGCGAGTTTGATGGTGTCTCCCTTCGCGCTGTCTACGTCGACCTCATACCCCACAGACTCTTTAAACTCATGGATCTTGTCATCTTGACTGTCGCTATCATTGAAGGGAGCGGGGTCAATGGCAGCCGTCTTCTCTATATCTTGGGTAGTCATATCGGTGGCAGTAAAAGTACGGACAAGAGCGAGGGGAGCTTGGTGTTGAGGAGATGAATGCCGAGATGACGTCTATAGTTTCTGAGGTGCGGCAAGTTAATAAATATTACGAAAATGTTGATCTGTACAAGCTATTGCGACTACCAGGGACTGTCATCCATACTAGCTTAGACAGTCACATTCCTTCTTCAACTTGATTGGTGATGATATTTGCTAGCCACGTTTATATCGTTGCAATCCCCCCTAAGTCATGCTACACTAAGCTCTTTGGTGGTATCAGGAGCGGAGGACCAATTAGAGACATCATTCGTATTCCCGGTCCGAAGGAGTGCATCTGCCACGAGGATCAAATAAATTCAATGAGACTGTATTGCAGGCTTCCTTTTCCAACAAGCGAATCAGGCTGGGATCTGGACAGTAATTGCTGACAATGCTCTGTATCTGTATGCATGCTACCGAGGCTACTTCGTGGACTATGATGTGATGTCGTGCTTATCTTACATTTATTAAGTGCTAGGACCCTGCTCAACATGAAATTAACAGTGGTTTTATAACCCTCTCGGCTGATAGAACAAATCTGGAATCAGAACAGGTTACCCCAACTGAATGTTGCACAACCGTCGTTGGCTGTATTGCTGCGCCGAGGGCCAAAGCACGCTTTAAACGCGTCTCGTCCAAATACAACGTCGGGTTTGATGTACGTTTCTCATTTCTTCGTCTCGAGGTCTCAGCTCGCGAGAAGAGATGCAGTTAACACACATTTTGAGACTACAAGACTGGGAGTTCAATACGATATGACTTTTAAATTGTGTTCTTGTTACAAGTGATCGGCATACGACTTTTCGGAATCAGTTGGTTTCCGAGTCCCTTATTGCGCCATCCTGGTGAAACCATCTATTGGACCATCCTCCTGGTGTAATGTGAGTTCGCTCGCGGCAAGCCCGATCCCGTCATTCTACCTGGGAGGGTTGACAAGTCTTAGGCATTAAGAAACATCTTTCGCAAATCGCTTGTTGAGTGCTTCATCCGCCAGAATATAGACATCGCTGTTCTACCGGATCGAAGTAATAAGTGCGCTGATAATCAGTCAGGCCGTTCTAGTAATTCGGGGGGGATTCTGAACTATCTCTTGTGAGCGCTATAAGAGGTCAAGGTTAATGAATACCGTTTATAGTAGGTCGTGGAATCATTCATACGACAGTATGGCATATTGAAGCACGATTCTTAGTTGAAAATGGAAGAAGTCAATAGTATTCACGGTGCAACTAGTGATTGCTGACAATATCGTGAAATCGTGAGTTGTTGCAACACAGCTGCGGGTGACCACGAGCCTTGGCGTGGATGGCTCGAGACGTTGCGTAGCTGGATTTCAGGTTGTGGAATTTGCCTAGATGCGATCTGATGTCGTTCGCCTTGTATTCACGGTACTCCCGCACATAATGTTGCCGCGGCGGTATATGCAAGACTGGTCGTTCGCCATTGGGCCGGAGAGCATCCCAAATAGCTCTTATTTTCTATACTCAGAGAGAAAGGGCGGGGAACAGAAGCTATGCGTCGCGAACAACGTACTCCCCGCTTACTCCAACGGCACTGATATGCCCGCCAGGCAGGTGTGGAAATACACAACCGGTGGCAATTACTTGTGTCTTTAGAAACAACCCCTTGGATTAAGGCACCGGGATCTGTATCAAAATCTTATCTGCTGGGCTTGTCCATCCACTTATTGAGCATGCGACTCGGCACTGTTTAAACTTAGTAAGAGCAAAGCAAGAATAGCCAAGGTGATGTGTCCGTTTCGAGTAGTAATAATGTTGTCAGTAAAATGATTAGAAATAGTAGCCTCGTTCGTTCGATGAGCCGGATGACCGACTAGAGCTGCCCTTCATAGAAGGAGCGCAGCAAGTAGTGATGCCAACGTCAGGGGCTTCTCGTTTGGGTCATATAAGCGAATGATATCTGGCCCTCATAATTCGGAAGATCAGCATCGAGAGTGGGGCAGATTCTACACCGATACAAATTTGAGGGAGCCCGATTACGTGTATGGCTTTTCGAAGAAGTTTAGAAGCCTAGAAGCTTGAACGAGACGTTTTCAAATGCGAGCAGAAAGCTTACAGAGCTGTAATATTTAGAGATTGTGGGGAAGACGGGAGGGCTGGGATTAGTTGTCTTGGCTTTGCAATTACCGTGGCGCTAGCATCGCCCGGAGATAACCGGGTAGTCGGACTTAACGTACACGTACACGTTCTGGAATTTATAAGCAACTGAGCAATTTACAGTCCAATGCATGGCGGCTCTAATCGCAATGACCTCACTAACCTTAGTTAAGAAGAACTATGTAGGAAGTCATCTGAACAAACGTCTTCACGAGATATGCATTTTGCTCTATTTCTCATTCGAATGAGGACCCAGGATGCCTCTCATTCGCAAGGCCTTCAACCTCATAAATCATGTAAGCACTCTTCAGCTGAAATACGGCTTATCAAATGAGCATAGTCGACTAGCGCAAATCTTAGGCCTATACGACACCACTTACACTTCTGTTGATAAAACACTGTCTATTGGGAATACCTATTTGCTGGATATCGTTAGAAGCTCCATTTTCTACGCGCCATTCCATACCAACGGGTACCGGGGAGCCAGGGCTCTAAGTAAGAAGTTAGTCCTTGGGGCAATACATGGATGACTTCTTGTTGCTCGCCTACGCTAGGTAGAGTTCAACAACTCACTAGGTAGCAGAGGGGCTTTGATTTCTAAGCGCAAGTACAGGATGTCGTCAACTCAGCCAATCAACTAATTGAAACGGAGCTCATCAGCATTTTGACTTGACTGCTAGCCCAAACTAATGATGATATTACCAGAGCAAACACCTTTTTCGCTATTTTAGAAAAAGGAAAAGGATTCTCACTGCCACATCATGGGTTCGTAATCAGAGCGGCGTGCGACTCCACTAGACATGTAACTTAACATTATGTTAACGGGAAAACCGACTCAAACGGAGAGTCTTGCTAGGAGGCCACCAGTGCGATGAAACAGCTCTGCCCCGAATATAAATATTCAAGTGGGTTCTACCTCAAAAACTCAACTAGACCCATCAGCATAACATCATATCAACTCGATTCCATCACTATTTGGTCGAAGGTCGCGTACCCAGTTAATCAACGAGTACAGAAGTGTTAACCTACAGGTTTCGACAATGGCAAATAAACAATCTATACAAGAGAGGCGGCTCGTCATGGCCAAAGCTGAGGCCGAAGGTCTCGAATACATCGGCCCATGTCCGTCTCACCTCGATGAGGCATGGATCGATATTCCCCTTCCCGACGGCCAAACAAACAGAACAAAAGTGGTGTGGCCAAAATCATCGACTCCATGTCCGCTAGTCATCTACTACCACGGTGGCGGCTTATCAAGGTGCAGCCCCGATCTGGTCCTGGCACCTGCTCGCGGCTTTGCGACCATGTTCTCGTGCGTGGTGGCATGTCCCACCCTCAACCAGCTTCCCGAGCAGGCGTTTCCGGGCCCCCTGAGAAACGCCTGGGAGGTCTGCGCGTGGCTATCTGATGCCAAGAATCTCAACGATGGTGTGTTGAAAGATGCTGGAGCCAGTATCGATCCGGGCCGTGGCTTTGTGGTTGGAGGTATCAGCTCAGGTGGTGCTGCCGCCGCCGTCATCGGGACTATTCCAGGTGCAGTTTCGGCCGGGATCGAGGATTTCATCGGTGTGACTCCTCTCAAGAGCACCATCACCGGCATCTTCGCAGGGACACCGTTATTAGTCACCGAAGCAATGCTCCCCGCACAGTATCGAGAAATCTTCAGATCCAGAGACGAGAACAAGGTTGCGGACGAGACAGCACGTCTAGAGATAGAGAGTCGTCTTGACGTTCATTCTCCCTGGTTCTCGCCGATCAACCTCAATTTATCTGATTTCAAGACCGCTCGAAATCATCCACCGAAGGTTTTTATTTATGGCGGGGAACTCGACGAGTTCCGAGACGATTCTACTATCTACGCAAAGTGGCTCTCGCAGTTGGAAGGAGTGCAAGTCAGAGCTTCCGTGCTCGAGGGTGAGGGCCATATGGGTTGGTTGACGCCTCCTTGGCCAGCTAGCCACACCCGCAAAATAAAAGAGACGACTCTTGATGGTATGGGCTGGCTCTTGAATCTGGAATGGGACAGGAACCAAGGCCTACCTATCTAGGCTTTGGCGTTACAGAATTTCTGGAGCTATGTTGAGCAATTGTGAAGCTATGTCTGAGAATCACTCAGGTTAAGAAGGCTCCAACGTTAAGCGGAAGAATTGAATTTAGTGTTTTGACGAGCAGCATTCTTGTTATCTATTACTCTATACATACCTATGTAGTACATTAGCGTCACGGGGGGGTGTACAAGACGACGGTCACGGATTTTGAAAATAGTCTCAAAGGTATGATATTCTCCTTAACATCATACCTACTACCTCTTACCATCCCGAATCGAATGGCCTGGGCAGGATCCGCTCTTGCATAAGCCAAAACAAATAATAACTTTCAATAACACATGTTACCATAAAACGTGTTATTATCATAAATGCACTAAATCTAGTCAAGAGCAACCGTTTGGTCCCAAAGCGGATTCAACGGGACCGTATTAATGAAGCCATTTCCTAAACTAAAAGCAGCCAGAGTCAAAGGTAAGCGCAAAGGCGTAGAACGTCAAGGCAAGAAAGCAGAATGTGAACATAGCAGTAAAGACAATTATAGGCAACCCAATTGTACCTAGAAGTTAATCAAGAAAACTCGACAGCCATAATACGGTGTATCTCATATTAAGCCGTATATCATAGGAAGTAGTTCTTTTTATACACATTTCAGCAGTTTCGTCTATCGAACTATATCCCTTCTTATATGAACATATCCTGGGGTATCCCCTTCTCTTTCCAGGATAACATCTTTTTATGATTCACCGTCCGGGATAAGCGAAGCAACTCTGCAGACCGGCAAAGTCCATCGGATCTGGGTGATTGCTGGGCGAGATCTTCGCGATAGAGCTATAGCGAAGCCGTTCTATTTTAGCCTTGACTGTCTCCGGCGCTGTAGTTATACTCCGTACTTTCACAAATAAGAATTAACAAAGATCATACCCCGGGCATCGAAGAATAAAGCATCGACCTCATAGTTTACGACGGAAAATGTTTTCAGGGAATCCGACGTCAATTTAATTGAGAGACTTTGAAAGCTCAATCACCATTAACCCTAATCACGACTTTTCCGAAGTGCGAGCCACTCTGTAGGTGTTCCAGCGCTGCTTTCACATCGGCAAACCCGAAAATGTGGTCGATAACTGGATGCACGGAGCTTCTCTCGTACACTAGATTCACCATCTCTTCAACGCGGTCACGCGGGCCGATGTTTATACCCTTCAGACTTGCATTCCGCTGAATAAGGCGCATACCCACCGCGACCTGGGCCTTTCCGGCTCCTTCGTCCATCAGGCCGGTCAAAATTCCAACGGCGCTGATCGTGCCGCCGTGCGCAACGCAACTCAGGCTCTTGTCCATTGTCCCAGGACCGCCAGTCTCTACGATAATGTCTGCTCCACGTCCATTGGTTAGGCGCAGCACCTCCTTGTCCCAGTCGGGGGTCGTCTTGTAGTTGATGACATAGTCTGCGCCAAGTCTTCTTGTTTTCTCGAGTTTCGAGTCAGATGAAGAGGTCACGACCGCTGAAGCCTATGCGTAAGAATACATGTATGTCTTCAAAGCTCTGACGCTAGTGCCGCGGAGAACCCACTCGTCAATCCAAGTGCATGTGCCTGCTGCAGCGCGGCTATTGAGACACCGCCGGTCCCTTGGAGACACACTAAGACGTCCTTTCCGCGTCTCGGCGACCCAATAGGCCGATCCCAGTTGAGCGCCATCCACGCCGTTGTCGCCGCTATGGTGAGCGTACATGCCTCTTCGTCAGACATGTAGTCAGGCGTCCGCACGAGGCCCGCCTCTGAAAAGACGCGGTACTGCGTCAAGACTCCTGGTAGTGGGATCCCGATACCGGCCGCAGCGTTTTCAGGAAGCATAGGTCCCGTCAAGTGGTTCGAGCGCGCCAGGCTGAAGACTCGGTCACCCTCTTTCAGACGTGACCCGGCGATCGGTCCGCCGACACGTATGACGGTGCCGCTCGCGTCGGAGCAAGGGACTATGGCCTTCTCCAGCGCGCCGTATCGATTTTTGAAGGCTCCAGTAATCACTACCCAGCTTAATTAGATAGGGGCGATGCGTCGGTTCGACGTACAGTTGAACAACAGAACCGGGATAAAATATCAGAGTGCCATACGTTGAAGGTCGCGGTTGTTCAGCGACACGCAGTTGATTTTCACTAACACCTCATCTTCCTTCAACTCTACTGGGTCCGGCGAGATCTCCAACTTGAGGTTATCAATACCGTCCATTAATGTGGTCCATTGTTTCATCTTGACGGCGGTATGGTATCTTTGACGATACTTTACTTCAAACGTCTCATATGGATAGTTGTGATGCTTGAGTAACAGGAATCATTTTGGCAAGTGGCCGTCTAAGACACGACTTATTATGAAATACGTCTACCACGATCGTTGCGTATGATTATTAATGTGTCTCTGCCCCTCCTCGGACCGCTCCTCCCAGTCTGACTAATCCATGAACCATTTCCGGTCCCTCTAATGTTACGCATACAGCAGATGCTCCTATACATTGGTTCTGCTCCGAAGGTTAGGCCAATAATTACCGCCGATGCTGAGATCTTTGTGTTCTACTTTAGTTAATAAATTCATACCAATGAACGACACCGCCAGCGACAATAATTTCCAGCTCTTAATTCCCATCTGTTATTCTTAAGTAAAGTTTCAAGCACGAATATTGTCTTAGAAAAAGCAGTTGCAAGTGGTGATTGCAAGTAATGGTTCAAGGTAGTGGTTAAGGGCTAAGGAGAGGAATAGTTTCCAGAAACCAAAAATGGTCACAGCGTTCTAAGACCGTTGTACAAATTCGAAAGTATTGCTTGCCAAGTATTATTTTAACACAAAAATTAAAGCTCATTACAAGATAATCACCGTGACTCTGTTCAAGGCTTAAAAGAGTGTTAGAAAATAGATGACGGTCATAGGGTTGGTGACAATCACGGTGATCGTCTTGTATGTGTCGCTAATGTACGAAGATCGGGGCAAAAATCACCCACAAGGCCAAGCAATAGCCTACAATGTGAGATTAATTTCAATATACGGTCTAGTCAGTCGTCAACTAACCCAAACTACGATTACTTAACTCACCAGGATTCAAGATATATATCTGATCTTTAAATTTTATTCTAAGGGATATTTAAAAGCACTTATACAAAAAAAATTACCCTTTTAGTTCAGTAGACGTGTTGCAAGCCAGTGGCAGCTGGTCAGTGAAAAGACAGGCCGTTCAACGTCTAGTAAGGGGCTTGCACTGTAGACTATTGTGGGTGATTTTTGGCCCGACCTTCGTACACTATCTAGCCTTACATCATCGCCAAGCCGCGAGCTTATCTCTCAACTCATCCATTTACCTAGGTAATGGATTCCTACAGATTAAACTAACCGAACTATGCCTCAATCCTACATTGAGATAGGAGTATAGATCATCATATAATAGGTACCATGACAACACCATCATATCTCCCCTACCACGAACCCTCATTAACAGAACTCCTCATCACCTCAACATTCCTAGTCGCCCTCAACGGGATCAACTCCGTGCTCGACCGCACGCTCGCCTGCGGCCTAGTCGGACAAGTCCTAATCGGGACAGCATGGGGCTCGCCCGGCGCAAGCTGGCTAACCCCCGACTTCGAGCGCGTGGTCTCTAGCCTCGGGTACCTGGGCCTAATTCTCGTCGTATATGCCGGCGGCATCGAGACGGACGTGACCGCACTGCGGAAGAACATCGTGCTCTCTGTCGCTGTCGCGATTACAGGCGTCGTGGTGCCTATCGCACTATCCTTTGCGCTTCTCGCGACTCCTGGACAATTCCTGGGAGGCGATGGTGGAGGAGCGGCAGCGCTTCTGCCAGCTTTTGCTGCCGGGGCTGCCTTGTGCTCTACGAGTCTGGGCACCACGTTCTCCGTACTACAGGCGAGCGGGCTGAGCCGGACGAGGTTGGGCGCTGTTCTGGCGTCGGCTGCGCTGCTGGATGACGTGGTTGGGTTGATTATGGTTCGTATCATTACCAGCCTTGGAAACACGGGGGACAGTGGTAGTAAGTAACACTGACAATTTTTCCTTTGCGCAGCTAGATGGCCTAGGACATTGAGGCGTCTTGCGATTTGCATATAAGGATGATTACTGACTCTGAACCTCAAAGTCGAACCAGCAACGATTTTACGGCCCGTGCTGGCTTCCGTCGGATTCGCCGTGGCTGTGCCCATTGTGTGCCGTTATGTGTTACGGCCCGGACAGAGAGCTTTAGATCGCATCATACAGCAATGGGACAGCAAGGAGAAAGAGAAAAATGAAGGGAGCGCGAGTAAGAAGGCGAAAATGGCGGCTTGGATTCGTTCCCAGGAGGCTGCATTCATCGTCCAGACTGCGCTCTTAGTCCTCTTGGTTGTTGCGGCCGACTATGCCGGCGCTTCAATACTACTGGCCGCTTATCTTGCAGGCGTGGTAGTGAGCTGGTGGGACGGGCAGCGGGATGGTTCCGAGGCGTCGCCTTCTGAAACACAGCCGGAAACTCATTCTACGGAAACGTCAACATCTGCAGGGCAACAAGCTCAAGACTCTGGTAGGCGGGAACTCGAAATGACTGGCGAGAGCTCATCTTCAGGCACCATTGGTCAAGAGACCCCTGAATCGCGATGTACGGCCTCGAAAGTCTTTGATTCATATTATGCACAGGCCGCCAATCGTGTACTTAAACCATTTTTCTTCGTAAGTACCACGTCTATGTATCATGCTTGAGCGCTACCGACCCGTAATACTAACGACGCCAGGCTTCAATCGGGTTTTCCATCCCGATATCACAGCTATTCGTAGGCGAGATCGTGTGGCGCGGCATAATCTATAGCATCCTCATGATCATCGGCAAGCTTGTCTGTGGCCTCTGGCTCGTGCGTTTCCCGATTTCTATGTCTGGCGTGTTGCGAAGTACGGCATCCTTCATGGCATCGAAGTACGGCCAGACCTTGTCTAAGATCCGGTCCTGGAGTTTCAGGCCTACGACAAAGTCCACGAGAGCTCAGGAGCCCCAGTCGAATGAACGCCCACCAACCCATACAACGACATGTGTGGAGTTGAGCACGCCACAAGCCTCAGTTAGGTTGCGTCCGAGTGAACCAGCTTCATCTTCTCTTCAGGATTCTACGTCAGCTACGCCTCCGAAGCCTATTTCCCTTTACCCAGCAGCCGTGATGGGTTGCGCCATGGTTTCACGTGGCGAGATAGGATTTCTCATCTCGTCAATGGCGGAAAGTCAAGGTGTATTCCGTCGCGCGGATGAAAACGCCTCCGAAGCTTCAGAGCTCTTCTTGATTGTAACCTGGGCTATATTTGTCTGCACGATTCTTGGTCCCATCTGCACTGGCCTGCTCGTTAAACGCATTAAAAGGCTTGAGAAGGCTAGCCAGGCGTCCAGAGGTGATGTCTTGGGCGTTTGGGGCGTTGGATGATTCTGGCGAACCTATATTACTATAAGGCAATCTCTGATGAATGAATAATATAGAAGATTTCGCGGTCGCATTTGAGTCAATACCGCTGTTTGCGCAAATGTGTTGGAGGTTAAAAGTGCTGTGTTACTAGTAGAGCTACGACAAGTAGCAGAATCAAAACAGGTGTTTTTTTACAAGCATACCCAATAGCATTTTTCTCATCTAGTATTTGAATGAACATCACATCGGGAGTGATAAGCTTCGTACATATGTTAAATAGATTTGGACGTGGTTGGTGGCCGCAATCTGGTTATGCCTCACATTGATGCGCAGCATTACAAGGACTGGTATATTCTTGGGATCCGTCTTCTCAGCATATAACTTCATAAAATGAGTTAAAATTGCATCGCCCTATGTCTGATTCAGTAAATCAAAGGTGAAATTTGCACTGGGAGATTCTGCCTTGAATCATTGCCCAATTATTCATATACACCAGCACTCGCTCAGCCTACTTTCTTAAGTGCTTATGTTAAGGGGCTATGCAAAGCAAGTGGCTTATAACCCCGCCTATCTCTGCCCAACCTATATTTTCTTTTCTTTTCTTTTTTTACTGCACTTCTAACTGGCAATAACAACTACCTTTATCCAGCAAAGTCGATATTTAACACGGCCCAGGCATAGCAGAGTCAAGATACATCCTATTCAAATGGATGTGAACATTTATAAACACGACCCGCTTGATTCAACAGAGCGCTCATTTCGCTTGTTACGACTTAAAGGGGGCACTGGGCAAGAAATCCAATGCGAACTCATTCCTACTAGTTTCGGCAACAGTCAACTTCGATACGAGGCGGTGTCGTATACTTGGGGTCCAGATTTCAAAGCAGCCACAATAAACATCCATGGGAAAAAATTACCTGTCACTTTTAATCTATATCTGATACTGCACGATCTACGCAATTTAGAAACAAACCGGATCTTATGGATCGATGCTATTTGCATCAACCAGCGTAACGAGCTCGAAAAGGGACATCAGGTTCAACAAATGAGGGAGATATTTAGTTCAGCCGAACGAGTGCTTTTCTGTATAGGCCGGCCGACAGACTTAACGAATCTTCTCATGGATTCTTTGAGAGAACTACAAGGGAAGTTGCAAAAACTGGATCTCGAAGAAAGCTCAATCAAAACTGCTTGGGAAGAGGTTCAGCTTCAAATAGCCGATGATCACTTCAGCCCGGTATCCGAACAGTTGGAGGCCCTGGCATGCATTCAACGTCAGGGTCTAGAATACATCCTAACACAAGATTGGTTCCAAAGGGTGTGGATTCTACAAGAAGTTGCTAATGCTCGCAAAGCGCTAGTATATTGCGGCTATAGATGGGTATCAGCAGCCACATTTGTTATAGGGACCAGGCTTCTCAGTCTTGCACACGGCAATCATATACCCTCTATTGAACCCGCTACAGCGGTATTAGAGCTTATGCCGGTACCTTTGAAAAGATACCCCGAAGGTGTGAAAACCCGGGATCTTTATTCAGTCCTTCGGGAGTTTCGATACGCAAAGGCAACAGACGAACGCGATAAAATATTCGCCCTTTTTGGACTGTGTACAGATACGCAACTTAAAGGATTTCCTCAGGCCGACTATACAAAATCTGAGAAAGAAGTAATTCGCGATGCAGTTTCGTATATATGCCATTGCGATTTCAGAGATGTATTCAACGTCCCATTTGTTACGATTAGCGACTTCTTACAGAGACTAGACTCTATCGAAGATGAAACCCTTTTGCACCTTTTGGATCTATCAGACGCGGCGAATGCACATAGTCTTCTCCAGCACACTAGGGGATCAATCAATGTCACTTTGGAGATGATACAGAAGGCAGCGGACAATACGATGCAAGAAAATGGAATAATAGAACTTCTCGTTCAGCAGCCAAGCGCGAAAACTATACGTTTATCCGAAGCCGAAAGTGGCAGGACACTGTTGTACTGGGCGGCTGAAAATGGGCATGAGACTCTCATCAGGCTGCTTATCGAAAAAGGGGCTGATTTTATGACTGCAAATAGCGATGGATACGTGCCACTACACCTGGCTGCTTATAATGGACACGAAGCTATTGTGAGGCTGCTACTCGAAAAAGGCGCTGATATTGAGCCCAGATATTCTCCCTGTACGCCTTTGCACTTCGCCGCTCAACATGGAAAGGAAGCAACTACGAGACTATTAATCGAAAAAGGGGCCAGGGTTAATGGTGGTACTATTGATTCACCTTTACACTGGGCTTCTGAGGGAGGGCATGAGACCACTGTAAGGTTGCTAGTCGAAAAAGGCGCAAACATCAGGGCTCGAAATGCCGAATGGCGGACACCGTTGCAGCTAGCTACTCTAAGTAGACATAAGGCCGTTGTGTCGCTACTAGAGAGAGCGGAGGCGTTAGCCGAAAAGAACACTCGCTGCCTGTTCGACAGAAGAGGAGCAGTCTAACTCCCGAGATATATATTGTGCTACAGAAGGCCCCCAGATACACGGAGCCTCGTCTCCGTCCTATTCTTCTGGCACTGCAAGCCCAACGAGCCCTCTCGACGGAGCCGAGTGGCAGAGAGGGGAGTTCGATAACTACCCCGAGCTACCCTCGCCCAAACACGACGAGACAAGCGGGAGAGAGGCCAAGAGGAGGAGGTTGGAGCACAATGAGCTCGCTACATCAACCTATACAACAAGTTATGGATACTGGCAAAGTAGCTCTGAGAATGACTACGCATGGTCGAACACATACTGGCAATAGCTTTTCACAGACCGACCCAACAGACGTAGTTTTAATACAGGAATCATACCACACTTCCCCTCCCAGATATTCTTTACACAGAAGTTAGTGCTGACCGTAATAATCGACGAAGTCAATATAATAACCCACCGCTTCAGCGCATGTCAACATGAACTTCAATGAACGTCGAAGAGTTCATCTGCCAGCCTTATATATTGAAGCACGTAGATTGGCCCCTCCAAGAATACCTTAGACGGTGCAAAGATGGCGATATTCCGTTCGTTCAGATATAGATTTCTTCCAACTAACTCTAATCAACTCCGAAGTTGTGCGCACACAATTTCAATATGGAATGAGAAATAAATAAGCCTAGAGTCTATCTACAGAAGCTCTCGTAGCAGAGATTCAGCACATTATTTTCTGTCCTTTTCACAAGCGTAACACCGGTAAGCTGACACGTTTCCTTGAATGCAGATGAAAGATAGATAGGTAGGTTGGTAGGTAGCTGACCACCGAGCTCTATATATTAATACACCACTGGAACACACGTTATCGGTCCTTCGCCCCAAAGGACTCGAAACATAAATCCCGCGTAAAAAAAGTACAAGCATACAAGATTTTAGTCATTACCCCCATAGACGCCGTAGAATGCCATTTCATCACAAATTGAGCCCATCACGAGGCTCTGGCGCTAAATACATGCCCTCATGCTAACAACATGTGAGTGAACCTTATGCCCACGTCTCCCGTCGTGAATTTTCTCGTATCTCGTATCAGTGAGCGCAATGATATGAATGGACCTATAGCTTCAACGACATGACCATGTGTGGCATATTATGGTGCTTGCCTTGCTATAGCCATGAATTGTTCGGCGATCTGTGGGAGCAGGTTAGATAAACAGACATTAAAAAGGTGGGCTTTAACTGGGGATGGACTTACTTCGCGATCCGCCTTGATGAAAGGTTGCTCGAAGAACATGCGCTTCTGGTCCTTGATAAGCTCAAGAATGACAGTCATGAGCCCCCATGGTTGCGGCCAGTATCCTGCCAGTCGTTCGAGCAAAATCCGAACAATTTGCTGACGGATATCTGTCTCTTCCGGATCATTCATGTCTTGGCCGAAGAGATCGAGTACAACGTGAGTGAAGTACTCCGTTGAAGGCCCTGGGTATCGTAACCGGTCGATGATGCTGCTCAACAAATAGTAACGGCCTTCAGGCGATAGCTCATGCACTAAGAGCGACAAAGTGGCAACATCAGCAGATCCAAGAGCAAACAATGGTCCTGCTTGTCGAGATCTAGAGACCACATGATCGCCAACATACTCCACTATATCATCGATGAGTCTCGGATCAACGGTAAGACGTACGTATCCGAAGATGGTTTCGTTTCCATTGCTTTTGTTGATAGCATGTGTTAGGTGTGCAATAGCATCTTCAGATGGGCCTGCCTGCATGAGTTGCTCGAGGACGTGCAGCATGCCTGCTTCCCTGAGAGCCGAGAAAGACAGAACGATCGTGTCCGCTTCCGAGGGTTGAGCAATAGAATCCTCCGCAGCATCCGGCCTGGGGTTACTGTTTAAAACTATGTTTCTCAATTGCCTGACATGGGGCGCAATGCTGCCACATAGCTGAGTGGCGTTGGCCGATACGTAATCTGCATAGTCATGTGTGAGTGTTACCATGAGCTTGATAACTGCCCTGTAGTAGTCTTTGACAACATCCGCGACATCAATAATTTTCATGTGATCAGACACATTTCTTAGAAGTGATTGCAGGATTTTTGTGAACGGTGCCCAACCGGCTCTTCCCTCGAGTGACAGTAAATTAGGCAAGAATTGCCTGTGTCCAATAAGATATACCCAGGAATAGGAGAAACCTGGAAATCGGTCTGGATTGAGGCGTAGGAGAGTCTCTGCTAGATCTAGCAGAACATCTTTTCGGTAGGGCTGGAGGTTATCAACAAATATGTTATCGATGGCATGCATCAGCATCGCAAATAGACGGAAGAAGACGCGTGCGTTGAATCGTTCCCCTCGCGTAATGTGGTGATGGTTGAGAATAACCGGAATAAGGGCCAGTACGGCTCGCATAACGGTGACGGGGCCGTCTTTCGGATCCTCAAAATCGGCCGTGCTATCCTGGGCAAAAATCTCGATCATTTTTACAAGTGCGTCCACACAAGCGAAGGCCTCAGTCTTACTGACACCCCCAGCATGCATGAGCTGTTCATAGTGGCTGACCGAGCCATCAAAGCCTCTGTGCAAGAGGAGTAGAAAGCTATCCAGGCTGCCGATCACTCCCCTGCCTCGTAGCTGCCTGATAAAGCCAGACAGTACTTTGTCTGTTGCATTCGAATTCGATATTATTCTTCCCCACTCTTCTAGAACGTAGTCGAAACAATCCCCTTGTTCAGTGACACCCTCCACTTGGGGCTTCGATAATCCCGATTGGAGTAACTTCGACTTCAGCCTTTGACCTGCTTCGAAGCTCGGATCTTCCAATATCCAGTCCCATGCAGCCAGGAAACTATGCACATAATCAGCGGCCAACGCGACCGGCCTCTCGTTGAAGAGCGTGAGATCCAAAAGTTCTCCGAAAAACTCCAGGGATGACTCTTCCCGTTGTTCGAGGGCCTTGGCAGTCATTGTATCGATGTTGTGCAGATCGAGAAGGTCCGTCTGAAGCAAAGCTGATATTAAAGGCATATGGAGGATGTTCTGAGTTGGCTGGTTGTAAAGGCTGACTTGGACACGATCATGTAAGTTCGAGCCAGAACTAGAGGATATCTTCAATATTAACTCAAGGATATGGACAAGGGCCTCTATGAACAAGGTACTGTGATTGTACCTGCCGAATAAAAGGTTGCAGATCTTTTCTGCCGCATGAACAGCTGGCCCGTCCGAGTTCTGGAAAGTCTTGATGATGAACTGCGTGAATGCATCCACTACATCAAGGATGTCATGAGGCTTGGGAACATCACTAAAATGGGTCTCCTCGGTGGTATCCGCTATATGTTTTAACTCTTCCAGCAGTTTTGAGATTTTATCTTCAATGACTCGGGCATCTAACTGCCCGGGATGAGCTGAAGGACGGCCATTAGTCATCCCTGCATGCATATGGGAGTATTGTAACTGTGTACTCAAGTGTTGCAGGGATGGCGTTTCGGCAGGTGTGGGTATGTTTGGGACAGCGTTGTACTGATCTGAAAGTACCTCATTAGCGATGAGCCTGGTTGTATCAGAGGCAGAAGCAGCATGTGCACTGCTACTTTGAGTGGCACCTCTTGGTTGCCTGGCAAAATCATCATATATGGCCATTTGCTCTGCATTTAATCCCGAAGTGCTTGGAGCGAGTTTAAAGGGGTGAGGGATAGTCATGGCCCATCGAGTGAGACCTGGATCCACATATGGCTCATTGGGTCGCTGTAGACGATGTCGTCGCCGTGCTTCGATTTCGCCTTCGATCATCTCCTCGATCTCTGGGACCGCGCGGTCTTCGGCCTGTTTCTCGATGATGTTGCACGCGAGATCTAGGTTCGAGTTGACGCACATCAGAATTGTACCTTCTGGCAAGCCTTGTGGGAGATCATTCGCAGCAGTTCGAAGGTAGTTAGAAATATTTGCTCGAAGAGGTTCCTTAGAAGTCACCTGAGCAAGACTCCCCGCTGTCGCCTTAACCATGTTGATTGCAGCCGTTCGAAGCCTGTTTTCGTCAGGTTCTGTCGCGAAGTCTTTATGAATCATTTGCTGGGTACTGATAGCGGCAATCGTGACGGATCGATCCACGACTGGTTGAATGATATCGTGCAACGCTCTTGTAACAGCATTGCGCACCATCTCGTGGAGTCGGGCAGTGTTCACCACCATCTCATTTGTTGGCGGAATGGATAGTAGGTTACTAACTTCTGGAACGGAAACAGGTAGAGTTTGTGGCGACAGTCCGGGGGCGACGGTGCCAGGCAAACCGTTCAGAGACAGGCTGTCAAATTGTTCAAGCTCTGGGACAGAAAGCTCACCCACGTCATCAAGGGGTTCGCGATCTAGAAGCTCGCTAGAGGGTTCTATACTCTTGTGGTCAAGATTGAGGTCTTTGCACAAAACCTCAATTTCAAACTTTTGATTGAGCTTAAGCTCAGCATTGTGGTACAGCTCGATGAGAAGATGGATGATGTCCATTAGCCAAGGGTTGGGCGGACGAAAGATACTTGATTTGGAAGCTTGGATAAGCACTTTGCACACAAAAGGCACCACAACAACTAAGCGCTTAGTATCGTGGGCCTCGATAAGGAGCTGCTTGAAGGCAATGTTCTTGTGCTTAATCGGTTGATCCCTTGCTAGTGTGAGGAGCCCTAGCCAAGCGCCTAGATACTTGAGATGTGTCCTGTCCGTGGCGCTTTGCATTGTGCTTTCCGCATTCAGCATACGTGCTACGCTTACGTATGTCTGCCTGAGAACCTCGGACCAAAGGCCATGATGTTGGAAGAGCTTCACAAGATCAAGATAAACCTGGTGATAGTTTGGTTGCATCTTCGCGCGTTCCTCTACAAGATGACTGGCGAACCACTGTTGATGACGCTCCTCCATAATCTCGCATATCTCTCTGAAGGTACTTTGAAGTGATGTTGTTGTCAAGTTGTTGAGGCCGAATTGTATCTTGTCTTGAACCTCGACAATAGGCTCTTCGAAGTTGACACCGTGTTTTGGAGGGTCTACATTGATGGCTGTGAAGGGAGGCGCATGAGCGTCAGGGGTGTCTGCAGAGCCGTTTACCATCGCTTCAGTCGCTAAGTGATTGGTCGGGCCCTTCCCGTTCTGAGTGCGCGCTTTTTCTTCTTCGTCTTCGCGTACAACATCTTCTGCTTTCCTCCAAGCTTCCGTTCCATGTAGACCGGGAATTTGCAATAGCTGTTTACAAAATCCAGGCCATTCTCTGAAGCGAGAGAATAACTGCATCAAAGCCTGAAGACCGAACTTATACATGTTTTCCTCCGGTCTATGGTCCCTAACCGCTTCCAGGATCATTCCAAGCCCAATCTTCAGCGGTAATTCTGAAATCAGCTTATGCGAAATGATACCACCAAATAGGACAGCAGTAGTGGCTAAGGCTTCGAGAGGATAACCGGCGAAATGCGAGTATTCGTCAAAGAGCCCATGAATCATGCAGGCAAATATATCCTGTTCAAGGGGCTCTCGAGAGTGCTTGTATGCCTCAAGCCGCTGGACGACAACTTTGACTTCGCTCTCTTCACTGTACATCGTCTTGTACTGCTCTTCCATTTTTGCGACGGCAGCCGGGGGCAGCCCATGGCCGTTTTCCCCATTGGCATCAATTATCTCGTCATAACCCTCTCCATAATTAACCAGTCTGGGATAGGCGGTGATGCACGCACGCTGAACCATGATGAGCTCGGGAATCGGACCTCGCGGAAGAAAATCCTCTAATATCTGAAGTAATGCCAGAACAGTCTTGAGGTGAAGCGAAGTGCTCGTGTTCTGGGGCATCTGGCCATTTGTAGCCTTCTGAGAATTTATTTCGAGAGTTGCCTTGATAAGTAAGAATTGTACCAAGGCTGGTGAAATTTGTGGACTCCTCTCTGCGATATTACGGGCCCATTGCGTGAGATCCAGCTGGCTCTCGGCATGGGCAAGAGATGCGAGATCAAGTCCGAAGCCGTTGGCGAGATAGACGAGGTCATCCAACCAACCATGCTTTATGACATGATCGAAGATAAGAGGAAGATCCGCTGGTTTCATGGCATGGGCGTCGACCAGTCTCTGAGTTACCCAGTCCCTGTCTTTTCTCCACAGACTATCCAAAACGAACTCATGATGCTCAGAGCGACGATGGAGGAAGTTCTCAAACAGAGACGCAAGTGTGTCTACAGCCATTGGTGGCCACGGCTTAGGCACACCGAAGGCCGACACAATGAAAATGTCAAGGTTAGGAACAACCACCTCCTGAAAGAGGCGCTTAGCCTCCGTGCTTTGCGAAGCATGCAGAGAATGGAGAGCGACCTGGAAGATAGCCGACAGAGCAGGACCAGAAACGAGCGGGTGCTTAACGGCTATTGCTGCTCGTTCGCGAACCTCGGGAGGCGACTGAGCGTAATCATCGAGGGTGAAGGTTGGCTGGAGACCAGGAATCGTGCTCGCATCGAGGTCGTCTGGGGTCAACGAAGCGAAAGCGCAAATGAAAGATAGTTGGGTTTCAGGATTCTCCCAATGTGACCCGCCCCATAAGCACTGAATATCGAAAGGTGGTGAATGATCATCTCTTGCTTGAGCGACCGGCAAAAGGGCGTTATACAACCGCAAAAATTGCTCGGAGGACACTCGTACGTCGCGCTGATCGAAGTAGGCGACGGTATCCTGCCAGCTGAATGTTGGGGGTAGAACCCGACGAAGTGCAGCAACAAGGACGGAGGGATTATGGCGGTAGGTGATGCTGACGGTTGTGTAGGTTAAGGCAGCAGATACTTGCTCTTCGCTCAATTGAATATTAGCAGGCCGATTCCGTAGATAGCCTAGACAGGTGTCCTCATCACGCGTGAAGTCGGACCCGGTCTTCTGAATATAGAGAGCTAGGGCGTTAGGAGGTCTCTCGCTAAGGACCCGAATCAGGTCCAAAGCAGCCAATACCTCCATCGGCGGCGCGTGGTCGGTGTGAGACCAGCGTGATTGCACCTTATGACTGAGCTCGTGCTTAGCGGCAGAGTTGAAGTTAGGCGGGTGCCCTTGAATGTAACGGTCGACAATAGTGGCGATGGCGGATGGAGTGAGATCGTTATGGTCCCCATAATTCGGCCGTGAGATTATATTTACGAAGGTTGGAAAGTTAGTGGAGAGAATAGCATCGGCTGCGGCAGAAAACCTAAGTTAGCGGAAGAGCAAATAGTCAAGGATGAAGCTGCGGGAAGGCTAACCCTTTGTCTTTAGGTCCGAGCGTGACCCGAACTTAAAGGCCAGTGCTAGAATAGTCTTCTCTAGGGCGTCAAGTCTAAAGTGCTCCATGAAGGTCGACAGGTCGAAATCACGGAAGATGTCCTCATTGGCGGTCTCGATAGACTCGGCTATTTTAGATGCTTGATCGAGATCGTGAGAGATCTTGTCCATCTCGCCCACCAGCAACGAGTAGTTGCCGGAATTAGTTACAGGCCTGTTCAGGCCCGGGAATATTTGAGAGGCATTGCCGGCGACAAGCCGCGTAAAATAGCGAGAAAAGACTTCCATTCCGTGATCATCGAGGAGCTAGCACGCGTGAAAAACGGATGGTTAGCGGGCGCAGTCCAGAGAGCAGCACCATGGCGAGGCGCAGGGAGCTTTGACATGACAGTGGATATACACTAACCTTGTTCAGCTGATCGATCTGTAGCTCCCACTTTGCACGGTCTTTGTCCTTGTTGATGGAGCTCAGGAGCAGATAGACCTGAGCAACGACGATTTTGGTGAGGGAGTTGTTGTTACCCGTGGTCGGGCTGCTGGTACTCGGGCTTGCGCCAGCACTGAGAGGACCGGTTTGTGACGGATGAGGCGAATGTGTCAAGCCTGTCTGCAAACCCTGGGCAGGAACAGGCGAAAAGGTTCCGGATCGTGAGTGGGAGGTGGGCGGAGGGACCATGAGGGTGACGGTCACGGAGTCGAGGGGGAAGAAGGGGAGGGGGAAGGGGAATAGAAGGTGGGCGATGGGACGGCGTGAAATGCGAATCCCCTGGAACCCCTCGCAAGATCACACAAAACAACAATTGGCTTTTCCCACTATCTGGCGGACTGGCTGACCGAAGCGAAAGCCACACGAGCAGACAAAGACAGACGACACAGATTGCAAGCTACTCGACGACGAAGAGATGACGTGAGCTGAGGCACTCGCTGGGCGCTGAGGTCATGAGCCTGGCCGATGAAGATGGCGATACAACGTAGACCTTGAGGGGGTAGTTGTCGTCGTCTTGTGGTCGGCTGGGGGAGAGGGTCGTCGGCGGCGGAGGGGAGACGAGGCGGAGGGGCGTTCCGCTGTCGCCTTGTGGGATAGTTGGCGAAGAGTTGGTCAATGTTCGGCTAGGGGTTGTTGTGTGTTCGCTTTAGGCCACGCTACGTCAGAAGCTTGGTTGCCGCGTCTGCGTCGAGCTGGAAGAGTGCAGTGGAATGGTACACGCGGTCGGAACAGGGTTTTGACTTTGAGGCTCGGTATCTACACTAGCTGGGTGGCAGGTGGGCACTTTTGCTGCGGCGATGGGCGGAGTGAATAATGCTTAATCGGGACGGGCAATATATGCCGCGGGGATGTTCAAGTAGTGTGATGGTTGCATAAATTTTAGGTTGAGAGTTGACTGTGTGAGGTATGAAGGACGGGCAGAGAATCGAGAGGTAGATATTATGGATAGAGCCTGGCAGATGGATCATGTGGTGGACGACGAAATACACAGGAAGTAGAACCTGCACTCTTGCACTCACTGAGTCTGTAACTACGCCCGGTACTATGTACATACCTATGGTAGCCAGCGTCCAGAAGCACCTTAGTGAAGCACAGACCAAAATGGGCCAATCAGCTGTTGATAATGCTTGGGAGCCTCGCAAAAGACGCCTAATACCATACCTAAAATCCCCTATAGCGTTGCTGGTAAGTACCCTAATAGGTAAGTAGTTGATGTCAGTACCAAATACCTACCGGTACATATTTAGTATCTGGACACGTCCAGATGTCACCTGAAGCTATTACTCCAAAACTCAACACATATCAAAACAATGTATGTAGGTATGTATCACCGAATATTAATTACTGGGTACCAAGTACGTAGGTGGCTATCAGGCGCGCTGCAGTAAGTACCGTAGGACAGCCAAGCCAGTCGGGTCATAGCTTTACCCCACATCCAGCAACCACTACATAGTTCCTAGGTAGGTTTGTCTTTTACCCGAGTCAAGTTTCTAGAGGCAATCAGTGATTCGATAGCCCTTCAATGTTGATTCTATTTAAGCACGTATCTGGTCAATGCAGGACGTAAACATAGCCAATTTCAATCCGTCCTAATGAGTATTCATGAAAAAATGTGTCTCGGAGAATATGTTTCCAATCTAGTATACCACTAAGAGCCAATAGGTTACCAATTCCTTAGATCTATGTTTTAAAATGTCTTAGAATGTCTCCGTCTTCTCATACATTAGGTAAGATTCTTAAGCTAATATATATTTCCAAGCCGGCTTAAGTACATCAAGATGAATATTTCTGATGACTTTGATGAAAACTCATTATAAGGTCAACTCTGAAAGCTAATGTATCAGCTCCAAGGAACAAATTGAATACCACAAAAGATCCCCGGGCCCAGTCATCCTTCTCAAATTAAATACTTACTCACGACCCGACTCGACAAAGCGGCCCATCCTGCGTAGGCATCCCATGGTCAACTGTCCTCACAACCCAACTCTCACTGCCGACACCAGCAGGCGTATAAAACAAGTTCCAGGGATCCCAGCTCGTCTTCACCTGCAGAAGGCGCGCATAATTACTCCCAAAGAAGGCCCTCTGCCAATCCGGCTCTTCGACATCGCCCTCATTAACATACGATCCGCCCTCGGGCGTCGCCTGTCGGATCTGGTTCATATAGACGTTGAATCGCGCGTGAGCGTCCCGCACGCCCTGCGCCGAGAGGCCCCGCAGGCTCGTGCCCTCGAAGACGTCGGCAAACATGACTGTCGCATTTTAAAAAGGTTAGCGGGCAATGCCTTCTAATCTGCAGAGTTCCGCGAAATTGTTTGCTTTACGGGAATCTGCATGACGCGCGTGCGTGAGACAAGAAGAAGATTGAACAAGCTAGCTAGCTTACCACCGGTACGAAACGCCGGGTTAACCGCGCTGCTGTCACCCGGATATCCCGCGACCTCGAGGGTGGGCGCCAGATTGATTCCGTGGAACATGTAGCCCGCCTCGACGGCATTCCGGATCGCCTTCTGCGTGGCCGCAAAGCGGGTGGGATTCTCAAAGCTCACGCGAGGGAATATGCGACTGGCGAAGCGGCCACCATTGCCGGGCGTGTCCCCGACGCCGTGGCGAGTGTCCTGCCAGTTCGACGCCTGTGTCACGCCGGAAGCGGGGACGTTGAGCCCCAGCGCTGCGATGCGGTCGTACAACGGTTTCACGAACGCGGTCAGCTGCGCCGCCGACATCCCCGGCATCTCGATGCTGGTCGAGAATCTGGCCCCCGGAGGCGCATTGCTGCCTGATTGAGGCGCGATGCGCGACACCGAGCTGTATGCCGTGCCACCGTTGTCGACGATGTCGAGCCCAAACTTGTGGTACGCGTCGAAAGCCGCCCAGAAGCGATCCGTGGCGTTGGCGGGGGCGTTTTGGGCTGGTTGGACGGAAAAGCTGAGCGAGGAGCTAAGGAGCGAGGTCGCGGGGTGGGCCTTCACGATGGCCGACGTTATAATGCCATAATTGCCTGGACCACGAAGGCTTCGTTAGATCGTTGTCATTGATATGTGGGATTTAGGGGAAACCGCGCTTACTCCCTCCACCCCCTCGCAAAGCGAAGAACAAGTCTGTATTCTGATTCACATCCGCCGTCACGAACCGCCCATCAGCAGTGACAACATCGAGAGATAAGACCTGGTCGGCTCCCATGCCGTAAATTGAGGCCATGGCGGAATGGCCGCCACCTGTGATCCAGCCCCCGTATGCGCCGACGGTATAGGGGCCGGCAACCAAGACCGTCATATTATGCGTCGCCATGTGAGCGAACAACTCCCAACTCTCCAATCCTGCGCCAACACGAGCAGCCATGCCCTTATACTCACCAATGCTATATTGGGAGAGGAATTCAAATTGCTTCAGCCAGTGCGTCCAGATGCTCACTGCACCAAATCCAGTGGAACGCCCATAGAAATCGTGGCCCGTATTCCTGTCACGATCAGCATCGAATTTGCGCCCGGCCCAACGATATTTTATGGCACAAGACCAAGCAAAAGAGAGACGCTTTCAACTCACTTGACAACTAATCTCAAATTTTTGTTTCGCGCGAAGTTCACAGCAGCCTGGATCTGCTTCACGGTCGTAACGTTGACAACATAACTAGGAAAGCCGCCCTGCGTACAGTTGAGACCCGTCGTGCTCGCCGAGGCATAACACGTATCGCCCTCGGGCCACATGGTGAGGATCGTCAACGGATCATTGATATAGAAGCGCGAAGAGCTCGTGTTGCGAAGCAAAAAGTTGCACTGGTTCGCATCTCTAAACGGACCGTCGTAGCACACGGCGGCGACCGGGACGGGCTTGAGTAGAGCGCCGCCAAGAGAGCCGTTGAGCCGTGCCCACTCCGCTTCGAGCGGCCATGCGGCCGCGCCTGGGGAGATCTTGCATTCCGGCCCGTCGTATACGGGGTTTGCGGTGGACCTGTCGCCGAATGCGATGGCGGAAAAGTTGCCGATGTCGTCTTCTTTGAGCACCGTTGCTTCGAAAGGGAAGTTGATGCTATAAACTCCTGAAATAAAGGCTAGGATACTTATGACTATGGGGAAGTGCATGGTTGTTGCAACCCACGTCGTGGGTTAATGTCTCAAGGCTTGTGAGGTCCGTGATGTTTCATAACAGCCTTGATAGGGAAGCGATCTGCTCATGCTCATATATATGTTCTTCATACTTATATCTGTGCCCGCTTGGACAGCGGCGGGATAACTGGGTGTCATACGTGCATACTTAGCCCGACATCTCTCCACGAACAATACATATTGCAACAATGACATGGGAACTCACCACTTGCACCGGCTCGGCCACATAATAATCGCCGTCAAACCCACCACGATAGGATGTCCCGTCTTGGAAAACGAGATTCTTTCTGTGAGCCCCACCCATCGTTTCTCTTCGCTTCATATACACCTACGATAGAGATATACTGAATGGCTCGATGGTAAGATGGCGAAATGACCGCCTAAGCGGTCCTACTCTGACAGGGTTTCGGACTCAAGTCGCTATCCTCCCCATGAGAGTTCATGCTCTTCATATTGGGTATTTTCAGTAACTGAGAACTCATCAACGCAGCCTAGTCTATAATCAAGTATAGATATCAAACTCAAAGGGGGTCGTGCAATATAGCTCAGTAACTGAAACGAGGTTTCTTCTTTTCATTTCCGTATTGATCAGATGTACCCAAGTAGAAACCACAACCCATCGAAAAATAAATGAGCGACCAAGCACATGTGAATGCGAGCCTGGTTTTCTTCTAAACCGGGCCTACCTCGCATACGCCAAGGAGGCATGCAAGTAAGATTCTGCCCTAGCGATATCGATTACCAAGACTAAATAGTTGACGTGCTTGGGGGAAAATGTCACCTTACCCGCAGATTCTACCCGCGGTCAGACCTTAGCTAATATGGTATTCGTCGCTTCGTAATCTATCTCTCATGCGAGACGGCACGTAGCTGGGACCAATGACTTGCACAGTCCACCTCTGGATAGGACTTGACGTCCTGTTTCCGGAGTGGTTGGAAAGACAGACTATTGAAGATATTTGGAGTCATACCTGTTACATAAGCTTGGAAATACAACTGGGTTTGACGTGATTGGTTCATGCTACCTCCAACTGCAGCAGATAGATAGATATTGAACTTTGGTATATTGCAGGTCAGGTTCAATATACCTAGCAATGGCAACACATGATCTCGCGATGTAACGCGACCTCTTTTACTGGAAGTGGCAATATTTGGCGCGGGAGACCTATCGTTGAGAAAACGAGCACGCCTCCTATCCATCCTCGGACCGCTTTCCGGAAACCAGCAAGTCGGTCATAAGGCATTCAATGTGAAAAAGTACTCTATAGTTCTCTCTATTCAAGAAAAATAAAAGCCTTGAGCCGTGTGATAAGTAAGTAAGGCCGATGAATCGTTAATCCGCCATGCTACACTCTTCCACATACTACTTTCCAACGCAACATCATCTAAGCCGGAGTCGGAGCAGCCGTAACAGTAGAAGAGCAAACACAGCCCTGTCCCGAAATACTCGTAACCGGCGGCGCAGAGCACGTAGGCTCAACCGTAAACGACGTCGCAGTCGTGCTCGTGGTCGCGGGCTCAGCACAAATCCTCCTAGCCTCGACTAACGCAGGAATCGCCTGGCCCGTAGACAGACTAAAAGCGCGATGTCCCAGCACCTTCAGCGACACACCAATCTGGCCCGAGTGCGTGGTGAGACTAATCCAAGTACTCTTGTCGTGCGAGAAGATATCATCAAATACAACTTTCGTCCTTACAAACTCCGCCTCGGGGGTCTCGCCCTCGTCAATGGCACCCTTCCAGAGGGTATCCGTCTCCGCGAATCCCTCTTCGAATCGGAAATTTGGCAGAAGTGCCGCGATCTCCGACCTGGTGGAGCGCGCGTCGCACGAGCGAATCGAGATGCCCTCGCGCAGCAGCTCCTTGATGGTTGGCGCGAAGGGGCGGTCCTCTGGCAGTAGTTCTTCGAGGCCGGCGAACGTGAGGTTCGCCGTCGTCGCGGAGCGGATGAGGGGACTGCTGTAGTATGCCTGCGGCGCCGGGATCTTCTCTACTGCCAGCGCGTGGTTCCAGAAGTTGTGCGATTTCGTGCATTGCGCCAGGCCCGCCTCCGTGAGACGGGCGTCTCGCCAGACGACTGTGCCGTTCCCGTCGAGGGGTCCCCAGTAACACTGTTATTTATATTTGGCTGATCAGCATTCTACTGCTAACATCTACTCTCGTTCATGAGCGGCGGTGCGCTTAGAAGAGAAGAAGACTCACGTTCCACGCGGGAGTTCCGTAGTAACTCTCGGCCGCGTTGTGGTAACCCTCCCCATGGCGCGCCATAAACAAGACCTTGTAGTTCGTGTTCTTATCGGCATTGCGGTTCAGAGTATCGACGTAATGCTCGAAACGTTGCCATTGTGTCTTCCTCCCATAGCGGTCGAACTCCTTGTCGGTGGGATACGATCTGTTGATGAGACCATAGTTCACCGTTGTCTAGCGTTTCATCAGCAGGCTTCTAACCAGCGCAGCAGTGCCTAGAAAGTGAAAGGTCATACGTAATCGAAGTTCGTGGGATCTGTAGCCGGATCGTCTTGTAGGAAAAATCCCCCGATAGTCGTGTAGTTGATACTCGTCTTATGTTCATGAGATTGATCCCTCCGACTTAACTCATCCCATTCCATGGCGAAAGACGTCGCGCTAAGCGCGAGCAAGGTGAGCACCGGCGTCATTAACATTGTGCTGCCTTCTGATAGAATGTGTTAGGTCTACGCAGCGAGATGAGGTATATGAAGGGAATATAATATTATATTCGGCCAACGTAGCGATCAGCCTTTATGAAGTCGAGGATATGCGCACGCTCCAAAAATTAAGCTACGATTATTGGTTCCCCTCACTATTCCTTAGGGACCTTCCGATTATAGGATGCTGATCCAAGTAAGGCGAAGGTAAGGGAACGAAATTAGCAAACCCGTGGGTTTGGTTCTAGCGGTGAGCCGAATTATTCAAGCGGCGATATTGCTGGCATCCTGCCATGCAGAACTGCACTGAATGGTGGGAATGGCGCTAGATGTGATTCCGTTGCAATGAGATACTCGGTGACGTCGAGTGGGGAATAAATATCGAGCCTTGGCAGGAACAAGAGGTTTGCCAACCAATGAATTGGCAACGTGGATACTAACCATTGAGAATAACTGTGAATAACGAGTAAAAATGGCAGACTATTATTCGAAGTCTAGTAATAGCGACTTCTTTCTAAGCTTATAACCATGACTTTATAAAATGGTTATATGAAGAACGAATCATGACGGTAGATGACCTAGGAAATATTGCTAACACTTAACTGCAGAAGATATACTCAGCGTGGAAAGCGAAGTATCCTAACCTAGCATCATCAATCCAGCGTCATATAGTCGCAATCGATTCTAATTCCGTCAGCAAAGGCTGGAATAACTCTCTGGATCAACTTACCCTTGCTCGCCAACAATTATTTTGGTATACTTCTCGAGTTGTTTGACTTGCTCGACGCAGCCCGTCAAGCTATCGTTGAACGAATAGCTATAAATTTGTCCCAATCTAATATCCCGCAGTTTTCCCCTAGTACTCTGTTTTCCTTTGGCAGCATGTCTTCTCTCGAGCTGAAACATCCGGTCTAGTAGGCGCTTCCTAGCAACAGCCGCGTTTGGGAGGTATTTCTGGGAAAGCAACAGTTAGTCTTACCGAGGAGGGAAAGATCAGGGGAATAACTTACAGGTACTGCTCTGTCGGCACGCAGTGCTCCTGATAGAATGTAGAGAATAGTTAGGACTGTTGTGATTTCATCGCGCCTGTAACCGATGAGCTCCATAGCTGCTTCGGAGTTGCCTCTAACGAAGCTCGGATGATAAAATAGTGAAGATTGTCGAACTGTGACAATGTGATCGAAGAACTGTTCACATGCGCTACATAAGAAATGAGATTTAGCAACTGCTTCTCGATCAAAGCTCGAATGCTTTCAAGCTCGCAGGAATATCAAGAAACAGGATTCATAACAGGCAGCTTTCGCCTAAAATGGAGAAAAGAAAAGGGACTGCAGTTTCCAAATACTAACCTAATAAGAGCCGAGTATGGCAAAGGATCAAAAGGAGCCCGTAAGCGAATCTCATGACGCGTTAAGCCCTAAGACAATCAGCATTCAATACTCCTCTTCGGTTGAATTAGGGCTCTCTACCAGGAGTTGTCTGAGCCTAACAAACCCTTCTCGCAGCCGACCCTCGAGGATTTCGGAGGCTTCAATGTCTTGTTTTCTGGGTGCATTCCCCTCCTCATAGTATACGTATTTCGATATAGTGCCTATAGTATGGAGTTAGCACTTGCGGTAGTGAGATAAAGTCAAAGGCTATATACTTCTGTATATTATGCTGCAGTTAAATATCATCGACGCCAATCCCTTGCGAAGATCGTGACGAGCAATAAACGGCCAGAGAATCCAGTTTATGAAAACAGACACGACGACTCCAAAGACCATTGCGGCTCCCCTAAACGCTACGGTCCGTGGTACATCTAGTCCACCCCCTTCGGTCACTTGTGACACAGATTTATCCGAAATGTTGGTATCCAAGACGGTTATCTCTGACAAAGATATAACTGTAAAAGAGATACAACCCACTAATCCTGACCGCTGCATTATTCTTAGTTGCAGTCTGACTTGAAATCTCTGTTTACTTACGGGATGTGTGCTTTGAGTATACCTGTACATCATAGGGAGCATCTATAAGAAGCAAGTAAGCATTTGTTTCTCTTCCGAGGAATATCGCGGTTTGAGATGAACATGAATGTTTAGCTCCAGTAACTTCGCGGGCCTAAGCCATGCCCACGTAGGTGAGTCAGAAACTGAAATGAGATCGAAGCCGGCACGTACAAATATTGCAGCAAACACTGCCATGACATACGGGTTTCCGTCCCGGGCCGCAAACGATAAGCCGGCCCACAAGGAGCCGAGAACCGCACAGGATGCTCTAGCAAAGAGATCCTGAACATTACCGCCAGTCCTAGAGAAGCGTATGTTAAGTCAAGTATCACCGCAAACAATAAAGATCTTACCGAGGACCCATTATCAACCAACCCATTACAACACCCCACCATCCTTCATAACGATTCCACCAGGTATGACTCCTTGGAAAGTACGCGGGTAGCGCTAGCAGAGACGTGACCAGGGCCGTCTTGAGTCCAAACCGTGTTTCAAAACCTTGCAGCCGATGAAGAAAAGTCCAAACTCGGTGGCGAAGGCGGGTTTCTCTAGAGCTAGAGTCATTGCTGAGGTCATCGGCTGTCGTCGAATTTACAGAGATATCATGGGATTCATCCACGGAGGTCCCTTTTTGCGACACTGGCTTAAACTCTCGAGATCTGATCTTTTTGATCATCTTAGCGATATCATTAAGACTCCTAAAATATGAACCTGCTACAGTCAGTATATCGGGGACTTGTCTTTTACGCTTGGCCGTGCCTTACCAGCTGTAACGCCACCCCTATCGTGGCGCACCTGGGCATTAGTCCGATGGATGGCTTTCCAAAATGGATAGCTAGGCAAGTGAAAACGGGGATATTTGGGCTGCTTCTGTTGCAACTCATCCAACTGAATTACGAGAGATTCAATCGCAATGGAAGCTTGGAAAACCGGGCGGCAGAATGCAAAGATTTTGTGAATGTCAGGGAATCTAGAATACGTATGTGAGAATTTGTCGCTAGTTAGTACTTGTTCTTGTCGAGTATTGAACGCGGTAATATGCTCTCGTAGATCAACCAAAGCGCTCTGTAAGTCACTTGATATGTCGAATGGGGGTCCTAGATAACGCCGATGTCCACACATATCCATTAGGGCTGCGTCGCAGGTTCGCAATGCAAACTTCATCGATTGTAATAGGTCCTCGGTTGGTGCGGCTAAAGTATCGGTTACAAAATCCACGATCTCATGTCCCTCAGTATTGCCCGACATCCCAGAGCTCTTATCCATGTTGATGATGAATTCAGCGAGCTCCTGATGAGATGAATTGTGCTGGCTAGACACATCGCTGGTTGGAGGCTTGGACAGCCTTATTTCAGTCTTCATACTTACTGCAACATTCGAGGTTAGTAGCATATTTCAAAGGTGTTTCATAATATCTAGGTAGGACTAGAAGCTCTCAAATCATGATTGCTACAAATATACATAACTAGAATGCGACTTCATTAGATACTTACGAAGCGTCCGAATTACGGCCTGAACTGAATTGCGAAGCATTAAAGCATCATTTGGGTGAAATTTTGTGATAGAGAAGTCAATCACTAGATCTCTGTGGACCTGAGACATGCTCACGAATGCTTGGGCTAGTTGCCTCCGCGTTCTCACAGAATCTCGCACGGGTGGGATGCCATCCTAGGTAGCTTAGCACAATGCTACCTACAATGGAGGCAGCCAACACTTACCAGCATTGTACCAAAGATTTGGTGAACTCCAACGGCCAGTGGGCGAGAGCCGGCGTCAGGAGCCACAGTATAGCATACAACTAGCGAAACAGCTTGACCAATAAGCCAGGGGATGCCATAATCAAGTAGCTTTATCCAAGAGACTTCAGTACTCGATATATCTGCTAGGCATGTGTGCGCAATGGCAATACCCGCACAAATGACAAACTGATATGTACGGATGTAGTAGGAGCGGAGACACGCAATAACAAAATAGAAAACGAAAAGAAAAGCTGCGAGGATGGCGCCAGAACTAATCCGCGCGGTGGCCGTTACAGTAGAAACCCATAGTCCAAAGGCACCCCAACCAAGTCCCGTTGCGGTACCGAGGATAGTGAGCGTAGTTCCATCGAATTGGGCCCCAAGTGTTCGCCCTGGGTGGTTGAGGACAGCAGAGACGACCATGACATAGGCATATCGGCCAAATTTCTCTCGCACGGTAGGAATGAGGCATAGAATATAAGTAATAAAGAAGCTGAGGAATGACTTGAGTAACTTAATTCCAGACCTCGTAGTGCCAACTCGACGAACGACGCCCCAAGCCTCGTGGCATTGCCTCGGAAAGAAATGCGTCAAGGAAAGAGGATGCTTTTTGCGAAAAGCCAGGGGCAGCGTCTCCTCAGCATGCTTCATGAGAGCCTGGCGATCGACGTCCTCGGGAGGAAGAAACACAGCATCGAAAAACCCGTCTCGTGTTTCATCTATGCCGTGCGTTGTTTCGATGAAGTTTTTCTCGTCTGAGGTCAAAGATGGAGCTCTAGCGATTGGAATAGATGGCTCATCTGAACGCTGCGTATCAAAAACCCTGTCCAATGAAGTGACAGAGTTAGAACGAGCGTGGATCCTGCTCTTGCTATTCCGTCGGCGAAAGGAACGAGACAATCTTCTGCCAATGCGATTCTCTCCGTCGGTTTCATCATTATCGTTGTAGTTCGCCCCAGACGAATTGCCTTGGTGGGACTCCATGGTAGGCGATCTGTATAGACCCCAATGGGAAGCCTTCGAAAATTCGGGTTAATAATGGATAGAAATAACGATATTGTTCAGCTGGCCTCATTTCTTGAAGCGCAGGTTTTTCTCGGCGGAGTATTGAATGTTGCATGTACATGGCTCGAGATGAAGGGCTGAATTAATTACACACATGATCAATCAAGTGACGATGCTCATTTAGAAGAGAAGAACGATAAATTTTTTTCCTTTAGTTCATTGCCTTATTTCACACGATTCAGTGTGGTTGATACCTGAAAAATGAACAGGGCTTCTTAGAAGAGGTTGTTATCTCAATGAGGGGATTGCGTGACTAACAACTCTGCTCTGCTGTATTGAGGTTCAGATGGGTGGTGGGACGTCATATTGCAGCTCGCAATCACGCTGGCAGAGTAGTATGCAGGTGATGATACCCGAAACTGCAGGCGCCCACGGCATATCTGGATCGGGCATAAGCATATCGGGATAACCAGTGTGCCACCTCGGCTGAGTTATGCAAGTGCCAAGCGAGAAGCTACGGCGCCTAATGAAGCCCGATGAAATTCACTGTTGAACGTTGAAGGATCTTACCCCGCCAGCACCTCAGCTGTTTTATTACTTGCCCCTCCAAACTTGTCAAGTGGTAGGTACCTATGGCACAGCACGACTCACAGCCTTAGTAGAGGTATACTTGACCAACACCCCACTTGGCAGTTAACATTGTACTTCTGAGATTAGAAACTCAGAAAGTTCCAGCGTAGCAGCAAGCAGCCTCACTTCCCACCCTTGCGCCGTTAATAACCCAACATCAGACTCTCCCTCGCCCCAGCAACTTCTTCCCTCTCCATCTTCAACTTTCCGTGTCGTTCACAAACGGTAGCTTCGTGCTTGAACACATTCAAAATGGATAGTGAGTCAACGTATCCGCGCCCACCGCGTCGGCCATGTTACTAACGCGCGCAATAAGGCCTTGCGCCTGAGGAGATCGCAGGTTTGTCTCCCGACTTTTACTTCGTGCCGCGCGGCGTGTCGCACCGCGACCACCGCCCGCATGCATCGTGAGCCTTGCTGACCGGCTTGTCCAAACAGCCCAGTTTGCGGCCAAGTACTATGCCGACTTCGCGGCAGACCGCAAGAGCTTTGTCGAATATTTCTACGTATGCGCCCCCGCCTCCTCGCGAGCCCCCCCTGACGGGCTGACGGGCCTCGGCCGTACATCTCGGCACACCCCCGCTAATCCGTCCTCCAGCGAGAACATTCGACCCTCACTTTCGAGTCCAACACGATGCAGGGAGTCCAGGCCATCGGGACGAAGTGGACTGTAAGAAAATCCCACTCCCCACTCCCATGCATTCCCGAGAACTATGGTCAGGCTGACATCAAGCGTAGGAGGATTTCCTAAAGACGGCAAAGCACAAGATCACCACCACCGACGCCCAGAGGGCACCCGGCGGCTTCGTTATCGTTCTCGTCACCGGCCTCATCCAGGTGAGATATCCAGAGCATACCCAGCCGCTCATGAATGCTCGTGTGCCTAGAACTTGCGTGCTAACCATATCGCTAGCTGACCGAAGCTGATGCGCCCATGAGCTTCACCCAGTCCTTCCTCATCTCCATGGACGAGAAGGGAGTCTTCTGCCACAACGACCTCTTCAAGCTCGTCTACGGCTAGATTTCGCCCACGTTCATATACTGAGGAGGAGCACGATCGATGGATCGGGTTACTGTGACACAGACATGCTTATGCTTTACCAACACATCTCCAATGCGTAGACTGGAATGGGAGGATGGACTGGCCTATATGATTGGCATTTCAAAAATTGAAATGGTGAAATCATTGTCGTCTAGATCGTAAAAATTAGCGAAGATTCAATTCGGCACAGTACCATCTGTGTTTTCAACTCATCATTTAGAGAAGCCTTGTCATTTATCCGTGTGTAAGCCTGAAACATGATAATCCCTTTCACTGAGTCAGAGGCCTTTGTCTCGCCATGAGACCTATCACCTTCGGACTCTTCTAGTAAGGCGGGAGGAAATTCTTATTAACTCTAGATCCCCCAAATACCTATCTAAAAATCATCTATGGGTTTGGGACACCTGCCAACTTATTGCTAGGAAGAACCAAGTTCACCCATATAATGAACACCAACAAAATTACTACAAACATCACACGGATACATTAGCTGAGCAAACACACAAACTCAAACTCTAACAGAAATCTCTCCCATAGTCTGTCTGCTCTGACTATAGACGACTTTCGAATGATTCGAAACATGCATGCTTTGATTACCTAGCGTATCTACAGAGACGACTAGCTTTGACATTTACAACACCAACCACGCATTTCAGTTGGAACCAAACACACATAACCCATAGTCCATTCTATCCCATCACGTTAAAAAAGACGCTCACGGCTAAGTAACTAAATAAAAGCTTAATCATCATCTCCCGTATCGGACTGTGACCTGTCGATGTGTCATCGCCGTCGTAATTCCGTCCGACGAATCTCTCGACTAATGTCACCATCGCCGGGGGCAAAGCACGAATCTCGTGCTTCTTCATGATCCATTCGCTTCATGTTCGATAAATTCGTTCGTTAATTCTATAATCCCCCCGACCACACCAAACACCGTGCTCCCATCACATTTATTTGATTGACGGCGAAAACGAAATCGGAATTTAATAGAATAGAACGTTCGGACGCATTCCATTGAAATGAGTGCCTCAGCTGAGATCAAAGCCGGCGCCAGATTGCACAGCATACAATAGCTTGGCTCTCAAAGTCGCTTCCGACTTATAAACCGGAAGCTTGAGCAAATTGACGCACGTGCTCGTGCTGGGGAGTCTTTCCTCATCGGTACCGCCGTCTCGGATGCTGAATTGGGGCCTGAGCTGCGAGAAGCCCAGGAGAGGTGCTCTTGGCGTGGAGGTGACGTACTTCAATACGTCTCTACGTTCCGAGTCCTTCAGCTTTCTCATGACGTCCCAGAAGAAGCGGATTGTGGGATGCTCCTGGCCGTCGTCGCCTATGACGTAGAGGCCGGAGTAGGAGGTGTTCCGCCTGAGATCCTCGACATCAATCTCGGAACTGTCACCGCCGATGAGACGCTGGAGCTCGGACTGGTTAAACATAGAGAGCCAAGAGGGATTGATAATCGTGCCCAGCCCACGGAGGAAAGCCTTTGACTGTCTGTACTGTTGGGCGACTAGTCGATGATTTGCGACATACGATATGTAAAGTGGCCGGTCCTTGTTTGTGACTGGTATATTAGCACCGTCTCTTCTCAGCGGTCGGGTAATGGTGCGTCGATGGCCAGACGGATCCCAGACCGAATCGGCGATGGTAAAATCCAGCGACAGATCCGCAACATCCCCGGAATAATTCTTCAGGCTCATCAATCCTTGGTATAGCTCAGGGTCAAGATCTCGGAGGTCATTGACATTTGCGCGATAATCAGTCGAAGTACTCTGCCCTGTAGAAGCCCATTTGAGGAGGAAGAAGCTGGCAAAAGAGATATCGATGAGAATCCCTTCATACATACATTTGCCGACAATACGACCTAGAAATTCGTAGCGTTTCACTAAATCGTTCATAGCATCTCTCCAATCACTGCTACCTTCCGCGATGCCCTGACTTCGTAAGTTTGCTGCTGTGTCATCAAAGATCGATGGATTTGGATACAACAGATTCTGATTGTTCGAGACGAAATAGGCCTTTTTATCGTTGCGTTCTGGGTTGAAGGCATCATTTGTCACACTGATGAGAAACTCCTTCGTTACACCACCCCCATCGATACCAGCTTCAGGCTGGTTGAACTGGTCCACAAATGTGATTTGAATGGGCTCTTTGAGCCCCTCACCTAGGGAATAAAACTGATCGAATGCGTCATCGAATACCCTCCCGCGTCCAACTGTGGCGGTATGGCGACCTAGGTAATGCCTCCTCACAGCATCTGGGCCATTAGGACCATCTTCACCCGATAATACGGCGAGACGCCATCGGTCAGGGTCGACGTAGCCGCCCCGTCGCTTAGATTTGTCTAAATGAACGAATTGCCGGAATACCTGAACTCTTACTTCGAACGGAATGGCAAATGGCATATTCCGAAGCACCTCAAGTTTTGGTCCAATTGTCTCGGAATCTGTCGTTCGTCGTCGACGGCGATCGGTTGATCTAGAAAGCCAGTCACTGGCGATGTTAAGGGAGTATGTCGGGGGACTATTCCTGTCATCGTTTTCCTCCTCGTCTTCGGATAGCTCATCATTTCGTGATTCTTCTAATACAACGGCGGGGATAAATGCAGTCATGTCAAACTTCGAAGTCATAAGCCAAAAGTCCTTAGGAAGAAAATGTCGTCTTGAATCTCGTTCGTATAATGCGCGCATAGCGGACGACACGATATCTCTGAGACCTAGGATATCCATTCCGATAATACCACCAATTGCGGATGGGCCATCTTTTGTGCCGTCCGAACTAGATTTTACGGGGCCAACGCCCAACATCGCATCCAGACGCTCGAAATTTGGACTTAACCGCATGATATTAGGCAGATTGTGATACAACGGAAAAGCTAGATGTTTAAGGAAGTTGACAAGAAGTTTCAGTTCATCTAGACTTAAGCTGCTGGCGCGAATTCTCTGCGTCGCCTGACTTTGTTGGGGAGCTATATCTGTCTCATGAGATAGAAAATCTTCGTCGTCAGTGACCCTAAGCAGGAAATTGTACAATTCTAGAAAGAGTAGCAGAGTTCTCCACTCTAAATCATGTACGGGGTCTTGCTTGAGTAGAGCCGGAACAGAGGCAGGCTGCTCCTTGGCCTTCGATTGTTGCACGATGGTCGTGAAAATATTGGTCTTGGATGCTGCGTGCCAGAAAAACTTGACAGACGGCAGAGTGGAAATATTACCACCATCGATGGTCTTAATATCGCCCTGGAAGAGACGCATCTTGATATCATCCGCATGGGCAGGGAAGCATCGCAGCAGGACAAGAGTATATCCTGCAAGCAGACTAGTGTCTTCAGAGATATGTGTGGTTGTTGAAGCAGTACTTTCTCTCATTAGTTAATGGGGCCAAACAAGTTGATGCTCGGCACTTACGATGCAAATCGGTTCAGAAGATCTGTAATGCCATCCTCGTTGACTAAAAATTGGAGCTGATCGATCACGTATTCGGATAACGGCATAAAGTCTCGTATTTCAATATCTTCATCAGTGTCTGACGCATACTCGTCATCTTTCTCTTGAGGGTTTGATCGTGACCTTATGTCGGCTGCAAGAAAAGACATCTGCAAATACAAAGCCTCGAGATATCTAGAATCTCGGGACATAGGTGCTGCCCTGTTCAACGCTACAAAATGGGCCAAAAGCCAAAGCAACTCGTCTTTTGTCAAAGTGTTAGAGGACCCGGGAGATGAAAAGGAATATATGATGCTTTGAGATAATGCGTTAAGGTCCAGAAGTTGTGAAACGCTTGCGGGGTTCCGTTGTAAGAGACCAAGCTTTGAAGAGATTAAGAAAGTATAGGCAAACGTTTGATATGCATCCAAGTCGGGAATTCCTTATGACAAGTTAGCTTAGATAACGCCTCGGGATAATCACCCAAACGTTGTAATAATAAAGGAAAAATTGGCTTTCACTATGATATAGCGACATGACGAGATTCGTCTGAATCAACATTAACTTACCACCGAGTGAATTTGATGTCAATGGGGCGATCACGGCCTCAAAGAAATTCTGATCCTGTTGTTGGGACGAGTTGGTAATCGAACCTCCACCCGCAAGTCTCGCGAGAGCGGCATAGTAAAGCTTGAGTATAGGCTTGATGGCAGCAGGTCGTTTTTTAACGATGTTAGTGATAGTAACCAGGAGGGTGTCCGATGAGTTCTCATCACGCCTATCAGTGACCAATTAGTGAGCCAGCCTGTAAGTTGTCACGTACACAAGAAGCCGTAATACCTTTCTAAAGATCTCACGAGAAGGCAAGCTAACTGGTCCCATGCCACGGGGCTTAATAGGGTCGAGTCGATGCATGAAGAGAGGGTTGGAGAGAGGCCAAGGAGATCGAAGATAAACAAATCCAGCCGGTGCTGGTCATCGGGTCTGGACGGTACTAGAACGACTCGCAAGAGAGGAAATGCTTGTTTTAGTCGTTCGCGAACGCTCTGGGCGACGAGAGGATGTTGGTACAGGGCGTCATACTCTTGTCGGCGCAGATCCCGGACCCGTTGGCGATCCCTATGGCCCCTCCATACTTTTTGGAGGCGCTTGGTGGCGGCAAGCTCCTCTCGTTCACGGTGCCTCCTTTCACGCTCGGCTTGGGCCTGGGCGACGGTTTTGGAAGCACCGGACGGTACGGGAGTCCAGCTCGAGCTAGCCCAGGGATTTGTGTTCCGCTGTCCGCTGAGGTCGACGTGTCGAGGGCGGCGAGACGAGCCCGAGAATGTGGGAAACATGGTGGGCTGAGTGAGAGTCGGTGGTAACTGTCTCTGGGACGGGCGTTTCGGAGACGGCGCTTGTCGAGGAGCGGCGAATGATGTGTCTAGGTTAGGGTGCTTCGACTACAAGATGCACATACGACCTCTGTACAAAGTGGCAGCCGAAGCCAGCATGCTGTCTGTTTTCACGGTGTTGCAAGCCAGCCTGTGTGTGTCAGTCTTGTATTCTGTAATACGGTACGGATGTTAGCTACGGACGGTGGTGTTGACGTAATGGGCTGCGTTTGTTGTTATGTCTTAGACATACCAGGCACGCCTAGGAGGAGCACTAAATTGGCCAGGACAGATTAGAAATTAAGTTTTACGAATGTCTAGCGGAAGAAATATACCTATAGACTGGTCGTCTTGATCCCATGGAAGTGGAAAGCGAGGTTATGCGCATAGTCGCTTTGCGCAGTGCGAACAAGCTCGCCCCAGGTTACCTAACAGGCTTACACAAGCTGAAGCTTCGGTAACATTCCAGTGGTATGACCACCTGCGCACCTGCCCAGTTGCTGCACGACTGCGTTGTCAGCTCCCTATGCCCCACCTCTTTAGTTGCAAGATAGCGGTGCTAAGTTACTAAGTATCTGCTTGCGACTACGCACGCCAGGGGATGCCTTGCCATCATTTGCCGGCAGAGGTTGTACTATGTTCATCCCTGCAAGCACGCTTATCCCAATTTGTGGGCAGATACGTACCTCGATATCTACCTGATAAGTGATAACGATAAAACAATATACCGAGTATGGGACGATGTGATATGATAATGTCTTGGTCCAATATTAAATATTAAAGAATTGTTACTTATGTGATGTCCTATATGGAATACCCCGCTAGCCGACTAAGGAGCGCAGGAGTTCACATGCCCTGCTTTAAGTCGGAGTTACAGCTACCTTAATGTTAGAAGGCAGCGCCCTTGGGCACCCAGACATGTGATATACACGTAAATAGATCTTAATTCCTTTACCTCTTAAAAACTAAGGTTGCTACCTAAATCAAAAGCTTCCTACCGGAAGTAGAATTGGAAGTCAAGCGTGTAGAAATGGGGAGGTCACGCTTGCCCACATTATTTACATGCCCGTAGGAGGCGACTGCCCGCAGCTCGACGATACTCAACTTTACAGAGTAAACTGGCAAGTTGGGAAGTGCGTCCTCGAATACCTGCACGATGGCTGCACTGTCACGACGTGATGGTGATTTGACGAAGAGGAATACTGCGAAGAAACGTCCCCTCAACCACTGAGAGAAGAGGGGTTACCTGTATTTCCCAAGTACCTACCATCCCCACCTGCCTGGGTAGCGGTTGAGTACATAAGCTACCTATGTACCTACATGTGCAGCCCCACCTCCCTGTTACGTTGAAATTTTTTTGTGTGGTGTAACCCACTTGCAAAGTCAGTGCTTGCCGGCTGTCGATGCCACTGGCACCCTCCCCAGGCCGCTACTTCGCCTCTGGCCTCTGAGGGGTGCTGCCACCTGTGGTAGATAGATACCTGTACGCGACTAAGGTTCAGGTACTACCTAAGGAAGGTGAAGACACAAAATTTCTGTCGGCTGTTGAAGGGACCCTCCCTTCCTTTCTTCTCTTTTTTCTTTCTTCAACGACAACCTTATCCGCCGTCTCGTCGCCCGCAAACCCCAAAAAGAGATTTCAGTTTTAGAGCACGATCTTGTCGTCGTGCTTCATTCCTGGTCTCGCCCAATAACATAACCAAAAACACCAAAAAAATTCGGAAAATCACAAAAACCACACACCTCTCCACCGCCATATCTACACCCGCCTCTCCTCCATCGCCCACGCAAACTCGTCTCTCTCTCTCACCCGCAACTCTATCCCTCTGCTCAAGCCAACCACGGACGCAATTCCGCTGATTTCTATCTTTGACACGGTTCTCCGATAAGTCGTTAATTCGTATACCTCGGAAATCCCTTGGCTCGATGTAAGTTGTTACATTTGCCTGCTTGAATTTTTATTTCTCTTGTTAGCAATCAGCGTCTCAGTATTGTCTGCCTGTCTATTGTATCTTGATCATCGTATCGATTCTGCAGCTCAATCCCTTACGAACTACGGACTTGCCAAATTATTTCCCCAAGCCGTTGGTTTCCTCCACAACTTGATGCTGTGCAAACAACTTGCATGCGGCATTGTCTATCCGAATATTTCTCCGCATTATATGAGACTGTTTTTAAAGCTTGCGACTAAATATCTGAATAGCTGAATTAATCAATCATCACCAATATGTCCGCTGCTACTACCACCGGCGCTGTTGATCAGCTTGCCAATGACCTTAGCAACACCTCTCTCAACGGTGGAGATGCGCGACCTGCCACCATCGACACCAATGTCGCTCCCAACGTGAATGCCGACGAGCCCGACACCGCTGGCCCTACTCCCAGCTCGGCTCAGACTCCCCACCCTGCCGCTTCGGCCTCTCTCTATGTCGGAGAGCTTGACCCTACCGTCACCGAGGCTATGCTGTTCGAACTCTTCTCCCAGATAGGTTCTGTGGCTTCGATCCGCGTTTGCCGTGACGCCGTCACTCGCCGCTCGCTTGGATATGCCTATGTCAATTACAACACCACCGCCGATGGCGAGCGTGCTCTCGACGAGCTGAACTACACCCAGATCAAAAACCGTCCTTGCCGCATCATGTGGTCTCAGCGTGACCCCAATCTGCGCAAGAGCGGACAGGGCAACATTTTCATCAAGAACCTCGATGCCGCCATTGACAACAAGGCCCTTCACGACACGTTTGCTGCTTTTGGTAACATTCTTAGCTGCAAAGTTGCCCAAGATGAAACTGGCAACTCGAAAGGTTACGGTTTTGTTCATTACGAGACTGATGAGGCCGCTGCTGCGGCTATCAAGCACGTTAACGGCATGTTGCTGAACGAGAAGAAGGTCTACGTTGGCCACCATATCCCCAAGAAAGATCGCCAAAGCAAGTTCGAGGAGATGAAGGCCAACTTCACAAATGTCTACGTCAAGAACATTAGCACCGATGCCAGTGACGAAGAATTCCGCGATCTCTTCGAGAAGTATGGCGATGTCACCTCGTCCTCTCTAGCTCGTGATAACGAGGGCAAATCCCGTGGATTCGGTTTCGTCAACTTCACCACGCACGAGGCTGCTGCCAAGGCTGTTGAGGAGCTTAATGGTAAGGACTTCCAAGGCCAAGACCTTTACGTTGGTCGTGCACAGAAGAAGCACGAGCGTGAGGAGGAGCTACGCAAGTCATATGAGGCAGCGCGTCAGGAGAAAGCCAATAAGTACCAGGGCGTCAATCTGTACATCAAGAATCTGGATGACGAGGTCGACGATGATAAGTTGCGCCAGATGTTCTCTGAATTTGGCCCTATTACCTCAGCCAAGGTTATGCGCGACTCTCTTGCTGAAGGTGATGAGGAGAAGGAGGGCAAGGACAAGGAGAATCAGAAAGAGTCAGGTGACGAGAGCAAGGAGGAGGGTGACAAGAAAGAAAAGAAGTCCGATAAGAAACTCGGAAAGAGCAAGGGCTTCGGCTTTGTATGTTTTGCCAATCCCGACGATGCCACCAAGGCTGTGGCCGAGATGAACCAGCGCATGTTCAATAACAAGCCTCTGTATGTGGCTTTGGCTCAGCGGAAAGACGTTCGGAAAAGCCAGCTCGAGGCTAGCATCCAGGCTCGCAACCAGCTCCGAATGCAACAGGCCGCAGCAGCTGCCGGCATGCCCCAACCCTACATGCAACCCCCGGTCTTCTACCCTCCCGGCCAGCAGCCCGGCTTCCCTCCCCAAGGTGGTCGTGGAATGCCATTCCCTGGTGGTATGGGTATGCCAGGTGTTCAGGGCGGACGACCTGGTCAGTTCAACCCTGCCTACGGATCCCCACAAGGCGGTCGAAACGGAGCCATGCCCCAGCAGATGCCTCCCAGCATGTACATTCCTGGACAGTTCCCTCCCGGCGCGCCGTATGCTCAGCCTGGTACCCCACAGTTCATGGCCGCAGCCATGGCCGCACAAGCACAAGCACAGCAGGCTGCTTTAGGAGGCGGCCGAGGCGGCCCGGCGTCTCGCGGACCTATGCAGGGCATGCCCGGAAATATGGGCATGCAGGGCCCCGGTGCTATGCCTGGTTACCCACCTAACTCACGTCAGGGTGGCCCGGCTGGTCGTGGCGGCGCAAACAATCGTAACGGCCAGCAAGGTAACCAATTCCCTCAAGGCGGACGCGGGGCACCTACTCAACAGGTCAACAATGCGCCCGCCGTTGCTGCTCCCCAGGAATTGACTCAGGGCTCAATCCTTCAATCTCAACTTCAGGCGCACAACGGCAACCCGGCACACCAGAAACAAATGCTGGGTGAGGCTATTTTCCCGAAGATTGCTGCAATTCAACCCGATCTCGCCGGCAAGATTACTGGCATGCTTCTAGAGATGGACAATGCAGAGCTTGTTCAACTGTAAGTACACCTCGGTGATAGATGACCATCATGTGCTAACCTTTCTCAGTGTGGACGACGATGCACAGCTTCGCGCCAAGGTTGATGAGGCGATGGCTGTCTACGACGAATACGTCAAGACGAACCAGGATGGCAGCGAGCCTGCCAGCAAAGAAGAGAAGGCTGAGGAGAAGGCTTAAATTCGGCGCCATACGACACGAATCTCTTAGTCCTCTTTCTATCTTCAAAGCATAGTTGATTTCTGCAAATAGGTTTCGGAAAAGTTATTGATGATGCCAGCTGGTGTGGCCAAAAGGGCGGTTTGCAACATCAATCTCGTGCATTTATTTTCTTCATCTTATTTTCTTTTCAGTGGCGGATATTCAGTCATTGCTGAATCCCCTGCAATGTTGGCCTGGATCTCGCCAGCGCATATGAGGGAACTCGGCGTATGTCTTTTCATGTATTGGTAAGCCCTGTGCTCTATGTGGAAGAGTATGGGCAGGGTGTTAGGGTTTCAGTCATCAGGCGTTTGAAGGTTACACTCGGTCAGCTCGTGGACTCGATGCCTTGCACCGGATGGAATGTGGCGGCACCATGGTTTTTCAACCAAAAATACCCCTTAAGGTTGCCGGTGGGAGGGTAGAACTTGATCTGCTAATGAAAAAAAAGTTCCTCATATTCTCACCTGAATGTCACAAGCACTTCAAGTGTAAGGGACTGTATGATACTTTACGAATTCATCCACGACATAGTCAATGACCAAGCAATATAAATTACCGAATTACGATAGACCCCATGGCAACATGTCCTCGCATCTACGCTTGTCTCGTCTGTATACGAGCATGATTTTTCAGAAACCCCGTCGTAGCTGGCTGCTAGCGCTGTTGGTTTTGATTGTGGGGAATCAGGAAGCAGTATCAGCCCATCATTCGATGAATTACATGATTTGATTCACATGATAATTGACCTTGCATTCGACGATGGTTTGTTTTCAATTAGAAGTGGCAACATAGATGGATGATGTGATAGACAACCTCGAAGACTCCATTCGTCTATTGCAGTTAGCAAGTGAGTGAGTGAATGAATGAGTGACCTCTGTATGCACGACATTGTGCCTGATCCGATTTTGCCGACCTCCCGTACGCTCTTACCATCTCGCAGTCGTCTCAATACTTAAGTAAGTACAGGGATCCTTGTCTGACCAATCGTAGAAGGTAGGTAGGTAGTTTCCAGGCAACTATGGTAGGTACCTTATGTAAGTATTTAGTGAGGTACCTTCGTTGTGTGGTGAAGGTGAAGATGAACAGAAGGAAATACCGTAATCAACAATACCAAGAAAACTCCAAGAAAATCAAGCAGACGGCGGTTCCACTTTGTCCACCACACATCAATCTCAGCCCTGCTTTCATTTTATTACAGCCATTACTTAACACGCCGGCGATTGTACACAAAATCCGCTCGGTTGCCTCAGTTCCCCTCATCTTGGCTGATTCAAACGGCGTAACATAACAATTAAGTCGTCTTCTGGTCTTCTGTAGCACAGTGTGCGTGCGTGCGTGGCCCGGACTCCCGACTCGCTTCTTTTCCTCGGACGCTAGACTACAGTACAGTACACGTACACGTCAAAGAAGGCGGCTGATTGCGTGCCCCTCTCTCTTGGCTAGTCCGAACTTCACCTCTCTCGTGCCTCTCCGCTTGTCACGGCAGGCATATACACACTGTAAGTAGCACATTGTACCGCATTCCACAATCCACAATCCACCAGTCCATAAGATCGTATATACCTGCCGAGCTGCCTACCCTTACCCAGGCAAGGGCCTCCCGCTAATAAATAGCGTCGTCAGACAGCAGAGCCAGACGTGCTCCGTCTCTTTTAGTTTCTCCAAGTAGCCTCCAGGTAGGTATGGTACCCGAGCCCTATCTGGAACGGACCCCTTTCCTGACGGCACATGTTGTTATGCGTCCCCGCGATTCCAATCTCCAATATCGGACAATGACAATCCCATGCTGATAACTTCCAACTCGACCAGAAGGCCCTTCCTCCTCTACGACTTCCGTGGTGACGTCAATCTAACTACCACCACTGAGAAAGAGCTATGACCGAAACGCAGCCGTTTCCCCCGTTCGATTCTCCTTGAGTACATACCTCCTGAAGTGAAGACGAACCCATACAAACGACTTTGCGGCTTCCAATCCCGGCCTGACCCAACTTGACCTGACCCGATAATTACAAACGATGCGCTGCCCGTTCAACGACCATTGCCGACGACCTACCATCATTCCACGATAGCATTAGCCTGGGAGTATCCGCCGATAACTGCTACTGTTACGTATTGCGTATTGCATATTGATACTGTCACCCCGGTCACTGCTGAGCGCACGAGCTCGGCCACGCGTCCTCTCGAGAAGTGCCAGGCGAGCTCATACCAACTACAGCACGGCACAGTTACCTCGATTGCTCGATTATCTTTTTGCCCTAGCTAAGATAGTCCCTTTGAATCTCAAGGTGCCTTTCTGCGGGCTGTTCCTATTCACCCACGTGACCTATTTATACTACCTTAAAAGGGTGAGGTAAAAGAAGAGAGAGATAGAGAGATAGAAAGACAGAGAGGGACAGACACGACACCATGGCGAACAAACCAAAACAGATCTCGTTCGAGTCCGCTCTCGAAGAAGAGCGAAAGGAGATTGAGAACCTGATAGCGATGTCCCAAGCTCCGAGACGAGCACCCTCAGTCGGACCGCGATCCCCATCTCCCTATTTGAGGTCTCCTGTCCGTAGCATGTTGGATATCGACAGCCCACCGCCACCACGGCAGGTCACTCGAAGTATGCTCGACGTCGACAGCCCACTCCCCGCGTCTTCGAGCGCGCATACATCCCCCACGCTCCACTACAAAACGCCTGCCCTAGCCAATTCCACGCGCCACCGCAGCATGTCCGATGCCGCTTCGAACCCCGTACCAGACCTCAACCCCCGCTCCCCGCCTCTTGCGAGCCCGAGAAACACCGATCTTACGTCTGCCTACAAGTTTCATGATATCCTGCCAACTAACGTGGGACAAGCCTTACCGCCTAAGCGTGGTTCAGGTGGCTCGGCTCGAGGCTCGATCGGCGAGGCCCTCCGCGGACCTGACCTTTCTAATCTAGTGCTGCCGGGGGAATCTGGGCGCCCTTTTGCATTCCGTAAAAATAAGTCCAAATCGCCAAACAATAGGTTTTCCCTTCGGTCGAGCTCGCCTTTCGGGAACGCTAAACGCTCTCTGCCTCAGAGCAATACGCTCATGTTAGATAATGGTGAAATTGTGGACATGAACAATGCCTATCGCAGCCTTTCGGATGCAAACCTAATCTACGGAGGCTCAAGCCTCGCGTCGCTAGCTCGCAAAAAACCAGATGACTCGGAGGGTTATGGACGGATTGCTAAGGACAATCTCAGCCCTTACGGAGAATTACTGCCAGACGAGAGCGAAGACGATGCGAACTCCTCGGACGAGGAAAACGAAAGAGGTCGAAAACTAACAACACGAGCTGAATCAGGAGATGATCGAACTACCTCACATGGGACAGCTAAAAGTTTGCTGGCAGCTGTCGAAGATGAGCGTAGGTAAACCCCAACCCAAATGGTATGTTTTAGAGACTAAGGTACGAGTAGGTAAGCAGGTGGCGGTGCAGCCTCAATATAGGTCCTTATTCGATGATCCATCGATAACTATTACCAGCCCCACTGGGGAGAGATCGAAGCCGAAGTCATCGAAGCAGGTGGTTCAGCCAGCCACCAGCTTTGATCAAGAACCCATCTCTGGGACGCAGACACCCTTCGATCCTGACCTAGACGCAGATGTGAACGCCATCAAGGCTGCGCAGAATCTGCAGCTTTCCCTGACTCCTATTATTTCGACTCCCGAGGTAAACCGTTCCATCCGGATCATTTACCGGGGCGAGTTTTCTAAGATTCAGAAAGAGGCCGAGGAAGAGCATCGTCGCCTGAGAAAGTATCTGGTTGCAACAGATTTGAGTGACGAGTCGACGCATGCCCTGGAATGGGCCATCGGAACAGTGCTTCGTGACGGCGACACTCTCCTTGCCATGTATTGCATGGATGAGGAGACCAGTGGTTCGGCTGACCCGGGCAGTTCTATACCCGACGATCCGAAAGCCATGAAGGAGCAAGCGGCAGCAGTCAATGCAATGGCCAAAGTAACCAACGTGCGAGCAAGCCAGGGCAGCAGTAGTCCAAGCTCCTTCGCTTTCAGTAGAGCAACAAACTCGCCGCGGCTACGAGCGGCCGACGGCGGTAGTGCCGCGTCGTCGCCGGCGCCGGGATCGAGGGGCAAGAATAGATTAGAAGAGGAGAGGGAGCGAGCAGCTGTCGACATCACGGAGAGGGTGTCAAAGCTGCTACGCAAGACACAACTCCAGGTACGAGTCATTGTGGAGGTGATCCATTGCAAGAACCCGAAGCATCTTATCACAGAGGTCATTGACCTAGTCAATCCCACGCTCGTGATTCTAGGGAGTCGAGGCCGTAGCGCTCTAAAGGGGTAAGGCAGACACGAAGACCCAGCAATACTGTTGAGCGACAAGCTAATGCAGGTCACAGCACCCTCTTGGGGTCTTTCTCCAATTATCTTGTAACCAAGAGTTCTGTGCCGGTCATGGTGGCGCGCAAGCGACTACGCAAGAAGAGTAAATACCAGCCACCACCGATGAAGCAAGTCAACAATCTGGCCAACCCGTCGGCACGGAGCCTGGAGATGGCAAGGATCGACTAAACCAACTACTTGGCTAAAATGGCTATATAAGGTCTGCATGCCTTTATTTCTTTCTTTTCCTCTCCACCTTCATTATTGTAAGCTCTTGGTGTGGAATGAGCGAGAGGGCACAGCACGCAGGGTAACGGAAGCACGGCAGGTGACGTTTTTGGAATCATAGAGACTAGCGGTAGTTCAAGCCAGCCGAGGGGTTTGGCCGTGTTTACAGATGTTGTTGATTGCAGGGTTAGTCTACCCGGCCACTTATTCTCCCCCCTCTTCCCCCCATCGTTCGTGGCACGAGCATGGGAAGCTTCAAGAAGAATTGACGGTGTCACCTAACGTGCTCATACACTCGCTATGATGACAGTAAACTCTCCACACCGCCGCAAGCTAGCAATTATGACTGTACCTAGGTATGAATTCAGCGTTAGTTGATCGGGTTCTCTCCCATCCGTTCGAAATTTGAGACGGTGCTCTTTGGAGCTGGTGGCGTCGGTATAGCTAACGAAAGCGTCCCCAAACTAGAAATGGTCTTATCAGAACCATTGTCTCTGGGCCGCTGGGGCTATGGTGGGTTTCTGGTGAATCTGATTCGCACTTGCGTGTTGTTTTGTTTGTTTACCGTTTTCCGTGATTGGCATTCGACTTACAGTAAGCGTCATGTGAGCAGAAAGAGTGGGAAAGCAGCCAATTGCGGGCGTTGACCAAGACGCCAGGATGGGAACGCAACGGGCGGGATTGGCGGGAGCGGCGGGGTAGTGTACATCTGCGTGTTTGATTGATTGCATAAAGTCGTGGAGAAGACGCGTTAAGTGCGTGCAGGAGGGGGGCTTGGGGGGGTACATTGGAGGATCATTAAAGTCCCTTTTTCTCGGGTGCACCCTTCTTACATGTGTTCTTCCACTTCCACACAGTCTTCCCGAAGTCTACAGCACTCAGATTGGGCAGGGTGCATACTACATGTGGTAGCAGGTACCTAACTACTGACATGGGGGCTACCTATCTCGTCTATGGTCCATGCTGTACGCTATCTACCCATACCATGTAGTACAAGTCAATGGGGAGTGCCGTTACCTCACGATTGCTGCGCTCCAATCAGAGATGATCAACGAGGAGTAGCGGACGGATAGACAAGGGACATGGCTCTCTCTCATTGGGCGGATGGCCAATGCGATGATATGAATGAACCACGTTCACCACGCTTGACCACGTTCACATCGACCTGGAGGGAGTGCCGGCCAGGATATCGGCGTAGGAATATAATAATACGAAGGACCGCCCCTCAATGCGCTCCCAATGCGAAATTCATCGAATGTTGTAAAAGTCAAGAAGACTGCTGGGCATACGCAGGCACCCACTCCCGCCCGGGACAACCCATCTGGAACAAACACTTTGCTCCTGTTTTTAGTTATAGTTCTGACCTCTCTAACTTCGATAGTTCGTCGTCTGGCTTGCCCCTCGCATTCCTGTACCCGGCTGGCGCAATCTATACTCTCACTTGATCCATAGTACTTCAGTACTTTCCTTGGGTACATAAGTACATACCTTATGGTCTAACCTTAACGAGCTAGTAGTAGCCAATAGGGTGACAGTGCTGCAAGCTCTAGCGCAAAGCCCCCGGTCGCTTCTGGTGGCCCTTGCAGTTGGTCTCACCACAGTGACCCAGATCGAGTGGGTTGATTGGAGCAGCGGCATCCCTCTCCCGCTGAGCAGCCTGCGACATCCCGGGCGGGGTTTCCCAACCTCTCGATTTCAAGGTCCCTGACCCAGACGCTCAACTCACTCAACTTACCTCACTCAACTACCTACCTACCTAGACGAGTCAACTTGCTTGCTTGCCTGTGGTGCTGTCTGCTGTCTGCTGTTTGGATAATAGGTTGTATACCTACACTACACAACAACAACCAACTCATCAGTTCCACTCTCTATCTCAATACCCAATCTTCAAATCCACCTTGCTGTCATTTGAAACTGGTCGTCACACTATTGTGTATCCTATTAAATATAGAACTCTCTGTCTCTCTCCCTTGCTTCCGTACGTGGGGTTACTGTCCAACATCGGCCTATACGATTCGGGCCGGCATTACCTTATTTGAGCACTAGGTTTAATGGTATACAGTGTTGAGACCAAACGGCTTCGTGTTAAGTTGTAACCGCCGGAAACTCAAAGGGCGCAATACCACAGAATACGCTTCTCCTTCCTTGATCATACCGGCACATCGTGATACTTCTTTTGAACTGGACGCATAACTTGAATCGAATCAAACAACCACCGAAAGTGGAAGAGAAAAGAACCGAGTGAGAGAGTACAAGGTTGCGACGACAGCCCTGTCACCCAGAGCCGTTCGCCTTCGATGCAGCCGCTGGTATCGGTGAATACGCATACGCATATCTCACTGATCAGTTTCCACGTCACTCCCAGCACCTTCTTAGCTGCGCTTATCCTATTTTTTGTGTTTCTCTTCACGTACGTTGTTGCAACTGGCGGTGTGCCCCTTCGAAGCCTCTCGCCAATTCGGTTTCCCAGCTTTGGTAGAAGAGCGCCGCCTATCGTTACCCCCGACTCGCTTGTGATTGAAGAGGTTGAAGAGATACAATTCAATAAACAACTGCCAGCGTTGCCCGCTCCTGAGACCAAGCGACCTCTCCTTCAGCTGACGCAAACACCACACTCCAGTCGATCTTCTTCGAGTCGCAGCTTGCGATCCCTATTCTCTTCACGCACTAAAGCCCTCCCCAGTTCAACTCCGATCTCAGACCCAAGTCCAAGATCAAGCTCAAGAACAAGTTCGAGCTCAAGCGCAAGGACGTCAAGGACCCAAAGTAACGCCGACAAGCAGCTGGTTCGCGTCGCGCAAGACGATGACGTCCATGTATTACTCAGAAGCCAGTCTAGACGACGCCGACTTCGCGACCCTAGTGTCGCCGCCACCGAGGATCCCCAGTCACCCACCGGCGCATTCCGACTGTGGCTCTTCGGTCGGGATTCCCGACGTCAACGACGAGAGCGACGACAACATGGATGACGATATCTCATTCGACAATGGCAACTATAGCCCACCTGCCTGGCGGCGCCTCGAAAACGGTGACCGCTGGTACGGAAATTGGCGCAGCGGAAACGATGTTCTAGTCCGTCGCGCATTGAAAAAGTCATTGGCGCTTGACCCCGATTACGAAGGCGACATCTTCGAAGCTGCGCGCAGAACTCGCCTGCCCACCGGTAGTCTCAGTCCTGAGAAGGGGCGCACACCTGAGCCAGAAGTCAGAGACGATGACGATACATTAGTTAAGATAAAGACCGAAAGCATACCCCCGATGAAGCAGGAGGCGGTTGAGGAGGACCCGGCGGAAGACCCGAGACAAAACAAATTGGTGCGCGTGTCTGCGACTCCAGCCAGAGACAATTGTAAGTGCTGATTATCCCGGGGCTTCCCCAATAATGTAACCTGTATCCTAATTGTATGTTTCAGATATTCGATTCGCGGTGCGCGCGGATATCCAGCAGCGCACAGAGCCCATTGACGCTGCTGTCAGCTTTTTTCAGAGTACCTATCGCACTGTCACGAAGTCATGGGCCAGTTTTATCCTCGCTATGTTCGTGGCCATGATGTCGATATCTACGACACGTCTACTCTTCCAACCTACTACGTTGCGCCCCGTACCCGACCTTGTGAAAGTAGCAGGACTAGCGCGCTCCTTTGAGCCCCTTATTTACTACTCGGAGAATGGTGTCTCCCAAGTAGGCGATTTGCAGGCGACTGGAGTCGCCGTGTGGGATCTCGGCGAAAGCGTGCGCTCAAGTAATATGACTTCGGCGCCGATCATCGTCAAATCGCTTGACGAATTGTCTGACAGTCTTAAAACGCTCGCCGTGGAGCTCACAAAGTTCTTCGCTAATGTCGATGGCGATATCGACAGCATTCTGATAGTCATGGACTGGGCGCGGCGCGAACTCTCCCAGCTACACTCTCTTCCGAGCCCGCCGCTTTCCACGGCGTTTTCTAATATTCACAGCTTCTTATGTGCTGCTGGCCTTCTCGAGGACCCAACTACGGGCGAACGGACGAGGTTTGGAGTTGCAGCAACCGCCTTTTTTGGTATGTCGCAATCCCAGCACACGCAGCAAACGTTACAGCGCGCTTTCACCGAATTTCTATCTGTTCTTGAGGAAGCTATAGAAAATGAACTGCAGCACTCGCTAGCGCTTTTTGGTCTATTCGAAGCCATCGATAGGCAGTTCCTCAACCTGGGTCGTCTCGTTGTCCGCGAATCAAGTCTCCAAGACGAACAGCACGCGGATCTACTCTCGTCGCTGTGGACGCGCATCCTTGGTGCTAAAGCGAGCGAGGTGAAGAAGTACGAGCGCAATCGCGAACTGCTAGCCAACGTACGCGAGAAGACGGTGCGCAATAAAGGCATCCTTGTAGAGCACAACGGCAGGCTCCTCACCCTCAAAGCGAACCTCGAGAACCTGCGCCGCAAGCTCGTGTCACCTCTTGTGCGAAGCGTCAATAGCAGCACACTCACCCTGGACGACCAGATCAAGGGACTCGAAGATGTCGGCGTCTATCTGGAGGGCGTCCGCGCCAGGCAAAAGGGGAAGCTCATGGAGATGCTCTACGGCGACACAAGCGGCAAGCTCCGGGCCCGCGTGGCGGCCACCGCTAGCGCGAGGCTCTTGGACGAGGACGCTCACCACCGATCCCTCTAGGACAGGGCGCGAGGTGTTGTCACTCGAGTTAGCAAGTCTGCAGCCACCGCCGCACGGAAGGAGTGCACCGAGAATGATTGCGTACGGAGCGTCACTGTTATCCTGGACAGCGACCCCGTTGAGTAGAGGTCGCGACAAGGCATTGGATTGGTGATGAACGAGAGGGCGAGGGATTAACAAGGACGAAGTTCGCGGCGTGAAAGGGTAACGCGGGTGGATAATCCAGCCACCCTTTTTTTTTACGAGCCAGCGCTCGAAAAACAAAAAGGGATATCAGCAATAATACCCTTGCTTGTTTGCGGCGTTTCGGTCTAGACTACTTAGAGGGGTGGGGTAGAACACGGTTCGCACAAGGTAATTATCCCCCATTTCATTTGTTTGTTAAATTTTTCTTATGATGGATTTTCTTTTTCTTTTGTCCGTTCTCTGTTCTTATACGTCATTATGAGCTAAACGGCTAACTCGAGAATAATAGCCACGGGACTTTTTGATTGGCACGCATGTAATTATTTTATTGGTATCATTATTGCTATTATTGTTTATTATTTTGGTTGGGCAGTGGATGGCTTGTTAGGGGTTTGTATGCGTCTGGTCGGTGTTGGGTTGTCGGTGTTGGTGCTCCCATCCTGGACGGTTGCATGGAAGGTGTTTGTTTGTATCGCTTGGTTTGTATTATTGGATGAGTTGGAGGTGTTTTGATGTCACTTGTTGTACTGGGTTTGGCTCGAGGTGTTACATCTGTAATGAAGCACGGAATCGGATACATCTTTTTTTTTTTTGATCACCTTGTCCTCCTTGTCCCTTTGTGTTCTGTATACCTACTGCGGACGCTAGTACTGTAATGTGCAGAGGTGTAAGATTATGGGAATACGTGTGTATTAGATGTAGGAAGGACATGACAGTAGATGTGTCGCACGTTACGTCAAAGTGTAATGTGTATTGATAAAAATTAAACTCACGAGAGGAACATCATGCTGCATTTTAGACTAGGGGTAATGAAGAACAAGAGGGAGATATGTAGTCTAGGTCTGTATAATTTTCATACGGATACACCGGGACTACATTGCGTCTAAGACCCTTCCTTCAGTCTAGGATCGTCAAATTGCATACATATAGCTAGCTAGCTAGCTACCCGATCGAATGAAACGGGCTACGCAAGAGCGAGCGCGGGCGCGGGCGAGGGAGCGAAAGATGGGTTTTCGTGTGTATATACCTATGGATAGACCTTAGTTAGGATCGCCACCTGACTTGAAAGGAGGACTAGATAGATCCTTGGAGCTGTACAAGATGATTGCAATTTGGATGCTTTTCCATGCCTTTACATTAGAAGTAGCAGGATTTAGCGTGTTGCCTTTATACTGAAGATATGTAAGTGAGGCAAGATTTACCATTCTAGTTGGGTAGAACATGGTGGAAGGTGCTGGAGTGTTGCCTTAAAGCCTGTTCGAGGAATACGTGTGATATCAGGAAACAGAGATAAAGATAGTATGGGGCGACTATTACTAGCAAGAAATCGCCACTGCAGTCAGGAGTCAAGTGAAGAAGTGCACTTGGATCAACAAATAGAATTTCCGATGTATCAGTACATGAAGTCCCTTATCCTCTCTTTTGCATATTACCTTCCACGAATTCTGAAATACCAATCTTTTGTCACCAACCTAGGCGGTCATACGCAATGAACTGCAACCTAACTCAATCCTTTTTGGGTGTCAAACTCGTGAATCGTACGTGGGGCAAGAAAAGCAGACAGATAGAACATGGATCGTGTACCTCCGTACCAAACTCCAACTAGACTGATGGAAACCGGAAAAAATAAGCAAACAAGATAGCTTCGTAGAAAAGCCAGATGTATCTCAAACGAGTGGCTGAAATATCCACAACAGGGGGCTGACCAATTGGCAACAATGCAAGCAGATGCAGGTGCAAATCAACATAGATCGTCTGCAACAATCGTTCCTTCCTTATCTTCTCTCCAAACTCTGGGATGTTGATTGTCGACAGTAAGGTAGTGAGTGACCCAACTCGCAACAGTCGAATGCAAAATGAACAGAGATATCGTCCATGACAGTTCTTCCTTCCCGTCCGCAAACCTCTGTAAATGCGCAGAGACGTAACTCTTACATGTTCCTCGCATGTCGGCTATTCATATCCCCACAAGTAGCCTCAGAGTGTCTTGTGATGCGTAGAACATGCATGTCTATTTGGCAATCGTCTCAGTGTCGGCCACAGACGAGTCGCTAGCATCCGCCCCAGCCTCGGTTCTGAGCGGTGTTCGTGCCATGATGTGCTTTGACTCTCCGATGAGTGCCCATCCGGTAGATTTGCGGCAGAGTTTCTCCGCTACAGTATTGAGACGAGGCGCCTGGACCCAGCGGAGTTTATCGAATTGGCCCTTGGCAGTCATGAGCTCTTCGAACTTGGCGCCGTAGCGCTCGTACGTGTTGAAGTACACCTCGAGCTTGGGCTGCTCGATGTGGAGAGTCAATTTCTCGAGAGAGGGAGGGAGCAGCTTGACCAGGGACCAGTCTCCTGCATAGCGGTTGATCTCCTCGTAATCAGGTTCCTCTTGCTCTGCTACCTCTTCTATATCGAGGTACTCGTCGTCTCCGTAGTCATCATACCCGCGCGGGTTGTCGCGGAATCCAATGAGGAGCTCGAGATCGATCTCGAGCGTCTTGAGATTGATTAGCTTCTGAAGTGATCCGAATGGAGAATAGAAAGGCATGAGAGAGTCGTTATATAGCTCCAGGTGCTCGAGGTTCTGGCCGTATTTGACCAACTCGCGACCCAGCTCGTGCAAGCCCGTGTCGACTTCCTCCTGTGGGCGAAAGTATACGAGGGACCGCAGTCCAGGGAATCGACGAAGGATATCATTGAGTCCAGAGTCGTCCACAGCGGTGTCCACGAGCTTTATAGCATGCACCATGGTACGTGTTGTCGTGGGGCCTTCGGACCAAATGTCCCAGTAGCAACTGTGGAATTCAAGCACTTCCACGTTCGGGCGAGCAAATAAGAACTCAACCTGCGAGGCTTTGAGGCCACGGAACTTCAAAACCTTTGCGGTCAGGATATTCGGCCGATCATTACGGTATCCTGGTTGTTCGATATCGAAGATCTCACAGTTCGAGTAGGACATCTTGGATGGGCGCTTTGGCGAATCGGAAGGACAGATGGGTTACGGGATTGTGTAGAATTGTATTGGGCTGTGGGAACAATGGTGGCAAGATGGGCGTAGTGGTGTCTTTAAGCAGAGTTTCCTGCGTGTGTGTACTTAAGATAGTGTGTGGAAACAGATCTCAGGCTTTTGACTGTAGATATGTCAGATACGGCTCCTGAATGGTTAGTATTGAAATGAGGGCGCACACTGAAGTGTTCGGGTCTGCCTGCTAGAACTTGTGATTGCTGGGCTCTGGTATCTGTACGTTTGGATTCACCGCGTCATAGGGCTACGAGGGCGACGTTAGTTTAGAATGAGGGAGTAGATAAGTAAAGAGGCAAAGAGGAGTCGGAAATCCAAGCGAGGCAGTATATAATAATGGTTGCCTACCTTGTGCCTTTTTTCTAGATGATGCCGATGCCGATGACGATGCAGTGTTGGGTGTGATGCGTTTGAGTGGTTTGGACGTACGGAGTGGAAACTGTGGTAGGGGTGATGGATGATTTTGCAACGGAGTGAAAGACAACGCAGCGTTAAGGAAGGAAGTAGGAAAGTCGAACACCTGGATCTGAGATTCGGGGTTGTAGACAAATGCTTTAATACCTAGGCGACTTCCTGAAAGGTCGTTAGCAATTGGTTTTCGCTAAACTTCTGCAGCAAGTACGTAGGTACGTACTCTTTTTTCGTAATAACGGTGACTACAATGATTAAACGCGACATCGCGAGATCACTAGGTTAGGTGGTTTGTAGTTGAAGAGCAGCTGCCTTGGTTGATCACCCAGAAGCCAGGGTAGTTATATGATGAAAAATAGCAGTGAATGATGCCAAGCAAACGCACAAGGCCGAGCTTAAGCTACCAGGACGACCGTTTTTCTCTCGTTGTTGAAATTTCGTTGTTCTAACTCCTAAGATACTACCTGGTTTCTGCGGGGCCTTGTTTTTTTCACTCTCCTTTTTTGATACCCGCATGTACCATCACCGATTCTTTGAGGGTTGGTCTGAGCCCCCGATAGCCATCTTTGAAGAAGTATTTTCTTACTGACCTTCAGAATCCAAGACTTGCTGCCGCTCAAGATTAGGGAGCGAATGGGCATTGATACACAACTCCTAGCCAGAACTTGTGACTCGATTTTGGAACTCCCATCGCCCACTAAGCACATCAACTGAAGTGTTTCCGTAAGGGCTGGAAGACGTTCTGCGGTGTATTGCGGTTGCAGGGCTAGATAACAGCGCTTGGTGATAGTCGGAGCACTAAACCGATTTGCAATTGATATGTCGGGCCCGGCTATGTAGGCTTTCGTATGCTTGTATCGAATATTGGCGCTCTTTACCACGCCATTCTGTCACAACGCGTGGTCAAGCGTATGCCGACTATGATATTCTTTGTCTCAAGCTTACCATCACGCCTCTACCTTCTCAAGCAGGGCAAAAAACAATGGGCCCCATTTTCCACCAGAAGGATGATCCGGCAGCATCAGCCAGCCGTACTTCGTCTGCTCCGCCCAGTCTCCTAGCCCTCTTGCAGAGAGTTCACCACTACGCACGACAAATTCCCACTTGATGCCCGACTTCTTGCGTTCCTTCTGCACCAATTCCATCCCCTTCTCAATAACGCTGTCGTTCTCGTCATTACTCAACGAACAGGTAGCATAGAGCACGCGTCCACCAACACGAACGGCCTTGAGAGCAGTCATGAGCAGAGCGACCTGGGTCTTCGCCATCTTCTTCGACTGGCCCGATCGCCACGACGCCATCTCATCAGCCACCCTACCGCCCTGTTTCGCCTTCACATGCGCATGGATGACGTGCCGTTCGCTCGAGCACGGCGCATCCAGGAGGACCTTGTCGTACCCGCCAGGGCCAAGCGGTAGCGTCTGCACCGAGAACAGCTCGGTCCCGTCGAGCTTGAGGACCTTCACCTCGCCCGACTTGAAGAAGGCATCAGGTAAGTAGGACTGCAAGTTAGAGGCGAGCCGCTTATTCCGCCCCGTATTCACCTCATTACTGTGAAGACAGCCTCCTCCGAGCGAAGGTGCAGCACTGTCGTAGTTTTCAGGACGAAGAAACTGCGATAGCGCGACGCTCTTCCCGCCTGGTGCCGCGCAGAGATCGAAGATTTTGTCCCCTGCTTTGGGATCTAGTAAGGTGACGGCGAGGAGCGAAGCGGCGTCCAAGTTCCAGTGCGTCATGAGACCGCTGGATGAGTCAGACTGCGGTGGGGGGAACGTCGCCTCTGCTTCCGAGACATCCCATTGGTATGATTTGAGAGGAGTCGAGTTGCCGGACTCCTCAGTCCCAGTTCCGAGAAATTCAACAGCCTGCAGTTTTGCTGACTGCTCTTGGGAGAAGACCATGGCTAAGTCGGCTACGGCAAAGCGATTGACTAGTGCAGCGTAACGGGTAGGAGCCGTAAGCGCTGGATAGAGCGACTGTTGCCATCTCTCGGCGCCGAACTGAGCGGCATAGGTGCGGTTGAAAGAATCTTCTGCGGCTTGGGCCAGCTTCTTCTGCGCTTTGGTTAAAGCTGGCATTTCTTTGGATGTTCGACCCGAAACGGGTCAGAGGCCCCTATCTGGATGCCCCTACCTATCGTATAGCACGTCGTCTCCTTGTTATACCATCCCGTAACAGAGCACGAGAGGAGGCTCCCAGGTCCAGGTTTTATGCCTCCTAGACAGAGAAATGTCACGAAATATCGAACCAGTTATTGTAGGCAGTCAAGAGAGCGATGTTGGTGGATGGTGAAATTTCAGTCGGCTGGGAACGTTGCCAACCGCTGCCAGCTGCTGAAACAAAGAGTTCGAAAGTTAACCACATACTCCGTACAATAAGCAAGATTATATATCACAAAATAAACTATTCTTATCCATAATTATTTAAGTGGTGATATTTGAGCTAGATTTCATCGTCAGGTATACTTATTTTGCATAAGGGGCACATGCCGGGTGGCTGGAAGATGCTTGGTTACAACACAAACTTCGAGAAGTGAGGTTCTCAGACCATTTTCGAAATCAAATGAAAATTCCGTATTTCCTAGCCAAGATACAATAATAGGCATGGTAATAAGTAACATCTTTTTCTCGTCCGATCCATCACTATCATAAAATCCGAATCCAAAAGCCCCTACCACTCCTTACCCTGGCCCTATAATAGAATCATTCCAGTTCACTCCTGTAACAAGAAAACACATTGCATATTCTCACATATATACTGTCCGATTCATCTTGAAATCTCCACTGATTCAGCTAAGCCCTGGTGGCTGGGCGTGGAACCACCACTGGTCAGGCATGTTTCCAATTGGCGGCCATAGCATCTCCGAATCACCCGAATTGTCCACCGAGTACGCCATATCCATAGAACCGGCGAACAGGTCTTGAGTAAAAGGAATGTCATTAGCCGACGGTACAATTTCGGCAACGGCAGGGAATTGATCAGTCGCAGCGTCCTGTGCGATCGGTGCGATCGGTGCAATCGGTGCGCTGGGCGCATTCGGCACGTTTGGCAGAGCTGTAGCCGACGGATTGGTCCCGCGCACGAGGTCAGCAAGGAAATCGATCTTGATCGCAAGATCACGCATCACGGTGGCTGCACCTAGAGAGGTGCCGAAGCTGCGGCCGAAGTCCTCGAACACAACTATCGATAAGTCGATCGACTCGCGAACATCAGCCGCGATGCTGCTAGTTGGGTATGCGAATAAATAGCCAGCGAGCGTGAGAGCAGCATTCCACTGCCATTGAAAGGCTTCGTGGTAGCCAGTGAGGAGATCGGTATTCTGCACGACGTGATGGAAAATGCGTGTCACGGTGACGCTGTGCTCTGCTGCGGAGGTAGCGTGAGATAGACACGTATCTCCCAGCGAAGAAGATTCGGTTACCATGGATGGAAAGCAGATGAAAGGTCGGTAAAGGTTCAATCGAAGGCAATGGTAAAGGAGCTCGAGAAGTAAGCGTTGCCGCTGTAACCAAGGAGGCACGAACTGCTCCACGATAATCGGTGATCGGTCAGTAGATAGAGGTTGGCCATCACCTTCGCGCTTCGTTTTAAGCGCATCCGGCATCGACTTAGCCCAATTGTCAAGAGGCTTCATCGCAATCGAGTGAAACTCGGCATACCGCTCCAATGCTGCCGGGTCATCATAAATTACCTGCCCAGTGTGGCCGCTGTAGAATTCCGGGTATTTATCATAGAAGGCCGTATGTACCTCGCGGGCAGATAGCAGTAGATTCGAATTATATAAACAGTATGTAAGCCAGGTAGTATTCTCGTCGAGGAGCGCGAAGTCCGAACCTGCGAGACTCGCGGCCTGGTGGTCATGAGCCGGCAGACCACACGATGTCGATTCTGCATCTGCGTAAAACGGGCGCCCCAGCTTCATACAGACCTTGCTCTCGAGAGCAAACAAATTCCACCAAACCCGCCTACGGAGTTCTTTAGTAGCGAGTGGCAAGTCACTAGGTGGTTCGGTGTGCAACCCAAGCATGTGAGCCGATCTGACCGCGAGAGACAATGCGATGTGACACATGTTTTGGAAGGCTGCACAGCAGGTGTAGACTGCTGAGAGCGTATGACATTGTACTGTCATCAGGGTCGGTGCCTCCTGCTCATTGTAAAGTAGGCGCTGGCATCGACGATAATATAATCTCCCAGCTATACTAGGGTCGTCTTTTCCTACTTCTATTGCTGACAGTGCTCTCGGGCTGTTGCGCTGAGCTATCGCCATGCCTACTTGCATGCTCACAGCAATGACAATATCGACAAGAGGCGAAGGTTTGCGCGGCTTGCCTGGTTTTGTTGCAAGTGAGCGATAATATCTCCTAAACTCGGTCTCGTCTAAGATCGCCAATATAGGGTGATACGACTGCCAGAACAAATTCAGGAAATACTCTTCTTGAGTGGGCGTCAGATAAGCCTCGTTCGAGACTGTTTGACTGATGTCCTTGGCATCCGCTTTGTCGTCATCGCCTGTCGGATTGCAATCCGGAGTAGCAAATGTCTTAGCAACCGACTTCAACTGTATCAGATCATCCGGGTGTAGTTGTTGAAACACAGCAGATAGATATGTGTTCATTCGATTTATAAAATAGAACAGAGACGATGGACCGTACCACGTCTTTTGCGGTGATTGGCCGGTGCTGGTCATGATACCGCCCCAGACTGGTTGGTTTACGCCGGGAACATGAGTAGGCACGCTAATGATGTTTGGTGTCGGGGAAGAGTCTGAAGTACCAGGAGGCGTTAAGGCGAAAGACTGCGTTGGTGTAGCTGCAGTGACATTGGATTGTTTACTGCGCTCCTTCTTTAGCTGTTCCTCGAGCTCTTTGACCTTTTGCTTAAGTCTATCAATTTCTCTATGCTGTTGTCAGATACGCTAACTCACTCCCTGTCAGACCCACGACTCGGCAACTTACCGATATGCCTGGGGTAGCGTACGTCTTTCTCCGGGGCTCTTGTTGATACATTGTTCTCCCCTACTCACGCAATTTCTGTCAATGCGACGGTGTGTTAGTCACCTCTATGCTTAGGCTACACCATTCGACAGCCATTACAAGCCAGCCGAAACGGCAGAGTCACAGTACGTATCTGGTCCCAAACCAGAGTAGGAATGCTCCATGTACTAACTTGCAGGGCACATTATTATCGCATTTTATACGGTGCATCCGGCATCTAGAGTTCGTCAGAGGCGATGATACTATGCAGAGAAGGGGGCCGAATGAAACGGCAGCAGCAGATAAGCTTACGAATCGCAGGCACGAGCAACTTGCTGTCGCTTAGGCCTCAAAGGCGCCTCGAATGATCGCGGATTAGAGGCCTCTAACTTTTCATCCTTATCGCCCTTGATCCCCGCGGCTTTGGGGCCTTCAAAGGTAGAGTACATCGTTATATTGCGCCCCCGGCTTCCGGCCCCGTTGATACAGTCGCCGCAACTAGTTCCGAGAGCAGTTCCACTTGTACTCGGTTACTCAACTTCTGGAACAAATGCGAAGATGGCTTGTAGATAGTTACGGAGAAATGGGCGTGGAAGTGAATGACTTGACCTTAGAAAGTAGACAAGGACGTTAAACTAGTAAGATACGCCTAGACCAGTAGTTGTAAGGCGCGGTTTCAGCAGGATGCTCCAAACCCTTTAGTAGCATAAATCAATCTAATCCCCGATCTTGATAATCAAAAGCACAGTGCGCGCAGCTTACATGGGACTTAGTCATGCCTACCGGGGACTAGTCTACCCGGGTCTATATTCTTATATACATGATATGCATAATAGCACTGGATTGATAATGTGGCAAACTCACGCTTTTTAGTCGAGTCCACGTGAAATCCCCATGAGCTACCTCATTGCGTACGTAGGTGCGCGACTTCACTCATGCTTTATCACTACTATCATTGCTTAAGTCACTTTTTGCTTACTTTTTTTTTCATTAAAGGGACATACATAATCAAGATTTATTACTTAGCTATCTGCCAAATATCAATTTACTAAATCTTAGACATGAGCCTGTCAAAAGGCAATACCTATCCAAGAATGTAGTGAAACATGTCAAACACAGTGTCCGCGTCGAATGTTGTGAAATAATCTGGTTGAAGCATTGCCGGAGATGCTTTTGGCGTGCTATCGGCATATGCCATTCCATACCGTACTTGAAAGTCTTCAATAAGTGCCTTCTTCACCTTATCCGATATTAGTGAGGGTTTAGCGCCGCGATGAATGAGGAAACATGCCATTTGGTACATTTTCAACCGCAACGCAAGGTTCAGAGGCGTTTCTTCGGACGTTGCCCTCGTCGGATATGGCACGTAAAATGCCATTCGTCTCAAGGCTGCTGGACTGGTGATACTTGTTTGCGCGTTGACAGGAAGCCCGGCGCCGATTAAGGCGCGCAAAGCTGGCATGTTGTTTCGAAGAATCGCATAATGGACGTTCAACAATGTAGTAACTTTCTGGTCCGCTAACCACTGTATTACTGAAGCATCGTCAATATCTCGAATGGCCTGCCCGACCAAGTATTCATGAAGCACCTTAGCTGCAGCTGGTTGAAAATCGAGGAAGCCACCTCGACTCATAGCTCTATACAAGGACTGCACGAAGGGTAATCTGTCTGGGGACCTATACAAGCCGAAAGTCCCATACTCTAACGGAGTGCCTAGGTTGATGTACTGATTGAGGAAGAAGTTCGCCGTTTTGAAGTGAGCCAACCGAGATGCAAAGTGCGCAGGAGTGTTATCGAAATATGGGATGGTTGTGGATGGCAAGATCCTACTACCACTACTAATCAAGTAGTCAATAATATTTCGTTGATCATCACTTTTCTGGAAGTTGACCGCGACGGTAAGCCCAAAGTAGAGGATCTCACGAAAGTGAGGATCATTCCGTCTTAAATGGACTACAGGTTCAAGGATTGCTTGAAGGAGGTCGAAAAAGCCGGCGCGAATAGGAAAATCAATTTTTTGCCGTAAGGCGATGTTAGGGGTTGCGGGAGGGTGGGCTCCTTCAGTAGGGATGGGTACCCCTGCTCTGTAAAGCATCAAAGCGCACGATTCGAGGTCTCTATGCTCTTGTCCGATAGATTTGAGAGTGATAGCTTTGAATAATGCGGCCCCTAAGGCTGTGATACAATTTGTCCTATGCGGTTGGGTTGCTTGGTATGACAGCTGGCACACTGCATGAGAATAGGCTGCAAACTGACAGTCAGCGGTTACGGCAGAACGATAATTTTGGGGACCGCAACGAACAAGGGGGTTCGCCCCCATCCGAAGCATTAGTGCTACTGCCCGAGATCTGCCCAGCCATGCGGCGTGTATTAGGGGTGCCGGGGGAGTTGTGGGTGACTGGCCCCAGACACCATTGATACTAGTTGGGAGAAAATCGGTGTATACCCTAAGCATACCTTCGATTATCGAGATATCAACGCCATCTTCTAATGCTTGATACAAGAGCGGCCTCTTATTTGGCGTGACGACAAGCGGAACTGTAGGGTCTGTATGATTGTTTTGTGTTCTGGCCTGATCCTCGGCGTCTTGTAAATACACGTTGAAGCCCGGCCTGAGGAAAACCTCAGGATAGGCGTTTGCTACGTTGATGCGACTGGAAGGATCCATGTTCGATAGATACATTAGCAGCATCTCTGGAGGGGTATCGATCCAGGCCGTGATGGGATTATTTGGATTGCGAGACATATTTTCGTTTTTTTTGTTCGCAATAGTGTAATTTGTTGATAGTTTCTTATTTGGTTGGTGACGGAATTCTGTTATGATTGGCAAGCAAGTAGATTCGTGGAGGCTGAGATGGGAATTCTCTCCTATAAATACATTTCAACCTCATGATAACATAGCATGATTTTGTTATTGTTTGGCGTTTCCTTTCATTGTTCGGCGAAACAATCTGCCAAAGGAATTGTTTACAACCCTTACAATGAGTAACTTGACACAAGGTGTGTTACAATAGGATTGTAACTCTTAGTTCTATTAGTTTTAGCGAAAGAGCAGCCCGGTGCTATCCAATAACGTTTTTCTTGGGTTCTATGCCCTAAAGACAGCTAATATTGTCCATGTGTATGCAACACTCTGTTATTAGTAATGAATCAACTCTAGAAAAATCGCCGTATAGGTGGACAAACAGGAAGTAGGGTTCCAGTAACGTTGCACAGTTATATATTAGCGACGTACAAACAACGTCGGGATCCTCTAGGCCTTCTGTCGAGTCAATAGAATTTAGAGTTCTTTATTTCGTATTACTTTCTCTTGGAACTCTTTCCTGTAAAGCTTCAGCACTCTATTGGGGGGATTGCTTCGGCTGAGGTGATTAGCTATTTGACATTTAAATTTCGCCCTCGAGGTTGAGTTGAAAGTAAGCAGCCCGAAAGATTGAGAGTGAATCAGCTTCAATTCGTTCATATTAGATTTAAGAGAGTTCATCCGCAGAAGTCCGTTGTTATTATAGCACTTTATTTAAAGAGCTTTGGATCTGTCACACGGACCACTTGAAGGACCAATAGGGAGGTTCCAGGTTAACAAGACCTAAGGGATTGGATGAGGTTTACACTATTGGCCAGACTTGCATATGCACGAAGGGCTTTGATGCCCAACAGACCTTTTGGGGCCTTGATGGACCCCAAGGACCCGAGCATAAATAAAGGGCCATTCTGCCCTGATCTGTATGAATAACTTAGTTCCTCATGGACCCTTTCAGACCATACATAATTATTAGTTGAATACGAAGCATATTCTTCCAAGTTTCAATATAATCCCCTTGTCACAGGATCGTAGAAAGGTGTTAATATTAATTACATTCAGCTTTTCTCTCTATTTGCTGTTATCTGCATGTTTACCCTCCAAAACACACACACACAAACAAGACGAAAAAAAGGTATCGATTATAGAAATGATTGTATTAAATCTGCCCTATTTATGATATAAACTCCCGTCTATATCTTTATGGTAACAAATACTATAGGTCATAAACTTTCCGTCGAGAGGCAAGGCTATTAGGGATTTAAACTTGATTTTACAGGCGATCAGAGACATCTCACATAGCACCAACAGGAGCACGAGACTGTGTCGGCGCTTAACGCTGGCTGCTTCGACTTAGTTGAGCTACCCTTTAGACTGTGGACAGGCGCGAATAGATTAATAGTGATGAGACATTTGAGGTCTCTTCGGTGTAGGTACCCATGATTGTTTCACACCGATATATAGCTTCGAAAACGCCGTTATTGCTTTAATTAATTTTAAACGAAGACTCAACTTGCCCAGATTTATATTAAATCTCTTGCATCTGAATAACCTTTCTTATCTTATCAAATTACATCCGCATTTTCAAGTGACATGTGTCACTAAAAGGAAGAAGTTTCAGAATTCGGTTCTTATGAAAGCACGTTTCTTTTAGGGCGAAAAATTTAGGAGTGAACAAGGGCACATTATCTATTAATAAGTCGAGACGCATATATACTTGCTGAAAACTAATGTTCATCCTCTTGTTGTGCTATTGTCTTTATTAACTTGTTCTGTGGTGGTCAAGCGAGGGAGCACGCCTACATGTTGCTTTAAATGGCATGCCAAGGATGTCCTTCAAGTGCACTAATTAGCCCAATCCCGATCCTATAGCTTTAACCGAGATTGCGGGGAATCTCGTTTCCTAGGGTTCGTCTGGCAATACTACAGGAGTCAGCCATGATTCATTTTGACACAACCGACAAGGATTCTTTATTTAGTCTGGACACAGCGAACAGATAATTTTGCCCATTGTCCGTTATCTTAACTTGTTACCAAGGACGGGAAGCAGTGGAGATGGTTCCTTGTTCATGGAACTTAGCTTCATCTACTTACTTATATTTCCTTCATACAAATTTACATCCGGCATTCTCTGGAGTTAAAGATGAGGTTCAAGCGGGCGATCACATGCACCTCTTATGCATAGTACTTTAAATAGGTAATCACCTCCTGTCATCACGTTGCGTAGAAATTGGTTAGATGATGCGGTGTGTAATAGTATAGCATAGTCCACAGTAATGCAATGTCCTTCTACCAAGGACCAACCAAGCGAGGGCTCATGGGTTGCTAAGCCTCTTTAAGGACAGTCTTGGCCCTGAAGTAACTTGATCTGGAAGTTAGAGCAGGGCCCCCGTACCGCCAAATCCACAACCCACGCCGCCTAAGAATCATTTTTGGACATAAGCACCATCGGCTTCTAGAAGCACAAAGCGTTAAGTGGAAACTAGGCATATGTTGATATGCAAAGCTAGATCGTGAAGTGTGATGTCACAATTATTCAAACTGGTTGAAAGCTGACCTAGAATCGAACAAACCCGAGAAGAACAGATCTCGTATGATCCCTGAGCCCACTCTTGCTGAGCTAAGAATCCAATACTAGTCCTGTATGTCATTACTTAGACTGCGTTTAATCTGCATGGCTTGTCGGCAATCGGCCAATAAACAATACCCACTGGAAACTGGCCCGCCACATGGACTTAGCTCAGCCTCTTTGCCGGTTGCTACCGGCGGTGATTCGGGCATAAGAAGTGGCCCTATCACCTGGTAATGTGCGGCGCAGCACTCAGGTCGGATTAGCGATTACCTTGAAACCGGTCAGTGATCTTCTGCCCAAAGATGTCATCTTTCCATTAAAAGGGGGGTGGATGCTGAGCGCCAGGCTTGGTTAAAGCTGATAAGCTCTCAAATTGCTTATAGTAGCCTCAAACGTCAAGTCTTTCGATTCTAGACGTCTTGAACATCTCCACTCAACCCGAAACAGCCAGGATGCAACAAAGAAGGTCTCACAAAAAGTCGCGACGCGGATGTTTGAACTGTAAGAAGTGGCACACGAAGGTACGCCTTTTCGTCTGATAGTCTATCTGGGTCGACATGTCTCCGACATAGGCAACGACGCGATACGACGCGAATCTCACTCACCGATCTGAACATGGGAGCTAAGATATTTCAATGGTAGTGTGATGAATCAGGCCCGCCGTGCAACAACTGCACTCTGCGGAATGCGAAATGCGAATATGCCTGGGCAAAAACCGACAAGATCATTGCGCTGGCGCAATCTAGAAAATCATCATCGAGCAGTGGCAGTGGTTCGGGAGAGCGCAGCTTGGGCGAGCCAGGCGGCCTGGTGATGAAGGAATGCCGTAGGATGCTGGAGCTCGAGTTAATGCATTGGTGGTCAACTTCGACATACAAAAGCCTCTGCAGCGTCCCGGAGGACCACCACTACATGCAATTCATTATGCCTCAAGAAGCTCTGCGTTATGACTTCCTACTAAATGGCATCTTCGTCGCTGCGGCCCTCCACAGGTCTACGATGACACCAGAACCAGAGGCCAGGGGATACTTTAATATTGCGATGGAGCTCTGTGAGTGAATTCCAGGCCATCAAATCAAGACATGGGTGTTGGAAACACCTAGGCGCACCTTACCCCCCTATGTCATTCGATTGGACCAGATACTGACCTGAACGCTAAGATGATAGAGCAAGTCGCTCATTTCGGACACATTTGGAGAAAATGGACCCATCGTCACATCACATACTCTACATTTACTCTAGCATGACGGCTTTCATCAACATTGCATTCTCCCAATGCAATTTCTCCGAAGGCAACGAGCTTAACACCTTGTCTACAGTAGCTGTTGCTTTTGATCTTTTGAACGGCAGTAGTAAGTAAACCAGAAATATCTCAATTTCACTAAGATCGAGCGCATGCATCTTCAATGACCTCTAAAACATACACATAGAAACAATGGTGCTGACCCCTGTTTACAGTCAACATTGCGCAAACAGATTTTCAGCGGCTTCTTGATAGCCCTGTTCCCATCCGCGCATATCTAAACTACGGCATCGCGACAGATGTTACGCTGCATCATGACACGCGGATTGCGCTCTCTCGCCTGCAGAATCTCAACGAATTATACCATAGCTCCCGATACCAAGGAACAACGCCCGCATCAAGCGACGAGCTAAATATCGTAACTACCCCACTTAGCGACACGACTGTCTCGACGACATCTGTAACGTCGGCGAAGCCATTTGAGGCCGCCATTGGACTATTGAAGCTCTGTTTCGCCGAGGAACAGCGCGCGCTTCTGCGAGGGTTTTCCTTCGTGTTCCCGGGCGGCGCAGGGCCGGACTTCACTGCGGCCGTGAAGGCGTACGACCCCATGGCCCTACTCATCATCATGCACTGGACCGTGCTGATCGAGCGTGCTGGAAACGAGTACTGGTGGGCCAAAGACCTGGGGACGAGGTTGGCTATCGGCATCTGGAAAGCCATGCAGCTTTTCCCGCCCAGGTCGCCTTCACCGGCGCTACTGGCGCCTGAGTGGGGTGAGAGCATCTCGTGGGTTTGTTTACAACTAGGTTTACCGGATTTTATAGGGGCATGAAGACGGAAGGTATTGATGGATTTTTAAATGGGCTATCTATCAGCATTTTCGGCGTTAAGGGGCGTTGGTTTAATGACATATACCCAACTTACTTCCAGCTCTTTGTCACAAGAGGTGGCCTCGAATGCACGTGTATAAACTGCTATAGACTATATCTACTGCCAACGACTTGTACCTTTTCTGTTACGCTCTTTGGTTACATTCATCTACCTCTTGAATCTCCCTCTGAAGTTACTATATTTGACTATTCACTATTCGGTAAGGCTAATGGGCTCCATATCCACCAACCCGTGTACTCCTATCTTGATTTTGGTTTAGGGCCATTTCTCCACCCTTTTTTTAGATGCGTTTCATAACCGCACTTGAAAACGATCAGATATCCGATTTCAATATAGAAACTCGTATTATAGTTGAGAAGAATGCATACTATATACGAGAAAAGATTGTCACCGTCTGTCCCCTGACCACTCGAAGAGGACTAGTCAGGTACGAACCACAAACTTCATAGGGGAGGTTTTGCTGAATAAGTACCATCATGCATTAGTCTGTAATTCGTGATCAGGAGCAAGTGGATCGGCCCGCCGGATCGGGTCCTCTACGTCACATAGAAGTATATCTTTCCATGACGCTTATATGATCAATATCATTGTTCCGAAATTTCAATAAAGACTCGCGAAATAAAGAGAGAAGAAAGTAAGTCAGTAGCCGTAGAACCGAGTATCTTCAAAACACGTCCTTCAATTAATTAAGCTGGTAATTTGTACCGAACCACGACTTAAAGAATCGCCATGGCATCTACGCGTTTATTTCGGCCTTTTCTCGCTAGTGCGCAACGAGCTCCTCGTCCAATCGCCAAATTAGCTGCAGGACAAGCTGGCGGTATACGGTTTCTAAATACAGATACCGCTCCTGTTCTATATTCAGCTCACGCAAAGGTCAAAGGCGCTCGTACCGGGTATGTGACTCTTTGTCAATTGTTCACTCACCTAACCCCCGGATCGATTTTTACGAGATGGTCGAGGGCAACGGTTTATCTAGCGCGGGCCGTTACCAAGAAGAAAAAAACAAACATCTTACTAATCTATGCACACTAGACACGTGGAGGGCGATGACTTGAGAGTCGACTTGACGATGGCAAAGGCGCTCGGAGGTGCGGGCGACAAAGGAAAGACGAATCCGGAGGAGCTCTTCGCGGCCGGGTACGGCGCGTGTTTCCAGTCGGCCATGAATGCTGTAGCGGCATCGATGGGGACTAGGATGCCCTCAAATCCTGAGGACAGCGTCGTGTCGACGACGGTGCATCTCGTCGGAGACATGAAGAAGCTCGACATGGGCATCCGTGTCGATATGAAAGTCGCCATCCGCGGCTTGGAGAAGGACCAGATCGAGAAGATCGTGGAAAAGGCTAAGGAAGTCTGTCCTTATAGTCGCGCTACGCGTGGAAATGTTGCTACGAATGTGGAAGTTGTGCAGTTGTAATTGATGAAACTTCTTATCGGGAGAAATCAGGCATGTATATAGGAGTTTGGTTAACTTTGGTGTGCTAATTCCTTGTGAAGAATGAGGCCATTAATACAATTCTCAATATCCTGAGTCCTTCATTCAACTTTGAGGATCATCGTGAGATATCATTAACCAATAGTATCCTCTCATCCCTGAGTACTATTCTCAAAGGGCTTTGAGAGTATGAACAGAACGTCACCAGCATTCACAATGCTCTGTGTTTTCTTCGCGATTGTGAGGATCTGGCACCCCCTCGCTTCTTTCGGGGCGAGCACCTTGATCTCCATCTTCATTGCTTCCAACACTGCTACCACTTGGCCCTCATCAATGACGTCGCCCACTTCAACCTCAATTTTCCACACATTCGCTGCCATGGGCGATGGAATAGTGACAGAGTCGTCATCTTGAGCCGATGTCTCCTCTTCTTTCACGGCTTCATTCGATGCCACCTCCGCAGCCCACTCTGCATAGAGACTATTCTCCACCGCCTCTTGCTCCCTCATTGCCTCACACTGTCTTCTCTTGAATTCTATGATATCAGGATCAGTTCGAGCTCGATTCATAGCATCGAAAGCCTCTTGAATATCGAAAGTCGATGGCGAAATCTCCCAGCTGTACCTTCCAGCAAAGTAATCTCGGGAAAGAGAATCATACTGCTCGACGCTGACCTCGAAAAATTTAACCTTGTCAAAGGGCTTCAGAAGCCAAGGTTGTTCAGCTGTGAAACCTGGCTTGGTGCCGAAAGTGTCCCACATCTCCAAGGTCCTCGCCGCAATCATGTAGCCGCCAGGCGCCTCGATCGAATAGCCAGCCACAAGCGAACCGCCGTAGCCGATGGTTCCCCCTGGCGTAGAGACTCTGGTTGGGTTGTATTTCTGACATGTGATGCTCTTGGGGCTGAGAGGGAAAAACATTGGCGTGCCGCAGAAGAAGCCTACTGCCGGTACAACAAATTCTGTTTGCACGATCATATCAAATACCTCGCGACGAGAGGATAGGCCGTTGCATCTCCTGATATACTCCAGATTATCTGGGAGATATACCGCCTTGTTTCTGACTGTCTCTATGTATCGTCGGATACAATGTTGGATGTCTGGGTGGTCCATTACGAGGGGAAGTTGAACCTCCCGACAATCTATCGGCAAATCGACTGCGGCCTCAATCTGCGACTGAATCTCGATGATTCGATTCAGAAGGTGTTGCTGAGATATTTCAAGTGGATCGTACTCGATCATCACTGATGAGATATGTGGGGTGAGAAGCAGTCTCACGTCGACTTGAGACTGAAGCTTGTCTATCAGGAGCTTCAAACGGCCGATGATGCTGATGTTAGCTGACTGTTCACCTACCTCCACCAAGAGAAATCTATCTCCGCCCTGTGACCGAGTTAAGATTTTTCATCACTATGAAATGAGCAAATCTGTGTAGACTCGTACCTGGCGATAAGTGACTTTAGGTGGCAATTCACTCTGGCTCGGGGCAGGAACCGCTTTTAAAATTGCACCGTTTGATATGATAGGAGCACGAGGAATGCCGCTTGGGAATACGACGGAATCTGTGATGTTGTTGGAGACGACCTGTTGGATGACTGCTAAGTACGCCTCCACCCGTTTGATTTGCTTCACGGCGTTTTCCAGCGACACAGGAGTCAAAGCGAATGTATCACCCGGCCTGAGCTGGCCCAACTTCCAGAGGTCTGCAGAAATAACTGTGGATGAGCAAATTAGACCACCAAGGTTGGGGCTGTCAACTGCCAATATGCACGACGAGTCCCCTCCCCAGTTCATTCCACCAGGAGACGGATAACCATAGCTACCATTGAGTCAGTGATTCGGAGGCCGACAACCCGTGGGCAATAGGATATCTCACTCTAGGTAATTAGACGGATGTGAGCCAGCTTCCCCTCCGCTCTTCCGTGCCCATTGTGGTGCTGGCCCTAGCAATTTTACGCCAGATCTACTAGAATTGTGGCCAACCTTCCACTTGGTGTGATACAACATATTTCTATCCTCGGCCGTCATGATATCTTCAGAATCGTGGGGCCCTTGAAGCACATGAACTTCTTCCACACTCATGTTTGGGATCATGTGTGGCGGTAACTCAAAATTGTCGGTGTCTGTCGGAGGGGCCGACCCCTGAACTTGTAGATGCAAGAAGTCTCCCGCGCGTAGTGGTCGCCCTTGGTAGCCACCGTACTTCAAGCTTGGGGTTGTTGATTTTGACCCAAAGACCGATGGTATGTTGGGAAATCCTCCTCTGACTGCAAGATACATCCGACAACCAGCCCCTATTATACTGCCAATCTTCAATCTTTGTCCTGCTTCAACGAAGAGAGATGACCACGTTGGTCGTTCTTCGCCGTCAATCGTGACTTCACAGTTGGCGCCGCAGACTGCGATCTTCGACGAGCACGTGAATAGTAGCTCGGGACCTGTCAATGTCATCTCCAGCACCTCAGTACCTATAGGATTGCCGACAAGAATGTTAGCAACACGATGTGAGATGTTGTCCATTGGGCCGCTCTTAGGGATTCCATAGCCGATTGAGGGACGTGCCGGAAAATCCTGGATGGTGGAATAGGAACCGCCTGAAATGACATCAATTCCGCATGGTTTATACGAGAAGCGAGTGTCGAGGAAGTTTGTCAGAGTTTCTCCATTGGCAAATGCCTCGGATGAAACGATTGCTCCTACAAAGTCGAGATTGGTGGTAGGACCTTTCAGAACGACGCCTGAAGAGCAGACCTTCATCTTTTCCACTGCTTGCTCCCTCGTGGGTGTATGGACCATTATTTTTGCGAGTAGAGGATCTAAAACTGTCAATGCATGAAGTATTTCATTTAGCAATCAGTCTAGTTACCATAGTGTGAACTAATGTTCTGTCCCGTTTGGATCCAAGTATCTACTCTGGCGTCCCCCGCTGAGGGCCATCGCACTTCCTGGAATAGCCCCGGGCTCGGCGCGAAGTTGTGATACGGATCTTCTGCATAAATCCGAGCTTCAATAGCTGCACCGGACGGAACAGCATTTTGTAACGCAAACAGCTCGGCTGAGGGGATTCCACCCTTTCCTGCTCTTTCAAGGTCTGCTTGACACAACATCAATAACACAAGGTCGACGTTGTAGCACAATTCTGTGATGCCATGCTCGACTTGCAATCTCGTGTTCATTTCTAAGAAAAAGAAATCGCCCGTGTTATCATTGACGAGGAACTCTACCGTTCCTGCCGACTTATAATTGAGAATCGAAGCATAGTCGGTCGCACATTTGGTGAGCTTTTGTCGAAGCCCTGGGTGAGCTTCGACAAAAGGACTGGGGCATTCCTCGATGATCTAGAGAATCAAAAGGTCAGAGGATCAGCTTCTGATACCAGTCTCGAAAATCTCAGAAGGCCACACACTTTTTGATGCCGTCTCTGGATGCTGCACTCTCGTTCTCCAAGGTGAATGATATCATTGCCGTTACCGAAAACTTGGACTTCGACATGGCGGCTTTGGGGATAATACTTTTCGAGAAACACTCCTGAATTATTGAAAAGTCTTTCGGCGCTGTTTTGAACCCTCTCAAAAGCACGTTGGACATCTTCTGGAGAATGACAGATTTGTAAACCTATCCCGCCTCCACCTCCAGTTGCCTTGAGCATTACCTATTTGTCTTGGCTCAGTATAAGGCCTACAAGATTATACGAATTGGCCCTTACCGGATATCCCAGATGCTCTGCTGCACTTAATGCTTCATCTTCTGAACCCAAAAGGTTGGTTCCAGGGATAATAGGTACCTTAGCCGTCTGCGCTATCTCTCTCGCGCGATGTTTCAGACCCATATCCGTGATAGACTTAGGCGACGGACCCACGAAGGTCATGCCTGCATCGGCAACCTTTTGTGCGAATATGGCATTCTCGCTCAAGAACCCGTAACCGGGAATCACAGCATCAACGCATTGTTCGCGACAGATTCGAATGATATCATCTCTAGCACAAGTAGTCAAATTGAAAAGACCACAAATGTCACAAATGTTTAGGAGAGGTTCAATGTAAGTACACATACATGTCTAAGTATCCTGATGTACCGTCACCTGAGAGCTGTACAGCTTCATCAGCTAGTGCCACATGGAGCGATGTGATATCCGACGGAGTGTATATGACCACGCTTGTCACGCCTACCACCTGGGCAGCATGAATGCATCTCACGGCAATCTCTCCACGATTGGCGATCAATACCTTGGTAATTTTGGTCAATCCTCGACGGTTCATGGTATGTTTTATTATAGGGGATCAAAGTAAGAAATGAGGCCCGAGAAACACGATAAACGTGATTATATTGCTGCGTGAGTAGTGGAGAGAGAAAGGAAGCCGGAGTAGTAAATATCAAGCACATTATACCACCCATCCATCTAGTGGAGATGCCCGGCAGCAGTGGGGCCGGTGAATCGCGGCAACAGTGCTCGCAACATGCTACGCCACTTTACGATAACTCGTCGTCGTTGTGGGAATACTTTAATATGCATAGACGTTCTATCACTGGTTTCGTAATCATTTGTTATTAGCTGAATAACTCTCAGCGTCATACTGTAAGTCACACTCGCCCACTACTGAGTATCATCGTGCTATGTAGAACCAGTTACCTACATCTAAGATAAGGAGTTGGTCCCTGATTGGTGTGGTATACGGATCGGATCGTTGCTTTTTCTACCCCGATGTCTCTGCCTGAGAGATGTCTCGGAACAAACAGTCCAATAAGAAACGATTAACGAGAGGCCCGTCAGGCAAACCGGCTTGTAACAAACAACTACAATCCTTGTACTCGCGAATTCCCTTCCCATTTCAACCATTGTGAGTTAGCTAGGCACAACAGAAGCTCAATGATAGTTCATCATCATTATGACCTATCAGTTTCCCAGCGATGATCTGCTCCGGATTGTTCAGCCAAGACGCAGCCGGTTGCAAATGCCCTATCGGGTAAGTCTCCGGGGCCACATAACGGGATTCGTCGGGACGAGACCCGGGCTGGATGACATAGTGGGCGTTCGATGGGTAGCTGCAGCAAAGACACATAGAAGCTCTGACGTTTGTACGTAATTAACTTTGGCAGAAATGATCGCTTCTTAAGGATAACTCAGTATGCTTAGGGCCCTCTCTTGAGAATTTCTCGACATCAGTCTTAAGTGAGGAATCCGCCAACCAAGATGGAAGGATTTTTGAATAAGGTCGGCATCAATTGCGACATGGGCGAGGGCTTCGGGAAGTGGAAGATGGTATGCTGGTACTTCAAAACACCGTCGAGAATACGTTTCATTGGAATCATCACACGAAGCCGTGCCTAACTACAATTGACATGCTCCTGAAAACAGGGTCCCGACGAAGAGCTCGTGAAGCTCATAGATTACGCTAACGTAGCATGCGGTTTCCATGCTGGAGACCCAACCATCATGCTAAAGACCATTCGGCTCGCGAAAGAGCACGGGGTCAAGATTGGTGCTCATCCAGGACTTCAAGGTGCGTTCACGCCGTGCCCCTAACGCATAAACATGCCACTCAACGATTGACACCCGAGGATAGATTTGTTCGGTTTCGGACGGCGGAAGATAGAAATCCACCCCGATGACATGTACGCCATGATACTGTACCAAGTTGGTGCTTTGAAAGCGATGCTAGACGCTGAAGGGGTACCCCTGAGTCACATCAAGCCGCATGGGGAGCTATTTTTCTACATGCAACGCGATCTGGGTATAATGGACGCCGTCCTACGTGCCTGTGTAGTCTTTGGCGTACCAGTCTTCGGTTCCAAGGGCACGGAACACCAGAAGGCAATGTGCGAGAAATATGGGCTCCTCTTCGTTGAGGAAGCCTACGTCGATCTTCAATACAACAAGCACAAGAAATTGATGCCTGTAAGCGAAAGCAAGACCGCGAAGGCTTATGACATTTACTCCCGGACCATATCGATTGGCTTGGAGGACTCGGTGGTAGATAATGAAGGAAACGCGTTTAACATAGGCTTCAATGGGAAGCCTTTCTTGTTCTGCATCCATTCAGATATGCCGAACGCGCTGAATAACGCGAAAGCATGTAGGGAGGGTATCGACGAGATCAATGCGAAACGGGGGTGGTAGTTATACACTTCCCACTACATAATTTAATGCTGCAATATTCATTGATACGTTGTAACAAGGGCTCGAGATTAAAGACTTAGAAGAATGTCGAAGTTGTAATAGTAAATTAGGGCTGTCGGGCTGCGATTTGAGTTTTGAGCGAACCTTCGACCGCCGAAAGCGCAAAAGAGTGGACGGAAAGTGCACCGCGAGAGTATAAATTCCAGGTTCTCAACGAACCAACCGACGCCAACCTTCTCGTAGGTAAAATCGTCGTTTACCTTGATACGTCGTTGAATTGCATTAACGCGTTTCAGAGCGATGATGGAAGCCCAATACACACCGAATTCTTCCACCAAGAGATCACCGGCTGCCGTGATGGCCTTCTCGAATTCATCCTTGTCCTGCACGCAAGCCACCCGGGACTTAACACGAGGATGTTATCACTACGAGGACCCCCAATATGTGGCAAGGTTCTCTAGCGTCTTGGGCTTTGCGGCGTCTTGCGAACCGGTAGATGGAGCAACTATGGCCTGACTTGCCATCGGGTCCGGCACAGAGCTTACAGCGTTTCCTATTGCCTAGATAGAGAGTTAGCAGCAAAAAAGCCGAGAACGAGCAATGCTTGCCTTTTTCGTTCACGCAAAATGATCGAGGATTTTTGGAAAGGCGACCGATGCACTAGCTGATTGTAAGTAGACACCTACTACGTATATAACGAAAGGTACGCACCTACCTTGTAACAAGGGAAGTTTCGAGCTGTGGCGGGCTCGTTAATTGGGCGAAGATCGGAGAAGGCGTCGTCCGATGCCATGATGCCAGAAGAGAGTTAAATCAGAGGAACGATGACAAGAGACCGCGGCCGAGACAAGGGAGCACGTACAGAAAGGCACCAGGAATGCGAAGTTGGAAGTTGGTATAACGTAAATACTAAACTCTACTGTGAATGAATTGCTGGATGCAGTTTTACTGTAGGTAAGCAAGCAATTCGTTCATGGCTTGATATATGGTAGAGGACTTTTCCATCTAGTGAGTTTGTAAGAAAAAAAGGGAAGGAGGGAAGTAGTCGGATAATAGTAAACTAGGTAGGAATTGTTTGGCGTAGTATTAGTAGTATGAGGATGTTGTTTTTCGTCTCGGACTGCTATGTCTTTAAAGGTGGAATGTTTGCGATTGGATGTTTGATGTTGGCCCTTAGCCGTCCCGACTGCATAAACACATTATAAATAGTCCCATCCAAGTTATTATTCCTATCCTATTCTGGTTATTCTGTTTTTATTCATGCTTTAACTCGTTCTTTTATCTATCTACATCATGCTTCCCCAAATAACAGGTAAAGCTAAGCTCGAGCAAGATAAACTTCATCCCACGTCTTCCTAATATCTCGGCAACATAACCGAAGAGCCAGATGTCCCCCAGCTACCGAAATTGAGTTGATAGACAGACAATAATAACACATGGCCACGCACGCTCTTCTCATATGATGCTATCGTGTGCCTCTGCATAATCAGAGATCGAGTTCAGCCACATCGCTATTCATCATTTCTAAAACTCCGCTCCATCTTCTTTCTATATTCCATCATCTCTGAACAGGCCGCAAAATCATCCAGAAGAACTCGACTCCCTAAGCGGCGTAGACACGGGCGTGATCCCGAAAACGCTCGACCCCGATTTCTTAGACGGGGTCGAAGGCGCAGTCCCGGTTCCGTTTCCAGGCGTACTGACGCCCGCCCGGGCGCTATCGCTAGCAGGAGGTGTCTCGGTGCGAATAGGGAAACTGCCGTTCACCGTCTTGACGGGCGGCTTGAAGTTGGACGCCAGGCCTTTGGCGTATATTTCCTGAAGCATGATCTCAAGGATGCCGGCCTCCACATACTCCTGGTATTTCCGGTATAGCCGGAGCGCCGTGCGCGCATCCTCAATTGAGTCGTGTGTATGCAGTTGAATATCTTCTTTCAAAATCGTGTAGGCCAAGAATTGCAAGCTGAGCTTGCGCAACCGCTCCTTGATGAAGATAAGGTTGCTCGTGTCGATCACCTGCGCCTTTGGCACGTGGATGTTGATCACGCGGAAGTCCTGCTTGAGTCCGTGCCCGAGAAATTTGCACCCAAGGTTGAGGAGGATCCAGATCTTCTTGTAAGCGATCTTCAGGGGAACTAGGTTGTGTCCCCGCTCCGCAGCAATCGTCTTGTCTAGATCCTCTGGCGTGATACCCGAATACGACGTTAAGTAGTCTACTACTTTTTCGTTAATAATAATGTAGTCGTCTATGAATGGCACACCTTCGTCCATGCCACTGCCGCGAACAATTGACGTCCTCGCTAAAGCGTGCACCGTCGGTCGGATGATTTTAGAGTTGCCATCTGAGTGCATCTCAACTTCCGGCTGCGCAATCTTCACGAATTCGGTGTCAATAGCAACGATTGTGTCCGGTCCGGCGGGTTCGGTTTCACGGTTCAGTGCCCGATATGTCTTGTCGCCTCGAGTTGGTCTATAAAGTGGTCAGCGAATATCAACCCCTTTTATGGAACTGAGTTCGTACAGGAGATCAAGATATAAGAGTCGAGAATCCAAATTTTGTTTCCAGCTGGAGTCGAGCCGATTATTGGCAGTCTTCACCTGATATATGATGACAGAAGGCGTTTTCCACGATGTATTGAAGGTCAGCGCCTCTTTAGTTGGGACAGCCTTGACATGAAAGTCATTGAATAGATACCACTGGCTCTTATTCGGTGCGTTCGGTGCCGAGTGCGCAACTTTGTACCTAGTTAGCTAAGTCCCGTTGAGGATATCAGTAGGGAAAGACTAACCATTTGCCATAGCCACAAGATGGGATTGTTGCTGTTTGCCGCCATCGATGTTCACGGTAAGACCTGTCAGAGAATACACCGTGATGTTATGAATGCCACGCTGTAGATGTAATTTCAGGTCTTCTCCTTCGTAACAGAAGAAATTCCCATTGTCGACAATAATACCAATCTCTTCGGGTAGCCAGCCTGGTGTAGCCCAAAGATGCCGATGCTCAGTTGTATGAATAGCAGCGGTAAGCATCAACACACTAGGTATTTCGTGAATAGTCTTCCTAGTGGCCAGAGTCTGGTAACGATGGCAAATATTGCACCATCCTTTATTGGTCGTTTCTCTTTCCACACTCATCTTCAGGACCTGGGAGAATGTCGTGCCTCTAACACGTGGATTTCTTTGGCCAGGTTTCTTTTTTGTGTTAGCTCTATCGCTGGACACGGAAAAAGAACCAGCTTTACCCACATTTTGTGGATATATCAGCTCATTCACCATAGTAGCATCTGCTTTCGTATTTTCGTTTCTGCAGTTCATGCACCTGATGGAGCTCACTGCAGAAGTTCGGAACAGCTGAAATCAGTTAGCGGGATGTTGTTTATGCAGCAACCATGGATGAACTCCCTACCTCCTCGAACGCTGCGGGTGACTGTGAGTCGGCACCGAAACTTTGAATATTTTTAATCACCATTGTGCTATAATTTTGCGACATCTGCTTCAGCAAAAACCGAGCTAATTGTTGCAGCATGAGAGTACGATCGGAACCATGCGGTTCCTCTTCAAGCAAACCTAGGTGTCCGGCTTAAAATGTTTGTTAGCAAGGGGCACTACATGCTCGGCGCGATTGGTCACTTACAGTCTGGATGATAGCTCAAGGTCTTAGTGAAGTTGGATGCTTGACAAGCCTCCCCTTCTGCTTTATCAAGCATGTCAAAAAGAAAACCTAGCTCGCATAGTAGACACATTCCATCAACACATGCTGTCGCTGCATGCTGGAGAGCAATATTTCGTATCAACGGAGTATAGTGCATAATTTGTAGTAAAGGATTTGCATATGCGTTGACGATATGGTTCTGGAGTCCTGAATATTGGGACTTATTGAAGTACCTAGTCGAAGTTAGCGTAGTGATATTAAGGCAGATATACAAAACATACCCAAAATCGAAATCATCAATACCGAATTTGCTGTATTTGATTTCGATATGCTGGTACAATTCAGGCACTTCAACTTTGTGGCTCTCCAGTTTAGTTTCGTGGACGACAAGTGCCATATCTGGGAAGATCTCTTCTGGAGCAGGTGTCCCGGCCGGCGACTTAGCCAACTCACGGGCCCTTTCACTCAAGAACTTGGGATGCTTCAGCGTACTTTGGGGGCTTTCGTTGCCACGCACATCCTCGACCTGATTTCGGCGGACTTGGCGAGTATTCTTTCCGTAGAAGCCCCAATCCCTCTCCTGGAGCGTGGCTAGGATTTGTGGATCAACCTTCACAGGTGGGAGACCAATTTCGGTAATCATATTGCCTGGCCATGCTGACAACAGTACTTCTCTATAGTACGGCATGCCGATGGAGCTTAATGGCCTGGTCTTTTGGTCAATAAATGCCCTATCACGATAATTAAGGACTGTAAACTCACGTGTCCCACGAATCAAAGTCTAATCTCGGCACGGCAGCTACCGTGTCGGCCATCTCGACGGGCCGCATAAACTCGGTGAAGTGAATTTTAGTTGGAGAGCCCCAAAGGTGAATGGAACAATCGCCGTCGGCCAGGGCGACAGCTTCGCCTGATGGTGCAATTTCTATCATGGAGAAATAAGAGAGGCTGTTGGCTTGACGCACGTTACTAGTGTTGGGGTTCATCAAGTCGACAACATGCATCTGGCCAATCTGGGACATGACAATGCTGGTGGTGGACATGCGTGGATGCATGCGGACATAGGCGGCACCGGCAGGGAAGGGGATAGGGGACATGGAAGTCATGTTCTTGAGGTCAAAGACGTTGACGAAAGGATCAGGCATATAGTTTCCCTGCTGCCTTAGCGAGTAGCCGCATGTGACTATGAAGTCATGCTGCGCGTCCATATCATTGATGGCGGCGGTATGGGCGGTCCAGATCTTGAGGACTTGAAAGTTGATCGAGTCGATTATGTGAACAGAGCCACTCGGTGTTGCGGCGCAGATATTGCGACTACTTCTCCGCATGATCTTATATTTGTGCTCAGTCGATACCTAGTGAACAGATAAGTACGTAGCCCTGAACAAGGCTGTCCTGATTTATCCAGGGCGGCGTGAGGCTAGAGATACGCCAAACTCACTTGTTTTGTCACTTCTCCTCTGACAGTATCGATGACTAGCATCTTTTCTTGCTCGCCAGCCACCAGTATTTCGCTCGTACCCTTAGACGTGAAGCTCATACATCGTAGCTCTTTCATATCATCATGTCTATTCACGGAAACCAGTAAGCTTCACAGCCTGAATAAGGATGTATCAGTTCCCGACTAACCTGATAGACCACAAAGGTATCCCTCGTCTAGTGCGCATATGTACGCTGCGGGCGCCGAGGACGATGACACCCTTGTCGTTGAATAGGATTTGGAGGACGCCGCCATCTTGCGAGGTATGGGCCTTGAAGGAGGTGTACTGCTGTAATTTGGCGCCATAAAAGGAAGTAACTCGACCCTGTAAAGATTGTTGGCATCAGAAATCAATTGTTGGTATATAGCAGTGGTGCGTAATGCACCAGACAGTTGGTTGGTCGGGGCTAAGTGGTTGGGTGTTGCGTACGTATTCATTGCCGGTCCATAGCAATTCTTGGGTGACGTCGAAGGCTAGACGCGTTACGGGCGTGGGCAGGGCACGGAGCCCCGGCGGTGGGAATGGTATGCGGGCGACCTGGACGAGCAGAATGTCAGCGACCCGCTCGCTCATACCGAGGTGACGGCGATGCGGCCGTCTGGAGACGACCAAGTTCAACACGGGGCTTACCTCGTCCCAATCTCCATCCATGTTGCCGGCTGGTCATGGTTGGTTGTAGGACAGCAGGTGAAAAGGTAGCGAGCGACTGCCGCGTGGTTTGGGGCGTGAATTGGAGGTTGAATGGTCAGATGAGGCGCAAAATCAGAGCGGTGTCGCGATGGTGGGACGTGTTGATGGTGGTGATGGTGGGACAATGGTGTATAGTGGTGTTGCGGCAACGGACCGGGGCTGCCAAGCCTGTGTTTATCGATTGTAGTGCACCGCCAACAGCGGCGCATCCACTCCGCCTCCGTAAGTAAGTACCTTCGGTATTGTTAGACTTTGTTAGCAGACCTTATTGTCGGACTTACTACGTAGATTAGCTTCGGGGTATAAACAAATAGCTGCATGCTACGTACGCGATCGAAGCCGCCTGGTTTAGCTCAATTTTAAGTTAAGCTTGGCCAACGGAAATGTCCAGATACTCCTTATACTCCCTACCCTACCTGTACAGTACACATACAGCTTAGTACTAGGGGCATGTTCAAATCGTATTATAGAGTTTACAACGCTGTATTCTGGTTGTCTTAGTTACGAAGGAATATGCAAATCTACTCAACTAGCCCATTAATTACTATTGAACGCAAGTAATAGTAGACAAAAGCGTGTTCTGTTCAAATCCATCGCATGAATGTTTCTCATTTGTAACGATAAAAAATATACAGCTAGCTTAGCTCCTTATACAAGAGCTGCTTTTTATAATGCCAAACTTCTCAAGTGAAACCACAGTGCGTGGGTACTAATCTAATGCATATAGAGCGTTTCGCTTCGGCCCACCCTCGGTGCCGTTGTCCTCGGCACATATATAACCATTGTGTAAAATAAACCATTTTCGAGGGCGGAAGAACCTACTGAGAAAATAGGTATATGCCTTGGGGGGTGTATCATCATGATTAAAGTTCAAATTAGCGCCGTCGCTTGTGCTGGTGGTGTTTTTCTTATTAAACAACTGGTGCGGCTCCCTTGACCTCGTCTGTGGCCTCCGACTCGTACTGCTTGAAGTTGTTGATGAAGAGCGCGCCCAGCTTGCGTACCTCTTGGTCGAAGCTGTCCGCGCCCGCCGTCCACGCCGTCTTGGGGTTCAGCAGCTCGTCCGGCACCTTGGGACACGCCTTGGGCACCTGCAGGTTGAAGACCTCGTACGTCTCGTACTCGGCCTTGGCGAGCTCGCCCGAGTGGATGGCGTCCAGGATTGCCCGCGTGTACTTAAGCGGGCAGCGCTTGCCGCCGTGCACGTAGCCGGCGCCGACCCAGCCGGTGTTGAGCAGCCAGGCGTTGGCCTTGTGGTGCTCGATCTTGTCTGCCAACATCTTGGCGTAGCGCATCGGGTGGAGCGCCAGGAAGGGTTGCGCGAAGCACGACGAGAAGGTCGCTTGGGGCTCCGTGACACCGTCCTCTGTACCTGCCATTTTGGACGTGTAGCCGGAGATGAAATGGAACATGGTTTGCGCGCTGTTGAGCTTGGAGATTGGCGGCAAGACACCCCGAGCATCACAAGTCAAGAGGATGATGTTGCTAGGATGGTTCTCGGACAGACAGGGGATCTTGGCATTGCTGATGTATTCGATGGGGTACGCACTGTATGGTAGGTCAGCGGCTAGTTGAATGGAACTTGACACGGTAGATAGCAATACTCACCATCGGGTGTTTTCGGTGAGGGTGGCGTCGTCGTAGTCGACTTCTCTCGTCTCCTGATCGAAAACGACGTTCTCAAGGACGGAGCCGAAGCGTACGGCATTGAAGATATCCGGCTCCTTCTCCGCCGAGAGACCGATGCACTTGGCGTAGCAGCCACCCTCGATGTTGAAAACGCCACGCTCGCTCCAGCAGTGTTCGTCATCACCAATCAGAGCGCGGTTAGGGTCGGCAGAGAGAGTGGTCTTGCCGGTACCGGATAGACCGAAGAAGAGTGTAACATCGCCTTTCTTGCCCTCATTGGCAGATGAGTGCAGAGTCAGCACATTGTGCTTGATGGGCATCTCGTAGAACAAGACAGTGAAGACACCCTTCTTCATCTCGCCGGCGTACTCCGTACCCAGGATGACCATCTCCTTCTCGGCAAAGTTAATGGCGACAGAAGTACCCGATGTCATACCTTCGGTGAAGCGGTTCGCGGGGAAAGAGCCGGCATTGTAGATTGTGTAGTCGGGGTGGAAGTGCTCGAGCTCCTCACGAGGAGGGCGGATGAGCATGTTCCTCATGAAGAGGGCATGATAGGCGCGAGCGCAGACAACACGGACACGTATCCTGTATTTCTCATCCCAGCCGGCATATCCATCGACTACGTAGATCCTCGTCCTCGTGTTCAGATAGTCGACAGCACGTTCGCGGTTGATTTTCCAGACCTATGAAAGATACGATATTAATATCGTCTATTTCATCTCAAGGTAGATTTCTGTCATGTGACATGCGATGCAAATAGAAGTATGGATGCGAGTCATTGGCAAATCATGAGTCGTGAAGGGAAAGGGTTCGTGAAATGTGGGGGATGCGGAGTCACAAGCCAGGCATGTGCAAAGGCGGGCAGGCGGGTATGGGGATGTCTTGGCAGCGTCTTGCCGTGTATTTCCGCGAAACGTGAGAAGTTGCTTCTTGGATGACGCCACAAACAGGGGTTTTCCCCAGCCTCGGTATCATGGACCGGTCTGGGCAAATAATGTTCATCCCGGCATTTTCCCAAGGTCACGCTTTCACGATGGATACCGAGGAATTGAGCCAACTAAGGAACTAATGTTCATTGTGACGTAAAACCTGCCTCATTACGAGGTTTGAGGTTTGCCATAGCCGAGGTGAAAGAACGCCAAGCAAGCAAGACAAGTGAGAATTGGGGGAATGCGTGTGCTGCACGCGACCACCAAGAATTTGACAATGGAATGAATAGGTAAAGGGTTTTGTAAGCGAAGATGTCTTACCTCTGGAGCCATTGGCTTATTTACTGGTCCCCACCTGTGGAAGAATCACTGGTAAGTATGTGGCCATCTTGATCTCAAAAGAGAACACCAGCTTACCAGATATTGTCCTCTGATGATGGTTCTTTCACGATTCGCTTATCTGACGGTGATCGACCTGTCTTCGCACCAGAATAGGCTGTCAAGGCACCGCTTGAAGCGACTGCCGAACCCATCTCATATACGAGAGCATCCTCGTACAAAGCAGCGACGGAAGGGTTGGGGATCTGTTGATCGTCTGTTAGCTATGCTATGTTCTGTTCTATGAGTTCCGGTCGAACACCTACGATAGCGACTCTGTCATAGTCGATGTGTGCTTTCTCATGTAGTTCCTCCTCTGAATATGTACATTAGTGAACCTTCAACGACGCAAAGATCATAGTTTTAGTTATAACCTCATACCTAATTCTGTGTGTTCTCTCTCATGTGCTGGCCTTGAAAAAGGTTGATAATCAGCCCAAAACTGCCTAAGACAGTTTCTATAGATTGAGAATACTCACTCGACACCACCGGGGTGGAGGGCGGTCTTGTTGACCTTGTTATTAGGAATCACTGTCACCATGACTGTCAGTGGCTTTGCGAAGCTAATGGAGGTTTGGATAAAGAACAGCGACAAGAAACAAGGTTGGAGCTTACTCTTGTCGTTTTTTAGGAGGGAGCGGGCTAGACCGGAGCTGAGTTGTTGAGACTTGGGGCCTTTCACATTGGGATCATGGTAGGGAGAAGCGGTTCTTTGGACGGGGTCAGGCATGGTTCTTAAACTTCGCTGGATAGTGGTAGTCTGGGGTCGTCGGTTGGCGGCTGAACTCAAGACGGATAGTAACGGAGGGTTGCGTGCACGATAATATGGAGCATACGACGAGAAGTCGGCGCAGTGGACAGTATTTAGATAGCGGCCCGACCTAGCTATGGAACGAACCCGAGGATATATAGGAACGAGATGAAGGACGAGAGGAAGGACGGGAGCGCCAGTGGAGCCCATGACGACAATTCGAGACATGCCACTGGCCTACGATCGTCTTTGACATTGAATGGGAGCCCAGTCACGAAATCAAATCGGAGCAAGCCACCTGGAGACCCCTGCAAGATCGGGAACTGGTGACCATTGTGGTACCTAGCTGGAACAATGGCTTCTTTGTCGTATCTTCTGCTGTCTAGTATCTAGACCCACGGCAGTCAGTTAGGCCTTGGCTCGTGTAAGTTGGCGGCAACGGTAAGGCTAAGTTAAGGGGCGGTTGTTGGTGGGGGTGAGCTGGGGAACTTGGAGGGGGTGAGGTCGGGAAAGGCTCCCCCAGGTCGGACGAAATCGTAATGGCTGATCACGACCCAGGCTTGCCCCGGATCGCATTTGCTGCATTTGCCAGGCAGTGTTGGCCCGATTCGGGTATAAGTCATGCAGGGGTGACCAACCGTCGCCATTGGAGTTGGGTCACATCTCCCGTGTTTTTCCATGACCCCAACTTCCCCAATGGTCGCAATCGCTTGAAACGTGGAACAGCCCGTCGGTTGGACTGCGGATTGTTTTCGTTGCATGGAGATCTTTGCGTCGAGGAGACGTTGCGAATATGCAAGGTCCTTCCTTTGTCTTGACCTGCACGTGTTGAAGAAAATTCGACGGCTTCCAGGTTATTATCTGCCTATATTGATGTTTAATTACGTAGCGAATTAGGAACCACGGATCTTCTCGTCCAGCTATATTTTCCCCATTCAGAGAACCCGGGTGCCATCAGGAATACGTGTTAAAAATGAATCCGCTAAGTAGAACTTATTTTACAGTACAGTAGCACTATTTCGGCTCGAACTTAACATAGGCGGCATTGTCCTTGTGGTTTGGAGAAATGGCGGGGTGAGGGGCTACCCGGGGGATCGATTCAAGCTGGTACTTTACACCAGTATTCTATTCCAGAGGGTTTCCCATCGAGTTTTCACATCTCGCTTAGTATTTCGAGTCCAAAAAATTACATGTGAAGATAGCTGTTCAATTACGGGAAGAGTCACTAAAGGTAAAAAACAAGTTCAATCTCTCAATGTTGCTATTTGGGATTATGTCACTGGGCATGTTTTAGTGCTTGGATCAACTTATAAGCGACCAATCAGATACATCAGATCTCTCGTCTAGGAAGCACACGATGTCTAGACCGTTCAGAACTTAAGATCAACACGACAGATTGCTGCATTTCTACAATAATACTTAGGTAATCATCTCGATTTCCAACGGCAAAATGACCAGAATGAGACGAATGTGCATTACAAGTAGATAGGAAGTAGAGGCTGTCACCTGTTTTACCCGATGATGTCAAAGCATTCCAGAACCATAGCCGATTTTAGTTGATGCGGGGCCTGTCTATCAATTATTTAGAACAAACGCTATAATAGAGGCAACCTGCTAATCTTATGCGAAATCTTCAACCGAGGATGTTGTGACTCGTTGTGGCGCATACTGCACGCTGCACCATTTGCATTTCTTACAGTACGCAGCATCAAGCCATGCTAGTTATGTATTGTAGATCTTTTTACCGTAGGTACCTTGATAAGCCCTCCCGTGTTGCCCCGCGGCTGGCTGAAAGGAACTACTTGAGTCTTCCGATTTTCTCCGACTTTCTGGGGAACGCGACCGATAGGCTGGGAATCCATGAACCAGGATTAGATACCGACCCGGTTTTTGGGAACCGGCTAATGCTGTACACGAGTTAGTGCCTTGGGGCTTTTGATGCAACGCGTTTAAGCAGCCGTTGTTTTCAGCTCTATTAGTAAATAGCCGTCAATACACTACCATCGTGACTTTCAAACTTTTCCTTCTCTCCTTTTCGCGACTTGCATGCGGTTTAGCGTCTGAGAATAGACTTAGCGGACCATATGACCGAGCTTTCCCGTAAAACCTCAGGGGTGAAGTCACGATGCCTTGAAAACTTTAGCTTCCATCTACTGCGTACGTAAGGTGTAGGTAAGATGTTACAGGGTCGTGGCGCTTACGAAGCCACACAATCTATAACTGGTGTGGCGCCAAGCGCCCATTCCGCTATCAGCGACGAAGTTCGGACAGAGCCGGAACCACATCATTACCTAAATATACTTGGGCTCTTACCTGCGAAAGTCTAGACTTGTTCTAAGACCACAGCTTTTCTTGGCCAACAGAATTCAAACTCGCTTCTAGCCAATACCAACGTTTATCTCGTTATCGGAACAAGAGCAACAGACATAGTAGTGATCGTCTTAAGATTGATGATGAAGTTATAAGAAAGTCCTATGATATCTTATAATGCTAGTTATATCACCGACACGCCGAGGTAAATTAATCATGTGGCTAATCCATTAAAAGAAGAATTCAATGCCACGTCTGCAAGCATATAAGACTTAACACGTATAATAGCAGGGATATCGTGGATATGTAACAATAGTTAAAGTTGAAGGGGCTACGAAAGCCCAGTCCTCCCTTTCAGCTAGACTTGAGATTTATATATGCGAAAACCTCGCTTTCGCTTCCTCGCATTCGTTGGCTTCATTTTCTTGTTTTATCTAATTAAGCGTATGCGAGTAGCTGAGTAAAAGGCTCTTAGAAATCGCCGCTTATGCAAATATGTAACTCTAGTTTGACATGCCTCGAATGTAAAACAACCCCTATTCCTTAGGTCCCTGTGATAGGATAATAGAAGGCTAAACAGTTGAAAGAAAACAGTTTGAGGTGGGCCTATGAGCTCGGAACAAACCTTTACAAACAGCGCAGCAATGAAACACGGAAGGGCAGTTTTTCAGCAAGATGACAGGGCGTTTGCCCTGCGCATGATCTTACATCTTGTACTTTTGTAATCCCTTTCCCGGTGATTATAAGGCTATCATACAGCCGAACATAATAGGACACGTAGACTTGTGATGTTGTATTACTTTTGATATTGTCTAGCAAACAAAAGATCTCGTTTCAACAAAATCTTGGTATATCAGGTTCTCGAGGGCTCTCTGCTGCCGTTTATGCCTCTAGATTACCTCCTCATAAGGAATCAACGGTGTGGCCACAGTTTCAATATCAGTGTAGTGTTGACTATCCCTACAAGACGCTATTAATATAGTCATCTATTCGATCAACTTTCGCGCAGATTCCCCTTACGATATTGTGTGTATAACTGGCTGAAGTAAGGAGCTCATCTAATAAACGTGCCGCACTTACATGTTTTCTCGACTTCATTACACAAACCCTTCTCCCTGTCATCTTGCCACGTTATTAATTTGTGAGGCGCGCGCTCGTCTCTTAACATAAAAACCCCCTGTCAGTGACCCTACACTTGAGGCAAGCAATAATAAGCATTTGTTGTTACGTGAGGGTTTTCAAACCATCTCCCTAGGAGCTATAATTGTATTCAGGGAGTCCCTTTGTCTATGAATCCTTGACTTGCCTCGCCTTGCTTGCTGTGCCTCATTACAACCACCTATCTCCCTCAGATTGCCTTACAAACGGCAACATACAATTAGTCCCATGGCATCCATATATATAAGTTATATGATCTCCTCATCACTGACCCCATTTCCTTCTTCAAAAATCCCACTACTCCAATAACCAAACCATCACTGCCAACAACAAATTCTTAGTGCCTCAGGAAAGCGTCCACTACAACCCCATTATTCAACTATCCTGCCTATCACAAACAGGCCAACGAAATTACTGCCATCATCCCACCGCGTTCAATCCCACTTCAGACATGTGCATAAATTGGATAGAGTATTCTTCATGTGTGTGCGGTCGCACTAAGAGCAAACATCCAGTCGGGGAGGAACTTGAACCATGCGAAAGACATGGAGTTTGGGTAGAGGACGAAGTAAGCGGCGAGGGATACATCCGGATACGAAAGTGTGCAGTGACGCAAAAGAAGAATGTGGTCCAAGGTACATGGACCTGCTCGAAGTGCCCGACGGACGCCACAACGCCTCAAGAAAAGTTTGCACGGAAAAAACGAGCGAAGATCCACCAAAGAAGACACGAGTAGACCAGGGTGCTCGGACCTGTTCACGACGTGAAAGTACGGGACGTTATTAGGCTAGAGGTTATTGGCACTGAATGATTTTTCTACGCTCTTTGACCTACATCCGTCAGCAAGATTCTGAAACAATATGAGATAAGAACCAAGGGATCGACATCAGAGATATAGAAGGGAAAATGAAGTCCAATTGTAAAAGTCCCTAGCGAATTAAAAAAGAACTTATAACCTTCGTCAGGTATCGAATTATATCAACTTTGGATTATTATTTCGCTCAGTGACCCCTTGTAATTGTCGACATACGCTGCTTCAATATTTGAAGCTTAGATAAAGACGTTTATTCGGCCAACAACATTTAGAATCGTCATCGTTCGATACATGGATATGTGTTGTGTAGTTTTATCCGCCCCTTCTGAAGATTCCATTTATCGTGTCATGATGGATTACCATCGTATTTTTCTCCTGAAGTTCTACCTTTGAAATAGGTTTGCTATTGCGATAATGCAGCGATTTCTACTCGGGAGTTCAGTCTACCAGAAGTTGGCCGCTTTATGGAACCTAAAATACATTCGAATCATACTTATGCTATCTACACATCGCTAATAAGGGAGTGTTAATTCCCCTTACTTGCCTAAGTAATCTCCAGAGTTATCTTACACTGACGGGCCGATGCTATAAATGAACCCGCTGTCACACGGCCAAGACTGCCAAGATCCTGTTGGCTGCGAGGAGTGAGGGATGTGCAATTGTTGGAGGATTGGAGTTGATCCCATCTGCAAGGAGAACCAACAGTAAAAGCAGCAAGACTAGTGGAAGCCTAACGAGTCCAAAGGGCTTGTTGAATTCGTGTATAAATAGAGGTTCAATTCCCCAGACTGAAAGGAGGAGGAGGAGGAGGAGAAAGGCATAACCTTGAGACCCCTAGAGAATTATCAATTGAAATTGACTAAGTTCCAAGCCTCCAATTCAGACCTCCGTCACATCCGCCTTGCACAAGGATTTTATCTCGAATGGATCTCGCAATGTATCGTTTGTTGCTGAATCTCAGTGTCTAGGAGTCTGGCACAATTCTATTTTAATTTATTTTTTGCCTGCCTATTGTGTAGCTAGTCTGGATTTCAGTATATTAGTAACTCAGTATGTTCACACTGGACTACAGGTTACAAAATCAAGCACCTTGTCACGCGGCTGCAGCTGCCAGTGATCCGCCAGCTGCCAGAGACCTGTCGAGACCTAACGCGCCCCGGCAAGCCACCCAAAGGAGGCGTAGCAGGACCGCTTTAGATATTGCCTGTTCTAAGCTCCTGCGGTACGGCGATCCTGCTGCCCTCTGGCTTTAGCTGCTAGATTACATCCACAACACATTTCATCGGTGTTCACACATATTCACCTCATAATGGACGGTTTCCCTAGAGAACTGACATTGCAAGCACAAGCCAGCGAACACGAACCAGTAGATGAGGTTCGAGTATCATCACCGGGGAGATCTACAAACAACATTCCGCCCGAGCTTCTCACCATCATACTCAAATACGCCCAGCAATCCCGTTCTTGCCTATATGAAGCTTGCCTCGTGAATTCAAACTGGCGTGCCATTGCCCAGCCGCTGCTCTTCGACCGGGGCCCCGGGTGGGACCGATGCGAGCACGTGTTGGCTTACATCCGATCACTACTGGATCGTCCAGATTTAGCAGCGTCGGTGACTACGATCTGTCTGGACAGATGTTGCGAGGACTCGCGTGAGTTGGAGGCAGATGATCCTCTTGATCCGGATCTGCTCGAGAGGATGCTGGAGGCCGCTGAATGCCATCAACCTGGAAACGAAGACTGGAAGACCGCGATCTCTGAAAGACGACACGATTCGGTTCTTGCGCTCATGCTCTATTTGCTCCCGCGACTGACTCATCTGAATGTTAATGTTTCGCATTGCGAGGACCCCGGGCTGAGTCACTGGATCATGATGTTTGCTCGCCAGAATTCAAGTCAAAGCTCCCCAACGACGTCGCCATTCCTGCAAAAGCTCCAAGTCGTTCGCGCGCAACATTGGGATACAGAAAATGGCTTCATCATGTCGGACATTGCGCCTCTTTTGATGCTCCCCAATCTGCATACTGTCGAGGCGTATGCATTGGGTGCTTGCCACCACGTTCCTGATGATGAAAGATGGCCAGTCCGGAGCTCAAAGGTGAGCTTGCTTAGTCTTAACCATTCTGGTATGGAGGCCGAAGACTTTGAACTTCTTCTCAGTACTTTCGAAGCGCTAGAGGTCTTGGAGTGGCAATGGGGCGATGCGAGCCAGACAGATGCGGACGTAAATGTGCCGGAAATCGGAAACACGCTACGGCGCCATGGCAAGTCCCTGCAACGACTTATGATCGACGTGGCTGATTCATTCTGGTTTGAGTACGGGGAAGGGAACGGGGACTGGGAACCCGACACCATCGGATCTTTGGCTCATATGACCCTATTGAAGAGTATTACCCTTCCTACAGTCTTCTTGACAGGTAGAGACGACGTTGACGACGATTTCGAGCCGCCGCATTTCGCGGATGTTTTCCCTAAGGCATTGGAAGAGCTGAACCTAATTGCTATGACGTCGAGGTTGCCGCAATACCTACTAGACATGGCACGCAACTGTGCTTCTGTATTTCCAAAGTTGAAAGTCGTTCGGTGCCCAGAATGGGATCAGTCCGATCTTGAAGTAGATGTAGAAATGGTCCGTCAAGCGTTTGAAGCGGCAGGTGTCAGTTTCATGGGTTTCGAGCACGTCTACCCGCCGCAAGGCTTTTTTTACTTAGTCTGATGAGCTTAGCAACAAGGACGCGTGAGAAGTGCAATACAATAGAATAAGAGTTATAAGGCGTAGATTGACCTCTATTTAAGCTAAGATTGCTGGCTTAGTTGCTGCCCGTATTCATTTATCTGCCTGGCAGGATAGTTCAGGGGCAGAAAGCGCTTCACCTTACCGAGGACTTACTACCATTTACGAACTATGCCTTAGCCTAGTTAGCTGAGAATTACGTATTCCTAGGTCGACTAGAAAGTCTAGAAACTCCGCCACAAGGTGTTTCAAGCCACCCTTAAGGAGCATCGGCTTCACGACGTAGCCAGCATCTTTATATTACCCCGTCAGAATATAGCTTATCTATCAAAATATAGGAATGCCACATATACTCAAGCTTTCCATTCGATCTCGGCGAATCCGGGAAATAAATAGTTATTAGTGCGGTTGAGTAGGTCTATTTGGGCCATATTCATCTCGTGCCTTCACAACGCCGACTTGAGCCAGGGGGTTACTCTATCTATGTTTCCATCTACACCTTGAAAGTGAGCTTGGGCATTTACAGTCCTCTACTACTTCGCGAGTATACGCTGTGAAAGGTCTGCCGTAATTAAACTACATCAGATAGCAAGCGTCCTGCCGGCGAGTTTTCACTATCTTAGAATCCAAATCTCCATTCGGGAAGCGTGAGCTAGGTTGCCGAAGCGGCTTCTAACAGTCCACCCCTTTTCCCACCGCCAAGCCACACATCGGCGCTGATCATCTCCTTCCGCATTTCCGCAACACGGCCGTGTCTGCAAACTAATTTTCGAGTCCAGGCCACTGAATTATGGTAGAGCGGACTCCTAGCGATGGCATGTTTCATCCCCGTTCTGGCACTTGGCATATCCCCCCCCTCTCAAGGAGAAACAAAAGGGCGTGTTTGTCTAATATGACAAGGGATTACAAATGATTTGACTGATAATTCGTGAAGGTGAAACTGAAACTTGATGATAGCCATAACAGTAACTGTGTAATAGCTCGTTGTTATTGACTTCTCGAGATTTTCGTACTCTATGAATAGTAATTTCTCACATTCGCTCAGTCTGTTCCTGTTTAGTGGAAACTTACACAGAGATATTGGCATCACTAGAACTCAGCAGAGTGTACTATCGAGATTCACACTTTCTGTTACTTCATTTTTGGGTGAATGCCGCGTAATTGACCTGAATCAATAATCTTGTCCGTCACCTAAGTGTCTTTGTCCTGAGGGGCGAAATTGGTACGGCGGACTCTATTTCCGGATGCCACAACTTCCAGTCCTTGAGGCTTCCATACCAATTCTGCAACATTTGTATGCAAAACTGTATTATCTCTTCCACCACAAAGCCCCAGTTTTACGGAGCGCCACGGATCAATCCCCAGCAGCTGGGTTTCTAGGATGACGAGGCATATAAGTTTATGGCTGGACACCTAGCCTCCAAACATTAAACTGAATTCCTATATACAGTTTTTCTAGATGATGTTCTAGACCTTGTGAAATGGAGGACCCTCAGTCTAGTAGATCTAAGAGTCTCCATTAATAAGTATAGACAAACGAAAGAATTTTGCGTATAAGATTCGACTCACTAACTCTTTTTTGAAGAGGATACTGAGGCTCTAAAATCTCCCAGGCAGAGGTAGAATAATTAGGGTTTCCTAGAAATCAAACCATAAAGGACGCCACCGTGCGTTTGCCCGAAACTCTGCCGAGGCGCGTCGACGATTGTACTATAAATAGGGGACGGTAGAACACGAGTTAAATTCCATGGCACTATCTATTATCCACGCTTGATAACAGCAGCTTGGATTTAGAGCACCTATAAGCTCTTTTAGCTATCGACAATCATCGAACGTATTTTCCAGCCATTCTCAGATGGGAAGACGCCTGCAACAGCTCCCAATTAGTCAGTGGTTAGCGGATTCGCGTTCTCAAGCGACGCCGATGGCACAAGCATCGAAAAAGGCAACGGCTAAAGCCGCGCCTCCCCCGTACGAAGAAACCAGATCCTTGCCGCCCCAACATCAACGACGACCAGGGCCAGCGATGAGCGGGAAGTTCTATCATGAGGACAAACGGCGTAATTCAATGTGGATGAATTTTTACCCCGATCCTTCCAAAGACATCAAAAAGCAGGACTGGGCAGCCACATTGAAGGTCAAATGCCGCGATATCCCTCGGCTCATGCGGAAAGGTTTCTTTTGGGATGACGCCAACATTATAAGAGAGGAGGGATACGTAGACCAGGACCCCACGAAGAGTTACGGCAAGAATTGGAGCGGCACCAGACACTATTTCCTCCGTGACCTACAGCAACCTCCACGTTGGATCGCCACCGTCGAACTCTTCGCGGTCAATAAGGAAACATTATGCCGATTCGACCTGAACCAACTATCACGAGAGAAGATGCACTCGGCACGTGCTAATAGTCAGTCTGGACACATGGTATATTCTTGGGAATATGGTTTCCCTCGAATGTCTCTCAATGCAATTTATGACGACCGGCCTATGGAGGGGTGGTGGCCGTGGCCGAGAATGGACTAGAACTACATGGTAAAAAGTGTTAATCTGCTTACGAGGAGTAACCCCTTCCCCCCTCCCAGAGGTATTTTAAACTATCAAGTTAATGGCATTTTTGATTTTTGGTGTATGGGCGTCCTCGCACAAGGTATTACTGATTTCATTGAACAAATCCGGATCTGTATTAAAATTTTAAGCGAGTGAATGGCAAAAGAAAACACTGAACTAGCTACAACATGGACAAAGACTGACACCGACACTGACACCACATTCAAAGCAGATGCTTAACTCCACATTTCAGCCCTTGGGCTGATAATGTCTCTCCTACTTCTTGTTCCACTGCTCGTCGAATTTCCTGATAGCCTCCTTGGCTCTTGCGACACGCTCCATCATGAATTGTTCTTCGAACTTCTTGATGGCGTTCTGGTCTTTCTCCATCTTGAGTTTGTCTTCGGTCTTGTGATGCTCTGCAAGCTCGTGCATATGCCCAGGTGTGGTAGAGTCAGCACGCATGTACTCCTGAATGGTGTGCGGTGGATCGTCCTTGGAGCAACTTCATATTCTCAGTCAGTTAAACGATCTATGGTGTCCGGCCTGCTGATTTACCTTGCGCCGCTGCTGTTGTATTTCTGGGCCGGAGGCATTTTGGCCGGGCGAAGGCACTTTAGAATAGAGGATTTCGAGCTATACACTAGCGCTAGGGTATCGTGGGAGTTGTAGAAGGTGAAGATTGAGGAGTATGTTGGCATGTTGTTTTCTGGGTTGAATAGCCATCTTCAGGCGTGGTATTTATGTTCATTTCAATGTGCCTTTCAACCAAGAAGGCATTGCCTATCTACAAATATGATGTGGTCCGTGAACTGCCATCTTGACAAAACCTGAGCTCTACAAGGATCAACTCGAAGACCATAGTTGATATTCTCCGAAACAACGCCCCCTTAACGTTTACGGTTCCGGTTCGCGCGTCGACATACATTGTAAGTGACCGGGATAGAATTTAGCTTATTGAAGGACAGGTGAGCAGCGAGATCACGATGTTATACTGAAGGAGAGTGATGTGAATACTGGGCACCGATGTAAAATTACCTAGACTACGTAAAGATCGGAGGAAGGATGTGATACAAATACGGGTAGCAATATCACATAATGAAGTATAACGTGTCGGTAATGACCGTATGATACGCTTCATCTGGAGTCTCTTGCAACATCAAGGCAGCATGAAGATACGTTCATGCCATACGCAGAACGCCCGCTCATAATGACGTCCAATCAGAACTGCGTATGGTAGCATTACTGACACCTGTTATCGATAATTACAGAATAGCCGGATACCACGCTTTGGTAGACAAAGCGTGGTAGAGCCTACCTGCCTTCTTATCCTTCCCGTCCAGAGATTCATTCTATGTAGGATGCAAAATTTAATCTAGTAAATATTTACAAGATCGTACGGATCAGCACAAGTTGCGTATATCAAGTACTCAGACTTTACAACAACGAATTGATAGTATGAGGGTCAGGCTCCTGCTACTCGTATGTAGAACTGACATCTACCCATTACCTTTGTACTTTGGTACGAGAATCCAGGGCTTGGAAGATTGTCGTGTTCCCGATATTGACGTAGTATGGTTGGTTGTGGTTGGTTGTGGTGTTTGCCCCATGCGTGAGAGCTGACGACAAAACCTGAGACCCACAAGTACATCTTAGCAAGTCAATGTATGTATCTACTACCGAATTGCACTATCAAGTATACTTAAATCTACAACTAGGTAAGTAAGTCAGGTTATACATACCTAGCCCCTGTGCCGGGTGTCTCATGTACTACCACATAGCACATAGGGTTAATAGACCAGGCTTCCTCGATATGTCAATGCAGCATCTATTTGTTGCTGTCTAGTCATACTAGAAGAAAAAACAAGGCTTTTAGACGCTACAGTCAATCATTCTAGCCTACCTGTTACTACCAACAGCTAAAGAAAGTCCCCAGCAGCGCCTCTGGCTGCCTTACCGCTTTTATTGGATAACGATGCAGGCAAACACCCCAATGAAACCTGATATCGAAGCCTAATAATACTGCGTGTCTGAAGACACCTTTCCCGGCTCACCATACTTCGGCACTGTACCTCCATAATCGCTGTTCGATGATAGCATGGCGGACTCTATAGAGGCTCCAAAGATAACGACAGCGGAGTGGGATTTTCACAAAAGTACGATCTTGGATATGTGGCTAACCGATGACCTGCGTCTGGAGGAACTAGCGAAGAGACTCAGAACCGAGCATTCATTCACAGCTAGGTATGCCACAAAAAAGAACCTACACACATGAGCAGTGTCACTGACTGAACCAAGTATATCCCAGCTGGAGGCTCGATTGAAGTTATGGCAGGCCCGTAAAAATCTTAAAGCTGAGGAGTGGAAGCCAATCCTAGACGAACTTGATAGCGTGCCGCACAATACTCCACGCCGTGTCGTCATATCTGGTCGGGTAGTGCCAGCAAGTCGGATTCAGCGAGCACGACGTCATTTCAAAAAGAAGTTCCTCAATCATGCATCTACACAGGAAAGATTATGGCCCCCTGCTCCGCCGCAGGTCGCTGTCGAGTTCAAATCATCTAATGGGGAGTGGACTCGACTCTCTGAAGCAAATCAATCGATTACCGCTCATCAATATCACCAAGCCCTGGGAGATGCTATCGTCGTTCCATATTCCCCTTCCGGTAGTTTCGATTTTGGGTTGGGGGCGATTGTTCCTTTCGGGAGTACAGTGACTAATATAGTTGGCTCTGAGCAATGTTTGAGTCCAGTAGCTCAACAGCCAGTCTCATATATGTTGGGCGAACCTTCGACATGGCTCGAAAATCTGCGTTCTGGGCAAATAATGAAGCTCATAAAGTCCAAAGTTTTTCAACAACCATATGCCGCCGATAGACACATCACTAACTATGATACCTTATTGAGCGTCGTTCGAAATGTGTTTCCGACGAAGCGAACTTCGAAAAAGAGTACTCGGTCCAACCCCCAGCCCCGTCTAATAGACTTTGTGGGAATTTCAATGGCCCATTTCTCTGATTGGGACCAAAAATTTGAGGATCAGATTTTTCAGGATCAGCTGCTCGAGAATAGCATCTCTAAAGAGGATACCCTGATGTTTCGCTGCATCCAGTTACTTCTATCTGCTATCTATCAAGCTGGTCTTCGGGACCTTGACTATATACCTATACACATTCTCAACAAGGTCTACGGGCGGAATAACACATTTACCTCCCTTTGGAGTTGCCTCAAGGCTTTTGAGTTGTCGCAGGCCTCTGCTTTGGCTGCCAAATTCTTTGAGGCCGCTATCAAAGCCAACTATCGCGACGGAGTCGCTCAATTAGCTGATACGGGACTGGTTGATATCAACTTGACCAGCATAACCATCTCTCGCTCCAAATACACACCTTTACAGGCGGCATTATACTTCGGCCATTGTTCAATTGCGACCTTGCTCCTTTCTAAGGGGGCTAATGTTAACTCATTTCATCCCCAGTGCGATCTGCGGCCCCTGGATTTATTCTTACAATATTTATGTGATCCTCTCAAATCTCGCAATATGAGCTCTTCTGGTAGCGAGCTCATCAGATTAATGCTGAGCCGTGGGGCAATCGTTGACACCTCTACTTTTAAGTTGATGTCTTCCAAGCCTAGGGTTCTGAAGCCAGTTTTACATTTCCTAACCTCACGCATCCTAGCATCACAGCATTGGGAGTTTTTAATTATCGAAAATTGGTATAATATTCTATTAGAGATGACCGATACCGAAGCATCCGCATTGGTTGTCACGTTTACATCTGAATGCGTATCAGAGCATGGTGGCAATTGCTTGATCCAACTGCAAAGCTCGTTTGACGAATCTCTACTAAAGTTTGCCGAGCGTGGTTGGAGCCTCACGTTCGGTGCAATCTTTTTCTGGTCAAGCACATCAACTGGTGTTATACATCCTCAACTTTTGATTGCGTCGATTCAGGGTCGAGATCCAAAAATCTTGGACCTTGTCATGACACGCCGGCCAGATCTTAACCCTCGTGCGGATTTATTGGGAAGCCACTATAGAGAGACCCCACTTGGGCAAATTATTCGAGCGCAGCACAGCTCACTTTTCCAAATATTTGATTCGGCGGGGGTCTTGTCATCCTTATACACACAAGATCGCTTTGAGGCAGCACTTTTGGCAGCAATCGAGATTAGAGACAATCACATTGTAACAAGGCTCTTGAAAGAGGGCTTTAAAGGGGATGGAATGAGCCTACGTTATTGCCTGACGTGTGCGATCGAGCTTGGCGACGAGAGTTTGGTTAAATCTCTTGTGGATGCTGGAGCGACTACGTCTTTCCTTCGGGGCTCTTACTTAGACGTAGGCCGGATTCTGCCTAATATCGCAATAATTCGCTTGTTATTAGAGACGGGAGCACTGTTTGATCTTCCTCGAACTTGGATAATCCCTATGACTGCCCGCATCGAATATGAGACTATTATAGCAGACATCTTGTCGGTTTTCTTTGACGGATGGGGCTCCATCAGGCTATTTCACCGCGAAGAGTACACCGCGGCCTATTTTGCGAATGAAGAAGCTCTAGAGGAGAAATTAAAATCCGACATATTGTATCAGACATTAAGCCGTCATGAAAATAGTCGGAAATGGATCCTCACGTCGGGGCTTGCAACGGTTAGCCTACTTACCGACTCTCTCATATTTGGCATCATGCAAGACGATGTTGAGTTTGTGAATAGCCTAATAAATGCAGGCGCGGACACATTTGATGATCTGACCCTTCAATTTGCGGCAACGTATCGGCCACAATTCCTACATACTCTAATTCAACACGGGAGGCAAGGATCAGGACAAGTTCCCAGACAGCGATTGGGGTCCAATCTCATCAGGAGAGCTATCAGAAAAGGCCCAGAAGTTCTGAATACTATCAAATATTTGATTAACTCTGGAGAAGTCGAGCTTGAAAATAGTGACTCAGTGGTCGATGGCGTTCTGCGTACGCCTCTAGGAGAGGCGATTACCATGTTTGAGGAATACCCGTTATTCAGTTACGATGTCGTAAAGATGTTACTTGACTCCGGCTGCGATCCTAACTCTATTGTCGAACGCCACTCAATTTCGGATTTATCGTACTACGATCCAAAGTCCGACCTTGTTCGTAGACATGTCACAGCACTCCTCAAATCCATTGAGACGGGAGACAAAAGAATGGTGGAACTTCTTATTGATAGCGGCGCCCACGTTGATAGCAAAATACCATACTTTGTTCGACGAACTCCGCTCCAAGTGGCAGCAGAAATTGGTAACGTGGAGATCATCGACCTACTCTTCAATCACGGGGCTGACATCAACGCAGAGCCGGCATTTGGTCATGGAGGCACGACTCTACAACTTGCCGCTATATTTGGAGACTGCCAAATCACTGCTGAACTTCTCCGCCGTGGTGCGTTACTACATAAACCCCCGTCCAAGGTAGGTGGTCGTTGGCCAATCGAGGGAGCCGCCGAACACGGTCGATTTGAAATGATTGAGTTTTTGTGGAAGGCAAACTCGGAGATCATCACATTTCAGGACGGCGATACTGGATTTGAGGAGCATCATCTTCGAAAGGCCATGAGGCTTTCTGTAACAAATGGTTACGACAGTTGTAGGGACTTGATTGCGGAGTTGTCTGGGCTTGACCCAATAGCCACTGACCTACCACCGGAGGTAGGTCCAATCTACGTCGATTGGCCGCCACCAGGATGGTCAGTTGAAACGAGTGAGGATGCTCCTGTGTATCACCCTCCAGACCCGGAAAATTGAATTTTCACGGGCGTGTTATCGTGTAAGTGGCTCTAGACTATCAAGAATGAGATCATGGCGTGATGGTTAACTTATCCTTTAGGTCATTTGTTACGATACCTACACCATAGCGAAGGTCCCCCTTGCCTTAGAACCCTTTAACCAAGGTGTTCAGACCTTCGCGTAATAACAAGAGTATATACCTACCTTGTGCTGGATATCCTGACGAACTATGATGTTAAGAATCTTGATTTTCTTGCTTTAATTCAGATTGTCGCTATTTCTTTGGACTTTCTATTATTACATCCAAGTTTGGACTCCGAACAGAGGACACAGGGCGACCAAGATGCCCGGGCAGGGGATAGGGTAGTTGTCTTTGATGTTAGGGCCGTTGTCGAGAGATGTGTTGAAGTAGGTTCTGGGCTCCTGCCACGGTTCGTTATCATTGACCGCCTCATGTATGATATTGATGATGATGACGAAATTTCGCAAGGATATTAGTTAACGAGGAACGATATTACAGCTTTTCCCACACCAAATACACATTGATTGTATCTTTAAGTAATCTAGGAATATATATTTTACCGTTTTATGAAAAGTAAGTATAACACTCGTTACGGAGAGCACCGCGTACCGTAGCTTACTCCATCTCTTCTGCAGCACCAATAAAGCTGCACAATCTGATTATTTATGATATTAACCAATCGCAACCAAGTAATAGGCGGCAAATTCGACTATATAAATGCCTGATTATCCCCCAAATAGTTGTGAGAGATTCAGGAACCAATGATATTAAGCCCTTTCCCCTACCTTCAACCTAGCTGCGAACTACCGGTGGCTTGACTTCACTCTAAATACAACCAAAGTAACTGATTTACGAGGTTAACGTGAAGTACGAGCTCATCAGATATTATTAGTGGTAAGTCAAAGATATAATCATTTCACGTGCCAGCTACCTACTTACCGACCAATACTAATGTAGCTCGGGTAGATTTACCTACTTCCAAACCCTAGCCAAAGATATGATCTGACCCCATTACGCATCCAGACAAACAAATATGAATATCGGTAAACTCGATGGGAAGCACTTAATCGAATAAAACACAACTTGTTGATTAGGAATCATAGAATTATCAACAAAAAAATCATCTGCCTGGTAAGATCCCTTCCAGCACCCCTTATGTTGAACAACCAAAAAGGGGACCCCCTTTTCATCACTAAGTCTGTAATGTGCTACCCGCACTACTACGATACTTACCTGCTTATGCGCAAAACATGTTCCTGTGTAACGCGCCATGGGCGGAGGATAACGAAAAGCGAAAAGCAATGAATTTTCTGCACACTATATCTCATTTACACTACTATCAACTCGATAAGCCACGATAGTTAGAGCTGTATGGGTTATATACTATGTAAACAACAACCATCAAAATAAAAAGACGGCATAATGTGAAAAGAGAGGCAAAGAAAAGGACGGCCTAACAAAGTAAAAGGGGTAAAAAGGGGGGATACAGACAGTTGTTGGAAGTGAACCAACCTCTCCGCTTGTTTCACACGTCATGTTACCACCAACGGCGTGCACAAACTACCTTTTCCTTGATTTTACGTACTGTACACACCTAACGAATGCTAAACATGACTGATCTCACACTAGGTACCTACTGATAATGATCAAGGACCATGGTTACCACCATAGCTTGCGTGCTCGACATATGTGAACACATCCAACTTACACAGCACACAGCCGACAGACAGCTAGGCAGACAAGACGCTCGTTCGAGGTTCTTCTATTCGTTTTCAGAATATTCAAGGTCTATTTCTTTGCATAACTCATCATAGACTGACTATCTTCCAACTACCTAATACTTAGACGACGCTAGTATAAGCGATGTGCCGACTATGGCGCGCGTCGCCGAGATTTTCCCTAGGATAGTTTCTATCTCGTAATTTTCAGCCGCTGTGATAACATATGATTTTTATCAAGAGCTCAGATGATCTATCTAGACCAAAGATCGGCATTTCACATCAGTATTCGGCCGGACGCTATAGGATTACATCGGTGGTCTACCACTAAGATGCGGTTTTGGATAACCTATGGGCTCTTTAGGCCGCCTCCTCAGTGATGAGCTTAGTGATCTTGCCAATGGCAATAGTTTGACCCTAGTTTTCAACGATTAGTGCGAATGTTGGCGATGTAGAAAGGATGAATAAGTAGATTTACCTGGTCACGGAGGGTGAAACGACCGAGTTGAGGCGCGTCTTCGAATGTCTCGACGCACACAGAACCGGCACCACCGGTAACTTCCATGCGGGCAATGATGCTGTCGCCCCTCTTCGCATGCGTAGGCGGCAACTTGCTCTTCCTGTTGGTACCTTTTTGCAGCTTATGGAGCAATGCAGCAAATGTGACTTCCTCTATAGCTGCGTGTACATGAAGAACACAGTTGAAACCCGCCGTGAGGATGGACTTCAACTCTAGGATTCTAATCTGCGCCTCGAAGGCTCTGACATTCTGCACCAACCGTTTAGGACTGCACATAACGAAGCCACTGCGTAACTCATGAGTTAGTAACTGCCATGTAAGCAATTCATACGGGATTACGGGAGTGCGTAAACACTTTTGAGTAGCAACAAACTTGGTAGGCGAGCTCAACAAGGCCTAAAGGATCACTTACGGGGAAATATCGTCCTCTTCAATACCTCGAAGACGCATTCGAACCTGGTCACCGCACTGACCGATCGGGATTTCGTCTTCCGTTTCGCCATACAGGGCAGCAATCTCAATCTTCTCCTTATTGGGCATCATTATTAAGCTCATGCCTTTTCGACAAACACCAGCCTACTCAGATCACAGGAGTCAGTGATTGCCATCCGCGGTAAATATTAGAAGGTTCCACAAATATGGACAATTGAGGTGGAAAAGCTCAGACGGGGTTTGGTACTGCCCCTGAGAAACAAACACAAATGAAAACAAGACTATAACAGAAGACTTACCTCGATCTTGCCCTCTACCATGGTACCCATATCACGGTACTTTCCAGCGACAGCCATCATGAAGCTTGAAAACAGAGCGTTAGCAATTTCTCATTGAAAATTGTATGTTGATATTTTAAAACACCCGGGATCTGCTCATATAGGAGGGGCAGGAGAGAATGAACGAGATTACTTACGGCGCCTTGACTTTGCGTTCCAAGGATTGCATGTTATCTAAGTATTCAAGTAATGAAGGGCCATCGTAGAAGGGAGCAACACCGGCCGGTAGTCTGTCCTTGATGTTCATCAACTGCTGGGCAGCGATGGGCATAAAGAAGATATCATTCTTATTATATCCTACCTGTTCACAATTAACCATTAGTGATTGCTAGAAGGAGTATCAGAAGATTTTAGAACACATACCCCCTTCAAGAATTGTGCTAATTTCGTGGTGCACTCTTTGTAACGGTCATGCGACCAATTGACTGTCGAGTCGTCCATCTCTATTCAAAAGTTAGCAACATAAAAAATTCTTTTAAAAATATACAAGACCGGGAAAATGTGGCTGTCTAGGCCGAGCTAAGACCGACGCTGAGGATTGCCCAGCTCATAGAAAAGACTAAATTTTGAAAACTCACTGTTGATAACGACCACAAGTTTATTAACACCTTGTGTCTTAGCAAGCATGGCATGCTCGCGCGTTTGGCCACCTTTTTCAAATCCTGTTTCGTATTCACCCTTACGGGCACTGATTACGAGAACACCGACATCTGCTTGGGCGGCGCCACCGATCATGCTCGGGACGTATGTCTTGTGGCCTGGCGCATCAAGGATACTGTATCTGCGTTTCTCGGTTTCGAAGAAGCCCCTTCCAACCTCGACAGTTTTACCCTTTGATCTTTCCTCCTTAGTGAGATCCAGAGCCCATGACAACCACCATGACTCTCGGCCTAGCTCCTTTGCTTCTCTCTTGTACTTATCCACTGTCCATTTGGTTAGTAATCTTTGTCTAGGCAGTCACAGAGTTGTCCCAGCTGGAACAGGCATTTCTTCCCCGGGGGTTAGCTGATAGGCGGAAAAGAAATATACTCACTTGTCCTCTCATCGACCATGCCAGTAGCATACAAAATACTTCCACCTAGAGTACTCTTGCCGGCATCAACGTGACCCAGGAAGATGACATTCACGTGCTCCTTGCCGTAGATTTCCTTCAGGGTTTCGTCATCAACATCGGCGGTTTGCTCGTTCATGACGGCATCAGCGTCACGGGTGGGGCCTTTCACCCCTCTAGAAGGGCTTGATCGGCCGGATGACGGTGTTGGTGAGGTCTTTCCGCTGGCGCTTTTACCGGCTTTGGTGGTCTCACCAGCCTTCTCAATGGCCTTCGCGGCCGTCACCTTTGCACCGGTATCCGCAGCAGCCTCGTTATCGGCAGCGGCATCCTCCTTTGATTCTTTTGGCTCGTCCTTGGGCTCCTCTTTCGGCGCTGCAGGCATGCCGATAGAGAGTACCTTTGCAGTCTTAGGCTTGGAGGTATCGCCACCTATGCTCAAGACCTTTGCGCCACCCTCCTTAGTGACTGTGGGCTTGTTCAGGTCAGAGGTAGGGGCACTAGCAGCAGCCTGCTCGGGGCGCTTAGCGATAGTAGGAACAGCCTGAGGGGCGTTCTGCTGTTGTTGGTACTGGGGGTACTGCTGTTGGCCTTGGTGAAAGTTAGCCTTGGTGAACAGAGAGAGTAGTGCGGGTAAGGCCTCACCATATCCTTGACCATTATAGCCGGCTTGCTGACCGTAGACGTTGCCGTAGCCTTGACCATAACCCTGACCATACTGCTGATTATATCCGCCGGCCTGGCCATACTGAGGATAGAAGTTCTGGCCGCCGTAGTAGCCCTGCTGTGGCTGCTGGAACTGGTTGTAGCCGCCGTAGGCTTGCTGACCGGGCTGGAAGCTGTGAGCGGTAGGCTGGAAGGAGGCGGCGCCGGGGCGGAAGGTTGGCGCCGTAGCAGGGTTGCCGCCGCTGTTGTTGTTGAGGTTCATCTGCTGCGTCTGGCGCGACAGGTTATCGTCCTGCGCGGCGGGGTCGTCCTCCCACGAGTTGAGATCTGACATGGCGGCGATGTGCTGGCTCTGTAGGCCTACGATCCTAGATGAGGGGTGTGAAGAAATTAGCCTCGCTATGGAGGGGCAGAGAGAGAGGGAGAGGGAATGGAAAAATGCTAGTGTTGATGAAGAGATTCGGAGACTTTTTTTTCTGTGACGGATGAAGCGACTGATTCTAGCGGAATAAAAATGGGTAGTGGTTGCGACTCGGGCGAAAAATACATACTTACCTAGGTATCTAAACCTTGAGGCTAAGCCGTGTCCAACAGTGGCAAGGTCGCACGGGGTGACTCAATTCGAAGGATCTGCCCTGCCTTCAATGGAACGACCAGGTATATCTAAGATACCCAAGATTCTTGGGTACAGGTAGTCCAGTCCTCGAGACTTTCCAAAGTGATGTTTCGCGTTGTGGCTTTTGGTGGGGCAAGTGGCGGGGTAGTTGTTCTCGGTCGGCTTCCCGCCTAGCGTGGTCCGACCCCGCCAATGACGACGCAGCTGAGTGAACTCAAGCCTTATTTACCTACGTATGCTACGGTACAAGTTAAGCTACAGTTATTATACATTTTTTATATCTTCCAAGTGCTTAAACAACAGTCAATCGGGCTTTTAGGCAGCTTTATAGCTATATTAAAACATGTTTGTATCCTTCCAGCCCAACGTGTTATATCTGGATTACTACCCAATTAGTCATAGCCCAATCTGATCAATAGTGGCCCAATGGGGCAACCTTACATTACCTATCCATCGCTTCACAACAACATGAGTATGACTCTCCCTCATCTCAACGTGCAGGTAGTCCAAGCAAGCAAATCCTCTGCACGTGATCAGTCAACGCCTTTTCACATGTGAAACCTAGCCAGCATTCATTTCGATGCATCTACAATATCCCAATCTGCAAAGCTTCGGGTGGAAGCAACTGAGCGAACGCTGCTATGGACGCATTCCTTACCCGGTTGTCTCACCATGCCACCAGCTACGCCGTCCGATCGTGTATCGCCCTGACCTCGACCTATGTCATTAACCAGGGTGCTAAGCTGCTCAAGGTAAATCCATGCACACCTCTAGAGTGTGGCAATAACGAAGACTCACATCTCGGACAGACCGTAAATCACGACCCATTACGAGTAGAACTCGGTCAGTTGCAACGTCGTTTGGCCCGGAAGATCGAGGTGAGTCATAATCGCCTTCGAATTGATGTAAGCTGACGCAAATCAAAAGCTGGTATCTCCCATCTTGGAATCCATCGAGCTCCGCTACACCAGAGGGGATTCTGCCCTCGAAGCGGTAGTGCGGACTGCCAGAGGGCTGCGTGACGATATCGACACCTTAGGCGAACGGCTGAAAAATGCAACACTGCCACCAGACGGGGTCCGTGACTCCAAGACCGCAGCGGCTCGTCAGCTGGCCGAACTCACGGAAATCATAGCGGATATCAAGCACTTGATCGATAGCATTGATGACGCTATTCCTTTGATTAATCTATGGGTATCTGCTATCGGTGGTGTCCAGGCGCCGCCATCGTCCTTTTCGCCGTCCCGCTTATTACAGGCGAGCATGCTGGTGAATGTGGGTGACACTCAGTTTATACTCAATCCAAGCCAGCCAATGCAGATCGGGCCCGACTTCACTCTATCACTCTACATGCTATTTCGGGGCCACGCCTCTGTCCATGAGGAGGAGCCTTACGGTATTGAAGAGGGACAGAGGAAACCGATGTGGCAGGAGGTCATGCACAAAGCGCGAGTGCGACTACTTCGAGTCCCTTTAGATGATCTGTCAAACGAAGATGTGAGATCTCCCGTGTGTTATGCTTATCGGCTCGAAGTGGTAGAAGATTTAGATGATGGGCGGCTCCATACTCTCGAAGACGAAGATTCGCGACCGACTTCGTACGATGGCGTATCTCTAGCCGGTATCAGAGAGCTTATCCCTATTCATCAAATCTCCAAGATGTTTTACGCAGATGTCGGAAAAATTCTCAACATCAGCAACGATGATGGCGCCTCAAGCAGTCCGGTACTTTTACTCAAGAGAGATGTGAACGCGATGCCGGTTAACACTATACCAGTAGCTCACGAACCTAATGATCGCGTATTGACAATTGAGTGTTCAGGAGACAGCATAGTCTCTGAAACCCCGCCATCGGAAGGAGATACACAAGACGATATCGACTTTCAACTACAGGAAGATATGGGCCAACTTGAGGCTCCGGTTTTGTCCACAATAATCTCGTCTCGACCCTCTTACGCCCGCTCCAAGTATAAAGAGCGGCGTATTCCACAGGATCTGGATCCAGAATGGATAGCCCTGGAAGTCTTCGACATAGATGAAAGTGACACGAATTCGAACTCGGATTCGGACTCAGACTCGACAGGCGACGAAAAGGAACCGATACCAGATGAAGAGGATGTTCCAAGCGCACCTGATAGCTGTCGCCCAAGGCATACCGCTCGTCCATCCGTGGACCGCAATCTCATCACCCAGTTGAACCGGATGAACGTCGCCTCTTCTCCCGGCTCTTCATCGAGTAACCGACCTACAACTCCTGTCACCCAGCCCTCTAACAGCAACGAAGATGCTATTTTATCTCAGAGCTTGAAGCCAAGGCTTACCGAACTAACTCCGAGAAAACTGATTGAACGATCCCCCTTCGGCGCAATCAAGACGTCCTTGTCGCTACTGGAGATGTTGCTTCGCCTTACGAGCCTACAGGAATTCGAGCAGACGACACACCTCGCTATCCCCGACCACGTGCTCAGGTTCTACCTTGACGAATCAGTCTCTTCGAGCGGCCTCCATGGTAAAGACCGCTGGGCTGCGAGCGCTGAGGCGGAGCGGAAAGTCGGTTTCGATCCCTATGCGGATCCGTCGACTTGAATCTCTCATTGTATGGTACTTACACATGCGGCGATGCGTGAAAATATTCTCTTCTTCTATTTCTTCTGCATTATGCCTGGCGTTTGGGACCGGGACTGGAATAGATAAACATACTAGATTGATACCTCCATAGAGAATAGATGATGCATCTACCGCGCAAATGTAAAGATATGTCTGTTATGATGCATAACCTTAAAGAAATAAGATGTATAGTACTCAGATAAACAATTGTATAACCCAATAATAAAGATCAGGATAACAAGATATAAACCAAGATGGTTCAACATTCCCAAGTATCAGGTTTAACTACACATGCCAACATAGATCAGTGCAGCTAATGAATTATGTTTTTAAGGGAAGCTTAAAAAAATAAAAACCAATACTTCCAGGATAAGGACGACTACTAAGACAAAAGCGCTCAGGAGACAGCTTCGACCCGGCCGCACCCAACCCAGAGCCACCACCACATAGGCACACCGGTGCAGTTCTCGAAAGAAAGGCCTCTAAATAAGTTCTTCATATGCTGGACGATAGGGAAAGCCGTGACATCAAAATAGCGGTAGTCTTCGTTGCCGAAGTCCGACAGGAAACTTGACCTGGCCCTTGTAACAATCGAACACTGTCATATATAGACTTGTGTCGATCTTGGTGGATTTTCCGGCTTTGATATCCCTCATGTTCTCTTGGAATGCTCGCCAGTTCTTGTTATTCAATGTTGAAGGAGTCCTTCACTCTTGATTGGCTTTATATATGTTTGGGTATGGCTTGAAGCGTAGTAAGAACTACTGTAAAATATGGGAAGGGGCGCCAGTGGCGAAACTGTCTTTGTTAAAATGGGTTTGTTTGGGGATTCTACTTACTTGGCCTTGATGATAGATATGTAAGAGTTAGTAGATAGTAATCCTAATGATAGTACGACGTTGGACTCTGGTATCGTGAAGCATGTACGTTTAGAGAATGGTAATGCCAATAGCGAAAGAATTGTTGAAGATGGTAGCTGTAGGAAGTTAGCAAGCATGAACTGGTAAGGATATTGAAGTAAACTGGCAATACATTTGTTCTAAGCTGCGAATTAGGATTTTTAAATGAGCTTTCGTGTCTGACATGATAGTCGCCCTGCCCTCCCCCCTCCTCTCCGTCGCCGCCGCTACAGGCTGTGGTGACAGGAACTTCCCCCTCCCCTTCGCGTCCATTCGGGTTCGACCGAAGGGGCGGAGGCTAAGGACGAGGAACGAAAAGAATGAGAAGAAAGAGGCGAAGATGAAGAAGAAGATGCCGGTCGCACCAACGCCCTCGCCTTCGCCGCTCCCGCACGTAGAGTCAAGGTGCCCGTTAGGTAAGTGAGCTTATAGGCCCGCCCGATGAACCCGACCGATATGACTATACAGTGTCCCCTCTGAATAGAATTCCTTCGGGTCATCCCGACTACGTGCTGCTGTTGCGCCAGCCGCCAGCATCCCCCTCGTTCCCTCTATCTCGCGCCAGCTACTCTTTTCGTGGGCTTGTCCTTGGTTGGTGGTTTAGCATATAGGTCTGACTTGAAAGCAGATAACATAATCTTGAGTGCCATGTTCGCGTTCTGATCGTTAGTATAGCTGGTACCCACCTTTCGCTCATGGTCACCATCGATGTCGATCATGAATGTAGAGCCTCTGGCATTCTGTGATATAATTATCTGTCCGAACTCTGTTTGGTTTGATCATGATACCCAGAGGATCTGTATCGAAGTCTTCATCAAGGATTTGTCGTCCTTCAACTCTCTCGCGTGCGTTATCTTATTATGACTGCATGATCTAAGCGACTGTTCTCTCACTATAGCCACCCCTGTCCAACTCACCGTTAGCCCTGTTGAAAGATTGCTTTACGAAAGAATTGGTAGAGCTGGAGTTTTTGTTTTCACCAATGACCTCCCAAAGTTCAAAGGTTGGCAGTCTTACGTTAAACATAAAAGGAAAAGGAGCGGATCTTTTGGTCCCGCCAAACTCGGGGACGCAAAACTATCAATGAACTTAGGTTTCTTCTGGCCTTTTTAATCTGCCCGAGTCTCCTAAATTTCTTGAGTACTCAGAAGTTGTGTGGGTTGTGTAATCGTGCGAGTTGGAACCGCACTCAAGGTCCGTGAACGAGTTCTGTTCTCGGATTTGTGCTTTGGTGCGCCTGTTTCTCAGATGAACTTTAGACTCTCTTTTGATTTGACTCTTTGTTGCATTTAAAGAGTTTCTCAAAGAATTGTATGTTTTGTTTCTTTTATCGGGGTCAATAATCCTCTCTGCTTCTCTGAGTCGTGGGTAATACTTCAATTCTGCTTGTCGTATCCTTTCTTCTAACTTCGCTCTTCTGTTCTGGATTAATATGACTGTAGGTGTCACAAGGGCTAGTATCTAGGGCTTGGAAAGGGTTAGTTGTGCTGATTGTCGAGTGAGCGTTGCGAATTTCTGCGATGGTGAGATTCTGGAGTGGAGGACAATAGATGGGAGTTTTTTCGGAATATTGTATTGTGGGCGAATAATTTTTTGTTTGTGCGCTTTTCATGTTTAGAAGCTATTATATGGAAGGTACGTGAAAGAGAATATTACCTATACGGAAAGCGCAAAGTTGGTAGCTACATGTGCTAGTTGTGTACTTAGGTTCTTGCCTTCTGGAAAGTGTGATTCATGTTGTTTGTTCGTAGACATTCCCACGCGTCTACGCGGATAGACGTAGACGTGCCTCCGCCCTGACCTCTCGACCGTTAGTACAGCTCGGGGCAGCCGGAACCTCTTAGCGTATTTTTGAAGAACAATCAACAATAAATTCAACGATAGACTCCGTGGTAGAGTGCCGAAAAAATCGAAGGTGTAAGTAGCATATAGCTGTTGGTGCAGAAGTGGCCCGGGAGCCAACGGGCATATTCGTCTCTAGTAAGTTTATGCCCCTCCGAACCCATAATATTAACCGTGACTACAGCCCTTCACACCGCGTCCGTGTACACCCGTGGCGCCGCTACCCCGTCAACTTGGTCAACAATCTTCACGGTGAGAATTTGGGATAGAGTCCCAGTAGATTGTACATCTTTCTTGTTTGTGATAAATGAGTAGAGTTCAGTGGGAGCAATGAACTGGGAGAACGAGGAATTCGGCTTGTTGTATATTACCGTGCATGAACGTTACCAACAGGCGCAGATTTATAAGGCTTTTCAGTCGGATCGGTGGTCGCCGGAGTGCGACGTGGGCGTGTTCCAAAGGGATTAACGGTTCGTAAAAATAAGGGCTTTGAAGTCTGATAATTCCATATGCTGGTTGGAATGCTTCTCTAGCACTACCTTAATGAATCTATTCAACTCAACTGGTAGCTGGTCCTTGAGCCAGGCCTGTTTCCATCCCACACGTTGTAGACGGATACGAATAGGCTTCGGCCTCGCATCTCAGCTGGCGATTCCTCCATCATTCGTGTTTGAGACGGTCTTCATGATCTGCTCTCGACTCACGCGAATCCTATGTCTTGCGTGGGAGCATCCATTCAGCCACTTCGATAATCCATTTCTTCTTCCTGTCGATGAGTTCCGGTGTAGTGGCCGGATGTGTGATGTTGCTGAGGTGTTCGGCCACGTAAGCGACATGACGAGCGTGTTTGCCATTACTGACATCGCGACCTGTCTGGCATGCTCTGATGATGCTGGTCGTGATCTGTGTGATGGCTTTATTCTTGTCGAGTCTGGTCTCGGGAAGTTGTCCAAGTTCGTATGGGACGTCGATGAAATCGATCTTAAGGACGTCGTTTGGACGAGGGATGGACCGTAGGTGATAAATGCTCGTGGGAATGACTACCTATGCATGAAGTGTCTGGTGACATTTCGCGTATTGTAGACTTGGCAGCTCCCTTCTTACCAGCAGTCGCGGCGCCTGCCTGCTTGCGCAGCGCTATGTTGCAACAATAAGGGTCTATTGTACCCGTTTATTCATGTATAAATAGAATAATAGTTCTTTCTAAACAGATCAAGTACTTGCATATAATATGATTTACAGAATATATAAGCCGATAAGAATGATATAAACAGCTATAGTAAGATACATAAACAAAGAGAATAATATATATATATCAAGAATATATCAGAGTATACAACCTTATTCTTAGATTCGGATGCCGGAGCTGCTAAGGCTGAAGTCTTTAAGGATGCTTCCAAAGTTACCCCAGGCCATGATGACAAGAAGGATGAGTGTTATACCCTTACATGCAACCATCGCGGGCCGCTCTAAGAAGTCTGTACCTCGACCATTGTCCTGTCTTTTCGCTGCCCTTTTCGACTGTATAAATATTCTTTCCCTAAACATTTCAAACAGTTGGTCTTCGGGTGTGAACTGCACGTTCACTACGCGAAAGCATGCTCCTTTGAGCTGGTCGCCAGGACGGACCTTGCGACCATCTGGCAGCTCTAGTATGGTTTGCATGCCTCTCTTGACGCACAGCTGCTTGCAAATAGGCAACAGAAGTAGCCTCGCACCGTCAAAAGTTTCATCAAACTCTTTCGCCGCCCAGCGGGCATTACATAGCTGTAACTGCTACTATTTCCGGTCTATTTTCTTGAAAGCCTCCTATTTGTCCTAATACTCTGTTCTGTTTTAACTTATCTTATAGAATCCGAGACCGAAGCTTCTATGCCTGATAAAGCTTCCAAGGTCGCCGAAGGCCACGATAGCAAGAAGGTCACGGAGAGCCATGATGGCAAGAAGAGTGGGGTCTCGAAACTTAGTTATCTAGCAATTTGGCGCACACCCGAGCCTGGGACTGTTAGGCGACTCGGGCTTGTCAAGAGAATCAGATGCATCCGCAGACAACTCAAGCCATTGAGACGCTTGTAATGGTTTTCGTGGGCCAGAATTCGCTTGGGGTCTGTCAAGACTTGCCGACCTTTGGATGAGATAAACTTGATTGGTGAAGGTAAGACTTCATTATACCATAGGGGGTCTTTGTAACCCTTTTCCCGAAGATACTCGAGAACGCCACGGTCACCATGATATAGGCCTTTTGGGAATAGGCCCTTTTCAGCGTCTCCATCCATGGTGTCATCGCTATCTTCATCTTCTGAAGAGCCAGCTGTGGCTCTGGCTTTAGCTTTGCCTTTGCCTTTCTTGCTGGCGGGCACGCTCTTCTTGGCAACTGATTTGTTCTTGGTAGCCGCGAGCTTAGTTCTAGTCTGGGGTCGACGCCGACGAAGACACGATTTAGATATATGTAAGTCTTGTCTTACAATAATTCACGACCTAACCACTAACATAGTTTTATAGTCCAGTATTCTTGCTCAGGTTGTCGTGGCGATGTCGTGGAGTAGGATAAGAGTTATTCACTTTACGCCATATGTGCTAAACGCGGCACCGTGATCGACATAGGATAGAGATGGATGCGTGATTGTTATCAGCTTACTTGATTTGCGATGCTGAAGAGGAGGCATTCGTCCTCTAGCCCGGAGGGCGGACCTGTCTTTCTCTACCCTGCCTCCTGGATACTTGATGTGCATGCCGCAAGGGAGGTTGGCCGGGACGTTCTTGAGCATTTGATAAGTTGCGTTTGCTGCCAAGAGGATAATAAGATGTATAACCCCGAGATAATAAAGGCAACATCACCGGAATAAACACAACTACTTCAAGCCATATATTCAGGTCAGAGATACACGGTCTAAATACAAGGTTTATACAGTGAGTCAGCTATATAGGCATGTACAGCGAGGTAAGGTATAACAGACCGACCACCGACCGCCGGCCTATCCTATCATACATAAGTACAGATCGCCACGAGGTCCTATGCAGCGAATTTCCCTCAGCGTCTGGCATTCCGATCTAACCCGCAAGGACTCGCCGCCAGATGAAAAAGCGTGATTCTTTTTCCTCTTCCCAGGTGTCGTGATGACTTATCTATCTATCACTTTTCCTCGATAGATTGATAGTACACGAACCGCAAGACAACTTTGCTATCTCAGCGTAGCTTAGAATCTCTTCTTGTTGAGGCCCATAAAGCTAGGATGTGAGAGATTCGCGCGAGAAGCGGTGCCCATCTTGTGTACGAGCTGTCTCCTATCCCAAGCAGCAGAGCGACCCTCCACGACAGCGACGATCTCCTGTCCGAAGCGGGCGGCGAACTGCTTTCTTCCCGAGCCCGTCGACCGCTTCTTGTTGACGATGTCGAGGATCCATATGATGGCCTGGCGCCGGCGGGCGCGCGCATCAATGGGCTCGGGAATATCGAGCGCGTTGCCACCACCCGCCATCCCCTTCAGACTGCGCACGCGCACGATGGGTGCTACCGAGTCGATCGCGAGTGTTAGGTACAGGAGTGGGTTTAGCGGTAATTGTTCTGGTGGCGGGGACCCTGGGAGGAGGGGCCGCAGGGGTGAGATCTTAGGTGGCGGAGTTGTACGGAGGTAATTGAGGATTAGGGAGACGTGCTGTTTGGACACGGGCGTTAGCTTAAATTGTCTCATCTGCTTTCGTATCCACGGGAAAGTGTTTAACGTGGTGAAATCACATTTCCATATCTCCCATTGCTGGACCATCCCGGCTCGTAGATGAAGCAGATACCAACAGGCGTAAGAGAAAGAGGGGAACGTTCTAAGAGAGAACTTCGGGGCAGAGCAATAAATGTATGCGCACCTTTTGTGCCTTGCTCAGCTTCCCATCGCGCATGAGCATTCTCGTGACCTGGTGGATGACGGGATGGTGGCGGTTCTGTAACTGGTCTTGCTTGGAAGGCGGCGTGGGCATGCCGTATTTGAGACCCTCTGCGATGAGATCGAGGGCATCCTGGCCGGCAGCAGCCTGTTCGAGGGCGGCAATGGCCTCCTCGTTCATAAAGTTGTCGGCAAACGGCTCAATGGGCCGGGGTTGGTAGGGTTCTGGTATTATTTCTGACGGAGGTAGATCTCCATCGTCCGAGGGTGGGCGTATCGATGTTGTGTCAGCGAACCCTCTCTTTCCCAAGGGCACGACTGCCCTCGTCGTGGCGGCCGGGACATGTTGGTGAGACCTCGATGGCCGTGTCCGGACGGCGAGACTGCGCAGTGACCGCCAGGGATTTATTTTTGATGCCATTTTCTCGTTTGGGGTAGAGCGTGTCCGCCCACCGGTTCCAACCCCTCAGCTGCGTAGTCAGGCGCCCCAATTGATCGGTCGCCCCGTCTATCGTCGTTGTCGTTGTTAAAAGTAGTGTTGCGAGCGCCGGTGCTATATCTTCAATAAATTTTGGGTACGTCCAGCCAAGTTACCGGTTGAGGTTGTTCCGGTGCAGGGTGCAGGGGTTTCTGTGGCTTGATCACCTACCCGGTTTCTGGGTAATGGTGGCTTACAATATGTGGCTGGTTATCTAAGCCAAAATAGGGTGTCTCTTATCTCCACGACTGATACCTACTTACATACAACGCCTCCCCTACCACCCCTACGCGTTAAGGTTGCAGTTTGAAATACCACACTAACTAACTTCTAGTGTAGACATGCTATTCATAGTGTGGCCATTGCTTTTTCCATTTCCATTGCAACCCAAGTCACACCACGGCTCTGACCCGCCCAGAACGGCGACTTCTATGATCGGCATTCCCTAAGCAGCTAACAACAGGGCAGAAATCCCCGGAATCCTCATCCTGTTCTACTGCTTACTTAGTCGAGGTAAGAGCTGACCCGGAAGAGTCGGCAGTGCGGGACACGACGAAGCGAGAAGCAGCCCATCAGCTGCCGGCCAACGGCTATTGCGTCTGTCTGTCTGTCTGTCTGCCTGTCTGATTGTCTGGTTGTTTGCATTTCTGCATTTCCTCGCTCGCCGCCCGTGCCGTCTCTGATCCGGCATGATACAGATATGGTCTGGCCTGGCCTGTCTCTGGCCATCACTCGCCCACCCCCAAGGGACCAAATCAATCATGTGATATGGCAGCCAATGTCGTGGGCGTCGGTCTGTACGTCGACTGCCTGCATCACATCAACTACCCGCATGTGATTCCTCAGTATCCCTACATGGTACATACTATGGTATCATCCATATTCGTACGTACATGGCATTTACAGACGTCGACGTCGTATTCTGGATCCGCCTCCCCACCTCCCGTACTGTACTTGGCCGCCGCCATGTAAGGGACCAAATATTGCTTTCCCCGGTTTGCTAGTTAGACTAGTCTAGCGACATAGGGGACTTCAGGTGGCTTCAACAGACTCGTCTATCTGGTCCTACAATGGCTAGTGTACCTGTCTCGCCTGTTGGATCATGATCGGCAAGTAGTCCTGGGATAGGGAAATCCGTTGCACGTTTGCTTACTCTCAGAAGTAAGTCCCATGCATTGGGGCTCTGTTCTAGATTTAGTGTATTCTGCCCTACGCCCGTCTAGTCTATCTATACTAGTCTGGGATATCATATATTTGTTATCTTGAATGGCTGAATCTCGAGCTGTCTCGGACTTGGTTGTGCCACTTGATTCATTACGTATATATAATTCTGCGAGGCCATTGGGTGGTAATTCTTTTCCCGCTCTCCTCAACGACGCCAATGCCATGCAGGCTTGTTGCTTTGCGCCAATGGCGTGTCACACGTCCTGCTCTGTAATCCAGCCCCTTGCCTGGTGTCACCACGGTGCTGCAGCGCGCCACAAAAAAATCCCTATTTCTCGCATTGAAATCTTTATTTTCACCCTCCTCCTCCAACCCACTTCCCACCACTAGCCCGCCCACGCCCATCCGCCCGTCACCATGTCGTCGGCGGCGCCCGTCACGAGACTTGGAATGTAATTATGTCAGACCACATCCCGTCCCCGAAGCTAGTGTAGAGCTAAGAGCTAGCTAGCTCTCTCACTCCCCATCTCGCCTTATCGCGCTATGCCCGGAAATAGACAAACATTAAATGTCGTGCGTCTGAATTTGAATGGAACTCCGTATGGTATCTATGGTATGGTATCTATGGCTCCGGCTGAGGTGACTCGTCATCCGCCCCCAGGTTAAGCCCACTCAGTGATCTACAGGCTACATGACACTAGGTTCTGATCTCCTTCCCCCACTATGGTGTAGGTAGGTAGTAGGAAGGTGTGTAGGTGTGTGCATACCTCTGTATGCATACGACTGTAGACAATTATGCTTAGGGCAAGTCTCTATTTGAGTTCTGTCTTGCCTATTGCTAGATAGTGTGGAATGGCTGGCGCGGTGGGCCAATATGTAGCTCAACTTGGACGAATGGATGGATAGTAGCGCTGCGACGGTGCCAACGCGTCCGAGGTCTTGGCCCCAATCGCATCCCACGTCGATGGGATTTGAGTACCGTAACCCCTATCCAACCCCGGTATCACCACCCTTACACCGGGCGTAATTGATAAGAGGTAGAAGCAGCACGAAATATCAAAGGCATATCATATTGCCAACGACCTTACCCTCCCTTCCTGGAACCCTATATGATGGGGTGCTTGACTGGCGAGTATGTATGGTCGTGGGGTTTCCCATCCTCCCCAATAGCTATGCGCTGATGTCTGTCCGAGGTTGCATACCTAGGCATGTTCGTAAACGTAATATGGGTTGGGCTCACCGAGAGTTTCTCTCTAGTGCGAAACTAGATAATTATTTCACAATTCTTCCAGAGAAAAGCAATCAATGCGTCATTCGATAGTTTGATTCAATCGACAATGTTTAATTTTCGCATTTTGTCTCGATCTCGTTGTCGCAATTTCCATGAGTTATTTTTCTTTTGCGCCTTGGCCCCCTCACCCCTTTCGATCATTTTTTAGGCTTCGTGTCGTCGACTCCATGCCCCTGTGCAACTGGTCCAAAAAGGTCTGACGATGGTCATCTATCTTCGTGACTATGTCATCCCTCCCTCCATCCCGGTTTCTTCCACCACCATTTTCGACCGTCGTCTCTCCATGTAGCAAAGAGTAAGCTACATGAGAAGAGGGGTCGCCTTAGAGAGGGCGTCCTAGATGATCCTTATCCTATTTGGTAAAATTGGAAGGAGACAATTGGACCGGGAAAGGAAGTAATCAATGAAAATGATAGAGGAAAGCTAAACTCATCTCCAAACTCCTTTCCAGATGCCCACGTGAAAAGACATTTTCCGATTCAATTACCTTGACCTAATCTGTAGAACACCTCGAGCAAATTCGGTGTAACCCGACCTCAAACAGCGATTTCCCTCGTCTTGAGCCTCCAAGTCCCTAGTCCGAGAAAAAGAAAAGAAATAAAAAGAAAATCAAAATGACATTTCTGGCGGCCCCCGCAAGACGCCAGCACGACTCGGCTCTCCGCAATATGCACAGGTGAGAAAAATGCCTGTACTGCAAAAAGACCAATCAAAAAAAATGTCGTGCGCCGGCTGTATGACGAGGTCGTAACGGAACGCTGGGGTATCTTCTCTTTCCCTCGTTGGCCGTGGGGCCGCTAGATCGTTTCCGAAACTCCGATTGGTATCAAACGGGACAGGGAGAACAAATAATGGAAAAGAAAAGCGTAGTCTTGAAATAAGCCCCTATCCCATCGCAACGATACTGATGACCAGAGTGGCGGCTAGCGAACATGAAGACCGAAAGGTCAAATACACCCTCGGTTGAGTGATCATCTGATCGATATGCTCGCTCACCATGCGCTGCTAAGCCCCGAGTTGGTGCTGAGCCAGGTAAACGCAGCTTCAGCAGCGTCTTCTCTAGCGTTGTGGAGGTTGTTCCCGTCGTACCAATAACGCGCTTCGAAGCGCTTACCGTACACGACGACGACGCTGGACCAGGCTGTACGACCACCTAACGAGCGACAAAACAGGTGTTAATAAATGAGAGAACTACTTCTTTATAGTCCGTGAGGCTATTCTAGTGGTTGAAGAGACTTGCCTCGTCGATCTGACACAAGTTGATAGTCAGGTGGCTGGATTTGATAATCACGGCATACCTCTAGTCAATATGGTCAGTTTGTTCTGCAGCATGAAAACATAGGAGTGCATCCAACCTTCGAGTTTGTCTTGCCACGAAGGACTTGACTGGTGAGAGCGGCGAGAACCAGATGGCATAGTGTTCAGATGCCTACTGAGGTGATAGTAGGTGGTGCAAGGGCTGCGAATTTGATCAAATTCGATATGCGGTCGAGTCAAGCTTCTAGGCTCAGTTCAGGCCGAGACGAATGAACAGAACTTTAAGCAAGTGTGAAGAAGGATAAAAGGGCTGCCTTGTACGGTCTACGGGAACAATCTATCTGTTTTTGAGCTTTCGATGATAGACAATGTTTAACCAACACGCTAGGGTTAGGCGTTTAAATAAGGCGTCGATTTGCTAGACCTTTATTCCTTCCGTGGCTGGTCCACTTCGTATGTCTCTCCGTTAGATAGTAGTAGGTACCTACGGTTTCCCGATAGTACTTAATGATATCGGACGGAAAACGCGCGAGCAATAGAGGTCGATAGTGATGTGGCAGCTAAGGATTAGCTAGAGGCGCCCTAGAAGACTGTTTGCACAACGGTGATGCAGCACGGATATGGGAAGGAAATTATTCGGCAAATTCGACGGCATCATGCATCATGGATGGGTGTATACGGTGTTTGGTGATAGGAGGGAGTGGTCAAAGGGGTGTGAAGAAGCGTAGAACGAAGCAAGATTAAGCTGGGCAAAGCAACACATGTGGGAAGGGGGAAACAATCAAGTAGATCATCACAGACGGGAAAGTGAACGCCTGGCTTTTTTTATCATGATATCTGAGAGAGGCGAAGTGAACCATAGAGAGTAGGTCACCTGCCCTCTTCGTCTCCAGTATTGCTGGTCCTGTAGTAAGTCCCATCCCCGTATTTGCTTTTTCTTAACATGCTGAGACTCAATTCTCCTATTCACCTTTTCTGGGACGGTGGGCCCCAAGATCTTCCCAGCATGACTAGAAGCGGGAGCGCGAAACAACGTAGTTAGACCAATACTTCGTTTGTGTGTGACATCGAGGTCTCTTTCATTTGTGGTATAGGGTGATATGCAAGAGCTGCTAGACGCAGGCTGGCCCACCCGCGCCGAACAATTGGGGCGCAAAAGAAAGAAAGAGGCAACAAACGTGGTTAGTAAGGTGGGTATCTCTATACCTACATCCACGTCGATAGCCTAACTAGCACGATGCGGGAAAAGAATGAGGGAGATTGTAAATGAAATCTACACTCTGTTCCCCACAGCGGCATACAAATGTTGTTGATAAACTCTGCTAGTTCGCTGTAACCTGTAGGTATGTCTCACCTTGTCAAACGCGCATGAACGCTGTCGTTAAACTGCATGTCTCGTTGGGCATCGTGTCACTTACTAGGGTTGCATATTGGGTAAGTGTAGTAAATTGTGGCATGCAATTATTCCACGGTCAAAACAATTCGGCTGATAGCTTCGGATGAGCTGATCGTCGTATCAAAAGACGGCATTCCGCTCAGTAGCGTGGTGTACCAGAGAGATACGGTAAACAGGAAACTAGTTTGTACCCAACCATGCACAGTAGAAGGATGAGCTTGTGGCACATGACCTAGGACTCAGGCGAGAATGCATTACCATTCTTCGAAAACCGTTACGACCCAATGGGACGGAATTGGCTGCACGACGAAACCGTAACACGAAGCATAAGTAGTAAGGTCGGAACGAAGAAAATTCCCCGAGTCATCGTATTGTAACACATAGGTAGGCTGACAGCGCCTGACAATACCGGGTGCTACCGACTTGGTGCGAGGACGCTGAGAACTAGGAAGAACCATGCGTTAGTTGCGGCATGTAATGCTCATCCTTCTCGTTTCGTTTTTCTTTTACCAATACCGGTGGGTATGGCTTAGTTTGCGTTCTATAATATGTGCCCAGAATCCTGGAAATGTTCTCGTAATTCGACGATAGTTGCTTTTTCTATAGCTGATCAGGGGTGGGGGTAGGATTGCATTAGCCGATTAGGAAGGCCCTTGGCTGCCGCAAGTGATTTTCGAGGCCAGGCCCTACTGGGCAAAGTTTATCCTAGTTGTATCTGGTTCCTAATTTGCAGGGGTTAGGGCCAAAATGTTCAATGACAGGTAGGCACATGAGACCTGACCAATACTGATATGAAGCTTGGCTCTGAGTTCAAAATCAACATTGTAAGAGGCAGATGCGATTTCCTCACCCGAAGGAAAGGTGAGTCCTTGGACCGCGATGCCAATTCCCTTGTCCCTTGGGGAAGGTTCAATAGGACGACGTGTATCGATTGATGCGCTGCCATTGGTACACGGGAGCCGGCCCCGAGATTGCTCTCGCTCCGTCGAGCCGCAGATCACTTAGATCGTGAAGCCATTGTGCCAAAGAGATTCGGTGTCCTCTTTCTTGGCCCATTATTATTTGCAACCGGCTAGCGACCTAGTGTAGCTTCGGAAGAAAGCCTTCAAATGGAGAGGTAGGCAAGTGGGTCGTCGAGAGAGGATGGATAGCCAACAACGATCAAGTCTACTAACCTAGCTACGAGGGCTTCCATCCTTGTTGGTTGTAGTCAGTATTATCCAGCACAACCGTGACGTAGCCCGGACGCTCTATCTACAAGCTTCCACACACGGGAACTTAGACCTTCGGACCGCGCAAGACTAGTGGTGACTGTGACATCTAGATAAGGCCGGTTTTGTTTTGATGTGTTTTAGCAATGCTTACATTGTGTATGTTATAACACGAAACTATTAGCTTTCTGACCGTACGTGGCAGGTCTGGAATAAGCAGGTAAACAGAGGGCCTACACACACGATTATAACCAGGTGTTGAATTGTAGCCAATGCTCATACGGCTGAAATGTCGGCGGACGGCCCCAATTTGCTGGTGGGCATAGCAGAGAGACCGGTTCATGCTGTCGTTAGGTTATCAGCCACTAGCCTAGTTGCAGCTTTGCAAAACTTACACGAATGGCTAGACTGATATGATTCCAATGTGATAGTTGAACCATAGGATGGGAATCGCATGGTACGCGAGGATATTCCCCGAGATGGATCGATACCGAGAGTCTGGGTCGGCCCGCATGCAGCAAGATAGTCACCCAAGGATTGGCCGAATCACAATTCAACCTAATGGGGTTGTTTGCTAGTGGGTAACAGAACAGTGTGAAATGGTCCTGTCAATAGGCCGAACACGTGCCCGAGCAGTGTTGAATTAAGGGTGTTACAGTCTATCCGTCGGTTAACTCTTGGTGCACTTGGAACCTATGTTAGTGTTACTTCGGTAACTTTTCCGGAATTCTCTCAGTATACAGAGGGAATAACGTGGTTGTAAGTCGTGGATCGGGCTTGTTGCTGCGGAGGCTTTTCTTTAATTCAACCAAGCAACGCTGAGTACGCTCAATGCTACATAACAGCCCATATTATAGAAGGGAGTAGCTTGTGCGGCATCGTGCTCATGCAAGCGATGTCATATCCACTGGCCAATGAGAAGTACTTTGACATGAGACGTCGCGGATAATTACATGTAGGTATCTGTATGTTATTGATTAGCCAAGATAATCCGCAGGTGTACTGCTCAAGACCGTCGCACTTACACTATACTTACTTCATTAAGCCAGTAGTCTGAGTGCTCCCACTGGATAAATGCACGAGCTCGGTCATACAAGTCACTAGGACTTCTATCAGTCTTCGGGACAGTAGTAATGGGCCAAATCTCGGGCAATAGCCCCTGCATGAATACGGCATCACAAGCAACGTTCAGTGAATGATGCTTGTACGGCTAACCTAGTAAGTGATAATGTGGTGGAGTCTCTTGTGGAGGGTTGAACTCGGGATCTCATCTCGCAGATACAAACAGATCTCAGAAGCTAGAGAAGGCAGGAAGATGGGTAGCATCCGTTTGCAAGCAACAGTCTAGCGAGAGGGTACTTCTAACGGCATGCTGCAGCCCGACGGGCCGAAAACCAGGCAATGGCCGCTTGGGTGAGAACATGGTAGCGGAGCGGTAATTTTCGGGCCCCCTGGTTTGAGAAGGCTCGCTTTTCCCCGTCACGTGCCTCAAGTGCGATATACCTAGCTCGAGAGGGCACATTGGGCAATACTCGGTGGTCATAATTGAACATGTTGTGCTCGCTTTGTCAGACAGCGACATCCGTAGTCGTGTTGCAGACAGACCGGCGGGAGCGTGCAGGGCATATGGAAGCCTGAAGGGCCTCGTAAAGCGTCGCTCGGCAGCATTGCTGCATATTCTCGCCGGATCCAACGAGTCATAGCTGCCGTGATACTTACACAGGGGGCCTCGATGGCGGGAACCTCAACCCAGAGAATGTGGAATAATGATCCTAAAGCGGTCGACCGTGGTCATTTCAGCAGTACGTCCGTACGCTTCTCTGTGAGACGATAGAGACCTGGGGGTAAAGTTGCCATTATTGTGAAGGGGCGCTGAGCGAGGAAGGTTCTTCCCGGAAAACTCAAGCAATGCATGAAGACAAATCAGTCCAGCAGGTGAAAGGGGATGACTTCTGTCACATGTAATAGAATATGTTCTACGATTCGTATTGTGCGAAAAGATAGGAGAGGAGATGGGAAATGGGACTCGTTCTCTCGGGTTTGGTACGTTGCTCCACCCTATTAGGGAGGCAGGCACCTTACGCCTCACGCCTGCCACGTTTAATTCCGACAAAATCTAAGTAGGTACCTACATAACCTCATCGCCACAAAAGGTACCTGCCTGTAAGCTGCAGTGTGAATGTAATACTTATACATGCATTACATAATCCGACAGGTGGGCAGAATAAGGCTTACCTAGAGCCCATAATTAAGCATATTCATTGGCCAATCATGGCTGATTCAAACTCCCAAGGCCCAAGCCACATTTGATCAGCCTCCAAAAGACATCATTATTCCCATATCGGCCACTAACCATCCATTCGATACCTATCTCGCCCAGACGGCCCCTTTTCCGACAAGCAAACCCACCAAACCTCAACACCATCGGCCAAATACAACTTATCTTTCAGTCCCTAGGTTCTACTCGCATTCCTGTACCGGACTATGTCACGGCGGCCGCCTAATCCTGCTGCCGAAAGGGCAGCCCAGAACCAACAGACCATCAAGAGCCTCTTGAAGTTGGAGCCTAACAAAGTATGCGCCGACTGCAAGCGGAATAAACGTGAGTCGCCTGTCGCTGCCGACACCTGTTTCTCAACTTGCTGACCTGTGTGCTCCAATCTACAGACCCGCGATGGGCGAGTTGGAACCTCGGCATATTCATCTGCATTCGCTGCTCCGGCATTCATCGCGGCATGGGCACACATATCTCACGGGTCAAGTCGGTTGATTTGGATTCCTGGACAGACGAGCAGTTACAAAGCGTGCTTAGTTGGGGAAATGCTCGTGCGAACAAATACTGGGAAGCTAAGCTGGCCGCCGGCCACGTCCCTTCAGAAGCCAAGATTGAGAATTTCATAAGGACCAAGTACGAACTTAAGCGGTGGGCTATGGACGGACCCATGCCCAACCCAGCCGACCTAGACGCCGAAGGCGACGATGAAGTACCCCTAAGCATCGTCAAAGAAAAGCAGACTATTGAGCGAAAAGTGTCGCTACGCAACCCACCGGCTGCGGACACAACGAACTCTCGGGCGCCGCCACAAGGAGATCTCATTGGTGGCGGTGATATTCCCCCGAGAGCCAGCACGGCCGGTCCTCCTTCTCATCAAGTGCCACCGAAAGCTTCGCCTGCCCCGCCGAAGGCTGCAAACCCCAAAGACTCCCTCTTGGGCCTCGATTTTCTGGGCGAAGCACCTGCTGCCCCCCCTAGGCCCTCTAGCACCACTGGTACAGGGGGCATGGGAGGACAGTCCAGACCAGATCTCAAACAGTCCATTCTATCACTATATGCGTCCGCGCCACGACCACAACCGCAGACCCAGCAGCCAGGACACACATCAACTAGCTCATTCGGTGGGTTTGGTTCAATGCAATCGCCTTTGCATTCGCCCACGGGGCATCAACACCAATCCTCTACTAGCGGAGGCTTCAACGATGCCTTTGCCAGTCTAAGCTTTGGAAATACGACCTCGCAGAAGAGTCCCCAGACAGATGCATTTGCCGGGTTGACAAGCATGTCGAGCAATCGGTCCACCCCCCAACCTGCGAGCTCTGCTTTTTCGGGCCTCAGTGGCGGTAGCTTCTTCAACAGCAAGCCCCCCCAAGCCACAGCGCAACATCAGCAAAAACCATCTGTGACCCCAACGGACAGTTTTGGTGCTTTCAGCTCCGCCGGCACTTCTGCCAAACCCGCCCAGCCATCCTCCTCTGGCCTAGGAGATCTATTTGATTGGTCCAGCCCTGCTCAACCGGCCATGGCAGCACCAGCAGCGGCCAAGCCCGCACCATCTTCTACCTCAAACTCCGTCTTCAACCTCTCAGCAGCACCGGCCAAGCCAATTGCGGCGCCGTCAGCTTCCATAACGACATCCGATGCAGACGTGTGGGGAAATAATGCATGGGGCAATCCCGAACCTGCCGTCTCGGCGGGCCCGAGGACCCCGGCGGACCCCCCACGCCCACAGGCGAGCGTTAGCGGTGATTTTGGCGGCTGGGGTAGTAGTACGACCGGTGGCTCGTTCGCTACCCAGAGTATAGTGCCTGGCGCATCAGGCGGATTTGCGCCTGCGCCCAAGGTTGCGGCGGACGAGGAGTTTGGTGGCTGGACGAGCAGCACGGGTGGAGCTGCAAACAATGGGTCCGCGAAGCCTGCCGGCGGGTTTGGGAATGATGATCTCTTCAACAACGTCTGGGAGTAGGGCATTCAAGGAATGAGAACCTAGGCTACGACGGGAGACATAATCGTAACCGCGGTTGTATTTGGGGACATTTCCATCAACCATGAAAAAGCATCGATGAACTATCGAAGTCGGCATGGCATGTTTAGTATATATATCAATCACGAGATAACATGAGAAATGACGGAGGTGGTTTGAGATGAGATGAGATGAGATAGAATCATGCCTTCGATATACCATACCGTGCCATAGCCGTATATACATACAATTCAATTATCACGACTTAAAAAGACATAACGCCTATGCTATGCTATATTGCGCCGGGAATCCACAAGTTTCTTAGGCGGCTCGACTAATTTCGTGTGTGAACCCCTGAACAAACCAATCCTGAATGAACCGTGCCTGTAATCAGGGACAGAGGCCGACGCTCTCAGATCGTGAGTTCCGACGCCGTGTAATCATCGTCCCGTATTGGTGCCCATGTCATTTCTATTCCGACCATCTAATCCAAGAGCTCGGACCGCGCATCGGGGCCGTTCGTCCGATGCTGTTTCTCCAGAATCTGTGCAATGCACATCCGCTGCTCTGCACTCATGATTGCGTCCACCGCGAGTGTTCCATCTGTTCCCTCCGCGCATCCTCTTCGCAGTGAAAGAGCTATATGTAGATGAGATTATGCGTACGAGTCCGATACGCCGTCAATTCGTTTCGATTTCGCTGTTGTGATGTTGCTGATTTCGGATTCCCTTTGTCTAGAATATCCACTTGGCGAGGTAATAGAGCACGAGGAATACGCCGATAACGATCCCCGAGAGCTTGAAGATGGCCACCTTGTTCCCCGCCGCAGCCATGCGGCCGAGCCGACCCGCGGAACCCTTGAGCTGCGTCGACATGGAGGAGAAGGTATCGGACTTTTTCGGGAGGATTCGTTAGCCTAGCTCGGGGACTATTTCTTTATTGCACGAGATGCCACGGATCCGGGTAAGTGGAGAGGGAGAAAAGGAAAAAGAAAAGGAAAAGGAGAAGACAGGCGTACCGTGTTGTCGATCACGTCTTGCGCCCGCGCATTATCGTATATGTCGACTGTCACGCCGCGCAGCGACGATACCTTTGCTGATAACTCCTCCAGCCGCGCATTGTTCTGGCGCTCGCGCTCGTAGGCCTCGGACATCTCGGCAGGTTTAGAGGGTGTGTGTATGTGTTTCGTGCTTTGGTTGATTACGGCTGCCGATCTGATCGGACGCTTATTTGAATGCCAGCCTGAGAATCGCGATTTCTATCGGGATTATATGCAATAGTGAATGTACGCGCCAATATGTGTGTGTCGTGGAGGATATGGTTTCGGGTTCTTTGTTGAGCTTGTAGGTGATCTGTTTAGTATTGTTTCAATCTCGTGAGCGATAGTGGTTGGTTGGTTGGTTGGTTGGCCCGTCGCAACTCAGAAAAGGAGTCGATGTAACTATGTATCTACTGGACCTGTTAGAGATGACGCAGGTTGTGTGGCGCTCACGGCACGGGACCCTGTAGCTGCGCCACAGATTTCGAACCGATACCCAACCCCACGTTTATGGTGGGGTTGTTTGTTAGTGGTGTTTAGATGCCAAGTGATTCGACGCTTTGCTCTGGTGGCACAGCTCAGGTCGCTGACGACAACCTTGCCGCCCGATTCGCATGTTAACGTAAATCCCATATATTATTCACGAGTTACTCTCCAATTCTATATATTTTGAATGATTGAGCGGAACTTACTGATTTCCGTCAAAACCATTACAAAACCACCTAATACTTTACAAACAAATTACTCACATACCTTCGCGAATAGAATACGTATATCATCACACTTGTACCTTACACCTAATACAATTCCAAATCCCACCAGGCTGCCTCAATAGCTCTTGTCCCCGCAATTCTTCCATCGGTGCATCTCGCGATACCCACCACAACCTTGGAAGCTTGAAAGCGACCGGTCTAACTGCCTGCACTAACGACCAAGACCACCTGACATAATACCGACCTGCATAATCCCGTCTACGTTTTAAGTTCTAACCTGGTTGCGCACCTATTCCAATCCGTCTTGCTCGACTTCGGACGAACCAACGAACGAACGACCGACCGACCGACCGGATCTGCCGTTACCATGGGTATCAACAACCCTCTTCCGTCGTCGCTGGCGTGTAAGTGCTTCGTGCCGTTCTATCCGTCGTCACCGTCCAACTCTCTCCTCCGCCCTGCGCATTGATACTAATGGCATTGCGTGCAAATAGCGGAATGCAAGAAGTGCGGCAAGATCCTGACTTCCTTCGTCGACCCGCGGCAAGCCTTCAGTCCTGACAAGATCATCCCTCCTCACATTCTCGGCAATGCCAAGGTAAGCCAACACACACTACCGTAGCCTTGTTTCCTCGTCGCAGATGCGAAGGCTGACTGAGCTCCATCGTTAGGGCCTTGCAATCCTTACAGTCCTCAAGGCCGGCTTTCTCGGCTCCGCGCGTTTCGGTTCTGGTCTTGTCGTCGCCCGTCTTCCTGACGGCAGCTGGTCCGCGCCCTCTGCCATTGTAACGGCCGGAGGTGGCTTCGGTGGCCAGATCGGATTCGAGTTAACCGACTTTGTCTTCGTTCTCAACGACGCCAGCGCCGTCAAGACCTTCTCGCAACAAGGCTCCATCACCCTCGGTGGAAATGTTTCCATAGCAGCTGGTCCTGTCGGCCGAAATGCCGAGGCCGCCGGTGCCGCCTCTCTGAAGAGTGTTGCTGGCATCTTCAGCTACAGCAAGACCAAAGGCCTGTTCGCCGGTGTGTCGCTCGAGGGATCCGCCATCGTAGAGCGGAGAGACGCAAATGAGAAGCTATACGGCCAACGTCTGACCGCTGCTCAGCTCCTCACTGGCGCTATCAGACCGCCTTCCGCAGCTGCGCCCTTGCTTAACGTGCTAAACTCTAGGATCTTCAGCGGCACACGGCAAGGTGCGCAACAGGATGCCATGTACAACGATGTGCCCGTGTATGACGACCGGCACGACGACGTTGTATGGAATGGCCAGCGCGGTAGCGCTTACGGCGAGGGTCAGATGAACTCACCTCAGAGATCAAATACGTGGCAAGACGACACCTATGACCGACCCGGAGGCGGTGGAATCGGGCGGTCAAATACCATGGGATCAAGAGGAGCAGACGACGACTACGTATATCGCGACAAACCATCTGCAGCCCAACCTTCGGGCCCTACTAGACCTGCAGCCCCGAAGCCGAATTTTGCAAGCAAACAGGCGCTCTTGAAAAAGAACGAAGCAGTTGCGTTATTCACCTTTGAAGCAGATCAGCCAGGCGACTTGGGTTTTAAGAAAGGCGACATTATCACGGTGCTGAAGAAGACAGAGAGCGACAACGATTGGTGGTAAGTGAACGATAATTCAACAGAGTGAAATCTCAGGTCAGCCATTAATACTGATTTTTAGGACGGGCATGATTGGATCGAGACATGGTGTATTTCCAAGCAACTATGTCAAAATGACGGAGTAAACGGCTCACGCACTGAACGCTATTCCGATGACATGATTTCTGGGGCGGTTGGAGGTCAGGCCAAAAAAAGATGTTTTTTTTTAGGACGACCCGGGCACGCGGCGAAAAAGAAAAATTGGCCAGTTCCGGATCACTTGCCTGGGGAAATCGTCACAGCGCCGATAGTCGAAGGCATGACGAGCATCACACTTGGACAGAGGACGTCCTCGAATGCGTATGGCAGGGTTGTTATGGATGGCATGGCCCTCTCTCGCGGGTTACCTTAGACACTCAGTACACATCTACCTGTTTTCATGATACCTGATACGTTTTGAGTTTTTCTTCGACCACCTTCGCGAGTCTTGTGTTGTATTGTTTTACCTTCTGCTGTGTATACATACTTGAGTAACTCTTTATTTTGAAAGTCAGAATGTATAAAGTTTATTCGCTTGTGTGTTGAGGTTTCGACTATGTCGCGCAAGACCCTCTCCTTGATACTATCTGCGCTGGCACGCTAGACCTAAACTCGGAGTTACCTCGTGTACATCTGGGACAGGATATCCTAGTCTACGTAACGAAAAGCACCTCAGGCACACTAATTCCCACCGTCAAGGAACAAGGATCCAAATAGTTAGTAATCATCGTAGCGGCGATTCCCTAACCTGGACGTCCTTTTGTTATAAGTAAACGAATTCGGAGAATTTACCTTCCGTATTATATATCTATGACATAATCGCGATGGTTGACAAGGGTGTCGCGGTGCCGCGTTTGGGGTAATGTAATTGGAGCAATGGGAGTAGGCGAGGTAGGTAGGTACCTACTCGAGGACAAGCAAGACAAGTGTGTTGTGGGATTTGGAAATACGACTCTGTGCTGTTGCGCCTCGTACGGGCTATGAATTGTGTGGCCATGCTACCTAGTTCTGAGCATGTGCTATAGGTTTCCTAAGGCCTATAGCTCGCCTCTGGCCTGGTAGAAATTCTTTCGTTGTTGAATAGGCAAGTGGTACATTGGTGTTTTCTTTTTCGCTTACCAGTATTCAAATTCATTTGATGTACGTTATCCGGTTTGACGGTCCTTTGTTTCTTTGCTAAGATTGTTAACAACATTTCTGAGAGCGACACTAAATGTTAGGCAAATTAAGAATCAGGATTAGAATGAGTCACTCATCGTAGCCCGCCAGGAAGTTTGGTGTTTGAGACATACTGTGGATGTCTCAGTCATACTATGAGTTACTGATAACTCTCAGGAGAAGTAACACGTAATTGTTGATCTTCGCATAAAGACGTGGCTATGATTTTGTCATTCAAAAGCTAACGTGACGACGAGAAATAGAGCCTTTTTGGTCATTAACATTGATTGGGTGCAACACTACCTAACTAGTAAGTAAATACTTGGTTGGGTACCAACTGATCTGGTTGCATCGAGGCAGCCATATCAAAGTAATCGTGTCAGGTGACTGACCATCAGGTACCCTATGGAGTGATCATAGTAGAGGTATGCGTATAAATACGTCCTAGGACCCCCCTAAGATCTGAGAGAAACTCATGAATCAACTGGTCTATCAAGTCTACTTGTTAGACACCACTTCTACGACATAGAACACATGTTTACGTTGGCCCTACGGGGCTTCTTCGCACAACTACGGTTTCCATCTATCAAATACGTTACTCCTCAATACGTTCATCCTCAAGGAGTCTGACGACAACTGTTTTACTATGCTCAGACAACTAATAGTTCCTCCTATGTATCATCTAGCTTGGCGACGCGGATGAGTGTCTCTTTCCATCAGCAAAGCTTATCAGGCACAAGACGCGCTAGTTAGTATCTCAGCGAAGGTCTCTTTAACCAAGATGCTGTTGCTAGCAGATTGAGGAGTGTCAGAGAACATTGTCTCTGATCATGACCGCAATTCCACATCTGACGAGCTCAGACAGTCGTAGTCGAAGGTGCGCAACCCCCCCGAGCTACACGCGTAAAGTCTATCACAGCAGCATGGCCAGCGGAAAGAGCCTGCAGAACGGTAACAAAGTGTATTAAATGTGTATCTAAAAGGTATATCGCCGCCCTCATCAACCCAAGAACCACATCACTGATTGCGTATTCGGGTCTTTGTGAAACCACTGTTGTCTTTCTGGATCCCACTTCCAATAGACCTCACTCTGGCTCTCGGCCTCGGCTACCCGGTCGCCGTGGGTTCGTTTATAGTACTCTAGGAACAGGTATCGAGAGTCTTCGGAAGCGGCAAGAAGGTTCGCTTTGAACTCAGTATCGTGTTGGAGCAGTGGTGATAGTCCTGCTAGCTGCTCGCATGAAGACGGTGAGCAGCTAGTAGCACTATCGCCACTTTCGAATTCATGCTTCACCTGCTCACTTAAGGGCGCCTCATCAGCCAAGTAAGAGTCGCCTTCTTGGCTCACTGAGACCTGGGCTGCAGTTTCGTTGTTGGCATCAGAGCTTGTGGGCGCAGTATTATTATGAAATACACATGGGGGAATTGTCCCATGATCGGGATCTGACAATACACTTAAAGTAGTTGATGAGTCTTGCTCACATGAGCGGACAGTATCTACCACTGAGTCCGTTGTGGACGCTTGTGAGATGGCAGCATGTGTGTCTACATTTCCTGCATCACTTGGTCGAGGCCGCAATGGTATGGGCTTTATCGCAGAAGCACGCTCTTGCCGTTTGGCTACACCGCTACTGCGCTGACGATAAGAGGTCGCTGTTGAAGTACGACGGGAGTAGTTGGGGGCACTATAGCCTGAGCAACTGCTCGCGTCGCACTTTAATAGCGGCTTCTTTTTGCTATCATAAGAAGCTCTGAACACTTCCGGGGTCGGACTTCGAACGGCGGTTGGATCATATGAAGTGGAAGTGATGTTGTTTCTGTCCCGAGAATTGATTGTGTGATGCCACCAGAGTGGTGCGTAATCGGAATTGGATTGCTGAGGGCATAATCTCGTTCCTGGAAAGTCAATACGTTAGTCTAACAAATGATTCAGCCCTAGTGCCCTCGTCTCTTGAGGGTTGGCGACCGGTAGAGACTCGCCAGAAAGAAAAGGTTCGACAACATGGGAGAGGCCTCGAATAGAATTCTCAAGTACCTGAAATAGATGGCATGCTCGTGGTAATAAAGAACGGAATTGGACATTGGGTATGAAGCTCTTAAACTATTGGACAATTCATTTAGGATGAGGTCGAAGTGACGGCGTTCTCTTCTGTCGCCTGCATTGGGACAATTACATCGAGGTAAATCAGCGACTCTTTCAACTCTTTTAAATGTAAAGAATTGCGTCAAGTCGGGCAAATTCGCAGAAACATACCACTGCCTAGAATACGCATCTTTCGATCATCACAATCATCTAGCAAAGAGGCTTGAGGCATCCTCAATGGTCATGGGATATGACGGTTTCCAAGCCGAAACATGGTAAGTTTGGGGGCTGGTGATATCGCGGTAAGCCCGGCCAATAACGGCGATCCTGTGACCCTAGGCAAGCCTCATATGCAGACGCCATCATGCGGGCAATTCAAATCGGGCAATTGCCAATGGAAATTCCAAGCCATTGTGGAATTTCGATTTCTCCGTCTTATTGCTAACGAAATACCAATGACAATAATCCCGGTGAAGTATTTGGCGCGGTAAGGTCGGGCACAGCAAGGGGGGCTAACGTGAGCTTTGGTCTTCATTGATGCGACCTGAAGCTGAATCAGTACTACTGCATTGCAGGAGTGGAACATAACCCACGGATTGAGGAAGGTAGACGCGAATGCAAATATAAATAGTTGCGCCGAGGATTCTTGCTCGTTCTTGGAAATTCCATTTGGAAGCAGAACGAGCCTCATACATTAACATAAGCTCCCGGCGACTTTTCTATCTTCAAACCCTTTGCGAAAGCAAACCTACAGTTGACATGTGAAATACATCGTGGCGTCTGCAGATTGATACGGGAATTGCCATACCCACGAGTAAGGACCTAGTTGCCTTGCGAGGCGAACGGGTTGTGGAAGAGCGTATCTACTGAAAGCCGATCACTAATGCATACTCCTAGTCCAGACGCCTTTCGGCACCAAGTGTAAATTCCAGGAGTAACACCTACATAGATATCGAGGCATATCAAGTCTTCTAAAGTCTTATGTGGTGCTTGACGAGTTTCTGTTCTTGTTCTTTCTCCTCGCCCCCAAAACCTTACGGGGGTAGAGAGCCTCATATGCGCCTATACTTTTCTTCTTCCTAGGTATTACTGATACTCTTTTCTTTCCCTCTTTACATTATTATTATCTTATTATCGCACCCCTCATTAACTTAGAGATCACGTCTTGTTACATCACACCCCTAGCAGCCTGCTACTGCCTGCCCATAGTTGGGTAACTTCTTATCCTGTGATCAATATCATTTCCATTCAACCGGACGCCCTACAAGCTTTTGTCCTTTGGGTTTCAACAGTACCAAAAAAAAAAGTCTTTCTTTTCGTTGTTCTTGGACGACTCTATTTGCCCCTTAGGATTGAGACTCAATATGGACATATCGAGAACGAGTATCCTGAACAATCGTCACTCATCCACTTAACCTCCCGAAACTCTCATCTATTAAGACGAGGAGTTTCCGTCAAGTAAACCTACCATCAAGATGGTTCTAAATTCTAATTTAGAACTAAGCCTTCGTGGCAGACGGCCCATCACCCTTTCTCAAGAGCGTGAGTCGTTGATAGCTATTATAGTTCTTGGGCGTAACTGATGTTTGAGACAGTACTTGCCAACCTAGTTGGTCGCGTGCCACATCCAACACGTCTCCCGGGCGGTAACCGATCCTTGGGTACTAACGTGACTGGAAACTTTCCAGTCACACCTCTACAACAAACGTTGAACACGGGCAGAGGAATCCCACGTCTTGGGACAAGAGATTCCATCACACCCAGCTCGTTGTCGCTTGGAATCCAGCTCGTTAATCAACCCTCGCCTGCGCAGACCGGGCATGCTGGTTCCGTGAACCCCGGCCTTCCACACCTTGAGCTACCTCAAAGCGTACAAAACTATACACCTATCAGCGGGCAAGGGCCAATAACTGTTGGCAATGAATCGAGTGGTTACTCCCAAATGACACCGTATCCCTCGGTACCTCCGAGTATTGTCATTGAATCCCACGAGCAGCAACAAGTCCTCCTTCCTGGTGCATCGTTATCGCGGTCCGGCAGAGGACAGTTATCTTCTCCATTGCTAGAGCCTTTCCACCAGAATACATTCAGTATCAGTCAGCAGAGAAACAATACCCAAGACCAGCTTCTACCCGACCTTCGACTTATACTAGTGGAAGGGTGGAATGTTCGAGTTCTCGCGAAAGTTGATCAGAGTGTATACAATTCCTGTATATTTAGGGATGCTCTCCCAGGGCTTCTTAAGAGAGTAGACTGGGAAAGGTTCCTCTGCCCTTGGCCCCCAAACCATCCAACTTTCACGGCGGCGGGGTTCAACTCCTATGGCGGCGAGTGCATTCAATTGTCTCTCCGAAACGGAAACGGCCAAGTTGTGCAACTTCCACTGGCTGTCGTCGATCGTGAAGAAGCACATAGGATAGATATAAAGGGAGTTGATGTAATTGACGTGGTGCTGTGCCAGGATTACTTCTCAGCACTCGCCCCGCGGCAAACTATGCCGATGAGTGTTGGGCGACAGACAGGAGGCATAGGATATTCCAACGCAAGGTATCAATGGCCAGTTCCTGGTAAGTGAAACCGGTTTTCAAGACTTCAGGATGCACTGACCTTAAAACCTCAAAGGTCCATCGCACAATGCGATCAACCCCACGGAAAATCCAGGTTATGATTACTCCTCACCTATCTGGTCATCTTCTGGAAACCAGATGGAGGGTGTGCAGCTTCATCCTCAGCAATTAGCGCCATCGTTCCGTAAGCCTCACAACTCCAAGTGATACAAGTGAATCGTCAATTAATCCCGCGTATAGAAAATACTGTGTCCTCTACCAGTCAAAGCGGCTCCGCAGCTATTGTCTCTTCGACTACAAGCCCTGATATGCCTTTCCCAATGGCAGGATCTATGCCAATCAGCCAGGTAATACATTTCTCAGTAACCCCCTCTCTATAAGCGCGTCGCTAATATCTTGAAGAATTCATATTCCCACATGTCATGGCAGCAGCTGGATAAGCCCGGCGCGTAATCTAACTATGATAGAAAAGGGAAACATTGACGTGCTTAGAGAGTAACATCCAAGCACAAACGTTTATAGGATCTAGCCATATGGCTAAATAAATGGATATCAAGCAACTACCACTTTACGTTACAGCGTTCCTGACTGGATACCTGTTCAAGGAGACTTATCGGTTCTGCGTATACAATGGGTATTTTCTTAATCTCTATATGTTTTCAAGGTTGGGCGGATGTTACTCAATTTTTTTCCCACGGCCAATGTGTCTACGAAATAAGGACGTTACCGGACGCTACCGGACGCTGCTGAGGAATGGTTACGAACTTATGGCAACATCTGATGATTGACAGTGTATTTTCATATCTACACTCGCTATATTTTTAAATTGAATCTCTAATGTCCCTCAGAGCTTTAGAGCTCACAATGGACCAGAACTTAAAACATACAAGTCCACGAATCAGCTTTGTGGATAAGGCCCATGTCATGGCCTACACCGCTGGAAGTTCTAGTAATGACTTATTGCTATTGCACAGAGAAGGAGAAGTTCTATCTATACAGCAGAGATTTCCTGGCCAGTATATATACGCACGGGCTGAAGGCCGTGCCCTTATACCCCTTCCTTCCGGAGGATATTTCGTAGCGTTCCGTAGCAGCCTATAAGTTATCGGAACAAGTACTGAACAAGCCGAGGAAAAAAACTTAGCAAATAAATATCTAAGATTATAAAAATACGGCAAGAGTTTACTGGTAATGACACTAGGTTCAAAAACAGTATTCGCACCAGGATTCCCAAGCTCAAACCGCCGCGATTCGCAAAGCACTGGTCAAAGGCCGAGGACGACTTCCTCGGTAATTTGTCGGGCCTTGCAGCAAACGCTAGCACTGAACGCAGAATCTGGCACGCGGCGGACTGCGCGCAGTGTTGTTGTCAGGATTTCAAGCTTGAAAAAGGAAGAGAGCGTGAGACAGGGCAGAGCTGGCGAAAATGAGACTGGGAGCGATGAGGCTGGCGACGCTGCCTGGGAGGATGCGATGAATGTAGGCGGAGACTGTATGAATGTAAGACTTGGCTGGGCATTTCCAGTTCACCCCGACTACGGGTTGTTAAGAGGCGCTAGAGTTGTAGTTTTTATTTCATTATGTTGGACTATGACAGATAATCTTATACGTATAATTACCGGTGAATTCAGACCTCTGCCGAGCTAGATGAGATGAGATGGCAGACCTGCGTTTGGGCCTCCCCTCGTCGTCCAAACCAGATCCCTCTATGAGCCTCGAGCACGAGTCCATGGAGGGCACGCAGTTTGGAAGACGGGTCTCCTGATGAAAAAGTAGTTAATCTAAAATTTACCTTACAGATTTGCACGGGTTTGGATTTCAGATAACCTACTCTCTTGTGCCCAATGTCGAATGCAATGAAAATTAACGACAAGTAGGTAGCTACAAAAGAAATACCCCAACTATTATCACGCTTCCTTTTCTAAGAGTCTCCTTTTATAAAATTACGATAATCCGATCATTTTCTCTAGGCTGCAGCCGGCGTAGTTATTGCCGGAGGGGTAACTTGTGGCTTCTCTAGTGGCAGGCCAAAGAGTGCAGGGTTACCTCCCTCGGGCTTGGGTAGGGCTGGGAGTAGCTCAGACACCCAGGCGATGATCTGGGGCGCTTGAAGAGAGATATTCATTCCGGTTGCCGTAGACTCTGCGTGGGTCCTAGAGCTCGAGCTCGAGGATTTGTGCGATGCAGAGATGGAAAAGGGGCCCCATCCAACACTCACATTCGCCTCGGTAGCCGATGCTTCCAGAGAGCTCTCCAAGTGGCTCGTGTCGCCACTGAATGCAAGCTCAACATTCGAAGCCAAGACGAATGCGCTGGGATACGAGCAGAACTGGGTGTAATCCGTGTCGACGGCCTTATTATCGGCCGCGGCCTTCTGAAGAGCCTGGGGGCCTGGAGAGATTCTGAAACCAGGAGCAGCATCCAGCTCGTAATCAGCAAAGAGTTCGGCGTGGAGCCAGGGGCGCTCAATCTCAACCAGCATGCAGTCCATGGAGATCTCGACATCCATGTTACTCATGTCGCTCGAAGCGCTCGATGACGAGGAGGAATGCGACGCACTGGCGCTGACACCCCACCAACTGCTATACCCACCTCCGCCGCTTGAAGACGACTCCCTAGCAACCTTGACAGAGGTCGAGCTTGATTGTGAGACCTTGGCCGTTACCCTCGTCCATGGGGATGGCTTCTCCGCCACCGTGAGATCCTTGAGTAGGTCGGGATTTGCCTTGGTTTCAGCTGGATCAATTACAGTGCCGTCCTGAGCAATGACAGAGGGTCTGACGATAGTATTACTAGGCTGAGCGTGGGGACTTACGCTCTCTAGCCTCGTCTCCAGGATCTTGATCTCTCGGTCAAGAGCCTCGATGCGACCGGTCAGGTAGGTTTCTGTTTCTGTCTTTCCAACCCCGTTCTGGGCGGCAATGACAGCGTTGTTATTCTTGATGCTGTTTTCGTTCCATTTTTTGTATGCGGTACTAGTGTCTGAGAAAACCTTCGCAAACTCCAAGTTCTCCTTCTCGTTCTTCCCGTTCTTCGAATTTTCGGCTGCAATTGTACTAAGCTTGCCATATGAGCCCTTGTAACTCTCGATAAGGTCCTGGTCAGGGTTGCCTTCGCCAGATTTATAAATTTGTGGAACGAAAGTTCCGTCCTGAACCGACTTCAAGAGAGCTTTGTGTGAGATCTGAATATTTCGAAGTCTCTTGATCTCGGCACGAATTTCCAATGGTGACGCTCCACGGTTCCGGGTTGCCCAACCGTCCATGGACTCCTTGACAAGCGTGGCCCAATTACGCGGGGATAAGTTAACTCCGCTGTACTCTGATGCACCATCAGCGGCGAGAAGAGTCAGGTTCCTAAAGGCTTCCTTGCTCGTTTCCACGCGCTTCATTGCGGATGAGACATCAACTACCCCGAAGTTGAACTCAACATCGAACTTGAAACCATGCACAACCCAGTCCATATACTTGGCCTGGATGGTGGCTTTGTAGTCACGACCGTGAGTCTGCATCCACTGCAGGAAGGATTGTCGCTGTTCATTTACTGTAAGCCTGTTGTCCTGGTCCAGCTTCTGCTGGGCATTCTGAGCTCCGTTGTAGGACTCGACAGCTTTGTTCCAAGCGTCTTGCTTTTCCACGTAGATGGAAAGTCGGCTCTTGCCCGAAGTATCATCTTTCGATGTCAGGTACTTCATGGCGTTCTGATAACGATCTCGAATCTTCTGCTGGCGGTCGGTTAAAGGTTTATCGCCCGCCAGAGCGGATGCAATGGACGACTCGACGGAAATCAGCGCATCCAACGCAGTGAGATAACTGCGTGCCACGCTTTTCCCGGTGCGGCCCATCTACAACAACGTTCAGTAAAAGGTAATCGTCACCAGATTCGTCAGTGAACTCACCATGATCTTAGAAATGGGGACTTGACTATCTACCAGCTTGGCCTCGGCAATACGCTTATCCAAAGGCATGAAGGCGTTGGCTGTTGGATCCCACATGAATTCTCTGCGTCGATGTCAACCATAGTCTGGGATTGATTGATTCAATTGACTTACGTTGGATCAACGATAGTTCCTGGGACTTGGACTGTCATGAGCTGAGTGGAGGATACAGGGAGGGCTGCAGCAATGGCATCTCTCAATGTCGTCGCCGCCGTAGCCATCTGGTTCACAGCCTTTTCCGCCATGGTGAATACTGTTCAGAGTTTGTGATGAATTGGTTGTAAAGAATTGATATTGGTGTTAAGAATTCATAATGATGAACAGTTGGTCCTGAAGCATACTTATATACTCATGTAGCATTCGTATTTTTGGCTGTCCACAGTCTGAATATAGAACTACATAGACCAAGATCAATAGAATCTAGAGGACTCTCGGGAATCTCCGATCTATCCTTCATGTCCATGTCAAGCTGAAAACCCAAGGACTAGTGATCAAACTAAAGGCACGCTTCTAGTCACCGTGACGTGACTATCAAAAGTGACAGATCCGGCGGCATAAGGTCTGGATTGCGACCTTGTACTATACAGAGTAATAGGTAACAGAGCACGGCGGCTCCTAGAAGGTAGCCGCACGACTGATAATTTCCTGGCTTATCATTTGGCGTGGTTTATTGAATTTCACAGTCGGAATTACCGCACCTGACTGACCAAAGATGTAGCAAGGCAAAGTGCCATTGCCGCCCGAATGGCCTCATTTAGCGTGCTCAACAAAGAAAGACACACGCTATAAAAAATATGGCTGGCTGTTGCAACGCTGTGTTCGTGAGCAAGTCAGCCACAGAAACTACCCAAAACGGCAATTTCCCCGCAAACCCGTTCAGCTTTAAACGCTATAAACGGCAGCGATGAAACTAGTTCGGTCGAAACACGTGAAAAAGGCTGGCAGCTGGCTAAATGACAGGGAACTTGTGTAACGAATCACGGTATACAACTAACTATTGGCCAGACTAACAAACGGCCAGCGAGAACTAAAGTAGTTATCACTAGAGGTTATTTTGATTTTAATCAACGACCATGCCTCTACCGCCAGAGATAATCGCTATCCTCATGATGGGTTTCTACTTGTTAATGCTGGTACTTGACACGAGTACATCTTATGCAGAGACCTCCCAACTAGCCTTTTTTACAACGTTAAGGTACTTGGTACGAAGTGTATTTTTTGATAAAAGCCGAGGACATTATGCAGTTAGCATGACCGCATCGTTGACAAAGAGGCTGCAAGGAATGCGATAGTTTCCTACGGTGGTAGTCCGGAACAGAACCTTCAAGACCTGTGTGAAAGAATTATTTTAGTATAATTGTCTATGTTAGGTTTCTGAAGTTTTCGTTTTTAGCTGTCAATAAGTGGCACCACTTCTTAATCACAAACAATCTGTCACATATGTCAACCTCTTGAAGTCGTCATGATTGGTTCTTCTACTCGCCTGTCACTTGTTTGGCACGTTTTCATCCAGCTGGCTTGAGACCATTAAACCAATAATCTCGCTTGACATCTCAGCCTCTCAATGTTAATCGCAGGGGACCGAATTGTGGCTAATGTGTAGTGACCGGCACCCGGAAGGGCCGAGACTCTCGGTCTACGAGTCTGTCCCAGCTCGGCTCATCATTGACGAGTGTTACGACCTCTAGATACTGATAGCAAAGTAGGGGTAAGTCTTGAATACTTGTTGTCGCACAAGGAGCTCTAATTACTACATCTACAGGCTAGAGATCTCTATACAAAATGCCTTCTTTGTTCTGTCACTCTGGGGAAGCGGTATGCAGCTGCAAGTATCGCGAGGCTCTGCGAGAGTCTAACATGTAGGAATCATATGTATTGTTCAGAGCGTAAGGCCCAGTGGGCAGTCTCCTGGATATGGTGCGTGCGTAGGGGGTGCGAAGTCTGGCCAGTAACTTGCTTAACTTGTGGCTGTCTTCTCAGAATTTCGGGACGTGGTCTTGTACTGTCGTGGACAGAGAGCTGTTTACTCGAAGAAGTGCTTCAAAATTACAGATCAAAGATGTCAAGAAACCCCCGTAGGACAGCTTGCGGGCTTACTGAGTGTCAATCTCACCTGTTGACTAGAGAGTTTCTAGGTAGGAAAGCTGTGCCCGGGTTTTGGGGTATGTAACTAACTCTAAATTCCCAAGTATCCTTATCCTATTCATCAGCTCGTGTAGGAGATGCAGAGCAAGTTGCCTCAGTAGGATCAAGTAGATATCTAGATCAGAGACATGACATGAAAATATGTGGCAGAGGGATGGCCAGCAAATTAGTTGAGCGAATGAATAAATAGGCGTTTACGGTGTTCCTATCAGCTATATCATAACTCAGGGAACTTGTGTTTAACACAATGGTCTTTCAATTCATACTCTTCTGTATGAAGGCCTCAAGATTTATGTTCTGAATAATAGAGCTTAAATCCGCGCTGAAATTGATTCTAGCTGCCTTTTGCATTTGAAAAGCTCATGGTTAACATGTTTCTCAACTTCCAGTCTCTTGACCTAGTCGCAAAGTTTGGAGGGTTGCATTTGTGATCCATCCTTCTTAGGTATATGAATTATGGTTGAGGTGGAGTCATGATCATCAGCTGGTCAAGGGCCAACATGTCTCTGATGATGTCGCAGCGTGTTACCACACTCGCATATTAGATGCGTTTAACCCAGGTTATAATTAGCAATTGTTAATGGGCAAAAATGAGGTGGTCTTTGTAGCTAACCAGCATAAATTCTACGCAAAGTTCGGCCTTTACGAGTTCATATGGTATATATCCTTCCCCCTCGCCCTACCGATGAATAAGTAGCCCCTCATATGGCCTACTACAGAACAGTGGCTACTATCCCGTCCATCCTACACAGCCCCCAATACAAAACAAATTACCTCCACATCAATACTGAGGGTTACATAGCAGACCTGACAGGATAATACCCCAATCTAAAAATGGCTGAGATAGAGGTACAACATCAAACGCCGCGAACAAGCACCCATGCCTTAATTCACATACTTTAGGGGGAAATCCAGCGAAACCGCAGCTGATGCAACATATCTGTACAGTAGTATGATTAGTTGACGCTATGACTCGTAAGGTTTATTTACTATTAGAATTCGTGTATATTATGTAACCCATCCTTATCATGTTTCATCTTGCAGTACCAGCCAATGCCAGCTTCACGTCCTGCTCGCTTGCGACGCCTGATCAATGCCTATAGTAAAGAATCAATCTCGCTATATACTTCGAGTCTAATATGAGGCTCATTGATGCTATGTAGGATTTTGGTCACCGTGTCAATACTTTTATTTTGGTCCTATTGATATCCTGTGTCCTGAGGTCCAGCTACTTATCTGCCTATTTTGACCGTTTAACCTCTACGTCGGAGGTCTAATTAAGTATTTCTGAGTCATATAGAGCGAGCATTTGGTGCCTCTTGAACGCAAAACTACGTTGCTCTTCTTGAAGACAACAAACCACGATGGCTTTTTTGAGCCAAAGCCATTCCTCTATCACCTCTGAAAGCACCCAGGACATGCTACAAAATGAAACAGGACCATATACCGAAAAAGCCCATGGAAAACATCGTTTTGAGTACGAGAATTGCCACATACCATCTCAGAGGCGACATGTCTTCATTTCCTGGAAGTGGGAAATAATCGCCGTGGTCCTCGCAATGGGACTCCTTGGGTCAATATATGGCATCCTTAGACGTTATGACGGACAGCGACTGCCTGATTGGGGCTCCGCCATCAATATAAATTCTCTGATCGCAGTCTTGTCAACATTTCTTCGGGCTTTGTTAGGGTTTGTGTTAGCAGAGATCATCGGGCAGGCCAAATGGACATATTTCATCTACAATAAATCTTTGGACGGATACGATACACCAGCGCGTCGACTCATTGCAATAGACCGGTTCGATCGCGCTACCAAAAGCGTAATGAGTGCCCTAAGTCTTCTTTACTACATCATTCCAGGCGTTACTACTTCAATCGCTGTTGCAACTATGGTTTCTTGCTTGGGAATAGGCTCGTTTATGCAGCAAGCCATCCAGACACAAGTTTGCCAATTTCCCGTCAGCAATGCCAATGCATCTCTACCGGTATCACGAAATATAACTCTCTCCACATTCAGCGAAAATTCAAACAATTCAAGCCCATTCGATCTGCCCTCTGTACAGAATGCTCTGTATTCTTCTCTGGGCCCAAGGATCGACGGAATCTACTCAATAGACTGCTTGACTGGTAACTGCACCTTTCCGATCAGTGGACTCTACCATACCATGGGAGTATGCAGCGCATGCGCTGAAACTACGTCGTTGATAAGATCAACCAACTGGACACTTTGGACGACGAATCCAGCTCACCCAAACGAGCGCGAACCATGGCCAAGTACAAACTATAGCTTGCCGAATGGTATGATACTCGTGGCTATCAACATAGAAAACAGTACAAAAATTACACGTTTCATTGCTGGCTCATCGTCGCCAGAGGAAGGACTGGAATGGGCTGGTAACCTAATCAGTCCAGATATGAGGCTCCTATCAAAATGGGCATTCTCAAATATTACCATTCTTACTTCTGATATGCATTATAGAAGCAATGGACTGACCAATTGCATCGCGGTCACATGTACTTTATATCCCTGTCTTCGTTCTTACACATCATCAGTAACGAACGGAAAGCTGCGAGAAACGCTGAATGGGACAATGCCTGCGGGCTTGAACGTGGCCACTGCATATCCAGATGGTATCACTGGCGCCGACATACAAGATTTTAATTTGGATGCCCTCATAGATCGTTCACAGAACGAACTAGATAAAATCCGCTATGACGCCGTACCGCAGAACTGTCACCAAAACGACACTACCTGGGATAATACAGATGGGTCACCAATCGGCGAAGAACACTTATTGATATTACAGCCAGCCATCGATGGAAGCCTTCCTTTTATTGTTACAAATATGACTTCTCCACGAGCATGTGTTTATGGCATGGATTTTACAGCCAAAATTCAACTGGAAAGTTTTATATCAAGACAAATATTCAATGGAAGCTATTCAATCAATAATACGCCTCCAGGGGTAGTCGCTCTAGAAGCCGCGGATGGAGAGTGGCTTACAAGTTTCTACAAGAACAACGGGACGACGACGGCTGAAATCATCGATCAAGTCACAACCTTTACCGATAATTTCTCGAACAAGTTGCGGACTGGACTTATTAGCAATTCTGATTTAATAAGAGGCGAGGCCCTTGCAACGACCGTATGTGCCTCTATTCACTACAAATGGCTGTTCTTTCCGGCGATACTCGTTGCCCTTACTAGTGGACTTCTTTGCTGGACCTTGGTGCAAAACTATAGGCATAGACGCAATGAGTTGTCATGGAAAAGCTCCACGTTGCCGTTACTATTCTATAGCGAGCGTCTCGTTGTTGAGAATGGTGAGGAAATCACTTTATGACATACTGGGCATGAAAAAGCTCTAAGCTTGGTAGAGATGGAGTCTGAAGCAACCCACAGAAAAGTACGATTTCGCAAGTTTGAGCCGCAAGTGCAATGATAAGGATAATCCACAAATCACAACAGCGGCAATACTTGTCGTCTCTGATAGTTCGAAGCTCCTTTTTTGTGCCGCTGATACGTCAAAACACTCTGTAGAAAGACTCAAGAGGAGACTGGCCGTCGGACAGAGATTGGTCGCGGAGCTTCGGAGGTGTAAGATAGGTGAAGGTATTTTAGACGATTATTCACTAGAATAATAGACTCAACACGAAATAGCAACCACACATGCTATTGCCATGGCGATGGCGCCAGGGTCAGAGGGCGTCATACTTTTGATATATGTGTAAGAGATCTCAAAAGACGCCTGCATAGTCACACATGATCATACATAACACACACTTTTTTGAGGAGATTACGCGTGAAAGCAAATCAATAGTATGATATAATTATAAATTGAACTCAATCAGTCCTTGCATTTGACTAAGGGACTTTTGTGCTCATAATCGTTAAATTTGTGCTACGCTAAGCTATAAAACATCATAGTCATTAGCTCTCTATTGTTCACACAGGCAATATTTAGGTGGCTTAAAGCAAGAATCCTAACACAACAAAGCTACCATGAATTTGCAGTTTGCTAGTATATTAGGTCGGAGCATTCTGCGAGACCTAGCGTTCTCTCCAGGAGTGCCAGTAGTTCGTCTATAATACAGGAATCCCCGATCATAGACATTGTCGTCAGTTATAATTGCCCTCTAAACCCAAACAAGTAAGTAACACAAGATAACCTCAACGCTCTGGCGGAAATGGTGGCCAATGTTCCGTCGATTCCAGGGCACGAACACGCGCCAACAATAAACTGGGTCGAGTAAAATGTGAAGAATTTAAATAAAGAGGTCGTACCGTCTTTGAAGGAGTCTACCTATTGCTGCAGGCTCCTTCTAGCTTCGCGGGCACGCAACCAAGCTTCCGCTGCTGCCAGCTCCTGCGCTGTCCTATCCGGGTCCTGTATCATTCTCTGATCCGGCCTCTCCATCATTTTCCTAATCCGGGCAGTAGCCTCCCTTGCATTGTCCTGGAGATCGTACTGGGGACAGTCGCCGCAGGTATTGTCTAGCTCGACGATCATAATACCTCGAGCCTTACACAATTCCTGCACCTCTCTAATATTATCGCCGTTGTTCTCCAAAGGACCCCGAACAGGCCGACTACTACCAGCCAGTGGTCTAGTTCCCAGCCAGCCTTGGTCTTCGAACGTAAGAAACTTTTCTCTGCGTTTGATAGAATCCATGGTAGTAGTGTGCGGGTTCGATCTGGGACAAACGGCCGTGTACACGGTAAATGGATAGCGAATACAGATATACTCGAGATTCGGTAGATAGGGGATCACCTCTTTAAGCTTCTCTAAGCTCCGTGATATACCTGGCAGATGAAGGTTGCGTACACGGGACCATGGGAAGGATGAAGTTAGAGGGGGCGTAGAGAGCTCTCTCAAATCATGTTGACCAGTTTGTCTCAAAGACTCCGAGCCTGGCGGATTGAAGATTAAAAACCTGTTATCAGTGGCTGGCATGATGACATCATGTTCGTGATTGATCCAATAGCCCAGAGAAGATGATATACCGCTTTTCCTCTTTTGATAGGGCTCAAGAAACACGTAGTGTCGCTCGATTATCCTCTTGAAGATACGGCTGACACGAACTAGGCTACCGATCTTGTTTCCTCTGATAGTTGTGTATACTTCATATTGTGCGCGCAGCATTTCTTTATACTTCTGCCTCCGAACCCGGTCCGTGGTGGCTGGCAGAACCTCAAGATAGTGATACTGGCAGTGATCACGTTGCAGAAGATCTGCGAGAAGCGATTGGTCTTGGTCGTCTGCGCTATCTGCACTTCTTATACACCACTATAGTACTCGACGTCAGTGACCATTATAGTGGGAATCTCTTACAGGCGCACGTGATCATATGAACTTGTCATTTTTTCGTGAGAAAATAATATCGCCGACGAAAGAAAAGTGATACAGGAACATTACTCACGAAAAGCCGCCTGTTTGGGTCAGACTCTATCACCATAAACTCTATGATCATATGTATGAGCTCGTTGGGAAGATTCAATAAGAGTTTTCTAATGCGAGCCATTTTCCAGCCTCGATGTTGTTCCTTGAAAGGGTATATTGTGTAGGATATGCCCGGCGGATAGAGGTAACAGGTTCTGTATGATAAATAATAAGTCTCTGATTTAACTGAACGGAGTGCTCGGTACGTGCCTGCAAGTAATATTTACCGATAAACATAAGAGAGAAGTGAATTTTCCTATGCAACAGAGCTATTTTAAGAGATCAGCAGTCTTATGTTCCTAGAAGCTTATCCTTGAAGCAGTGATATGTGGAACTATGACTCGAATATTTAGTATGAGTTGTCTGATTTGATGATTGTAGCTGGTTAGTACTCGCAAGGAGTATAATCAAGATGGAAATAAGTAATGAAGGAAGTTAGATGAGAGAATCCATCACTTAGCTGGCAGCACCGAGTTATATATGGAGATTCAATATGGAGCTAATTTCTTTGCCCCATGCTATTTCCAAAATAAGGGAGATGGTAACCAATAGTCTTGGTTTAGGGCGGACTTTGTATTACATATACTGCTGTTGTAATGTAATACAGGCTGAAGGCTCATACACCTAGGGAGCGAAAGTCTAAGGTACTTGCGGACAAACAAATATGTATACAGTTGTGTGTAGGCCAAGTTACTCACTAATGCCTCGAAACTCAAAGATATAAAATTGCCTCACTGGTTTGGTCTTAATCATTTATATTCTTCTCAATCCGTACAATTGGATATCCGAGGCCCACCTGATTCTCTATTCTATAAACATCGTGTAGTCGAGTATTAGATCGTTATGGAACTCAATCTACAGCTCATTCACATGCACTAGCTAGGGAACCTATAGTAGGCAAGGAGAGTGTGGAAATCCTGCTGTTACAACAGAATTTCCTCCTTGCGCAACAAGGATAGCCAATGCTGGTAAACCAGCATCTGAAGCTGTGTACTCGGCTCTGTTCAAATGATAGGGTTGAAATACAGTCCAACTCCATGTTTCCTGGCTGGGGCTTTCAAAAGGGATGCAGTTCAATGGCAACACATCCCTCTACAAAGTCGATAAAACGTAGACTTTGAATAGAGGCTTTTATTAAATAGTAAGAGACATGAATCTCGGCATTCTAAACCGATATAATAATAAACTAAGAACATATACATTGGTTGCCTAACGAATTACCTACGAGGAATGAAGTCGGGCTAATAGACGCATAGTTAAAGTTAACACTTCGAGCGAGAAGTATGATGAGGTTTTGAAGACCCCCTTTTGCGATGATATGCTGTTAGAGTTTGAAAATATCTTGTGCACCATCATATAACCGGTTGTCGGTGAACGATTCAATTATGCACGAAGCGTGATGCTGTCTGGTGTTTGCTATTAAATCTTGTGCTTACTCGCCTATTCTGCTGGTGGAAAAATCCCTCGAACTTCTCTAGTAATGTTCATGGTAGGTAATCCGTGCATTAGCGCTGTGCTGCAACCTTGAATCAAGGGGTCATGTCGTGCAAACCTACCAATGACGATTATACTAAACGCCCCTACCCTAGTCAGCTAGGAGGGCGACCACTTTATGTGCGACAACGAGGAAGTTTCACAGCCTCAGCCGAATTAGTATAGATACCACTTGGGGGCGATGACTGGGTCCATTGTTTCTCGAAGGGGAGGATTACTTTCTATACATCATGGCATTAAGAGTGATAATGCAGCCTGGATTCGATGGCGACTTTTACCGCATCTTCTTCCACTCGTTTCGGTAGTACATTTTGAATGTTAAATAAACATCACGGACATTGCCTACTCATACAACTTACATATTACGATGGATTTTAATCTTGGGGTTCTGATAACCACTTTCACCCCTGCTCTCAATTGCAATTCTTATGTCTCTGGCCTCATTTACACCCAGACCGTGACTACAAACCAAACGACCACAACGGTCGAACATAAGTACCACACACTCGGCCTAAACAATACATCGCTATGTTATCCTCCGTATTACCATGTAGGAACTGGGTTCTATTACTCTCCAGCTATGTGCCCGTCTGGCTGGTACGCGGCGTGCGGTACTTTCGGAAGCGGAAGTATTCCGGAGACCCGCGCGACGTGTTGTCCATCGTAAGTCAGGTCGCTCGACTTGATTGATTGGATTCTCTGTACCCGTTCAAGTCGGCAATTGACTGACGGCATTCATTAGAGGGTATAGTTGTATGGACCCGCCGCCAGAAACAGACACATGGTCAACACTTTCCTGCATCTCATATGCCCAGTCTAGCATCTACGTTACTGTCCCTGATGATTCGTATCAAGTGTGGAGTAGAGTGGTCCAGCTTCAACCCATTATCAATGCCGGGGCGATCAATGTACGCTGGCAACCAACGGACTTTGTTAGCACGACTTCTTCAACTTCTGCACCTTCGTCGTCTTCTTCCTCTTCGTTCATAATCTCGTCGCCCACAAAACCTCCCGTTGCCTCTGAATCTTCGCTACCGCAAGGGCACGGGATATCAGCGAGCACCAAGATAGCCATCGGCGTGGGAATTGGCGGAGCGGCCCTGATAATCCTCTTAACAAGCACGGTCTATTGCCTGCTTGTGAGGCGAAGGAAACACAAAGTTGGGGGAGTGTCAAGCGATACCCCAAACGATAAAAACAGCAACGATTCAAGCTTAATAAAACCTGAAGCGCTCGCGGAAGCTTGGGCATTGCATCAAGCTGAATTGCAGACCGCAAACAACACCCACGAAATGAGCACAACGTCGAATATTCACGAGATCAACGCTACATCGCCCGTTATATACCCCTCTCATAATTTACCTTGGCGTTCTGCGCAAACCTCCAGAAATTGGACGCCGAATGAGCTCTCGGCGGAATGATACAAGGGTCTCTGAGCTTTCTGACAGGCTTGTCGAAGCAACTATAGATATCCAGAGTGGTAGCAGTACTCACGTGCTGGCATTCCAATAGTACCTCTTGCGTTAACCTGTGAAAAGATTCACCGAGCTTAGCTGAGAGTGAACTCGAGAAAGCCGAATGGACTTCGCCGTTCTTAAGTATCGGGCTATCACCCAGTGGCGCTATTCTTCAGGGCCAGGTGTAGAGGGGAAAGTTAAGGAGAGGGCCGTGGTTTAGAGCCACGGCCGATACACTGACATGCAAGCTCACTGGCAACAACAAGACCCTCTGAGAATAAATTTTGCATGAATGCCGACGGGCTACTGCTCTGGGATATGCGCTGATACTTACAAACCTCGCCAAGACAGAATAAACAGGCCAATGATGCCGTAACTTGGAAGCACATTTTTCTACATCGAAGCGAATCAAAATACTGCTATAGCATAACCATAATGCCAAATCAAACCGATTGAAACGACGACTCGAGTAGCGAGGTCCTTGACTGTAGTTAAGCAAATCGGCAGTTGCTTCTGTGCGGAGTTGTTCGATGTTTCAGACAAGTGAAAAGTGCTTGTTCGAGAGCGCATTGTATTATTACTTAACAAGTCATTGTAGACCTAATATCGTATGAGGCTATGCAGTGTTGACATGATATGCACGCTGTCAAGTTTTCTGCGAGCAAAACAGGGACTTATTGGCCATTCTGATACAAGCCTATTACAGGGGCAATCGAACCCGAGTAGCAATCACTTGTCTGAAAGCATGATGTTCCGCAAGCTATGTACACTGTACTGTTAAAATTTGGAAATAGATAGAGTCTAGACTTCAAATGCTAACTGGTTACCCCGTTTTACTGTATTGTCATTCTGCGCAAAATATATCCTTGCCATATGGCCCGCTGCCAATTTGCCAATAGTAAGTGCTATTTCTTCCCGATTAGGTGCCCCTTTTTTCTATTTAAGATCACGTGAAGCGCGTCGTATTTCAACCCCCGCACCGTTGGACGCTGCGGCATCAAATAAGCCACTGGCTTGCTCTCGTACGGGGTACCTACTTAAATAGCATCTATCCGCCCTCTGAGGACTCCTCCCGTTTGACGAGTTGTAACCCGACAGGTGCTTGTATGATCTGACTTTATGCAGGGCGATGCCGGCACCATGTCCCACACGAGAGGATTGCATGCCGAATTGCCGACAGTGGCCATCAGTAATGTGCCGTGCAGAAGCATCTGCAACGTCTATCGGCGAAGTTAGTGTTTCCCAGAGGCCGAGGGATGTATGATTGGACAGCATGTGAAGACGGCCGCAGAATGGAGGTTTCAATTGCTGGCCACCCAGCAGTCTGTCATTGGTGTGTCTCGCAGGCTGAGCATTGAGACAAGTTAGGCAATTGGCCACAATTGTCAGATGATGGTCTCCAAAATAGCTATAATTTAAGCCACTACATGCCACACGTGTGCCAGGGCGCACATCAGACAAACACCAGTGGCTGCTGGCTAGGCATGAAGAAAAGCATGTGAAAATGACGAACATCCGGAAGGGTGGCTTTGCTCGTCAAAGATACCTATTCATGGCGACTACTTATCGTTTACCTTTCTCTCTATCCTGATGATGTTCCCCTTTGACTGCGGCAATTTGTAAATATAACACTTCGAGCAAGGAGAGACGAAGAGTTGATTGCTTACAGTAAGTACTTTTTCGCTTTTCGTTGCTTGTCTCTCGGCAGCACCCGCATTTTGTTGGGTCCCTGTTGCACGTACATGGATGTTCATGGCGTCTAGGGAACTACAGCACGCTACACGGCTAGTAACTACGCCTAAGTGGAACCTGAGTCCACCAATATCGTGGGCCGCGTTGTTCAGCGACATCGGATTCTCCGCCCCAGGTCATTTTCTTTGGCTGTTTGTGGTCCAAGAAACCAGAAACCATCGAAAACTGCCACGAGACTCCACATGACCGGTGCCCTACTTACATATCTAGCTACACGACGCTAGCCTGGTCCTCCTGTCCTGCATGAACATTCCTGCAAGGGCGGTGTCTGGATCCAATGAGATAGGCTACTGGACGAGGGGAATTACCATAAAAGAAAACTGCAAACTGCACGACGGCAACGCGTTCTCTGTGACTCCCATGATCTCGTGGCCGGTCCCTCTACTGCTTGCGCCTGCTCCCCAATGATCTTCGTTACTGTGTATGGATAAGTCGGCCGATTCCCGTGACAGAATCGAGCCGGCTTAATCTTTCCGCCTCCCGTTTCCACCCATCTACCCGCCGCCAGACTGTGTCATCAAGTCGCGCGGGGTGAGGGAGCTAAGAGATTTAAAGGGCTTGGAGGCTGGAGCTATTGTGGACATCGGCGGGGTCACGATATCTGCATTTGTGCAGTTGGCCCTCTTTTGACGTTCGAGAATCCCCTGACCGCTTCTTCGCTCAAATTTCTGCAAATAAAACCGACGCATTTCCAAGACTACGCTACTGAATAACTAATCTGCAACACCCCTGGTTGAGTTTATCAAAGCATATCTTTTTGTTACGGCGACAGAATAACACCAGATCTCGTATTCCGCACAGTACCGATCGCTAGATTTCAGGTTGCATTTACAAGAGTATTCTCACGATTTGGTGCTGATAGATCCTTTCATCTCCCTTGCAGTCAGACATGGTCGCCTTGAGGGGTCGATCGTCTTCCGTTTTATAGATGAATTCACATCAACCGGAACCAACATAGTGTGAATCGAAAGCTTGGTTTAGCGTCTCCATTATCCACTTGGACTGCTTGGTTATCCCTCAAGTTCGTCCACATCGTCAACTCTTGATCCAAGGTTCAACACAGACCGCAACTTCGTCGCTTGTCGTAATTAACCCCATCATTTTCTCGCCTCCCCATAGCAACCCCCCTTATTCACACATTTCATCCAACGACTCTTTTTCATAAAGCCACAAGGTCGCCGTTGCTTATTCAGATCTATTACAACCTTTGCTCAATAACTTAACATATGTGACTTGGCGGTTTTCACATTTAAACCAGTGTGTCTATGCACCAACAAAGTGATGCCGTCGCCCACCATGTCACATCTCTATTCATACTCCAATATCCACCGGTCACAATCTCCTGTCAGCGTCGCCGCGTCTGATACTACATACCACAGCTTCTATGATGTTGAGCTGTTCGAACCTGCGTCGCCTGCCGCAACACTTCGGATTCGGCCTCAGAAGACTGAACCATCTGAACCCACGCCCAAACCCATAACTCGCCATGATTCGGGCTACGAATCCACATATTCGGGATCTTCACATGGTCAGAGGCCCGGGATATCAAATCGCAATACTTCGCGAACGCGACGTCAAAAGCGGCCCAGTACTCAACGTGCGGCCAAGTCCACGCCAGCATCTTATCCAAGGCGGCTTAGTGGGCAGTCTTCCCGCGTGCCGACGCCGCAGCAGCACCAACAACCAAATTCATATTATTACTTTCCCTCGCCAGAAGCTATCAACGGCAGTGACGAGACGGAAGAGGAAACCGAACTATATCATCCACCACCGCCACAGACAACTCATTATTGGACAAGCGACCACACCCGCCGCCTGGAGTATGCGGCCATCGATTCCGCTAGTCGTGGCTTAAAGGGATGGGTGATGAAGCATGTGGTGCCGGATTGTTTTGTGCCCAAGGACAATCGACGGCTCACTTTCGACGACGATACGGGGAGCGTGAGACGATACCGACTTGAGCTCGAATGCGACGATTCGAGCATCAGAGATGAGAAACGCGGCAAGAAGTTAGGGTGGCTGTTTGGACGATGATGACGATAAGACGGACGAGCCGTACGAGACACGATGCCACGGCGATTTTACAGCTTTTCTGCATTCGCATATTCCCGGCGTTATATACCCAAAGTTACACGGACCTGATTTAATCTGACATTTACCTAAGCGCCATGTTCGGCACAGCATATCAATTTGAGGACTTTGCAAGATATATTGTTATAATCATATTACAACCTAGCAATAATGACTTTAAGTAGAAGAATCTTACATCGAACCTAAATAAACTATCTAGAAATTTCCCTTTCTTGCTTTCACATGACGAAATCTAGGGACTGAATGTGAAATTACCTAAATAGATTGTATACTACATACTGCTGATAGTATTGAGAATTGAAGATTTCAAAGGCCCCTAGTTCGAACGCCAGGAGCTTGACAATTGTGAGAAGCAACACTCAATCAAATCAATATTTGCATACCGCAACGCTGTGTTGGATTACAAAGATGCCACAGGAGCTACCGCTCGTACCTGAAACTAATGAGCTCGTCGTCGCAAGCAAGCTAACACGCCGTGTCGGGTCCAATAGTATGGGGGGGGGGGGGTTATCATCATGGGTAACGCAATACAAGCGCGAAACGAGAGGAAGATGAGAAGTGCTTGCATTGCGCGCCTATCCTGGAGGCCTGTCCGTAGGGATGGTCAATCTAGCATAGTTACTTAGCTTTGCTGTGATGACCAATTGCGGCATTGCCCTCTATTATATTGCATTTCATTACAATACTAACTCGTGGCAATGAAGAATTGACCCGGGCGACACAATTGTCAAACATAAAAAAACAACGCTTCCGTCAATAAGTTCAACGCAGCTAGAGTCACGTCAACTTACTGTTGTCTATGGCCGCTACCTTATCCTACCCCGTTCCGTCTACTGTCGAAGAAAGCAAACGTCTTCGACGTTGCTGTACTATGGCCAAACACCCGCAGCGACACGACACATGAAGTACCGTTTCTTGCTCAAGGTCTCGTCAAGTCATATCTATGTCCAGCAGTTCGAAAATCTCATCCATCTTCTGCTCTACACCTTTTGTTAGCATAATCCTCTCGCGGCCCAAGAAAATAAATAGCGTAGCTTATTGTATCGACTCACTAGACAATCTCTTGGATCTCATTATTATTATTCGGAAAGCCCTCGATGTCTTTATTCGTCGCAAGATCAAGGGTGGCAGGAAGTCATTCCCATAAGAGGCGGCCTGAACATTGTGTTTCCTTATCCGACGGTTGTAGTCCGTGGCGCGAAAATCACTGCAAACCCCATTCAGGGATGACCGCTGGCTGCTTTGGACTTAACTAATAAACCACTCTTCTCCTATGAGCGGTATTGCCGAGAACTGCGACGAAGAAACATCACAGTATTCCAAGCAGCGAATAGGAGCATGTATCAGTAATGGCTCTTCGGCCGATATTCATTTGCAATGGCCATATTGTTCATTACATAGTCTCGACTCCTTAAACACCATGTTTCCAACATCCAAACGCCAGGGCACTAGTTCCAAAAATCAACTCAGCCCAGCGGCCAGAGGATCAATCCAAACCTTATTGTGCATACCAAGCCAACGGTCAAGATACCTTTCCCCCTTTTTTTTTTTCATCGTCCATTAATTCATAAACCCTATCTCGGAAGCGCGATCTCTCATCATCTTCAGAAGCCCCAGATCATGCTCGCTGAGGTCAAACTTGGAGTCCACGCCCGCCGTCAGACAGCACAGGTTATCCTCGGCGAGTTTCCAGAAGTCGTCGTCGTCAATGGCCTTGTGCTTCGGCTCGCGCATATACGACTTCATGGGCGCGAAGCGCCGCTTCGATCGGTCCGTGTACTTGTTGAGGAGCAGCCACCCGTTGAACCAGAGGGGTGTGTCGTCCACGTCGAGGTGCAGGAGCTGCGGGCTGCATATCGTGTACGTGTCTGGTGCGGCGGAAGTCGCTCTTTCCGGCAGTGGCAGCTCTTCAGAGTCCCCTTTTGTGTATGGTGTTGAGGTATCGGACTCTCTTGCTGCTGTTTTGGTTTTGCTTGGGGCTTCGAAGACACCTATGGATCCTACTGCGCCCTTGTGGAAGGCGAAGGACGGGTCACCCGCGAGCAGAAAGCCGATCCAGAACGTCTCCTTGTCACCTGGTTTTTGTCAGTTTACGTTGAATGGAGAGATGGGCGCTTGTGCGTTCTGTTTTTTTTTTACTCACCATGCATCATCTCGTACACGCCCATCTTGCCGTCCCGTGCGTCTCTGTCGCTTCCGTTAAAGCGACAGATAAGCAACATGGAGACAAAGTGCTTCCACTTATCGATCTTTGTCAAGTAAGTTAGCCCAGCCATAGAGACGAACCCCTAATTATTCCTTATCAAGGGAGGGTATGCGAATTACTCACCACGACCACACCACTCTCCTGGTGATGTCCCGACGCACCCGTCCACCAACTAGACTCTTTAGCAAGCTTATGGATCGGCCTCGGAAGAATCTGCAATAGCCATCTTCTCTTGGACTCGGGCATGATCGTCCGGTCGCGGAAGAACAGCGCACCGGTCTTTTTATAATCTGGGTCATCAAATAGTTTGGCCGGGTCCCGGAAGAAGAACGAATCGGCATCGATGAAAATGACCTCACGGAAGCTTGACAAGAGCATCGCAAAAGGCTTGATGGCCCAGCCGGCCAGCTTCCATCCTTCGTCATCCACCATCGCGGATACGTCACGTGTCGTCACGCCTGGTAAAGACTGCAAAGATGTTGTCAATACACGTAATCAAATGATGCGTAAGTAGCAATTAGACTAACCTCTAGTTCAAAACGATGGTCTTCACCTAGATCATCGTCTCCTAGATACATAACCTCGATCGGGAGGTCACAGCCGAGCTTTCGGAATGTATAGATAGTTGTCATTAGGTACTGGGCCTGGTCGTCGCCAGCAGTGAGAACGATACCCCTCCCCGCGTTCTTGAATCCGGCATGTAGCGTCATGTGATCCGCGAAATACGGGCTCGTGAAGGGAAACAAGACGCGCGCGAACTTAGCAAGGAAGCTGCGGAATGCCTCGTAATTATGGATCGTGGTGGTGAGCGATGAGCCGGGGGTCTTTTCCTCATTCTTCTCCATACCGCGCAGGTACTGGATCACGTCGTCCCGGATGGTAGTCTCGCCTGTTTCCTTGTCCTCGACTAGGTGTATTTTCTCCCATGCGCTCAGGTATTTGTTATATGCCCGTGTCCGTAATCCCAGCTCTCGCATTCGCTCCGGGCCGCCGTTGTCGATGGGCCGTAGGAATTCGCGCATGTTCATCTCGTCGGGTAGCAGGGCAAAGAGAGCGTCCAGGTCATCTTTGAAGTTTGGCCTCTCGGGCCAACGATTCAGATGTGGTTTCTGTTTTTCAGGTACCAGCTTGGATGTGTGATATTGTACCTTTTGCTTCTCAGTGTTCTCAGCTATGGGTTCCTTCTTCGCAGGTTCCTGCTTCGTAGAATCCTTCAAATTCTCTCTATATGTTGTCTCGTCTACTATCGGCTTTTGCGGATCAGACGCCTGAACGTTGCTTCGTGAACCTGAACGCAATCGCTCGTCGCTCTGCTTGTCCGTATGTTCTGGTAAGATCGGGCTCTTTAGGTCTGGCAATTTCGGGATTTCGTTTGATACTTCATTGCTTTCACCGAAATGCGCCAGTATCTTTATGTGGAAATAGACCGAGAAGACGAGGAACGTAAATATGACGATGCCGAAAAGAATGGCATTCTTGTGACGGCTGCTGAAGCGACGCCTACGTTCTGCTGAGATCGGCGAGAAGAACGATCCTGGGGGTAACCGGCCCTCTTTTGGGCCGAGCGCCGTCTTTGGAAACATATGTGAAGTCATCGTGAAGCGATTTGGACCTCGCATTGAGGTGAAATTCGACGGTCCAGAGTCGAAGTCATGGGAGGCGGATTCTTTCATACTCCACAAACGGACACGTATTGCTCACAGGTAAGGTTTCTCTCTCTGAATCTTGAAGTTTAGGGAGTATGAGACCTCGGCCATCCCTACCTAACTTAAGACAGACCGAGCATGTATGATACGCCCCATGGCGAGTTTACATTCAGAAGTCTGACAGGATCGCACACTGGGACGGCAGAAGCTTGTTCTCTAGTGACACGCATACGCAAAGTATATAATTGTGCCCATCTGACGGTTCGACACTCTCCTTTCGGGAAATCTAGCAATAGTAGCTCCCATTCTGGGCAGGTCCTCAAAGTAAGCTAGTGACTACGCCACATCCTGAAGTATGCTAGTACACGCATGACGGATGCTTGTTGACAGGGGCAGAAGTCCGGGGTTCCTTGATTCATTCTCGCACGACAGCTGGTTAAACATCGCGACTACTATGGCTCACATGCTTAGTACACACCATAATCTAAGAAATTCTTTCGCATTGGTGGAAATCTGGGCTTTGAGGCGTCGCTAACCCGCAGCCTAGATCTTCGGAATGGAAGGGAAACTCCCAATCCGGGATCGCCGGATGACTTAGCGTGGCTTGGCAATGCTTACAGCGTATAAAACCTTCCTGTCGGTGTTGATTTTGTTGTCAATTTCTCAGCTGTGGTCCGGGGTCATATTACTTACTGTGTCAAGTGTCGAATATCGAGTCCAACACATGAACTAGATAGGAAATGCAAGGTAGGCAAGGTAGGCAAGGTAGGAAACAAATGGATGCTATCGAAGAGCTTTAGTTAACTCAGATGCACTTATTTATATTTTCATCCGTTGGTTAATATGAAAGACTCGTGAAGAGTGCGTTATGTTGTAAGTTATGAAGCCAGCCGCGTATCTTTTCTAGTAGCTTTTCAGCTACCCAGGTAGATTACCTAATCAGTTACAGTCATGCTTTGCATGCTCATGCAGGATCATAGTATGATATAAATAGCTAACTTTTCAGTTGTTGTGAACCTCAGACTAAGCGGCTATATAGTTTTCAAAAGTCATCAAATTTCAATCACATGCTCTACCGCTGAGCTACGGATCCCAGATAACTACATGATTTCTGATCAACTCTATACCGATTACGCAATGAATATATTGCAAGGATGAGATGCATAAGATTTGCTAATGGGTTAGGTTTGCGCATTGGACGCCTATTTTCGTCAAGGTAACATTCTCATTCTGTTATGTTCACGTGGAAATGGCAGGATATAGGTATTCATTTAGTATTGTCAATTTCTCACGCGACTGAGCAAGTCGCGAATTTTGTTATAGCGATCGATAAGACCCCGTGATTCATCTCAACCTGGCTTTTGACCACTCACAGCTCGACAAAGAGACTAAACTAAATGCTTCTCACAGCCTCTTCATTAAGTGATTAACCTTTCATTCATTCATTCGATTCTGTTGTAAATAACTAGATGGTCGTAGCAGTTCTCGGCATGCCGTTATCGGCAATGGGCGGGGTTTATATGGTGGGGAGGGGACCTGATGCGTAGCACGCGGTACGGGATGCAGACTACTATCCTATCAACAGAGCTATTGCATCAATAATTTCTGGATATGGCTATTATATTTCATAACGGACGGCTCTTCCAGTCAGGGCCCCGGGGGGAGAACCACTCATTCGCTGAGTGCATGTTAGTCGATGAAGCTGGGAAAATCGCCCACGTGGGCTCATTGGCAGACGAACAAATACGGCAGGCCGAGACACACGGCGCCACGAGACAGGACCTTGGTGGTCACGTTGTATTACCGGGCTTCATCGATGGGCATATGCATCTATTGATGTTTGGACAGTCGCTTCAGAAGGCTGGACTGGAAGCATGCAAGAACCTCGATGATATTAGAAAGACAATTAAGGATTTCGCGTGAGTAACACTAAGAGGGGTTTCCTTATTCTTTTTGGTTAATGTGAGCAATAATATGTATCATGTTCTCAAAGTCGCATCGGTCCGTCCCTCGAGGGATACAGTATTGACCGAGATGGGTCTCACATAGCAGAGAATTACTGACTCAAATTCTCATGTCGAAGTGCGTCGCACCCGTCCGCGTCGCGCATAATGGCGAAGGGATGGATGCATTCTATGACGGACGGCAAAGCACTCGCAAGTATGATCGACGACATTGATCCCCGACCCATTTTCATCGACTCCAAAGATCTTCACTCCACTTGGTGTAATACTGCGGCCTTGGAGGAGATAGGGGTACAAGACATGCCCAACCCCGAAGGAGGAGAGATACATCGTGACGAAAATGGGAAAGCCTCGGGGCTTCTGTCTGAGTCCGCGGCAGTGACCATTGTGTGGCCTCACATCGCCAAAGTCGCGCCTATGGAGGAGAAGCTAGCGGCCATAAGGCGTGCAGTAGAGGCGTACAATGCCGCCGGTTATACAGGATTGGTCGAGATGGCAATGGACGAGAACGGGTGGGAAGCATTGCAGACATTCCGCCAGCAAGGGGTCTCTCCAATGCGCTTCGCGGTGCATTGGCTCATCACACCCCGCAAAACGGAAGCCGAGAATCTCGCACAGGTGGATCGAGCTATCGAACTCAACCGACAGTTCAATGCGGACACGAGCCCGGATTGCCGAGTAGTGGGCATCAAAGTGATTGGCGACGGCATAATCGACGGCTGCACTGCCGGGTTGACAGAGCCTTACTCGTCGAACGGGGTCTCGTGCGAGCCGATATGGTCATTAGAAGAGCTTGGCCCAGTCGTCAAGAAGGCGGATGGGGCTAGGTTGCAATGCGCCCTTCACGCGATAGGCGACAAGACAATCAGGACGGCCATCGACGCACTGGAGCAGAACGCGACGCCCGGACGCAGACACCGTATCGAGCACTTGGAGCTAGCATCTCCCGAGGACGCTGCACGGCTGGGCAGGTTGGGCATCACTGCATCGATCCAGCCCGTGCACGCGGACCCCGCCATCCTCCGCGCCTGGCCGAAGCTGCTAGGACCGGCGCGCTGCGAGCGAGCCTTCGCCTACACCGACTTCGCCCGAGGCGGCGCCGTGCTCGCCCTGGGCTCCGACGCGCCCACGGCACCGCACGCACCGCTGACCAACCTCTACACGGCGACGACGCGGCGGTCGGCACGGGAACCTACGCTGGAGGACCGGGTGAACCCTCACTTTGCGCTGGAGCTGGCGGCGGCCATCGCAGCGGGCACGGCGGGCTCGGCGCACAGCTGCTTCGCGGACGAATGGACGGGAAAGCTGGAAGCTGGCCTCTCAGCGGACTTCGCTGTGGTTGATATGGAGTGGGGTCACGAGACGCTGCTGCAGGCGAAGATTGTGCAGACGTGGTTTTTAGGGCGAAAGGTGTTCGACGCCGACTCGGCCGCGTCATCATAGACTTCGGTCGAGCGAACGGGAGCGCGCAACGTGGGGGAGCATGGCGACCAAGAAGCACACAGACCCCGACAATCCCTGAATGTTTGCTTGCTTAGTGTACTGAGTAGATTGATTGGATACCTCTCTCGTCTGCTCTCGTCTACCTTCCAGAGTTGACCAACTTTGACGAGATTCCCCGGCGACATGTAGTCTTCTCGTTTCTTTTGCCTCCTTTCTTTCGCGTGCACATGTTTGCCATGCTGAGCATACGCTTACCTACATACATATATATATGTAAGATACCGTGATCAATCACCGAGTGGCGCGGATGTCTGTGTAGCTAGACCCACCATGGACGGTGTATGTATGTGAGGTCACCTGGTACGCAGAACAGAGCCGGTCACCGCTGTTTCACCTCGCTCCCGTTCCGCTGTCATGGGACGAATATCTCCCACTCTCATAAGGCCACGGCGGGGGAATGCAACCCAGGCGCCGAGACGCTGTGATGGCATCGGGACTACACCTTGTTTGGTGCAGGGGCTTGAATCGTGATGGCAGTCCCACCATTAAGACTCCACTGCCGAGCTGCCGAGCCGAGTACAGCCACTGCCAATGGAATGGTAGAAACGATTGCGTGAGGCATGATTCGCTTACTGGCCTCGAGTTTTGTCTCGCTAGATGCGAGCTATTGTGATTACACGAGGACAAACTCGAGCTCACTTCCCATATGTAGTAAGAGGTGGCAGGTCGGTTAGTAATATGCACTCTTCCCCGTTCTCGGCGCCGGAAAGGCGAGATTTCGGTCGACGGTGGAGTAACCAACTCCGATAGGCTGCGGGATACTAATCTGATCAAGTTTCACTGCATATTGCACATGTGGGGGTTGGCTGATATCCATATAGTATTCTCCAGATAGGTAGGTATCTGAGTGAACGCTGGGCACAGCACGCCTTACCGATGTACACGCCTAAACAAGGCCAGGTAACTAACTATTTATAATCTGCCATCCGAGACATCGGGAACTTACCCGTACGGTGTACTGAGACTATCTTGACAGCAATTGTTTGCCTGGTCCCTTCAATGTCTCAAGTTCCCGCCACCCCGTTCTGATTTCTCAATATTCACACGTCTGTGCGAAGTGACTTCTATCATGTTATAATTACCGGGTATTATGTGGCCCAACGAGCCACTCACAGCGTGCCTAGTCTAGACTAAGCTGATTGCGTGCCATCGTCATCCTTTTCTCATTCCCCGTCTCCTCCGGTTCCCTCGCATAGAGAACAATGTATTCATTACCTGATGCAGTGTATAGTACCACATTAAAGGCGCGGCCAACGTCGGGTTCCTTGGCGCAGTATTGGCACACGTCCACGCGAGAGCCCAATGATAGGATGGAACCGCCTCTCCTCGTGGGTTCTGCGCGGGGTTGCGCCACTAGATCGCATGGTCGACTTCCACGGGGGGCATGGATTGTATGCAGTCTATATGCACGTTGTCGTGGGACAACACGCCCCGAGAGGGCAACAGGCATCAGAGACAACCGGCCGGACCTGAGGTGGATTACGCCTGGGACAGTATATCTTGAGCCTCCCACTATGTCCCTTGTCTTCCGCCCTTCCTCTTTCTACTCCTTTCTCTCTTTCTTTCTTCTCTTCCTTCACTCCCCCCTCTCTCTCTTTTTGATTACTTCATCGGCATAATCTACTGCCTGACTTCGTACGTACTTGAATGGGGACAGAAGATCAACCTATCGTCGAGGAGTCGACTGAACCTCCTATATGTGGCTTATCTCGTACTTCCGATGCCACATCCTCAGCAACCAAGCTGAGACCTGACGACGCGGATGGTATCCGTGTTCCTCACGCCTTACCTATCGACCAGTTAGAGCAACTCCTCGAGACAGACGCGACCAATGGCCTCTCTCATACCGAGGCTGCTCGTCGCCTGGCCGAGTATGGCCCTAACAAGGTTAAGGCAGCTAAAGGGCTTTCCGCCTGGAAGATTCTCCTGAGGCAGGTCTCCAATAGCTTGACTGTTGTTCTTATCCTCGTCATGGCTCTATCTTTTGCTATCCATGACTACGCCGAGGGCGGCGTTATCACGGCCGTCATCGTGCTCAACATTGTAGTTGGGTAAGCACACTTTCTGATTTCAGAGAACTGAATAATCATGAGGAATCCTAGCTGACACTTGCCTTTATATCTTTCCCCCAGACTTGTTCAGGACTACCGTGCCGAGAAGACCATTGAAGGTCTCCAGGCCCTGTCCGCTCCCAGCTGCAAGGTTATTAGGTCCCAAGTGGCCATGACTACCAAAGCTGAGCAGCTTGTCAAGGGTGACCTTGTCATGCTCAATGTAGGCGACATCGTTCCCGCCGATCTTCGCTTAGTGTCTGGGCTCAACTTGTCTACCGATGAAGCACTCCTTACTGGTGAATCTGTACCCATTAGCAAGCATTCGGATGTTGTGTTATCTGATGCGGACATCCCTCTCGGTGACCGCGTGAACATGGTATACTCCGCGAGCACCATCACACGCGGCCGCGGGACGGGTATTGTAACAGCTACCGGTATGAACACGGAAGTAGGTCGGATTGCCGAGCTGCTGCGAGCAAACTCCCAACCGAAAGGTGAAGATTTATCTTGGTTCGCATCATATTGGCTGCGCGTGAAGATGGGAGCCCGAAGCATTTTAGGCCTAGACGGGACTCCCCTGCAAGTGAAGCTAAGCAAGTTTGCTTTGCTTCTCTTCGCGCTGGCCATACTCCTTGCCATTATCGTCTTCTCGGCAAATCGCTTCCAAATTGATGGCGATGTTCTCATCTATGGTATCTGTGTTGGCGTTGCCGTCATTCCCGAGTCTCTTATCGCCGTTCTCACTATTAGCATGGCTGTCGGAACGAAGGCGATGGCCAAGGGCAACGTCATTGTGCGGAAGCTCTCGGTCCTTGAGGCCGTCGGCGGGGTGACCAATATTTGTTCCGACAAGACCGGAACTCTAACACAAGGCAAGATGATTACTAGAAAAATCTGGCTTCGAGATGGCTCTGTTGCTTCAGTTGAAGGCTGCACACACCCTTTCGATCCTGCTAGTGGAAAAGTTATCTGGAAAGATGACACATCCCCCTCCCCAAATATTCCATCCTCGATATCTAAGCTACCTTCTAGTGCGAGGAGATTTGTAGAGTGCATCTCTCTTTGCAACAATGCGACTGTGTCTGATGGTAAGGTAATCTCAGGAGACGACACAATCGAGACCTCTACCACTTCCACCACTATCGTCTCAGATTGGACGGCTGTAGGAGAGCCAACAGAGATTGCTCTTCAAGTATTCGCAATGAGATTCGATGTGAGCAAGGCTACCATCTCGCAAGTAAACAATTCAGTTCTCATTACGGAACACCCCTTTGATTCTTCCTGTAAGCGTATGACGGTTGTTTACGCCAGGCCCTCCGGGGAGGTCGATGTCTACACCAAAGGCGCCCTGGAAGCAATTATGCCACTTCTAGACGCGTCAGATGATGTTAAAGCCGAGTTCACAGCCGAGGCAGAGTCTCTCGCCGCCGAAGGCCTCCGTGTGCTCTGCATTGCCCACAAAACCGTTCCGAAAAGCGATGGCCTCAAGACCGACCGTGCAGCCGCGGAGAGCGGGTTGACACCCCTTGGCCTAGCCGGCCTGTACGATCCTCCTCGCTCGGAAACCGCTGGCGCCGTCCAAAAGTGCAAGATTGCGGGCATCTCGGTTCATATGTTGACGGGTGACCACATCAAAACCGCCACGGCTATCGCGCACGAGGTCGGCATTCTAGGCCCCGACCTCACCGCTTCCGAGGCCGCCAACGCAATCATGCCTGCTTCTGCGTTTGATGCTCTCAGCGACGCAGAAATCGATGCTTTGGACAAGCTTCCGCTAGTCCTTGCTCGCTGTAGTCCATCCACGAAAGTGCGAATGGTCGAAGCGATGCACCGTCGGGGAGCTTACTGTGTGATGACCGGAGACGGCGTCAACGACTCTCCCGCCCTAAAGAAGGCCGATGTTGGTATTGCCATGGGTCTCAACGGTAGTGATGTAGCGAAAGAAGCCGCAGACATGGTGCTGACTGATGATAATTTCGCATCCATCGTCACCGCAGTTGAAGAGGGACGCAGGCTTTTCGACAACATCCAGAAGGTAAGATACAGTAGCTGTATCTATACTCCGCGTACGCTAACCGTGACACCAGTTTATCCTTCACCTTCTCATATCTAACATCGCCCAAGTCTTGCTACTCCTCATCGGCCTGGCCTACAAGGACAAAGACCAACAATCCGTCTTTCCGCTGTCTCCAATTGAGATCCTCTGGGCCAACCTAATCACATCGTCCTTCTTAGCGCTCGGCCTCGGACTCGAGGAAGCGCAGCCAGACATCATGCTACGACCACCCCACAACCTCAAGATAGGCGTGTTCACGAAGGAGATCATCCTCGACAAGTTTGCGTACGGGTTCTTCATGGGATCGCTATGCATCTTCGCCTTCGCCTTCGTGTCCTACGGGCCGAAAGAGTGGACCGTGTCCCTGATGAGCTCGACGGACTGCAACCAGGGGTACACAGCTATGTGCGACCCTGTGTACCGCGCGCGTGCGACGACGTTTGCCACACTCAGCTTCCTGCTACTTTTCACGGCCTGGGAGGTCAAGCATTTCACCCGCTCGCTCTTTAACATGTACCCGGAGGAGTTCAGCGGTCCGTTCTCCGTCGTGCGCACCGTGCTGCGCAACCGTTTTCTCTTCTGGGCTGTCGTTGCGGGCTTCCTTGTCACATTTCCCGTCATTTACATCCCCGTCGTCAATCGTGTTGTCTTTAAGCATACAGCCATCGACTGGGAATGGGGAGTCGTCGCTGCTGCTGTGGTCGCGTATATCGCGCTCGTCGAGACCTGGAAGGCTGGGAAGAGGCGGTTGTTCTACAACAAGACGCGGCTTTCGTCGTCGCCGTCGTCTTCTGTTTGAGAAAGCAAGTAAAGTTGGTCTGAACTCGTCAAGGTGAGATGACGTGTTTTATACCGTCCACTCGTTAGGCTGAACTCTTTATGGAATACTTTTCACTGGTACCCAAGTAACTCAGAATGTATCCATAGCTGGGAAACACGGTATTGGAAACCTCCTTGCCGCGTGCCATGTTGCAGCACTTCTAGTATCTCAAATTCAAACATGGTAGCTGCATAAAAAAATCAATGTGCTCGGGGGAAAATCCATTTTAATGCTTGCAGTTGTCATGTTCACCCCCACCAGGTCCGGAGGTTCGGCGCCGTGTGGGGCCTAGTAGCTCGCATATGTTCAGCCTACTTTAAGGAGAGGGGGAAAATCCCTCATAATCAGAGGTTATTAGCAAGCTTGAACTCCGTAGTTTCAAAGATCTAAGAGCATATTCGAAATCGGTCATTTCCACTCGCAACTCAAAGTGATATTATTTATAGTAATGATGGAAACATAAGTTTCATTCTGTGAGAAGACCACACATTCCCCTGTCTTTTAAATTTCAACATGTCCTAAGATAAAATTAGACCACCCAATGCACTTCTGTAGAGATAGCCTGTGCCGTCGATAGCAGACCTCAAGATGACACGTTCGATCTTGCCCGTCTATCTTGTGAAAGCCGCCATTTATTACACGGCATAGCCCCAGGTAGGGAGATGCAACTACCCGCCTACCAGGGCTTGGTTGGTAATATCGTGACACCAATCTGCAAATCGGTGTTTAAGCTACAGTTCGGGGTTTAAAATAATTCCGCTACCCGTGTTTGCTAAATGCTACGAAACGAACCTGAATTATCTAGGCAAATAAACGCGAAGATATTCGTGTATATATAGACCTAAGTTCGCCGCGAAGGGCAGAAGGAGAACGCAGACTTGTATGCTTCCCTGATGCACAAGAATATTATCGCAATATTGAATATCCTTTCTAAGCCCTAGATACTAGCCCTTGTGACACCATTATATTAAATTTGCTACACCCCGTAGATATATCACAGAAACCATGGTCGCCCTATCATAAAGAAAGATCCACTAGAGACTTATACTCCACAAGGTTCCATGAAGACAAGGTCATAAAGGGCTGGGGCTGCTTCGGCCCAGAACTCCAGTATGTATATAATCATATGAGCAGCTGGCCTAGACCGAGGCTTTCACTTATAAACCCTGGGTCGCCGCCTGGCTGAAGGGGAGAACCGGATCTTCATGGATCCGTTGAAGTCCTGGATGATCATTGCGATTCGGGGTTCTTCTGGGGGCCCTCAAGTCCTTGCTGCATATTATGACACATGAGTCTTCGCAAGAGCCTCAAGTCGGCTCTATTGTGGCGTCCGACGGTGGCCACTCTCTCGGACCTTTTTGTCTCCGTGTTCGCTGGCGCTTACAGCTATTAATTATTATCAGCAACCAAGATGAAGAAAAGAGAAGATCTCATGGCAATTTTCGATTTCTAAGCCCCCTTTTCTGCACATTGCTTCGCAGCCAATCATATTAGCATAATATGTAAGATAAGACATCCCCTACTACGTAGCCTGATCATTTAGAAGCCGACAGCTAAGATTAGAACCTCGAGCACTACTAAAGGCGCGAGGTAAAGCTTTTAGCAAATGGCCTCTAGGAATAGGTTCTTGTCTTTCTCTTTTGGAGGTTGATTATTTGTAGAACCTGATCTAGAAAATTCTTGCCAATTGTTCAGAGCGTTGTTGAGGTATGATAGAGACGGTTTATCTACTTTGCAAAGGGGTAAGCGCCTCAAAGTCTCAGCATAAGCCTCTCATATCATCTCTGCGCCAAAATTCCTGGGGGATGCAATTCTTGGTTGTACAGTTGAATACGAGCTCCTCGCCCTTATCTTTTGGCCATACGCTCTCCGTCTGCATAACATTATTTCCAGGCAGGCTGACGGCTATCAAAATAAAAAACAGCGGTGATCCTAGCTAAATGCATGATTAGAATCCTCTAGTAAGGTTAGATACATCTTTTAATATGAAACGGTACAGAGAAGGTATACTGCATAAGAGGGGGCGACTCCCTCGCTACGGTCCTGACAGTCCCTCAAAAAGAAAAATTGATGTATTCTTATCTATGAAATTTGACCAATATACAAGCTAGTATCATGAATTACTCAGTTTTGTACCCTCACCAGCAAGATCCGCACGATGGATCAGATGTTTACGCTCAACCTCGACCTCATGTTGGATCGTACGAGCATTTCAAAGCAGACGAATCTTTCTTGCGTTCTTCTCCTACTCAACAGCCTCGACGTTCTACTTCCCGGCCGCGTCCCCTACCCCAGCAGGATGGACAATCCTGGGGCAAGCCAGCCGTTAAAAAGAGGATCCAGCCAACACATTTGCTCGCAGCTATCGCATCGCTCATCTCGCTTGCACTCAGCATAATCGCAATTGAAAATGAAGATCTCTCATGGTTTCTGGGCCAGGATGCGAACCAGTTAATTGTCATTGGCTTCCTCCTCAGCATTATGAATATTTGCCTTAGCATGGTCCTTCCCATGTCTCTATTGTTGCTCGAGGCTCGCTTTGGACAGTCTAAGATCCAAAACTACGATGGAATTCTCCGCAACCAGATTCTAGGCTCCAGACTTAGCTTCCAATGGCGCCTGCTGTTGAGTTTCATCGTGGCTCTTCCCATTGGGCTAAGCATTTTATATAAAAGATTTATTGGTGGCCAAAGTGCGAAGTTGGTTACTGCAGATATGTTTGGCTTCAACGATTCATACTATGGCATGTTCGCGCCCCCGGGAGTCCAACATATCGGTCAACAAACAGGTGTCTCGATTTTTTTCAATGCGACTTTGCCGTTCGCTGTGTCAATTCCATTGTCAAGTGTACCAATTGGAGAAGAGCCTTCCCTTCCAATGGAACCACAGCCCTTTGGATATAACATCCTTTTACTCAGCGACGAAAGCGCCGCCGTCTTGGATATGCCCCATAACGATTATGTTTCATCAATCCAGTCGATGCTTGCCCCTGGAGAACTATGGAACATGACGGCGCCGGTTCTCGGCACTATAGCAGCCTTCGATCATACCAAAGATGAGAACCTAAAGGCATGGAACAAAACATTTATGGATCGTTGCTTAGCCAGCGAAGAAGGCAAGACTACTTACTCTCACCAGACATTGATGAATGACTGGGCTATCTATTTAATTGACGATGAAGTCAACCAGACATTCCAATATATAGGAGTAGCACCAGACTTCGGTATCAACAAGCCAAGTCCCTGCTCCAACTTTTCTCACTATGCCCAACTATACAGTTTGACCCGGCAACAATGCAAAGGCACCTGGTCAATCTCCAGGGGCAACATCCAACTTAGCGGCGGTTCCTGCAATAACTCTACTCCACTGTCCCTAAACCACCAGGTCATAATTGCCGTCAATCACCTGGCCCTGCCTTTCTGGTACATGCAATCTTTGATGGAATTATTAGGGCCATTAGCAACCATCGCTAATCAGTCAATTTGGGCTCGACCTTACTACGCGACTGTCACCTCGGTGATGCTATGGTCTCGTATAACGGCCCTTAATGGTGCAGCCAAAGACGGGAAAGCAGGAGACGAAATGACTAGCGTAATATTCAATGACCAAAAGTTGACTTACGAAGCAGTCGGTTTGATATATCCTGTGCCGAATGAGCTGATATATTACATTCGACCAACGCTGCTCAAGTCAAGGTTTCTTTATTTTATATTAGCCTTACAACCGATCTTGTTACTCATCGCCCTTGGCTTCATATTTGCATTCCGATCTGTTCCTATCGGCAAGGGGTTTGGATTGATAGCGATTCTCGCCGGTATCAATCACAGAACTCTTAGTAGTCTACGAGGAGCGGCGTTTTCTGGAGAGCTGACCGAGGATTTGAAGCTGATAGCAAGACCGCTTCACGATGATTCGAAAGCGAGAGTCGAATATTCGATCGTCTCAAACACCGAAAATTGGTCTGAGATGGAGAAGGTTATGCGGGGTGTCACATATCACTGATCAAGATTAAACATTCGTATGATAGCTTCTGCGGGATATCAATCAGTCCTCATATTGAGTTGCTGAAACTACAGTAATCTCGTGCAAATAATTGCTTGAAGTCTATTATCTAGTTGTCAGTTCTGCAAGTTATAGACAAATCATCTGCTTGTAATATCTTGCCTTTTTCGCAACAACGACGTCTTCCCGTCAATAAGAAAACAATAGGCCTCTTATTTATGAATTTTTAACAGGCTGCGCAACGTACATAGCAAAGGATGCTCCCATGTTTCAGATAAAAATCGGGACCTTTTTTTTTAATCCGCCAAGCAAACATCGAGAAACCGGCGCATGAGCGAGGTAAGTATCACACAGCAAGGACTAGCCTAGAAGCCAGCAACTATTGGCCGGTGAGGATCACGGGACTACAGCTGCCTGCAGGAGAGGCCTAGATCACCCAAATAGATTTGCCAGCCCGGAAAACGTGTGCATGAGGTTACATTGATGACAGCAAAGGGAACTAAGCGCCCTTGTCTTTGAGGATGAGCCCTTGCCATAACAAGGGCAGTTAGCCACACCTCCACCGTGAGTAACTATTGTGAGCGCCTTCGTGCCTAGTACAGGATTCAATATTGCTACATACCATGTCATCTCTAAGAAGGGGCATCCTACAACACGCTGAGTTTTCACCTTACTTTTCATTGATCCTCCTCCCCCATTATGTTTTCTAAGCTGCGTTCTAATTGACCAGGTAATTCCATATTGAATCTATCAATACTTGGTGGTCTTGGATGCGTAAAAGGCCTGATTACCCTCCTTAGCCGGGCTCAGGGGCAGGTAAGTCCACCCGAGTTGGTTTAATTCATATCATTAAAAGTTGATTCTGTGGGTTGCACCGAGCTTCTTCGTCTCTTCCAGGCGTGAAAACAGATAAATTGAGTGCCGGTTAAGGCTTAATGGTACCTAAGTCAGGTTTTCTTCTTCAAAACTATTAACGTTGTCCAGTCTCGGGAATGCCTACATGACTAGATGTCCAAACCCAATCAAATAGATTAACTCAAGGGTCACACCGACATCTTCATCAAAAACCTTTTTTATGTGCCACAGAGCGTTCTTTTCCATTAGTCTTTCCAGCACAGGTCATATCGGTCTCAATCTACATACATAACCGCCAAGTTTTTTCTGCCACATGGTAATGCGATTCCCGTATCAGTTGCCCGTGCCAGGTAGGCGAACATAGTTACTGCCTCACAATTACCTGACTAATTTCCAGGTGTATACTCTCACAACTAGAATCCGACAACTTGCTGATCGGGTCAACGAATTGATGCATCAATGCCTAGAAATTTCCCTTCTGTCAGTTCTCCTGTTGATCATCCTTGGTGCCCTCACTGCCACCATTACCGTCACATTCCTCATGGTCTCGCTTATCTAGGCGCTGTACAAGATTGGACTTCGCAAGATGCTCAGGCGAAGACTCTTTGGTCCTCTGCCGCCACTCTTCTAGCTCTCTCGTTGCTCTGATGCCGCATGTGTCGGCCTGGTCGGACAGCCAACCCACTGTTCAGGAAATAGTCAGCAAAAAGTATCCCATTCCAGTTTACTTGAACCATATAAATCATTGTATTCATCTCAAATTGCCGAGATCGACGGGGAAAGTAATGCAGTGCGTGAGGCTACTTACTGATGCCAGCACCTAATGGTACCATCATCTCCTTCAAACAAGTTGTGATGGACTCGCGAAAGCCAAGATTACAGCCTTCATGCGACATATGGGGCATCCATTCTTTCCCAATATAAGGAATTGTCTTAACACTGTCAAGACTATTCTTCAGGGTTTCAATACTGCCTGTAAACTTCTCAGGCTCTGGGACAGGAAAGAGACCCGCCTTCGTAAGTGCAGGAATAGCTGAGCCTAGCATCATAATCTCACACGCCTGGCTATCTTTTCCGACTTTGCAATACGTGTCGTGCTGGTTTTGTTCTCCGGATGAGAGGACCTCAATGGGTGCCTTGACAGCATCGAGGATCTTTGCAACCGTAGAGGCACGAGTCTCGATAATGACCTCTATTATCTGACGTTAGTTTCTATCATTATTAGTAACCATGATGAATATGGGTCCTACCGAGAAGATCATGAGGCATTAGCATATCCTCCAAAGGCTTTCCGGCGATATTTACAATCTTGCCATTACCATCGATTTTGGCGCTCACGATAAGGGCGTCAACAGTTTCTCGGTATAGCTTTAGCTCGCCGAAAGTCCAGGCAACACTACCAAACCTCAAGAGTTAGTACTTTGCAGCCTGTGAAGATCCTAACAACGTTCTAGGGCCCACAGAGATGGTGTGCCCGAAATCCGTAGAAAGGGGGGCGTAGAAAAGAAAAAGAGACACACTAGAGAGCCTTGTGGCATTCAACATAACAGTCAACCTCGGCCACAAAGTTGGTCAAGCTCGCAACCCATTGTCTGGCCCAAGGATACAAGATATGGGTACACTTGTATTGGCACGCGCTCTTGGCAAGCTCAAACATCTGATCAAGAGTAGGCTCTTTAGGAACATGTTTGAAATCGTAATGGATGATGCGAAAGAGTACACCAATTGCCTCTGGGTCGCCAGTAAGCTTCATAGTTCTGGACTGATCTTGCTTGTTGTTGACACGGGCAAATTCAGCGTGTCGATACAACATGGTACGCCAGGTAGGAGAGGCACAAGCCAGAGCAGATGCGCAAACGCTATAGATGGTGTGTTCGCCATTAGACTTGGGAATGACAACCTCTAAATCGGCATCTCGATGGAAGCTAGTAGCTGAAATCTCAGATGCGGTATCTGTCTCAGGGATTGGAGTCAGGGCGCGAGGCGTGGTAGGCGTTAGCTCTGAGATCTCTGTAGTCTCAACAGGAGATGTCGATTCCTGAACAGACGTCATAGCTGAATACACAACTGCGATTGTTTGAAGGTAAGAATCTGCTTACCAGTCAGCAAGAACCGTTAATAGCAACCATAGCGTAGGGCTTGTTCATATCCTAGGCGAGGGGAAGGTTGGTTGTATGATATTGGGAACTTGATAAGACATGGTCCTCAGGGATGGATGGAATGGCGCGGGACACTGAAATAAATATAATAGACAGACATCGAGTGCAGCTCTTCTGACGCCGATCACGTAACTTGAAAGGAACTAACTTAGAGACCCAACTTGGAGTTGGTAATGAACCTATGGGTGCTTAAACCAGAAGTGTGAGCAGGCCGTCAACTTTGGCTATCTGCCGATGATGCTGCCGATGATACGCCCTGTCTGCAACAATAAAGGAGAGGGTAGTGCAATGTGTTCAGAAAGAATTGGGTCGAGGGATTCTAAGGTTGTTGTGGAGAGTAGGGTATAGAAATAAGGGAGGAGGGGGAAGTGTCTTCGTACTATGAATGTAGGCACAGCCAACCAAAACAAGCAAGCGAAGAGGAATACAAAATTTTGCGTGTGTTTGGAGCTTCGATACTGTTACACACATACCTAGGTACCTTCTTCAGAAACAGCAGTCTTATAGCTGCACACAAATGTTGCAAGGACAACAAGTGTTTGTTATAACGTCGAAATGTGTCTGGCTGCGTAGGCTTGTCTGGGTTTGGATGCTTGTGAAAGAGAGAAGGTCTTTATTATTGTGTGTTTTGAACAAGTCTGACGATGAAGATGGGTAAAGACGTGCCCTGGGCTGTGAGATGGGTAGAAGGGTCACAAGCATCAGGAGGCAGGCACCTACATGTGCAGCACCTGCCCACATGCTTTGGATGATCCAGGATAACGTTGGCACGGGTACCTGCATGTATCTTTTTTAGACTGCCTCAAGGAAGTAGGTACATTGTATATAAAATAAGGAAAGAACAACTGATTATCTAATCTACCTAAGCAGACACAGGTTAATATATCACCCTTGCATTAGGTACCCAGGTACTATCACAAGCTAAATTCTATAGAGTACCTACATGTAATATTTATTTATCTCACAAAAGCAAGGAAGGCGTTCATGGCTCCCTTAATACACATCTTTAGTTCAAATTATTGTCTCAGCTTACACTCCTATTCACCATGTGAGAATCCAAACGTTGGGTTGTGACCACAAATTGCGAGTTATATTTGTTGAGATGTGAATCCGGTAGGCATGTGAATTAGGAACTAAAGAGTCTGATAAGTAGAAGGCAGGTGTTACAAGGACTGACGCAAGGTACTAGAATTGATTCCACAAGGTCATATCATAGAAGCGGCAGACTGCAGATTCAGCTACCCCTGTTTGCCTGACCACGAAAACAGGTAATACAAAACCAGTCAAGATGGCCTCTTGGATCGTCATAATGACCTATTATAATTAGAATGTCCTCCCAAGCTCAAGACTTCCAGCCCTAGTTACAGTAAACCGAACTAAATACTACATATGAGAGTGTGTAAGTAGATAGGAACAAATACATAGCCAGACGTGTTATGCTAGCCGGCGCTAAACATTAACATTGTTCACTTCATCTTGTCAGGTTCCTAGGCCTCTCTCTGTTATGCATATGCGCCTTCATGATTGCCTTATTCAGACGGTTCTGGAGCCTAACTGTAATGCGACGTATTTGGCTGTAGTGGGTAGCGACAGATGTGCAGTAATTCTAAAGAAATTGATTCGCTTGTCTATCCCGAAAGCCTTCCACCAGATGTATCATACAAAAAAATCCAGACGCAAACACATAGAAAATGCCTACAACCTCCCTGGAAAATGAGGGTGAAAACTTCCTATAACTGATTAGGAAACCAAAAAACAGATTCGTTGTGCGTGTTTAATCAGCCCCCTCGGTGAATACAAAGGTCGCCGCTTCGCGATTGCTGGTATCCGAAAGCCGCCCACCTGAACTGACTACACTTCTCAAGCTTTTTCTATGCGTCCTCTGCCTCGCCTAAAAGCCGAGCTATCAGAACATAGACGAATATCACTCCACCCATGACCAGAAGCCGGTTACGGCTTAGCCACCCTGTGCCAGCATCTCTTTGCTGAACCACCGTGTCGACTACAGTCTGGGTCTGGCCTCCCCTGCTTGTTGTCCCCAGTGCTGGTCCGCACGAGCTGCGGATTTGCTCTCCGGTAGCTGGGTTGATGTTCTTCTCGGTTATCCACCTCCAGTTCTCCTTATCTACGTCAGACCACTCGGATCGGAACTTGGCCCCCCCGTCACCGGCCTTGACGTTGCCCTTCTGCGCCGGGTTTTTGACATGTGAGCCGCCACCTGTTGAATTCCACCACCGTGACCGCTCAGCATACATCCTGCGCTCCCGTGCTGTGGCCGAGACCGAGCCAGTTGTCATCTCCTCTGATGTCATGAATGACAACAGACCAATCAAAATGGTTGACACTTCCCATGCTGGGTTGAAGGACTTTGGGTGGAAGTCAGAAATAGAGAGACAGAGTCTAGTCGAGGGTTGGAAGCGGCCGGACGGTGTGTGCATTCGAATGGCTGGAGGGGCAAAGGGGTAGTTGGGTGGAAAGATCAAGGTCCCCCAGTATTGCCCGCCATAGTATGGAGTGTCTTCGGGTCCTGTGATAATATAGTGCCACCTGGGCTTTGTTAGGACAAAGGCAAGCGCATTGGGGATTTGCATGTGGCACATACTCTAGAATGTTGGTCTCAGAAGGGTGAGCTGATATGTAGGGCGGTGGGTTTTCGGAGATGGTCTTGTATTCACGCGCCAACTAAGTAAGCAGGAATACTGTTAGCCGACAGATGCATAGTACATTGCAGAGAAGGCCAGAGAAGACAAGACATACGCGCTTGGTCGCCTGTTTGCTAGCCATCGGACTTGATTCCTTTATTCCTTTTAAACGATATCAAAGATCCGTGGATGGATCACAATCACCGTAAATGAAATCTGTCCCTTGGCGGGAAGGGAGGCGGTGCAAGACCTGCAACAGCGGCCTTGGCTAGAATCGAGGGTACGGGAGGCGTGATGAGCAGCGTCGAGTGATTGACGATGATAGATGAGGCGGCTATAGTCGTCGGCGATGACCTAATGTGTAGTAGGGAGAGGAGGGGAGTCTCGTGGCATGCAGCGTAGTACTATGGAGCGTAGGGTCGGCACGATTTGGAAAGCAATAAGGCTGTTCCCTGTCGGCCATGAATCAAGAGTGGATCCGAAAAGAAACCTTCGGGTGTTGGGGCCTGACTTACTCTAGTTATTGCCTGACCTGGCTGTGGCCCACTGTGCAAATAGTAAGTCTCATACTCCACTAATCTGGTTTGCGGACGCATGTACTTTAGCGGCGACAGGGGGCAAAGCCTGGGGTCAAGGGTGTCTTACCAGTACCCGACTAGTGGTAATCACCAGCCACAAAGCATCCACTACCGGTACCTGAAGTAGCCACCACAAGGACCCCTAGGGCTAAATCGACGGTGAGCTGATTAGCTAACTGATTACCTGATTTATCGAGAGCTTCCTCAGCTCGCGTGAGTAACTTGTACTATCTTTGATACACGACGGCCTGTTCACATCTGGGTTAGACGAACCCTCCATTAGCTGCTATGGCTCGGGCTTCCTCTCCCGGAGACGACGATGCAAGCTGTGCCCGTCCTCCCGTCGGTCGTCGGTACACCAATTGCTAACCAGACTACGTTCCCAGGTCTTCGAGGGCTTGCTCAAGAGAGAGGCTAGCTCGGTAGAGCAACGAGCAGTCCCAGAAAGGACACATCCTCACGAGAACGAATCAGCCCAGCGGCTAGCCCAGCTGGTTAGCATGTCTTGACAGTCGCTCTACCGGTCTGCACTTGCTGACTCTATAGCTCTCGCAAAACCAAACCCTACCCGTCACCATTTCGTCCATTCAGATCCACGGCGCCAAGAACACCCGAAAGTCGTTCCTTAACCCTCTCTTCCAGCCCCTGGTGGAGGACAGTCGCAATGCTGACTATACCCTGGCCAACCTCTTGAAAGAGGTTGGTGGCACTGTCGCGACGTTGGAGAAATTCGGTATGGCGACGACGACGATCGCATCCCTCGTGACAGCAGACGCATGCTGACCTTCCTGTCTCAAGACATCTTCCACCCCCAAATCGATGTACACCTCTCTCAGCCCCCTCATCTCGACCCGTCCACCTCTCCGACCGACCTTGAGGTCTCCCTTCGAGTTCGGGAGAAATCTCGGTTGATGTTGAAGACAGGCACGGATTTGGGTAATACAGAAGGGTCCGCCTATGGAACTATGCTCTTGAGGAACGTCTTTGGTGGAGCCGAATTCTTGTCCGTGAATGCTTCCGCAGGCACGAGGACCAGGTCGGCGTATAGCGCTGAATTCTCCACTCCAATAAATAGCAATCCCAACCTGAGGCTCAGCATAGATGGACTGGCCAGTAGTACTCACAAGCCGTGGGCAAGTCATGAGGAGCTCCTCAAAGGCGGTGGGCTCAGGCTGAACTGGGCAAAGGAGAATGGTGACCGGTATCAAGTGGGCTATTCTGGCACATGGAGGCAGTTGACCGGTCTGGCCGGCACAGCAAGCCCTACCGTACGTAGCGACGCTGGAGACTCGGTCAAAAGCGCCGTTACATACCTTTTCCAACGAGAGCGGAGAGACAACCCAATGCTGCCGCAAAACGGCTACATGGTGAAAACAAGTACTGAGCTTGCTGGATGGGGTCCGCTAAAGGGAGACGTAGGCTTCTCTAAAAGTGAAATGGAGGTTGCGGGCGCCGTGCCAATCCCCATACCGGGATTAAAAGGGTCCTCTGGTTTGTCTATCGGGTGCGGACTCCGAGCTGGAATGCTGTATCCTCTACCCCTATCCTTCGGCCTCAACGGGGCTTCTCCTAGTCGACTTAACGACCGGTTCACTCTGGGTGGCCCTACAGATGTCCGCGGCTTTTCTCTAGGTGGCCTGGGCCCGAGAGACGGCGCCGACGCTCTTGGAGGGGATGTTTTCGCTGCCGGCAGCGTGAACATGCTCATCCCTTTGCCTGGAGTTGGCCCCGACTCACCGTTCCGAATCCAGCTGTTCGCCAATGGTGGTAGATCGGTAGCGATGAGGAACAAGACGAAGAGCAACGATACCGCCTCTGGGCAGCGTATGACCGCTAGTTCAGTCTTGAACAGTATGTTGTCCGCCACGAAAGAGGTCGGCACCGGCTTGCCCAGCATATCCGCCGGCGTGGGCCTGGTCTACGCACATCCTGTTGCAAGATTCGAGCTTAACTTTAGCTTGCCCCTCGTCACACGTCTCGGCGAAGAGAGCAGAAAAGGCTTACAAGTCGGCGTCGGCATCAACTTCCTATAATCCCACCTCGATCTACCTGCGCACGTCCGTATTCCGACTGCAAAGCGGAGTATTAGTGGGTGCCGTACGTACATACACGATGCAAAAATTATAGATGAATATAGTCACAATTATACCCACACTCTAGTTCATACTTCAATAATCACTTCACGCAAGATCTGCAACCAGACTTCCGTGCGACTAATTTAGTATCACTGCGGGAAGAGACACACAAGTCTTATAACATCGTGCGTATTGTACAGCGACCAGCAATGTAACCCCTACCGTTCATGCGTATCACACCGTTGTGTGAGCCGGAACTACCGAGCCATATGATCACTGAATTGAACCGTCCCGTCCATAACCATCCGTCTATTTGGCTAGCCAATTTCATCAGCATTTCACTCCATTGCTACGCCTACTGTTCTCAGCATCATGGATGGATCTTAAGATGATATGGCATTGGCACAGGCTGTATTATTTCCTCCTCAATACTAGGCAAGACTACTTTGTCTCGAGCCTCTTGCGATTTGGTGCGCTTATCTCCAGCCGAGACTTCTTCATCGTCTGTTTCTTCGATCTTTATTGATGGGGACCGTGAACTGTCGTCGGAACTACGTGTATGTCCGACTCGATTAAGGAATTCGCGGTGTGCGTCTCGAACTTGTTCCAACTTAACGTCGAGATCTTTTTTTAAGTCTTCCAATGCTATGATTGCATGCATATGCTCTTTGGTATCGTTGGGTACTGTCAGGAGCCACTTTTCCATGTCGACCCTCTTCTTCCTCATATCACTCGTTTCCTTGATGCGTTTCATAAGATCGGCACTGGGCTGTGGGTTGTCCTCCTCGGACTCAGGGGACGAGCGTTCGGAGCGAGATTCAGAGGGACGAAACCCGGAGGAATAGGATTCAGAAAACCGCCGCCTCTTGGCCACAGGTATTTTCAGCTTGCTATCAGGCTTTTGCTTGACGTTCGTGGCGTGCGATATCGTGGTGGCGTATAGATAGACGAGACCATGTTTCCTGAAAAGATTCACCTGATAGTCACACAGGAGATCGGCCCAGTAGCCAAGATGATCCCTAGGGGTCAGGGACGGATTGCGCCCTCGCTGTCGGTGGTAGTCGCGGCGGGCATCTAGGAGGCCCAAGAACAGACGTCGTGCGGCAGTCTCTTCGATGCCGCTCTCTATGCCAACGCATTGCCAGAAGGGAAGGTTGAGAGCCAGGTTGAGAGGGGCCGCCCATAAATATCGGTGTTTCCAGGCGGCTGAAATAAGTCTTTGAATACTCATCATCATAACTTCCTTATTGGCTCTGATACGAGGAGGGCCTGGAGGCTGGCCAGCATGCAGCATGGGGATCTGGGCGGGGAGCGCGAAACCCTCGAGTTTCTTCAATTGCAAGAAATCTGATGCGATTAGCATGATGCATAGAATATTAGCAATGACGGATGCAAGATATACCAAAGGTGATTTAAGGGTGACATGCTATTGGCTACAGTAATGAATAATCTCCCTGCCATGGCTGATCGAGCATGAGAATTCCCTCTAGAACTCGGATTATCGAGGGAACAGGCAATTCCATTAAGGTTTAGCCATAACTGTCAAAACCCAACACCTTCCTTAGTGCTTGGGCTCAGAAAGTGATGAGAACTGTTTATTAGCAAGGAGGCGTAGCCTAGATCCACCTTATGTAAAGCTTGCTTGTTGTTTCCCTATTTAGCTACCTAACTTCTTCCGCGAGGTCGGGCTGGGGGAATCGCGTTCGCCAGATGTCTGAGCCATAGCATCGTGTGAGTTACATAATGGAGATGTTGCTGTAGATGTAAATAGTCGAGAATAACATGCTAGCATGATGTAAGGCCGGACACACAGAATACCTACCAATTTCTAGTCTTCAATCCGCAATCCGCAATGAGTCGGCATGTCACACAGCAAGAACTACCAGAGACCTATCAATATAGGTACTTATATAAGATGATGATACAGCGGCTATTGGTCGGCAAGATCACGGAACACCAGCCGAGAGCTAGAGAGCTTGATCGGAGAGGAGGCAGATTGCCGACCCGAGATCTATACGTATTGAAGCAATTGTTCAAAGCCCTTGCTACACGGCGCACTGCTGATTGGGAAAACCGCCTACGTAAAGTATCACATTGATGATAGAGTTCTTTACGCGAATTAGAATTACTATTACCATTTACGTGTTAGATCCAATGAAGTACTACGTCTCCAGGTGAGTACTTAATTGTACATTTCCGACGTGAAACAATGAATCATAGGCTCAAAATTATCATTATTGTTCGGAGCCACATCTCTTGACGTTGCCGTTTTGCCAACCTCTTGAGCAACCTGTTGTAAAGTTGCAAGTATTTCAAGTTGCATGACGCACCGTAACGAGCTGAAACTAACAAGAACACGCTAAGTACCTACCTATTAGCGGAATATCCACTCACACGTGCGAGCCGAGATCTACCTCTGCCGCCACAGCAAATGGGCTCCGCGGGGTCCAGCTGAGCGAGCCGGGGGCCATCCATCTTAAGTCCGCCATCCCCGGAAAACTTACGTAGATGATTTTTTCTCAAAAAGGCAGATTCTTGGGGATTTGGCCAGTTTGATTGGCCAACAAAGTCTCACCCCGGCTCACGGCGATCACCAGGAGATAATAGACGTCCGATCGACAATAAAACCGATTGTTGTGTCACGGATGTTTGGTATGTGCGACCTTAAACATGTTCCATTATGGTGGTTTTATCTCCGTTCTAGAGTGTGGCCGTTGGCTATATAAATTCGAGGACAGGAGGTCGAAATGTCTAGTTCCAGCCCACATTGTACACGAAACACTTCAACAAACAATTCTGTCTTAGCAACAACTCGACTCTCGACTTATAACAAAATCGTAAACACCAATTCAATATGCCTCAAGTTCTCGGCAAAGAAGTCGGACCTATTGGCTTTGGCCTAATGGGATTTACCTGGCGAGCCACGCCCTGCCCCCAGGAGCAAGCTTTCGAGGCAATGCGTGCCGCGCTCAAGGACGGATGTGAGTATTAATCTGACAGTTGCACTTATGATAAATAGTTGCTGATGTGATACCAGGTAACTTCTGGAACGGCGGTGAATTCTACGGGACACCAGAATACAATAGCTTAGGTTAGTAAAATATGCAATCGTATTCAAATGACTTTGAGAGATTGCTTCGGCCTCCTATTTGCATGAGATAATCTCTAATGCCAAAAATTGCAGTACTTCTCGAGAGATACTTCGAGAAATATCCAGAGGACGCCGAAAAAGTAGTCATTTGCATCAAGGGTGGCCTGAACCCCAAGACCCATATGATGGACGCGTCACCAGAGAACACGCGGAGGACCTTAGACACATGCATTGCGCAGCTCAAGGGCCGGAAAAAGCTCAACATGTTTGAGTTCGCCAGGCGCGATCCGAACGTCCCAATGGAAGAGACCTTCAAGTTGATACAGAAGGAATACATTGACACGGGCAAGCTAGGCGGCATATCACTCTCAGAAGTGCGCGCTGAGACCATCCACGAGGCCGCGAAGCATATCAAAATAATGGCCGTGGAGCTCGAACTTTCACTGTATGTTGCTCATGCAGGAACCGCACAAAACTAGTTCGCTGAATCCTAGCTAACGTTCGTCACACTACAGCTTTTCTACTGATATTCTTGAGAACGGTGTCGCTGCTGCATGCGCCCAATACGATATTCCTATTATTGCAGTAAGTCATTTTTTGAAGGATAGAACTATCGTTTTAGATGACTAACGTAGGATTTACAGTACTCGCCGATCGGCAGGGGCATGTTAACAGGCAAGCTCAAGTCAGTCGACGACATCAAGGATGGCCTTTTCAAAAGTTTCTCGTTCCCTCGCTTCCAGCCAGGTAACTTCGAGGCGAATCTGCGGCTAGTCGAACAGGTCGAAGAGCTCGCCAAGAAGAAGAACTGCACGCCGGCTCAGCTCGCCATCAATTGGACAAGGGCGGTGTCAAAGCGTCCAGGCATGCCCAGAATCATCCCTATCCCCGGCTCTACTACGGTAGAGAGAGTGAATGAGAACAGTAAGGTGGTTGATCTCACGGATGATGAGATGGCGCAGATTGATGCCGTCTTGGCCGACTTTGAGCCAGCTGGAGGCCGCTACCACGAATCTGCTCCTATCGAGACTTAGGTATGCGAATTACTGCGCTAGAGCATCGTGCGAAATCATGTTAGTAAATGTGACAAAAAGGAGGAAAGAGAAAAAAACCTTCAGTAGCAATATATTTTATCTTCATCTGAAACGAACCCCCGACGCAACGGTTGCACTCGTGAGGTCGTAGGGTTTAAAATAATACCCCGCGGTAAATATTTATTTTCAGGGACCTAAGTCAGCTAGGTTTAGACAGGAACCCTGATTTAGCATAGTGGTAACCACGGTTCAAGATGCCTCTTTAGAGTTCCAGATCCCTGGCGTTTCCATGCTTCTGGAATGAGCAGATCCGGGGTGTTTCACAAATCCGTATGGTCGTTTGCGGTAAGCAAATGAGACTATCCAGGTACCGGGGAACCGTGACGTAGGCGAAGATCCAAGGACCCTGTGATTCCTGATGCGCTGGGTTCTCACGCATAACTTACATTGAAATTAATCCTATGCTTGCTTGACTGCCACTTGAGTATAAATCTTGTAGGCCTTCGAAGGACTAAGCAGAATGAATAGTATTACAATGAGGGAGTTGGCCTTTGTTATTAAATGGCGGGGTTGCTAGGCTGTGGCTTATTGAATGATGGCAGGGGGTAGCTTCAGCCACAGCTGTTCCAGCCAGCCAAGACATCCCAGCAAATCTGTTTGGCAATGACTAATGCAAGTGCCGTGGCCGATGAGGTCACCGCGTTTCTTGTCTTTCCCCTTTCCCCTTTCCCAGGCTGCAGGCAGGCAGCTACGGGCACACGTCGCCATTGGGCCTACCTAGGTAGATTTCTAAGCAGGTATGATGAGACATGGCTGCCAAAACTGTATACCAGACAATCTGACTGCCAGTTGTGGTGCGTGTCTGCTTTCTATTTCTGTTTCTGTTTTCGGCTGAAGGAAAAGGGTATAAGCAAGTGGGGTCCCAAGTCGAGCTGAATTAAGAAAGAAAGATACACTAGCGGCAGTAGTTAATAGCATCGGCGAAAGCAATAAAATATTTTTTTTATTCCTTGTCCCTCTCCGCTCCTTCAGACCTTCGGATCTCATCGGCCAGGTACTACAAGGTACAGCAGTACCTACTTCCCTACATTGCACTGCACATCTGCACGTATCCCCTTCTCTTTAGGTATCTATTCCGGACTCCCTTACAGCAGCTGTGCCCCTGCCGCCTCAACCATCGCAGACCCTGAAGGCAAATTATAGCCCGGACCTTGTTCGCATCTGCATCTGTTGCTTTCGTACCGGGGCAGGTACATGTACATATGCAGGCAGTTCAGTGTAGCTAGGTACATACGTACGTACTGTACTTACTTTAGGTAGCTCTGTCTCTACCGGAGTGTCAGGTACCTACAGACTGTGAACCCCCCCAAAACCAACGCTCCCCCACCTATTGGTCGATCAATTTGAGAAGCATCCATCCATTCATTCACTCAAACATCTCTATCCCCATCTCCATCTCCGTCCCTCTACCTTCTTTCCTCAGTCCGATATCACCACTCCGGCTCAACAGCCTGCAACTGTGTAATAGTCCATATCTTCAGTGCCATTGCAATCGGCCAGCTATCCATCTATCCATCCAAGAGCCATCTCCCAGCTCTCATTGCAGACCTACGTACTACTCTACCACTCTTTCTATACTCCATCCCCCTTGCATCCCAACAGCCAACAGTTTTCGGCCGTTTGACTGCCCTTCAAGCGCGCAACAGCATAGCCTGTCATCTCTATCTTTCTGCTCCCTCGTACTTACATTTGCATACCTTACCTGCTTGACTAGCATTCTCCCTTGTCAGCGAAGCAGTGTTGTAGACGCATTGGCTGGGCATGGTGCACCCATCGCTCATGACACCATTGAGCTCGGGTTGAGTCGCCAGCTTGAGGTCCTGGTTCACGGTGTGCGGTCACCGCCATAGCCGAGTCGCCTAGCTTGGATTGCCTTCAGCGCCTTCATCATCTCTGCCGCACGCCGAATCTCGAACCGGACTCAATAATATTTCGTTATCCGGCCTTTGATTTGTTAATCAGATCAACATTTTCCCTTTAGCTTTGCAAAGCAGATTTGGGTAGGCAGCCAGCCAGCAGCCTCAGCTCCGCAACGACCGCTCACACCTCGGCCGTCCCTTCTAGGTACTGGCGACGAGGTACGCGCATACACGCATTACAATCATGGCGCCGTCTCCCATAGCTCAGCCGAAGCCTGCAAGATCTGCTTCAGGCCATGCAAAGAAACAGCAATCCGCGCCGACGCCCGCCGCCGCCTCCACCTCGGTCAACAGACAACATGTCGTCCCTGCTATTCCCCTACCTTACATGAATAAACAATCTAATGGCACCAGAAACGCTACTGCTAGGTCGCCCGCCAAGCACACGCCGACTGCCTCGACTTCGTCCAATAGTTTTCCCGCTCCTTCGCTTGAGGCTGCCCTCATCTCTCATGATCCGCTTAGCTCAACCAAGAATACCGAGAACGAAGTCAAAGGTCAACATGTGGAGAAGCTCGCGCCTGTTGTCACGTCTCCCCTTGATCCCGAGCAGCAAGCCCATTCATCTCCATTGCAGGTAAACGGTGTTGGCCATGCCAATACAGAGCCCAATACTGGCGCCGGCTACGGAGCTGGAGAGACTCGAGGTAAGTCCTATCGCGACCCTTTCTCTCCGCGGAACCCTTTATTATTTTTTCGCTCACACCTGATAGGCGTAAATGGCAGCTCGCCATATACTTCTCAACCCCAATCTGCGACTTCAACGACGAAACCTGAGTTTGCGCCCTCGTTCCCAGCTCCATCCCACCCGCTACAACACCCACAGCATGTAGTCGACCGACATCACCCTGCTGCTTTTCGTGCTCCTCCGCATCATATGCACCAGCATCAGCACAGTCGCCAGATTAGTAACGGGGGTATCATGTTCGGTGGCTTCGGCTCTCATACGCCCTCTCCGATACCTCTCCCTGGTGGCTTCATGCCGCCTCCGCATCCTCATATCAATGGCGAGATTCGTGGTCATCCACCCCCCAATGGCCATCACCATACCCATTCGAATAGCAATGCCTTTCCTGCACCTATCAATACCCATTTTCAAGGAGACGTGATGCCTATGCCAGCCATGAACGGATATGGGGTAAGAACAGTGCCAACTCCTACTCCACCTGGTCACTTTGAGGCACCACCCCCCGGGGCCAGTCGCTACGGACCACCTACACCCCATAGCTTCCACGGTTCTCACACATCTGGTGAGCCTAACGGGGTTGATAATGCTGGTCTTCCTTACCCACCCAACGGTTCATTTGCTCCTCACCCGCACCGCGAGCACCCTGCCGCTCATCCGCACCCCCCTGGGCCCTTCCCTCCGTTTATACTTCCACAAGCCGTTCCACGACCATTCAACATAGCCGAAGATGATTTGATGGAGGGCGTTCGCTACATTAGAAGTCTGTTCGATAATGGAGAACTCGCTGACTGCGTTCTGGAGCTTATATATGCCAAGGGTCGCCACCATCCAGTCAAAATTAGTGGACACAAGCTCATTTTGGCTCGCAGCCCTGCATTGAAACAGCATATATTGACTGCTCGTGCAAAGGATCGAGGCTCTCACACAATCACTATGGAAATTGATGACTCGTACTTGCGGTCGGATGCCTGGTGGATGGCCGTCCAGCATTTGTATCTCCATCCACTTTTCCAACTTCCTGCTATAATCAACAATGGAGGTGACGGAATGGATTTCGCTGGCAATCCAGCTGAACGAATCAGTTTTTGCCTAGGCTATGCCGCTGCGGGCCACGTTCTCGCCATGCGTGACGTGTTCATTCGGGGCTTAGAAATTGCTGCAGGCAGCCTCACTTGGGACACGGTAGAGGTAGCCTTGGGCTTTGTGTTAGAGAACACCATTCAACGACACTTTGACCACAAGGCTGAGCCAGAGGGAGCCTTGCCCACTACATTCTTGGAATTCGGATACGGGCTCGAGACTAAGATCCTTCTGTCTGGAATTCTGAATTTCTTGATCGCCGAGTTTCCTCCTAATTTCGAACTCGACGCCTCGGTCCTGGACATCCCAAAGACAGCGAGGATCCCGATGGGCGCTGCCACTGCTACCACTTCCACACCGACACGTGCACGCTCCACCGATAGGGTAGTCCCTGCTATTGCTAGAGGCACAACACGCCAAGCCCCGAAACAGACTCGTCTATCTAGCATTAAGTTCGGCGATCTTCCTGCCGCGTACCCAGATGATGGGGTGTTCTCTTCACGCGAACCTGCAAAATGCTCATCAATCTTGTCGCGCATTTTGCTTAACCTACCATTTGATGAGCTGTGTCAGGTCTTGACATCTGGCAGCAATGGTGTTTCTGGTTGGAACACAGCTCAAGATCGGTATCACGCCGTTGTGGACGTTGTGACCGAGCGGGAAGTAAGGCGTATTCGTGCTGTAGAAGCTGTCCGCGCCGAGATTGTTCCCAACGCTCGCGAGATCCAGTCTCGTCTGTCCACACCACACCGGTATACCATTGCCGAGCCGTGGGACGTTCTGAATTGGAAAGAGGAGGTTATTCAGGATGAAACACCGCGAATTGTACGAAAATGGATCCCTCAGTTCGATGTTGCCCAACAATCGACACAGCAGCGGGCTCCACCCCCGTACGATATGCCGGACTCCATGGTCTAGTGGATGGCGTCGGGTAAGATTTGATGGGATTCATGACTGAACGAACAGAGCGTTTGCATAAGGCGCTCTAAGTAAAGATTTTCTACAGTGCATTGCATGATGGCTATTGGGCATTGGCATTTAGTTGGTTTTCGGGGGGCATCGCGTTCGGTGTTTGTTGGTGTATTCCTGCTTCTACATGGACATACTTGACTACGGTCGGCGAGCAACGGCAAGCTCTGATTGGCGGCTTCTCCCGTTTCTCGAATAACACCATAGAAAAACATTTGGCACTTGGGGGAGGAAAAGTTTTACAGAATACCATGGTCGGCATGATTCTGCAGGGACAATAGGGGATACAGGAAAACACTGAAAAGTTAGCTAGACCGTGGGAGACAGGACTGTGGTTGGCGTGAATTTTCATCGACTTCGCCCACTTAATACCCTTTTCTTCATCATGCTACTTTCTGAGGTCTTCTATAAGAGTCTCAGTCGGCTTGAAATAACAGCTGAAGTTGCGAATTCAGGGATCGAGAGGAGTTTAGGTGGTGGTGGCCAATGGTGGCGGTGTAATTGATAGCGCATAACTCATTCATGTCAGTATTTGTGTTGAAAACCGTGGTGCGTCGAGTTGTCGATATACCAAGTGGTGGCACATGAAAAGGAGGAAAGCCCGAGAGTTTCTTGAGCGGTCTGACGGGCCACGATATGCAGCCGATGCTGCGGTAGCTCTAGCCGATTCCGAATCCTATAAAAGCGGTTTTTTACCTTGTGTCCCTGTGTCATTCTTATGAAACTCGATTCGACGTAGCATAATTTAGAATTGTACATATTCTTAGGTACCTTTGAATGCATACGCACATGGTGACAACTTGCAATTTCTCAAGTCTAGAACCCACATTGCAAATTTAAATCTTGTTGGAGCCGTCGATAGGGTTGTTGATCACCTTAACTTCAGACTAATCAAGGTAATGAAAGGTGCCACTCCTGCAAGGAAGATCAAGGTTAGGATACTAGGTATCTATAAGTAGCCTACGCACATTGAACAGCACGTCTGCAAGGCACCCTCTAATGCGAGGGCGCAGTATAACTGGCAGAGACGTACCTAGACGTGCATATGAAGATAAAGCAAGCGTACCTGAATTCAATGAATTGGGGAGGGTAGGGCTACCGCATGTGTACGTGCTATAGTGCGCTCGTGATTATACACGTATAGAGAGAATGGGTTGGTTGTGATGAAGAAGATGAAAGAATCATATTTCTTACCTGATGAGTTTTGGCTTGATGTATAAATCAATGCCTTCCACGTTTCTTCACTTTATGTAATGGTAAACTAATGTGATGATATTTGCTATTTTTCCTAATTTTCTTTTTAAAAAACGTCAGATCTCAGCCAAGGACTAAGGATGCTAACAAGGAGATGAAGTACGTGCAGAATAAATCAAACAGAAGCGCGAAGTTTCTAGAGTATGCGTATACGTATAACGTGTTCCAGCGTTACGTTTTGTACATAAAATAGCCTGAATGGAATAAACTGACAGTGGAAATAGAAGAGAGATCGAGACTGCTTCCAACTGTTGCAGTCATGTAGCTGAAGCTATTTTCAGCTAACATTTTCCCTCCAACTGATTATGATCTAAAGCATTACTGCTCTCAATATTGCCCTGCTAAAGATATCAAAGCTCGGGACACCTGCACCTTGGTGTGGCATTGCTCATGGCATCGGAATTCGTGGGTTCTGGACTTTATTTTGATGCGTTGTGATAAGTAAGTTGCTTATATATCGACTGGATCATTATGGGCACGTATTATTCTTTGCTATTTTTACCTCAGTATTTTAACATGATGATAGAGTAGTTTTATATTGAGTTGTAACGCAAAATATGTTGTTGGATACTTTATTGATAGCCATCGCAACGCTGAGGTTCTACTTAGTATCTGGTCGACACCGGATAATCCGGTCTGTGCTAAATGCTAATGACATTATGACCCTCCCCGCCGAATCTAGGCTATCATCTTTCACAATCTTCAACCAGTTCAGCCAGTTCTGTAGATTGCCTTTAAGAACATCCGCGCTAACTCTATGAAGAAAGTCGAGCAAAGCAACCTTACATTATCCTCAATCCATGCCTCGGGTGATTTATGTGGGCCGGCGTAGATGATGCGCATTGATTGATTAGCATATAGCTTGAAACTATTATGTTTCCATCTTAAGATAAACAAGAAACAATAATAGAGAGGGCATCAACTAATAAGGATAGATAGATCATGGCATAAGCAATATTTAAACTTGTAGTATGTTGAAATCATGCGTGCCGGGAATGGATGTTTTATAGTGGATGCCCAATACAGAAGGCTGGAAGGCTCACATGTTAAATGAAGCCGAGGCATGCCATATCTGGCTTATATGCAGGGCATTTCTGCAGCTAAGTCAGGCATGTCATTTCTTGGCGTGCTAAACGCAATCTCGCAGCCGTCATGCGGTTACCCCATTACCCCATACCAGAGCCCATCCATATCTTTCAACAACACCACATCTCCCTCTGTAATAGTAATCTCAGTCGACCTTGTACATTACCTACGCCGCAGCCCGACTGTCATCCAACTGCTATCTAATTCTAATTTCTATCGTGTGCGCTTCCAGTATATCGGTACTGGAATTGATTCCGTTGCGTATCGTCGAATTATCAGCATCACCAGCAATCATCGCAGTAGTTGCGCTCTTATTGTCCGACATGGTTTCATCCAATCGCCACAACGTCTAAACTCTGACATCCCACACATGAATTAGACTGGCGCGGGCACGCGGCCTTTTGAGTGTCCGAGTATCCGTACAACAGCGGCACCGTTGAATACCAGGCTAGAACCATTGTCGCCAACATGGCGAGCAGTTCGAACTCCTCTAATTTATTCTCCGTCCCTCCTCTCGAGATTCCCCGCCCCGACGCGATGCCGCGGCCAAAAACAGCCTCGGGTACAAATTCCAGATCCGCCTCAGCAGTTGACCCTGTTCTGCGCAACGCACTGAGATACACCATCTCGGCACGCGAGTACGAGACCCTTCACAAATATGTCATATCGCGCTCAAGGATCCTTCGAAAGCGCGCCCCGACTGTGAACACAGTCGAGAAGTATATGAATGGCGACAGCAATCGGAGGGCTTCCGTCGGTCGCGATGCCGCCACCAAGGGGAAAGGGAGGGGGAAGGGAAAGGAGCAGGCGGCGCAAGGAAGCCTCGTGCCGAGGGGAGGAGCAAGCGGAGATAGCTATAATGCTCGCGCCATCCGACACGCCCTGCGCGTCTTCGTCGCCACAGGTATAGGAGCCAAGGCTTTTGAGATCATTCTAGCGCGCGTCAAAGGGCAACGAGACTCTGCCGCATCGCAGAAAAAGCAGCCCTTTTACAAGTCCTCGCCGCTCCGTTTATCGCTATCCCTCTCCACCATATTGTTGCTCTACCGACTTCTCTTCCGATTCTTCACGCGTCTAAGGGCTCATTTACTCGACCCCACAGCCGCCCCTTTCCGCGAACGCAACCCCCGAACCTCGAACACACTCACATCTCCCTATGCACCCGCTGTCGGGGCCGGTCTCGCCGGGTTGGCCTTGGGTATCTATCCTGCCCAGCAGCTTCGCCTGACTATCATGATTTCTGTCATGTTTCGCGCTCTTGAGTTCGGTTGGAATATGTTGGAAGATGACGGCTCTATTTGGGGCTTCCGGGCAAGGGCCGGCGGAAAGGGGATGGTGAAGAGAGAGCGGCCATGGTGGTTTGGAAGTTGGCTGCTTCAACCCCTAGCCATGGGACAGCTGCTGCACGCCACCGTGTTTGATCGCGAGAGTTCTCCCGCTGCTTTCTTCGATTTCGTCTCCAAGCACACGAATACATACCTTCATGGCGCGCCAGATAACTTGCCCTCCGGTGTTCAATGGCCTAGTCCATGGAATATCGTTGACAGTCTCGCCCAAATGGCCAAACTCAACTGGCCGTAAGTCTAGTCCCCCTTTTTGTGGTAAAGAATTCTGCTAATCAGATCATCAGGCCATTTATCTCACCAACACTTTTCCCTGATGAGCCTACGCTGCCAGCAACGCTTACAACCCTCGCACCTCTCACATCCCAAGCTTACCCCATAATCACGTCACTGAGCTGTGCCAGCCTGCACCCAGGGGATCCGTCATGCCTACGGACATATCTCACTTTCTGGGTTCGCTCATTCCCACGGTTCGGGCGCTTCTTCTTAATATTCTATTCGATGCTTATGCTACCACGTTATAAGTTGTTATATAACGCGCCGTTGCATTTGTTGAACCGTCTACTATCAAAAACGCTCCGTCTTACGACGTTTGCCACTGGTGCCATGTCTACCGCCTGGGCAAGCATCTGCTTCTTCCAATCATGGCTGCCCCGGACATTCCTCCCTACCCAGCGGTTCTTCCTCGGCGGTTTCCTCGCTGGTCTGTGGGCCTTCGTGGATCGGCGCGATGGCCGTAGTATCTTCCTATACACTGCACGCACTAGTGTTGATTCACTATGGAAAGTGGGCGTAAAGCGACGGTGGTGGCGCGCTATGCGTGGCGGTGACGTCTGGCTGTTCGCACTTGCGCTTGCCATCACGGGGGCCGTTTACGAGAGAGATGCTCGGGCGATCCGCGAGGCGAATGTGCGGAAGGGTATCAGTTGGTTGAGGGGTACGGGATATAGGGACTGGGGGCTCGAGGAAGAGGATGAATTGGAGCAAGATGCCGGCGTGAAAGAGGACTAATTAATGCAGGCAAAAGCCCTCTAGTGCTCATAAGCCGCTCATTTACCGGCTCATCTGCCGGTTGGGATGGAGCGCGATTTCAAAGTGATACCCTGTGAGAGTACTTTCATGGAGATGAAAGAGATTAAGACTAGATGTAATAATGTGCTACGATACATAAATGCTGTACTTTATTTGAAGTTTTATATTATCAATGTCAAAAGGCGCAGCATCTCAAGAATCGTCTCTCGTCGTATGAAGCTGCTCCGATTCCGGCCGCTTTGGTGTTTGTTTACATAGTAAGCATGTTCGAGATCATAATGAATGCAATTCGCTCAAGGTTTCTTAGAAAATGCAATTGAATTGTACTCTTCAAATAACAGTTGCGTCATTACAAGGACAAATTCCATGAATTAAGTTTCTTGCTAATACACTTCATAAGATGAAGCACCATATGGCTTGACACAAGTAGAGCTTACCTACGGACTAGGTCTAAGTCGCCATCTCCAAGAAAAGAGATGATTCTCATTGACAACGAATGCCAAGGCGTGACGCCAACAGCCCTCTTCGTCATCTTGTTTTTTAGCCCAAGTCCTAGAATCGTTTCATTGTTTTATGCCCTTTTCCTAACTTCTTATTAGCGTCGGTAATTTTCTAGATCCGAAAACATCTCGACTTAGTAAGTCTCTCTCACCTGCTTCATTGGGATTGATTCAAACCCAAAAGCAGCGAATAGCTGCCCAGCTGTGCGTTCCCCAGGATGTCAAAGGTTAGTGCAATACAAAACCCGGGGTACGACCGGGCTGTCGTATACTTGCAAAACTACTAGTTGCCCAGCTAATCAGAAGTATCGGACCAGGCTTTCGGAAGCTTTCAAAGTAACCGCCCGCGGGCCTTTTATATACAAGGCTATTCGTATGCCTGGTTTACTTACTTTGGTGATATACCAATTTTCGAGCTAGCCTCTGAAAATTGGGAGGAGGTATATCATCACGAGAACTCGATAGTCGCCACAGCGATCCCCTAAAAAGCAGGTCCCTTTCGGCGATCCGGCATGAGGCCGAAATATAGCACCGAATATGCACTACAACCGCCGGTTCCACGCGGGGACAACGCGGGGACTCGTCGGAAATGGAGACCCTGGGGTGTAGCATCGTGTAGTCTAAGTAGGTAGATCAGTAGTTCTAGATTCATCGCCCCCTAAAATAGAGAACTACAAAAGGAGAGACGGGCCTCTTTCGACGGGCTCGTGGTTCAGAGTTCGTAGCAGCGCACGCCGACTGTACGCTCTCCGTTTCTTGTTCGCCTAATCCCATCTCGCGACCATGCACGCCTCATTCCTGACCCTCCTGGCGGCCAGCCAGGCTGCCTTGGCCGCACCGTCTACATACACTCTCAAGGACCGCGCATCCGCAGCCGCATATGTCACCACGTCCGATCTCAGCCACAAGCTGAGCCCGGCAGCGGCTCCGGTTCAGGGCAATGGCACGGGCGGCAGCTCTACATGGAGCCTGAGCATCGACGACACGGCGTCAGGCCACAAGCAGACGATCATCGGGTTCGGTGGCTCAGTGACGGATGCTACCGTAACCGTCATGAATGCTCTGTCCGCCGACAAGCGGACCCAGCTGATCAAGGAGCTTCTCACGCAAGCTGGTGCCGATTTCAGTTTCCTCCGACACACCATCGCGGCGTCGGACCTGTCCGCTCCCCCTGCGTACTCGTATGACGATTCGGGCAGCCAAGCGGATCCCAATCTAGCGAAATTCAGCCTCGGCGATCGCGGTACCGCCATGGCGAAGATGCTGGCTACTTTCAGGAGCGTCAAGTCTGGTCTCACCATCTTGGGTAGCCCTTGGAGTGCGCCTGGCTGGATGAAGTTGAACCGAGTAAGTTGATGCCATATCTACTCTCCCGCGCTAAAGGGGAGGGGAGGAGATTAGTAGAAGGAATTACATGAAATGCACTCCTATTCTAACACCAGCGCAGGTCCTAACCGGCAATGCGAACAACAACCAGCTTGACCCGAATTATTACTCGCAATACGCGCAGTACTTCGTGAAGTATCTGCAGGCGTACAAGGCCAACGGGGCCACGATCGACGCCCTCACCATTCAGAACGAGCCCCTGAACAACCAGGGCAACGGGCACGTCACCATGTACCAGTCGGCGGACGAGGCGACCAAGGTGACGCAGCAGTACGTCGGCCCCGCGCTACGGGCCGCCGGATTCAACCTCCCGATCTGGGCGTACGACCACAACACCGACCAGCCCAGCTACCCGCGCACCGTGGTCAACGGCGCCGGCACCTACGTCAACGCCGCGGCGTGGCACTGCTATGCCAGCAATCTGGACTGGACCGTCCTGACGAGCTTCCACAACGACTATCCCACCAAGCATCAATACATGACCGAGTGCTGGGTGAGTAAAATAAATATCTTTCAGACCGCAACCAGAGAGAGAGAGAGAGGAAGAAACAAACTAATTTTTCCACCAGACATCCCCCCAGACCTCCTGGTACCAATCCTCCAAGAACACGATCGGGCCCCTGCAGAACTGGGCCGAGGGGTCCCTGATGTGGACGCTGGGGACGTGGACGCAGGCCTCGGACGGGACCTTCGGCCCCTACATCCAGGGCGGGTGCAGCACGTGCCGGGGCCTGTTCACCGTGAACCAGGCGGCGGGCACCTACTCGTACACCATCGACTACTACACGCTGGCCCAGTACTCCAAGTTCATCCCCAAGGGCGCCGTCATCCTGTCCGGCACCGGCAGCTACAGCTACGGCGGCTACAGCGGCGTCCAGTCCGTCGCCTCCAAGAACCCCGACGGAACCCGCACCGTCGTCATTGAGAATACTTTCGGCAATGATGTCTATGTCACGCTTTCTACTAAGAGTGGTCAGATTTGGAGTGGAAATGCTCTTGCTAACAGTGTTACTACTTGGATTTTGCCTTAAGTTTGGTCCCACGACGAAGGATACCGGTGATGGCAATGAAAAGAATGTGCAGGAATGTATCCGGCTTATAAGATAAATATTAGTAGTAGCTAGTTCCTCAGATCGAGACAAGTATAACGAATAAACGCGAACATGAGATTTGAAGCAGTCAATTATGGAGTTCGATTTGAGCACGTAAGCTACAAGGCGTCACCCTTTATTTCACCTATTAATTTATGTACTGCTATCTTAACTATATAAGCATAATTAGGGAATAGAATATCGACACGTGCGTTTCAACTTAACTTCATTAACGCTACAGCTATAACATTAATACACTTCACCAGACCTTCTTGTCCTGATATCCAGAGCTTTGCTGCCAGATATTAACACTGGTGGGAATTTAACCTACTTAGCCGAGAGAGGTTATTAGACAACCAAATAAAGTATTGATGAACATATGCAACATGGGCTTAAAAGGCACTTTAAAGAGAGCAAAGAAGTATGAATTATAACACCGGTCACACAAACATGATGGTATTTTAACCACTATTCAACATGAATACGTTAATAGTGCATAGAGAGCTCGTGTCGCGTTATCCGTCTCCTCCACCATCACTATCACCGCTACCATCCCTCTTCGTCGATGACCTGGTCCTCTTTGGGTATCATCTGATACGCATCCTTTCTCGACCCTCCGTCCTCTCGCGATCCACGCCCTGGGGAAATTCGTGGTGTAGGTGAGGGACGCGGTCGATGGACGACCTTCCCCAATCCCACTATGTATCGATTTAGACTCAGACGAGTCGGACAATGATGGTTAATTGATTAGAAAAGAGGATAAAGGATGTACATTCATTGTAGGGAACTTGGGTGGGGACGACGACCATGATGAAAGCTCGCAAGCGACTCGTACAACCCTTAATACATTATTGAATCCAATTAGGGTAGATGACTGAATAGAACACCATGTTCCCGACCCTGAGAAACAGAAATTTGATTGATATGTACTCCGTACGGAGTAAAATTTCGCCAGGTGACATTTCGACTTTTATCCTACTTATCCCTATGGTCGATCGTAGGGTGCTCGTCGCCGCCTCAATGGAGACCGAAATGACTGAAAATACGTGTCAGCCAACTTGTGATCGCACGTTGGTGCGATGCTGCTTTTCCAATCTTGAAATTTACGTTCCTGAAATGGCGCCATTGTATGCCTTGAAATAATGGCCATGCGTTATTAAGACTGCAATTGGAAGAAAAGTCTGGGAGGAGTTTGCCTCGTCGTAGATAGTCGTCCATGTCGTATGATAGCTGCGTATGGTACTCATTAGGCTGTCCCTTTCTATAGAACCGTCTTATTGCAGACGTTATAGATGCTACCGCACCCCGACCTAGACGACTTCCTACACTTAACAACACAGAGCGAGTTGAACTGTCCCAGATTGCTTTCGATATCGATAACATGTACGGCAAAGCAAAATTAAAGAAAACAGTATTTATTCGAAACCGTACTCGGCGCCGGAATATCGAAACTTCTATAGCTACTTTGGCCTCGCTGGCAGGTAAAACAGGGGTCGCCTAGCTCCCTACCTAGTACGGATGCTCTAGAAACTCCGTTGTAGCTCGTGGCTTATTCCACAGACCTAAACAGACCTGGAGACAAGGCGTCGGTAACCACACGTATTGGAAGGTTTAAAGCCAGATATAAGAGTGACTCCTGTTATCCGCACATGGTTTCACGGAATGTTGTCCGCCTTAGAGATTATTAGCATAATCCTAGGAATAGGCGGCTCGCACGTAAGCCAGAAAGGACTTAAAGTGATGTAGCCAGGATTATAGGGCGGCGACATTACTCGGGACTTTGACGAGGATGTTCTCGAGTTCAAAAGAAAATAAAGCTGAATCCGATAAGGTCGAGTACGGGAAACTTGAAATATGTTAGTAGGTATTTTTATAGCTCGCTCGTTTCAACATTGCAGGCTGCTTTGCAGAGTAAGGTAAAAACTCTAGAAGAGAAGGTTGCCGAAACTAACGATATGTTTCGAGCTTTCCAGCAGACTGTCAAGAGTAATCATGAGGAGATTCGAAAGGCGTTCGAGACGACGAAAAGGGAGGTGAATTTTGCAACTGAGATCGAAGGCTATCTTCCTGGTTCATCTTCTTTAGATGATGCATGCTCCCTTGCCCATTAGGTAGCAGTTTGGCTCAGAAGTCCTCGTGCTTCTATATCTGGATAGGTAGGATGATGGGCTGTGAGGAGAGGTCCAGACGTGAGGATTGTAAAACGATCCTGGATCCTAGAAGTAGGAGATAGCCAGTCAGACACCTAATCTACCCCGATATTGTGGGAAAAACTCCACAGTTTATGCATGAGCTGACCGAGATTCGTATTATCACAACCCTATTATAACACCTAATCCTCGGCATCCGTCCAGATGTCATTTTTTGAAACCACATCTTCCTTATTTAGATCTCTAAAAATCAACTTCGGCTCGTATGTTGCCGCCTGATTTCTATCGGGATCATAAACCCTTCCAAGATTAGCACTACGTGCCAGCCAAGTTACATGAATCTGCTCCATCAGAGCATCCTTGAGAATCTTATCCAATCTTTCCTGTAGCATCCTTCGCATGAAATTATACGTGGGAGGCCCAAAGCCTAGGGGACGTCTTGGTTTCTGAGTCGGGCTCGCCCTCCAACAAGTTAGCTTCCATTGCCCACGGTGCTTCTGCTGCTGTTGTGGTTATTGCCGTTGCCGTTGCTGTTTGCTGTGCTTCTTGGTATGCAGAGTTGTAGTACTTATATAATAGCCTCTTAAACCCTCAAGCTGATTATTCCATGATTATTTTCTTAAAACTACTTCTAATGCACTGCTTATACCTAAGTTCTTATAGTTGTTAGGTACTGTTTATTCAACTGAGGTTCAGCTTTTAATACTCCCTACTGTTGTAGGTAGTTAATGTCAACCCAAAGTTCTAACCCAACATCAGGGTAGCAAAGTTCATGTCCAATTTTCCTTGTCGGAAGGAGGACTGGACCGCCAAGGTCAAAGCAGCTGTTCGAACAGCGTACAATCACCCACGCGCTGAGTGAGTTGCGCATGCTGGTGATTTATCCTACGATTACTAAGAATATGGTGAGCTTCGATGTTTTTAAGCTTCCCTACGCAACTAATCGATGGTCGAGAATACTCTAGAATGTCTAGAAATTGTTGAGAACATGGGCCTTTACGCGGATATGCAAAAAGGCCCCAGTACCCTGGTAGGATGTAGTCCAGGTTCAACATCTGTTTACACGATCCAGTAGTACGTGTCGGTATACATTGCTGGAAGCTCCCGAAAATTGTCCTAATATAACATGGCATCGAAAGGTATACTTCTCGTGACTAATGTTGGTAGTGGTAGCTGTTCGATCAGCGTGTAATCACCCCGACGTAAGGCCTCATCTGATACATGCATCGCTTAGGGAGTTACGCATGCTGGTAATTCATCCTACAATTACCAAGAATATGGTGGACTTCGATCGATGATGGAGAATGCTCCGGAATGTGTACAAACCGTCGAGAACATGGGCCTCTACGCGGATATGACCATATATCCAGCTGATATCAAGGGTTCCGAGAGACCGCTAAAGACTCCTACTCGCGAGGCGCGAAGAGCTAACCCGTTCATAAAGGCGGATCCCGCTGCCGTAGCGGCTGCCGATGAAGAATCTGCCAGATCAAAGGCAGAGGCCGAGGCACACATTGAGCACCTCCGACGAATTCGTGAGCGAGAAAAACTCGCCAAGTCGCAGGACTTTGACTTCAAGCACAACGCGTTCACGAGGCCGATTCCAAGAGTCGACTACAATTTTCAGGTGACAAACCCGCGTGATAAGAAAGTCCGATTAATCATGATGTGGTTCCACCGGCTCCCGTACCGGAGATGATGCCTTTGAGGTAATCACACCCCGGGTCAACTTCCAGATATTCTTAAGGTCTTAAGGTAACGGCACCGTTCCCTGCATCACGGCAGCGCCAATTATTGCTTCGTCTAGTCAACCAAGTCCTTGTGCACAAGGCGTCTCCCCAATGGCCACATTTCAACAAGACTTGTTCTGTACCCAGAGGCATTGAATCGTCGCACATACGAAATGTGTAACCCTCATGAATAACAATCAGTCTTCCCACACCTATTTCAAAGAACTCCAGCTAAATTGTTCTCACGGTTTAGTGCTCCTAGTTCATCTTCTTTAGATGATGCATGTTCCCTTCCATCAGGTGGCAGCTTGACTCATATCTTTAGCCATGTTCGATTATAGACTTACCTATTCTGGGTAGAACACAATCCGATACAATTGTGGCTGTAGAAGCTGAAGGGTGTCGCAAATACCGTCCTTGTTGAAAAGGCCATGGAAATTAGCTGTAGTTCTAGTTACTTAGGATCTACTCTGGTGTCCTGTACATCGACAACGGCATGGTGCTACTCGTTAAAGTTGTTTAGCCATCTCAGATTCAGGTTGTTCTTAGTATCGATATGGTTCGTTTCTAAAAGTCAACCTCTACCACTTCTGCCTCCACCACCTCCAATTCCCCGTTCCAAGCATAACTTTTGATTCCTTTCACTGTTATCAACGAAGCCACGGCTGGTACTCCCGTTGCTACAAATCTGAATCAGCAAATATCATGCCGTCTGTTCCCGTGCCGGACGGGCACCGTCTCTGCCTCTACGATTTCTATCTGTGTCTATCATCAGAGAGTCTATAGGGGCAATCCAGAGGTATGGAGACCTGGGTGTATTTTGTTTGCGATATCCGACTCTCCATGCAACATGGAAGCTGTGGGTAGGTTGGGTTTGCGCGATTAAGGGCCAGTGGCCAACCACCAGTGCCCAGATCGTTGAAGTCTCCAAGATTATGGCCTGCCAAGCGCTTATTTTCTGCCCGAGGATCCATGAGACTACTGAGGAGGAATTCATTAAAGGTATACTCGCTTAATCGGTCGACTCCAACTAGACAGTGAGTCTCTTCCAGAACATCACAGTGGCAGGCATGGGCCGGCGGCCAAACTTGAGCCTGGTAGTTGGGATATACCTACTACCGCAAGAACTGATTTATATAATTGGTTGTCAAAATTAAGTCCCTTGGTAGACCAAAGAGCTCTGTAATATTAATTTCTGCGACTTTGCTGCCCTTGGTCTGAGAACCTTCGTGCTGGCTGATACAAATGACCTGATCTGGGTTTCGACCAGGTCTATCGCACCTGTAGGCCTATTTTCTGCAGCTATAGGCCAGATGACTGGAACTTATGGCATAAATCATCTATTAATTTGCAGTATGTATGCTTGATGATGTTAACGCGCTGGCGGACGCCTGATGCGCTTAAATTCCACGCCGTAACTTCAGACTGGCTAACGTTTTTGCATACGTGTTAACTATAGACAAGAATCGAATAAAGCTGTTACAAATGTAACCTAGCATCTAGTAGCCACTTAATCCAGTTTTATACCGTATTCATTCACACTTTCTACTTTAGTTTCGTGTTTTAATTCTCTAATGACAAATAAATATAGGTAAACTTCTGGGACTGCTACTCTTCAAGCAAACCAAAAGAAGAACACATCTATGCCATTTACTCCTGTCTTTACTCACGTAGACGATAAATTGGAACGAGTCATGCGTCGGAAGAATGCTACTGTAATTGTGGCATTGATAGTAATAGTCTACGTGTCCGCAGTGGCAGACTAAAAACTTGTTAACCATTAGTTCCCGGCTTCGGTATGAAGGAGCGATCCGGAGCCCGAATTCTCCGCCTAGCACGGCTGTGTGTGACCTATGGTGTTCCGACGAGAACTTAAACATAGGCTATTCGATGGATAGTGTCGTACAGACCCAAAGAACAAGAAAATCGACCAGCTTGTGGGGTCCCAAGCATGAATATTGAAATGCTGGATCCCAGAGCATTGCCTTCGTAAACAGCGGCCAAGAAGTGGAGGACCACGTCACTAAATCATGTCCCTCCATCCTGCGAGTATAAGTCATTTATCGGATAGTATCATCCGGTTTCCCAATGGCATGGCAGCATAAAAGAATCTCTATTATGATACCACGCAAGAAATTCATTCTGAAAAGAAAAGAGTGGGAATCGTGTGTATAGCAAGCATGTAGCAAATTTACCTGTTCAATTTGGCAGTAAACATTGGATAGCATGCGTCAACATAAGTGTGAGGTATGCTGTGAGCAGTTACATGTTTATCCTACTGTTGGGCATGGGGTTTCCTCGAGCCCGCCCCGTTGGGTCGTGTAGTAGATCATCGGGTTGCTTGTAAATTCCGTGCATAATGATAGACACTATTTATTATTTACCATGCCGAAGCATCCGATTGATCGAGTTATGTACGCATGCAGGCGATCATGTTTACTGGGATGGACGATCGAGCTGAGTATGAACCGTCTTTCGTTATATTCTGAAGACAACAACCCCTGGCTGCGTATGCCAGCAATTCATGGCGCTTGACACGGAGGTATTGAATATAGGATCGAGATCTCATGGATTTGTGGCATTCTCTCATAATATGAGGAATGTCCGCCGTGACCAGGGGCGCCTCCCTGAAGAAGCGTAAGGTGGATATTTCATGGCGAAGACTTTTCGGTTTGTTTTTTTCTGATTAGTTGGTGATATCGGCACCACGAAGCGGTGCTACATATCACCATAGCGGCCCCGGTAGAAACCGTTTGTGTGTCTAACACGTCACATTCCAGATGCACCAAAGAAACTTGATTTTGATGTCGCTTCAAACTTCCTGTCTTGAGATCAAGCAAATTACTTTGTCTTGGTAGTTTACAACTAACTATAGTGTAAGACAGTGGAATGATGAGCTCATTTGGTAAGATAATCCGGACATCGGAGTCAAGAATGGGGAAGGACCAGTATACGTCCGGTGAGACGAACGCTACATTTAGCATGCGTGCTTGTGATGCCGTTTGCAGGTCTCATTTCGTTGGAACCGAGTTCAAGGCCATGGTTCTTCCACTTCGCAATCCAGTGATGAAATGTTGAGATTATGGTCTAAACATGAGTTAGGGGTGACACAGCACGCGCCGAACGGACCGACATACTACCTACATCAACACCCCTGTTTTCAAGGCTTATCATCTTCATGGGCGTACCTACTTGAGGGTTGCAGTGCGTATGAAATTCCCCTGGCTGATACTCTGCGTGCACACCACTTCGCACGACGCTTTCTCCTCTTCTGGTAGGATGAGTGCACGGGGTAAGACGTTTCAGGGGCAAGCAAGGTACGTAAGTAGGAAGGGAAAACTATAAACCCCTAACGTATAATGTAGGAGATTGCTGATTTTCTTAGCATTTATTGTCGGTGAGTGCGTCAGTTGTTTGTCGTTAAGTGACTGCAATATGAATATCGAATGGCGCAATCTTCGTGATGGCATCTGAATTCCCGTTCCGGGGTCTATCGTGAGTATCACCCCTGCTTTTGATGAATAGTCGTCGTGATGCTGAAGTCGTAGATCTAGATTAGATTATATCTCCTGCGCTAGACAAATCGTTAGCAAGGTTGGGCGGACTACCGATCAATTTCCATATTGGTCAAGCTAGTCAACCGAATGGGACGGTATTAGCCGTAATTGTCACTATCAATCACATGGTAACGATGCTTAGAATAATTTCTCTCCACGTGGGGGCATCAGCGTCACCAAAACGCCCGCGTATTCGGGTCGGTTATGTTAATGAAACATGCGGTCAGCGTCATTGTTGTGATTAAAGACATGATTAGTATTATGCTAGTTATTAATCGTCTAGACAAATCTCACTTGAGCATTCGTTTGGCTACGCAACGTTTCGCCCAGTCGCATGATCAATAACAAAAATTAGATCCGGACGGGCTCGGGAAGCATTTTCTAGAAAACAAGCTACTTGGTGCAAGTAAACGTCTTTATTGTGGGGTCGGGGTGTCGGTTCGTTCATGGGATGGCGGATAATTGTCTCGACCCGATTAGATGGAGAAGGGAGACGCCAAGCGGCGGTGCTATAGCCAAGAGTAGTAAGAGCGCATGGATAAGTCTGGGTCTAAGCCCGGAAGTCTTTGTATCCAGAAAGGAATACATATGTGGAAACGTGGAAACATTACGCGATCGAAGAATGAAAGGGTTTTCTGGGGACCGTTGCGACGCCATCATTGGCTGACTGGGTCGGGTAAGATGCGACAAACCGTGGTACGCTAACTTCGTACTTCGTACCGAGACTATTAAACCTGGCTATGCGAGATTCTTCAGCAGCATTTCAGGGCAATCCCTGCTGTCTGACTTGTCGAGCTTGTGTAACCACACCGCTGGACGTATGGACTGCAGGTGGCTTAAGCTTTGATTCGACGCCATGTGGGATGAATAAGATTCCCCACCTGCTCGCTAGCTTTGTTCGACCCAAATCAGGACTACTGTACATCATAAGCCCGCTATCATAAGCCCGCTAGTGCACAAATAGATGGTGTCAGATCCAAGCTCTGTGCCTAGATAATCTACTAATATGTAATAATTCCTTACGTTACGAGGGATGAGATGGATGGGATAGTAGGCCATGATTATCATGATGAGCACCGACATAGTTGCTAAGTCTCCAATTCTGAGACAGGATGGACACGCCATGACAACTTGCAGCGGTTGGGCCCGTTGCTGCAATGCGGTCCCGACAGCGTGGGACGCTGTACGAGCACGGAACGTTGGACTGCCGGAATGCACACGGAAGGGCATTTGGCCTTGGCCTTGGCTTCAGTCATTGAGTCTCACATCTCTTACTAAGTCTGTAGAGGTATTTGGTCTTTTGACTGCAATGTGGCGTTAGCATCATGTAAGTATGCAAGTGTGAGTGCCGAGGATCCATCGTTTAAGTATTAAAGAAAACGTGAATAAAGGCAGTTAAAGAACAAGACTTACTAGACTAGGTTAGGTATTTGATTAGTATTGTGTAGGGCGTAGTAGCACTACTAATCCGTTACAGTACTAGTCAGGTCGCATTACTATGGTAAATTGCGACACAGATAAAAAAAAATAGTTATGCAAACCCGGGAGGCGGGGTGCCGGGGTCTACGAGGAGTCCGACGGGATCTTGGTAGTTATAGCAGCTGGCCCCCCTTTTGTTCCATCAAAGGCCCGACCGAAAGGGTTCGGGCAGTTGCTGAGTAGATGGGATCGCGTGCTGAACTTGCCAGTCAGCTGTTCTGCATAACTGGCTGCATAACTACGGTCCGTTGCCCGTCGGAATCCCGCCTGAAGATCTTTATATTTTCCGCCTGATGCCATGCATATGCGTATTTTATATTTTGAATGTGAAATGCTTCTGATGGAGCGGATTGTTTTGCTTTCATAAACATCATAATAAACACGCCAAGAATCAATCCGAACACTAGCCGTGGGAAAGAACCTGGAATCGAGATCCCTAGCTATACAGTTCCCTAGTATATAAATTAACCGGACAGGGCTCCCTAGCTTCGGTTCGCGACCCCTTAACCTGTCCCTCGCATAACCTCGTAAGTCTTTAAGTTGGTCCTTATCGCTGGTGCAGCTTTCATCTATCATCATCCTCATTATTGACTTTAATAATAACTTTTTAATTCTTACTTCTTCTCTCCCCTGCGTTTTGGTTCTGCAACACCGCCACTCCCTAACTCTTGTCGATCATTAGGCGCGTGTTGTAAACCTTAGTAGTCCTGACACCTGACGATAAAAAGTTCGCTGTCTGGGGCCAGACACCAGCAAAGGTGTCAAGATGTCGTGGACAGGCGGCGGGTTTTCGAACTACGACCGCACCGCGCAAGCCACGGCGTCACCGGGGGTCACCTCACCCGTGCACGAGGAGCTAGGAGAAATGGGCGACGGAAGAACTAACACCATGTCGAGGACGCGAACAACCTCTGTCACAGAGGTAGACCACGAGGGCCTGCGAAAGAAGGAGAAGGAGCTGGCAGGATCGAGCGATGAGTCCACCGATGACGACGCGGTTGAGCTTGAGCGTCGCGAATCGCTCGTCCATGAATTGGCGCGCAAATATACGTCACAATCCCATGCCCACTGGACACCAGGCGCCAACCCTTACTTGGAGAACGATGAGAACTCACCTATCAACCCGGCTTCGTCCAAATTCAGCGCCCGAGCCTGGGCCAAGGCTATGGTTGAGATGACCTCGAGCGAAGGAAAGGAGTTCCGAACGGCTGGTGTATGTTTCCAGAACTTAAGTGTTCATGGTTACGGTTCCGCAACCGACTACCAGAAGGATGTCGGTAATGTCTGGCTCGAGCTCATCAGCTTGGGTCGCAGGGCCTTGGGCAACAAGGGCAAGAAGATCGACATTCTGCGAAACTTCGACGGTCTCGTCCGCAAAGGTGAGATGCTAGTCGTCCTGGGTCCTCCTGGATCTGGATGCACTACCTTGCTTAAGGCCATTGCCGGCGAGACTGCTGGTATATACATCGACAACCAGTCGTACTTCAACTACCAGGGTATCCCCGCCCAGGAGATGCATACTCACCACCGAGGCGAGGCTATCTACACGGCCGAAATCGATGTCCATTTCCCCATGTTGACGGTTGGTGAAACACTCACTTTCGCGGCCCAGGCCCGTGCCCCCCGACATCTTCCAGAGGGCGTCGACAGGATGACGTACGCCAACCATCTCCGAGACGTTACCATGGCTATGTTCGGTATTTCACACACCATCAACACACGTGTGGGTAACGAATACATTCGTGGTGTCTCTGGAGGTGAGCGTAAGCGTGTCACCATCTCCGAAGCCACCCTCAGCCGAGCGCCCTTGCAATGCTGGGACAACAGTACGCGAGGTCTAGACAGTGCCAACGCGGTAGAGTTCTGTAAGACGCTGCGAACACAGACTGAGCTATTTGGAAACACGGCTTGCGTGTCCATCTACCAGTCCCCCCAGATCGGCTACGATTGCTTCGACAAAGTCACCGTCTTATACGAAGGCCGACAAATCTTCTTTGGCCGTGCCGACGAGGCTAAGCAATACTTTGTCAACCTCGGTTTCGAGTGCCCCGCCCGTCAGACGACCCCCGATTTCTTGACCTCCATGACCAGTCCATTGGAGCGCGTCGTTCGAGACGGTTTCAAGGGTAAGGTGCCGCGTACGCCAGACGAGTTCGCCCAGGCCTGGAAAAACAGCGTCGAGTACAAAGATCTCCAGGCGGAGATCGAGGAGTACAAGAAAGAGCATCCCATCAACGGACCGGATGCTCAAGCCTTCCGTGCTTCCAGGAGAGAGCAGCAGGCCAGGGGCCAACGCGCGGGGTCCCCGTTCACACTGTCCTTCCTGCAACAAATTAGGCTCTGTCTCTGGCGAGGCTGGCTGCGACTCAAGGGCGACCCTAGTATTACTATTGGCGCCCTTATCGGTAACTTCATCACGGCTTTGATCGTAGGCAGTGTGTTCTACAATCTCCAACCCACGACGGCGAGCTTCTACCAAAGAGGCTCTCTTATCTTCTTCGCTAATCTACTGAATGCATTTGCTAGTGCCCTGGAAGTGAGTCAATCATTTTTTCTCATTGTTCTGATTTATGTGACTAACTTATGCTCCGTTCTATAGATTCTTACTCTGTATGCTCAACGTCCTGTCGTCGAAAAGCACTCCCGCTACGCCTTGTATCACCCTTCGGCTGAGGCTGTCTCGTCTATGCTCTGCGATTTGCCTTACAAGATACTCAACACCATCATATTCAACACGACGCTGTATTTCCTCACGAATCTGCGGCGTGAACCTGGTGCCTTCTTCTTCTTCGTGCTCTTCTCGTTCTTCACGGTCTTAACTATGAGTATGATCTTCCGTACCATTGCTTCTTCGTCTAGAACCCTCACGCAGGCTCTGGTGCCGGCTGCTGTTCTCATTCTCGACCTCGTCGTCTTCACCGGCTTCATTGTCCCGGTCGACTACATGTTGAGCTGGTGTCGCTGGTTGAATTATGTCGACCCCCTCGCTTATTCTTTCGAGTCGCTCCTGGTCAACGAATTTTCTGGTCGGCAGTTTACATGTACCGAAATTGTCCCCTCGCCGGCTTTTGGTTCCGAATATGCAAACGTCGCTCCAAACAACCATGTGTGCAGTGCCGTAGGTAGTGTGGCTGGCTCGAGCACTGTGAGTGGAGATGCATACCTGTCGACGGCGTATAAGTACGAAGCAGCTCACAAATGGCGAAACTTGGGTATTCTCATTGCATTCATGCTCTTCTCTCTATTCACGTACATAGTCTCTGCCGAGATCGTGTCCGAGAAGAAGTCCAAGGGTGAAGTTCTTGTGTTCAGACGTGGCCATAAACCCGCTCAGTTCAAGGAGCGTAAGGGTGATCTCGAAGATGGCGCTGGTCCCCGTGTTGGCCCGATTGCTACCAACGCAAGCCGGCCCGTTGCAGACAGTAAGGAGGCTGCCGCGCTAGCAGAGCAGAAGAGTGTTTTCCACTGGAGCGACATATGCTACGATATCAAGATCAAGGGTGAACCAAGACGCATCCTCGACCATGTGGACGGCTGGGTCAAGCCCGGTACTCTCACAGCTCTTATGGGTGTTTCTGGTGCGGGAAAGACAACTCTTCTGGACGCTCTGGCAAGCCGTATCACCATGGGTGTGATCACGGGTGATATGTTCGTCGATGGTCGCCCCTGTGATGCTTCTTTCCAGCGCAAAACAGGTTATGTCCAGCAACAGGATCTGCATCTTGCTACTACGACAGTTCGTGAGGCTCTCAACTTTTCTGCCATTCTACGTCAGCCCGCCGACGTGCCACGGGAAGAGAAGCTGGCGTACGTCGAAGAGGTCATCAAACTTTTGGACATGGAAGAGTACGCCGATGCCGTCGTTGGTGTCCTCGGTGAAGGTCTCAATGTTGAACAGCGCAAGCGTCTGACCATTGGTGTCGAACTTGCCGCTAAGCCACCGCTACTTCTCTTCGTGGACGAGCCTACCTCCGGTCTTGACTCGCAGACTTCTTGGGCTATTCTGGATCTGTTGGAGAAGCTCACTAAGAGCGGACAAGCCGTTCTGTGCACTATCCACCAGCCTTCCGCCATGCTGTTCCAGCGATTCGACCGACTCCTCTTCTTGGCTAAGGGTGGCAAGACTGTCTACTTTGGCGAGATTGGCGAGAACTCCCAGACTCTGACTAGTTATTTCGAACGCCACGGTGCGCCCAAGTGCCCGCCTACCTCCAACCCTGCCGAGTGGATGTTGGACGCTATCGGTGCTGCTCCTGGAAGTTCAACTGACCGTGACTGGTTCCAGACGTGGCGCGAGAGTCCCGAATACCGGGACGTCAAGGCTGAGCTGCAACGACTGAACGACGAGTCACCCGAACTCCCCCCACCTACGCAAGATGACCAATCCTTCCGCGAACACGCTGCTCCGTTCTCCGTCCAATTCAAGGAGGTCACATACCGTGTCTTCCAGCAGTACTGGCGTAACCCGACCTACATCTACTCCAAGACCGCTCTCTGTACCTTCGTTGCCTTGTTCATCGGTTTCGTCTTCTTCCGCGCGCCCAACACCATCCAGGGTCTCCAGAACCAGACGTTCGCCGTCTTCCAGCTGCTCACCGTGTTCGGTCAAATGGTCCAGCAAACGATGCCTCACTTCGTTGTACAGCGGTCTCTCTACGAGGTCCGCGAGCGCCCGTCCAAGGTGTACAGCTGGCAGGTCTTCATGCTCTCACAGATCCTCGTCGAGATCCCCTGGAACACGCTCATGGCCGTCATCATGTACTTCGGCTGGTACTACCCCCTGGGCCTGTTCCGGAACACTTTCGAGGACGGCGCCACAGCGGAGCGCGGTGCCCTCGTCTTCCTACTAGTCCTAGCCTTCATGCTCTTCACATGTACCTTCACGCACATGATCATCGCCGCATTCGAGACGGCCGAAGCCGGTGGCAACGTAGCCAACATCCTCTTCACGCTGTGCCTCATCTTCAACGGTGTCCTCGCCCGTCCCGGCCAGTTCCCGCAGTTCTGGATCTTCTTGTACCGCGTCAGTCCGTTTACGTATCTCGTCTCGGCGATGCTGTCCACCAGTGTCGCGAACACGGGCATCACGTGCGCTAAGAACGAGTTATTGAACTTCGACCCGCCTTCCAACGAGACCTGCATGACGTATATGGATACGTACATAAAGGCTGCCGGCGGCTACCTTCAACCCGGCACCGAGAACAACATGGCCAACTGCGTTTACTGTCCCGTCGCGGATACGAATGCCTATCTCAGGAGCGTTGGTATCGAGTATGGTAAGTCATCCTGCTATTTCGCTCTCTCCGTTTATCGTGATCGTTGACTAATATTGCCCTTCTCTACAGGTGACCGCTGGCGCAACTTTGGCCTACTCTTCGTCTACATCGTCTTCAACATCTTCGGCGCTCTCTTCCTCTACTGGCTCACCCGTGTGCCCAAGAAGCCGAGAATGACCAAGGCGAAGAAGGAATAAAGAAACCAGCCCCAGAAACACTATAGAATTACTACTCCCTTCTAATTACTACAACTAACCTCCGCCTCTACCACATCAGGGAACTCGTTCCTAAAATAAATACTTTTCTAACACTATCATTCGACTACATATTTTATACAACTTGCATATCCACCCACTCCGTACATAGACATAAAGGGACAGAGACGGGAGAGAAAGCAGAAAGAGAGGGAAAGCGAGGGAGAATGACGTCAAGGCTCGGTTGTTCATAGAATTTCCTTGGAACTTCGACTTGTTTTGTCTCTTCTCTATTGCATAAAACTTTCTAACCAACACTAGGCGACAATTTGTTTCATGAATCCATCAAGTTTGTGTGACATTTTGCCCCCATGCTTATGTATTTTACGTAATGGTATGACGAGAGATAGAAAGAGGACATACATATCCCATTGCCCATTTACGGCTTTGCACTGGGCGGCGTTGTTGGATCATGTGGAATTTTCACTCTTTTAGGAGGTAATAGAAATAAATAAATACGTTAAATGAACATGCACTCTCTGCTCAGATGCGTATTCGTGCAGTAAATTGAAACTCCTGTTTATAACATTGAGATACCTAAGTCGCTGAACATAGTAAGCTCTTTTTCTAGGCTCTAGTGTGAGTGAGTGGCTGTGATTGAAGATTCAAAGCTTTCGCCTCGAAGACCTATCACAGACCTTTTACACTCCACGCAATGGATAGATATCTTGAGTTCAGCTCGGACAAAACTAGCCGGATAGTGCATACGGAGCTGGATTGACCGTGTCGATAACAAGGTCGGTTTGCCATTGTGCCGCGGTGATGCTGCTGTGTTCCCTCCTACTGGTCGTGTAGAGGAATGCTGCGCCGTAAGGATTGCACAACCCCGCCTTCCTCCTGGTGTCGTAGTCGCTTAACTCAAAGCACAAGCAGTTAAGGATCTGTGGCAACGATTTGCGGAGACTAGGTCTACACATAAGAAGACATCTGGCATTAGAGTACAACAGTCTCATAGATTGCTTTCCTTATGGATACCAATAACTACCAGCTGAGGTATTCTTTTTGTTAATCTTGTTAGTTATGTTATGACGCAGTTATAACTTTACTCCCGTTCGCTATCAGTGTAAAGTTCATGGTAACTCCTCATTCTAAGCTAGTATACTGCGTATCTGTGAGTCTCTGCGGATATCATAGATGATCAATTGAGCTGCTGTCTTAGGGCATACTGTAGTGTAGAAACAAACACGGGGTGTATAAGACCTCTATGCCAAGCCCGCTGGTATTTGGTAAGCATCCGCTAATGCAAGGTATTAATAGATGATAACCTATGCTATGCAAGTCATCCATGGTTGCTCCAGAGTCAAACAATCGATACATCTAGATTAAGTGACTCTTTGCTGCATGATTTAATGCTGTAGTTGTAGTTGATAATAAGTCTAGTTTAGGCTTATACTCTGTAAGTATCTACTTTGGATATTCACCAATCGCTCCTGGCTGCATTTCAGCCCGTTCTCGTCACATCCTGCAAGCCAATCTGTATATCGCGATAGTTAGTTAGGTGGAATCAAAGGCTTCGCTCTTAATGTTTGAATATTTCACCGAGAGTTTCGGACCCGAACCTCGCGCTCACTCGGCTTTGGCGTCAGCGCGGGCTGCATGGGGCCAATCCTATCCACTCGACGGCTGTCATCTACAATTAAAAACCAGGCAACAACGGCGCGCGGGTGTTACTCAACAGCCTCACTATGAAACCCGCCATTCAAGCTGATTCATGACTGTTTACATACTTAGTGCGACTAGAGCTATACTATAGCCTTCGTCCGCCCACTCAATGAATTATAAAGCGCGCCCGGTTCTACAATCTATATATAAGGGGCTTCTTCGTCCATATCCATCACAAGTTTCAAGCAACTCACTACCACCCTTTCTACTCAACTCGGGACTTTCAAGCAGACATACTCAGGTATCAAGAATGCATATCGCCCAGGTTCTCGACTGGTCCGAGGGTCCAAAATACATGACCGTCGACGACCCCCCTGCCCCCTCGGAGAACCAGGTCCAGCTTCGTGTCTTGGCAGCCGGCCTCCACCAGGTCGTCCGCTCCCGCGCCTCCGGCCAGCACTATTCGGCCGGGACCCTACCTCACGCCGTCGGCATCGACTGCGTCGGTCGCGACGTCGCCACCGGCAAGCTGTACTACTGCGTCAACATGAAGCCCGGGTTCGGGTCCTTTGCCGAGCTCATCACCGTTGATAAGAACACCGCTCATGCTCTTCCCGACACCGTCGATCCCGCATCGTTCGCCGGCAGCGTCAACCCAGCCATGAGCAGCTGGCTGGCACTCAAGCTGCGCGCCTTCAACTTGCCCGAGAACTACACCGTCCTGATTCTCGGAGTCACCAGCGCAAGCGGTCGACTGGCAGTGCAAGTCGCCAAGGCGCTGGGCGCCGGCAAGGTGATCGGTGTCGCGCGAAGCGAAGCGGCTCTCGCCGAGGTGGCAGACCTCGACCAGGCTATCGTGCAGAAGGATCCCATCAAGGAGACGGACTTCTCCCAGGTGCAGTGCGACGTCGTCCTCGACTATGTCTACGGAGACCTCGCGCTGCATGCACTATCGACTCTCGACATTAAGAGGCCCCTGCAGTACATCAATATTGGCCTCCTTTCGAGGCAAGAGGTCTACATCCCTACGTCTATTCTCCGATCCCGCGATATAACCATCAGGGGGTCCGGTCCGGGCTCTGCCTCGCTTCAGGCTATGCAGCAGGAAATCAAGAAACTGGTGCCGGCGATGGCGGCGTGGAAGTTGTTGGATGCTCACAGTGTTCCTTTAAAGGACATAGAACAAGCTTGGCAGGATAAGTCATTAGCGAGTAAGGGGAGAGTGGTCTTCGTTCCTTAGGTGACTTACACTGTAAGAACTACATATAGACAGGCAGTGATAATTTCATCAATGTTACAATAATACAAAATACTTATTTATCACTTAGACTATTATGAATAACTTCACTTTCAAATGAAAGCGCGATGACTATCTCATTGCTACTTCCAAGTAATGCCTCTCGCACTGATGCCGTGTCGAGAATGAATGAATGCCCCCTCCAACGCTCACAACTCTCATTCCCATAACAATTACAATGCCTGTAGCGCCTTCCAAGGGTTCAGCTCCATCTTCGTCAGTGGGCAGCGAAAGACCTCGATGTAGTACACAGTTCAGCCAATCCAGGTAAGTAGATAGAAGGGAGGATGGACTGGTGTGACAATTAGCCGAAAGAGGAAAGTGGAGGTTTCGGACATGGCAAGAACTCTGGATTCTTTCTATCCAGGGCAGCCTCAACCTGAAATGAAAAAAAGGACAGATCATAAGAGTGAATATTGGTCTTCTATCCTTGCCAGAAGTAGGTAGACCACTAATATCCGAGAAAACAGAAATAAAAAATGGCATTCATACGACCCTACAAAAATTCCGACTTCGACGCTTGCGCGCATATCGTACGTTGACCAATTTCTACAGACTCACTCAACCTCAAGGAATCACACATCTCTCATCACAACTCACTTCATTCCATACCGCTTAGTGATAGCTATACATGAACACTATCCAGACAACTCGAGCAGTGAAGGCAGTCTCACAAATAGCTAAGAAACTGACAGTCCAACCCAGTGTATCGAAACCCTACCGCCAACCCTCGCCGCATCCCCCGCAGCTGCTCAGCTCTCGCCCTACCTCTGGACGCACCCGTATACATTCCTCAGCCCGTCTACCTGCCATGTTCTCGACGATGGAACCGGAAAGGCGGTTGGATACTGCAGTAAGTTCGATATCAAAATCCCGCTTCAAATCAAGGCGTGTCGATACACAGCACAAACATTCAATCTAGCAAACCAAACCTCACAACACACACAAAACACATTGACACGAAAGCCCCCAAACTCCGCTAACGACCCATCATAGTCGGCTGTCCAGACGTCCACGCCTTCGTAGCCAACTACAGGCGGTACGTAACCGAGATGCTATCGCACTACGTCGAAGAACCAGACTTCAGCATCCGAGCCCCATGGATGATCGTATCCCAAAGCTCAACAAACGCAGAGGCGACACAGAGCCAGAACATCTCCAGTGAGATGGTCAACCCGCTGGCGCTAGCACAGAACGCCTACCGCGCCGACTGGATGATTCTCGCGGACAAGGAAGCCGTGACGGCCAGGTGGCGCGCCACTATGCATATCGATCTACTGCCTGCATATCAGAGATGCGGCGTAAGTATAACCCATGCTTTATTCTGAGCCGTGATTACTTCTTTCCTCTATCCATTTCTTTTTCAACAAAAGCAACATTTGATAAGGGGGCAGCGACTACTGACATCGGAGTGACACAGTGGGGTCGCCAACTAATCGATCGCTTCGTGGCCAGCGTACAGAGCAGCGGCCAGGACTACGGCGAGGGCGAGCACATCGGCGTGGCCGGCGAGAACAGCAAGGTAGTTCCTTTCTACGAGAGGATGGGTTTCCGCGTCATCGAGGGCGGGGAGCGCGAGGGTAATATCTGGATGGTGAGGGATATCGAAAAGGTCTAGATCAAGAAATACACTAGCGGCATCGCATCTCTAGTTACGACGTAGATTAGCGAGTTACGGGGGGGTCACGTAACGAACAGCGTCAAAATTTGTGCTCGTAATCGAGGATAAATTTCTTTCACTCGTAGAAGTACAACGAACGTACAAAAGGTATATCTTTACACAGTTTTCGTCGCGTCAATTCCTCCCATATTCTTTGATTTATGTCCACCAAAATGTGACTGACTGCCTGACTCCAGAGACGGTCAACGAAACCCAGTGCCTTTTACAGGGGACACCAACTGACATTGAACATCTTCATCCCGAGCCCTAAGTAATGCGCAGAAAAGACCAAACACCATAGCTCCCCCCATATGTGCTGTTCATTTTTTGGCCAACCCAACCAAGAGTATTATGTGCCTCCGGTATCAACTCCTAGTCCAGCCTGCTTATCAATTGACGTCAAGTAAAATAAATAAAGAAAAATAAGAAACGAAAAGGTCAGAAAAGAATTATGTACAGATACTATAAAGAGGTTGCATCTCCAGAAAGCGAGTCCCGTCGATGTCGAATATATGTAGTATTCATCGCGTGATGGTGAAGATCTCAATGTTGATATAAGTAACAGAATCAAGAAGCGACTGATCCTTATGAGCGGGGTATTAGATCATACCACCTGGCAAGTTGCCCGGAGCTTTTCTTCCCTGGGAAGCAACAATTCTCGATGCAGGAGGTCCGACATGGGTGTGAGGGTGGTTGCTCCGGGGGTTGTTGAAGTTTATATTGAGATTTGCCGCATCTTCCATTGGTCTCTGAAGCCGCCTGAAATGAGCGCCAGGCTCACCTTCCTCGCCAGTTCTCATATTACCACGACGGTCCACGCCATGTGTAGATTCATTTGCGTTGTCACGCTCCGCACCGTCTCGTCCCTGACGAGCAAATGATTCTAAGACTGATCGTACCTTGGTGCCATCCTGGCGTCGCCGAGGATTGATCGGAGGCAGAGGCGGCGCAGGTCGACCATTGCTATGTGATCGATTACCCTCTGCCTCAGGTGGTAATGCTACAGTAGGAAGATGAGAACTTGACATGACTAAAGTAGGCTCTGATATGTCCCGCGTTCTGACCTTACGCCTAATCGCCTCTTGGGGACCGGAAACGGGTCCGGTAGAAGTATCGTAGCTATGAGCTTGGGTAACCGGCGGCCGAGGAGGTGATAGAGCAGCAGGAGTCGGCGGTGCCGAGTTAACCAGAGGCGGTGCTCCTGGTGAGGTGGGAGAAGGCTGACCGGGCCCGTAGTTTCGTGGCACATACAGTTTGCCGTTCGAGTCTAGGTTGGTTTGGTTTGTTCTCAAGGAGACGTTTGGGTGAGGCTGTGGCGGCATAAAATGTGAACGTTTAATATCAGTACCTGGCAGTCCAGGCGATCGCAATGGCGGGCGTGGAGCCGATCCAGCAGGGCCAAGATGCATATTCTCGCGACTGGCTAATCCATCGCTAGGACGAGGAGGTGCTCTGTTGTGTGTTCGCGTACCGTGACTAGACTCAGATTCGCTACGTTGACGATCATTTCGGGGTACTGCCTGCGAAGGAGGCGACAAATCGCCATTCCGCGACTCCTCACTCGGTATGACTTGTTGATGATTAACAGACATCGGCTTCTGGTCCCGACTGGGTGTTCTTGACCTCGGACCTCCTGGCGACCTTGTGGCTCTACGCTGTGGAGACGGAATTTCTGGTGGGGGTCCTTGTGGCGCAGGGGGATGCCGTGATTGCGACTCAAGCTCTTTCAGTCGTTGAAGTTCCCGTCTCGCTTGTCGAAATTGACGAAGCCCTGGATGTTGATCCTCGCCGCCCCGGGTTATTTCTTGTTCCTCTTTCTCTTGCCTTAGTTCACCACCTGCCTCACTTCCCGGGCTGGCTGTTCTAGATCCCCCGGGGCTAATACCCATCATCTTGAACGCCTTGGTAGAGGATGGGTCACGGCCACGATCAATAAGTGAACCTCTGCTACTCCTGGGGCGTAAAATGGCTCCAAGCCCACTGGGTCGGGGCAGAGGCGCTAAATCAACTGCATCATTCTGTTCCCCTGATCTACGTGGGGACGAAGAACGGCTATCCGTCTCAACATACGAGGTTAACTTTTCGCGTATTCGACGAGCTCCATCAGCGAGCTGGCTTGCGAATTCGTCCGATTTCTCGTCACTTGGCAAGGGTAGGTCCGTTTTACCTTCATGAGGTCTACCGCTGGGTTCAGATAATAATGACTCGGCATCTGCCAGGGGTTCATTTACATCCAAGTCCAAATTCCAGTCACGGCCCTGGTCTTCCCAGGGATTAGAACCCGCATCGTACTCCTGCAGAGTCTTCGAATTGGCGCTGTCGGCAGGAAACCGGTGCTCAAGTCCGGCTGTAGAAGGCACACCTTCATATATAGATGAGGCATTGCTGTTACCACGCAAATGTTGCCGCACCATGCCACTCAAACCGCCGCCTGTTACAGGCCCAAGGGTCGGGGAATCTGCGGGAGAAACTCCTTGGGAATCAGCTGCAAGCGACGATAGCGTCTCCGTGACAGGAGATGGTTCACCATCAATTTTCGCAAGCAGCGAGAGTGGCGTTGGAAAAGCTGAATCCCGCAAAGCTGGGTGGTCCCTATCAGAAGGTCGTCGGAGATGGATCTGGGGCGATGGGAATGGTTTAGGTGAGGAAATGGACGATGCCTCACTTTCATCAGGGTCGGCCAAAAATGATGTGGGTTGGGCCTTTTGCTTCTTAGGTGTCGATGTCAATTCGGACACAGGAACTGTTGGCGAATCAACCTCTGCCTTTCGATCGGGAGAAAGTGATCTTGACTGACTCCTAGAAGCAGGTGGATTGGGTTCATCACGCGCTCTCTGTGTAGGCGTCTCTCGTCCTCGTTGTAATAACAATTGCCTTTGCGCGTATTTCGATTCATCGTAGGGTTGTGTAGGTTTCTGAAATACTCCAAGAGCCGTAGCTTTGCCCCGATCATTGGGATTGATAGGCAAGATACCATTCTCGCCTGTCTCGCTGATTGGGGGACTTAAAGGCGGAGCACTGCCAAAATTTGACTTGCCTTCCCCTGAACTCGAAGCTCGAAGACCGAGTTGGGGCGTGCCCGTTGACGAGGCACTTGCAGGGGGGCTCATAGAGCGAAGATTGGGGGCACTACCCTTAGCCAAAAGCTTGCGCTCGCCGCTTAGCCGGTCTGTGAATGCAAGTGGGGATGGTTGTTGACTTAAGTCCGGCGTTCGTGTACCAAATGGCCGTTGTCGGCTGAAGGGATCCACGCGTGATGGGTTACCGGTTGCTGATTCCGGGGTATCTTGGCTGAAGAAACCGGACTCGTAGAGACGCCTGGTTCGTGTCACACTCCGTTCAGGACCGGAGCTGTAGCCACTGGGTGGCTGCCAGTCTTTCAGGGACGGCGTAGGCTGTGAGGAGGTGATCGAGGTGGCAGCAGAAGAATTCCGTGCGATTGATGGGACAGAAGACAATGTTGACGAAGTTTCCCGCTTCTGATTGTAACTACTAAATGTAGGCGATTCCGGACGAGGCGGATCCAATTCAGTTGAAGAATTTCTCAGGTCATCTTGAGCATCTGATTCGTCTGGTTCACCTTGAAGGAGCTCGCGCTCTTTCTCAGCCCGTCTCCATTTTTGGAAGGCCGACTGCGCGACATCATCGTCGTACAGAGCGCGACCGCTCATACCGCCGTCTACTGTTCTCGATGAGCCGGCACTAGCAGGTATCTTATAGATTTTCTGGCGTCCACCAAAAAGGTTGTTACCCTCGGTGGGTTTGGCACGGCTCATTACACTTCCCGCTCCAAGAGAGTCTGCATCGTCTGAATGATATGAATCCATCCGAGCGAAAGGCGGGGCCGCCTTGATTGACTCGACCTCAGCAATGTCTCCTAAGCCGTGGAACGAGGCCAGATCCATCCTCGACTGTCGCTTAGGGAATAAGACGCTATCGTCGCTAGCTTTGCCGATTTTGGTGTTGGGATCATCTTGCTCTCGCAGCATCGAAAACCGTGCCGACAATCCCGTCATCAGTAGACTAGTACGGAAATCGTCATTGGATGGCAAGGCCGCGCTGAGATCAATTTCCATTTTCTCGCTCTCTTGGGACTTTTTCCCTTTTCTGAAGCCGCGAAAAGACATCGAAGATTCTGACTCTTGAGAAGGACGAGGAACGCCATCCTCGTCCTTAGCCCTTCTCTTTGTCCTAAAACGATTCATCGTGCTGGATCTGTCTTTCTAGATGTGGGTTTAAGACGTCTATAGCGGACCACAAAACACGTCGACAACCCGGTGGAGTAGATTGAAAGTTATGATGCACTGCTCGCCATTAAGTGAAGATTCGAGGACAGATTAGGCGCTGTGAACTAGCAGGCCGGCCCAGACGTTGAGGTAGAAATGCTATCGCAAGTCACAAATCTCTTAGAGATTCCAATTCGGGGTGGGATGCCCGTTTGAAGTAGTCGGAGCTGTTCCGGTGGTAATTCTAAATGACAAGGGACGACCCGTTAGTACAGTCACACTCAAAGATACGTGTGGGCGACCGGGGTCTTCAGGGGGTTGTGACAGGGGGTTCAAGCATGGCAAGCGGGGATAAGAAAAGTAGGTATAGTCAAGACTGGACAGCCGAGACCGAGCCATCACAGCACACAAACAGCTCCGCTTGCACTGACTGGATAGGATAGTGGTTCATTTCGTGGCCTCCAGGGTAAGGGCCAAAAGAGAGCGTCACTTGAACCAGGAATGCAACGCAGATTGTTGGGGGAGATTTACCTGATATTCGTTCAAGTCGTGTGTCGGGAGTGTTTCACAGACATAAGAGAACCAGGCTTGCTTGCGCTGCAGAACCAAGCATGAGATGTCTAAGCCGTGGGGATCATACAATCAATCAGTCGAACAGCTGATAGGGCGGGCCCGGTTCTCCGATTACCAACTAGTTGGTCAAGCGGGACAAACGCACAAGAAACAAATTAGTTCCCTCTGGGTACGAAACGAAGTCGGAGGTCCTATCGTGATTGGCAGTGGTAGAAAGCACAAAGAAAGACGGCCGTCGTGGTACTGTCACTGTTGCACAAGGTGACAATGGTTCCTGCAGAATAGGCTTATTGCAGATTGGTAGATGCGGTGATCCGATGCGGTGCCAACTGGGCTCTGGATTCGCCTCTGGAAAATCGTCGCTCAAGTTTGGGTCGGCGTCGGGGTCAGTGTTGAGATAACGGCGTGATCGGTTCTCGGAACGGCCTTTTCGTCGGGTCTATCGAGTTGTATAGCAGATCAAGTCGCTGCTGCAAACGAAGGGAGGCGGTCGAATGAGTGAATGGATGCAAGGCCAGGACTTGACTTGTTGGGTTAGAAAAGAACGACTTGGGCAGAACGAGGAGAACCAAATGAGTGTAAGTGAATGGCAACAGCAATGAACGGCCCACGAAGAGGTCTCGAGTCTCGACGTGAAGAAAGAGAGAAACGAGGAAGACGAGGATAAGGATAACCAGGCGCCGCTCGATGCAGGTAGCGAGCGGTTGATCAATGGTACCTACCTACCCCAGGTAAGCTTCTGCAGCGCAGTCCTGGCATGCTCTTCCCAGGAATACCTATAGGTACTTTGACGAGGAAGTGAAGGTGCTTGATGGATCTGGTATGGGCAGTCTTGGCTCACGTACCTTGAGTTAGTGATTACTCTGTTTTATTACAGAAATTACCTATCGATAGGTACTTAGCATGGACAATTACCAGGTAAGTTCTGTCAGGTCTACTATAGTAGTAGTAAGTATAACTAGGTGTCAAAAAACTACTGCAGTCGAACTGCATCAATGATACGTACAGTATCTGCATGTGCTGTGAACGTTTGATCATCCCATGTACAGTATAGTGATCCCCTGCAGAGAGGTGTGTGTCTAGTATTAAAATAGGGGCGAATGCAAGGATGTTGGCAACGGACACTGTCTTTCGTCCGCCTGGCTGGTACTTAGTATGAAACCTGTACAGTGTGTTCACATATCTACCTTGTACCATAGGTGTATGATTTTCCGATTTCCATAATCATTAGCTCTCACAATGTGCTACTCCTAAATAGGATGCTTTATTCGTCTACCGCTGTCGGATATCATTTCATTACTTAGATTGCCATTAAAGACTCCTGCACTTCCTCAGCAGTGTGGGTACCAGAAATACCCAGGTTAGTGGCTTACCTGTGGCAGCTTTGATGGGCATCGGGCACCTGTCAAGCCTAATTCCCGAAACTGTGGTTGGCTGAGCCTCCAAGACGATCTGCCGCTCAGTCCTTGTCAGCAGCAGCCATGGGCAAGCTGAAAACCGTTTGGTTTCACAGATATAATAAATGAAGCGACCAGTACACTGCAGCAGATGTGCTGCTGGAGAACCTGAAGTTGTCTTGAACTGATACGTTCAATGTTGTGCTATGGTCTACCTTAGGTATATAAAATGATTGGTATCGCCTATCTCAGCCTATGAATAAAGTAGCTTGTGTGATCTGAACGGACGGATATCAAACACTTACAAAACACCACATTTACAGAGCACGTTGTATTAACTATAGGTAGTAACATGATAAGCTTAAAACCTGACGACCGCAAAGTTAGCAGCAGTTTCTCGGACAATATCTAGCCCGCTATATGTTGCTCGGTTTATTATCCGATCAAATCTACTCCGTTCCAATCAAGCCGAGCCAACTTCACATTAGCCCCGAGACATGACTCTTTTCTTTGCTTGTCACACATATTTGACACAATTGCAACGGTTTGTTCGGCGAGTCAAGGCTACCCCGCGTTACGTAGTACGTTGATCGAGCCAGATTGCTTTTTTTTTCTGCTTACAACTCTGTCTGCAACCTCTCTCCGATCATGCAGCCCGCACGCCACCAACTGCAGCCCGCGAAAATGCTCGTCCTACAGGAAGCTCTGCAACCAGCTGACAGGATTTTGTTGGCTGAGAAGGAAGCTTGCCAAGCGAGCAGCATAGCCAGTCGACAGAGTACGGGTCGGTCGTGGTATTATACAGGGGCTCGATGAGAGGCATCGGTGTCTCGGAGCACGAGCGTGAACCACACACGGTGTTTACAGTGTTCACAGTATGCTCCAAAATCTTCCTGTTTTTCCTGTGCACGCCCTATTTTTTTGGTGTGCGTGTAGAAATTCAGCGTGATCCCGGTCCTGCAGGTCCCATCATCCCGGATCAGTCTGCAAATCCGCGAGCCAATGATGTTGCTGTTCCTGGCGCTTGACCAAATTTGTTCCTAGACTACTTGCTCTAAAGGTGCGTTTATAACCACTGTCCTGCAGCACCCCTGAATGATAACATGGTCCGCTGTGGAGGTCTTGTCGAGTTCTCGTTCAGCTCTCTCTCAGTCTTTCGCCAGCTCATAGCATATCGTCCTCTAGATCTTTAGCGTCTTCTCTAGCATGCTCTAACCGCTCGCTATATCTCTGTTGCAAGAGTTTTGATTGATCAGTTCGTTGAGCTAATCGTTGAATACCTAACCCGTACGTAAACGGAAAAAGTAGTAAATAGTGGAGGTGGGCCCCACCTGCTCTCATTTCAACCTTTTTTTTTTTCTTCAACAGTTCGCCTAAGCTTACTCAGTACAAGCAATCACTCCTGTCAAAACCCGAACTCATGCATTGTTATCCCACCTACCTAGTACTGCAGCATACACGTCATACACGATGTTAGCAGAATCATAATCGCGTCAGATGTATCAAATGTCATGCAGTAGCTCGATTGATTTCTGAACTGAGTTTCCAAGACAAGGCGCGAAATGATGCCTAATCCACCCTTCCCGAATGACGGGTCCCAAAGTAGACTTTAGCTCTGAAACCAGGCCGGCTCGAGTGCTGATCTTTCGGCCTTATGAGATTCGAACATGCAGAGAAAATTCCTTCGCCCCGTTTGACCCAAACGAACGGGGCCACTTAGGCTTCCCATGCTAATGATGCCGTTAATGACCTGCTAATATAGCGAGGTTATAGGTAATACCCGAAAGCTCCATACAGAGAACCCATCATCTCAAATTTGAGAGATGAATGACATCGGGACCTGTGACCATGCAGATTATATGTTTTATTAACACAGCGAGGTTATCTGCTCTATTCTGCTGCAAACGACGTCATATCCCGTGCTCAAAAAAGTGATCAGCCTTATTTAATATTAGGCTGACGGGAGATGACGGCATCGTACTATATTTCACGCCCGCCCTTATAAATTATCAACTTGAGTTGGGACTAGGCAGTGGGACTTGAGAATAGAATCTTGGGACGTTATACAATTCCTAGTCGATACGTTCTCGTTATATAAGTAGGCATTGTAATACTTCAATTAAACCCGATAAAGTAAATCCAAGCGTGTGCAACAATAATACCTACCAGCTGCGTTGTTCGCAAGAATTATCAACATGTAAACTACTTCGTACTAGTAGTACTATTTCCGTTGCCTTTTCCATTGTCAGTAGTGCACCACCGGGCAAGTAGCTTCTCGACAGGCATTATCGCCTATGTCCGGAACAACGTGCATACAAACGCTCCAAATTTGGCAGCCCAATACGAAGTACAGGCGCCTACAGCTTGAGATCGCGGGCTCAGTTCTTCCGCTCGTTAAAGAATCTTTCCGTCACCAAGCCTGAGCCAGCTCGCCAGGCTCAGTCCGACCCGGTTCATATTCGTGATGGCCCATGGTACAACGCGGCTCAACATAACCAAAAAGTAGCCAAGGAACAATATTCATGATCATTGCACGTTTATCCCGCGATATTGATTAAAACAACAGCTTGTAATCCCTGAGTAGAACCAGAACATGCGCACCACAGCCAAGACATACGATAACACGGTTTCACACGACGTTCGTCATAAAGCATATCGTCATACAACGTAATTTCTCAAATCTCGTTTCCTTCACTATCGTATACTATGCAGAAGCAAATCGCCATTCTCCACGGCATAGATGCCACTCTTGCCGCCATCAAATGAGGATATACCTTCACGCAAATCGTAAGTTTTGGAATACGTCGGTTAGAGATGGCATGTTAATTCCTATTGCCGCCTGACTCATCACGGGAATAAGTCGCGTGGCTTGAATACGTATACCAGATCAGCTCCTCAGATTACCGCTCCGGAGCCACCCGTCACCTTTGGCTAGATTCTGGGGGTTCCCCATACTCCAGCGTGGGGTACGAGAGCTCTGACTACAATATACGACCTAACCTTGGGCCATGCAAGGATCAGCAGTGGCGATAGATGAATTACCATCTGGCATCTCTGCATCTCTTCGCAAATGGACACGGCAGATCAAAGTAACCTAAGGGTATCACCAATTATAACCTCTAACGTACGAAGACGTCACTGATCAAAACCGCACGGGTTAGTCTCGCGGCAAATGTAGTCTCCTATGGACCGTCTTGTGCAAGCGCACATTTGCCAATCAGCTGAAAGCGACCACTCTGAGCTGAGCGTTGGGGCTCTCACCTGACCTCTGATCCAAGTCAATCAAAATACTGGGTCTGTTTTCCCTCTAGAATTAAAAACTTAGCGTAGTAGAACCGTAGGACAATCTCCCCCATATCCTCGCATCGGCGAGATGGCTTCGAGATGGTACGCCCTTGAAATGAAAAAGTACCAAGAAAACACCGCTCGAAGTCTAATGTGCTACCCTCGGAAGTAGTTGCGATGTCGGGCTCGTTTTGAGACATGCGACTGATAACATTTTCTCATTATGTTTATCCATCGTCTAACAGAAAAGCTAAGCCGCCAGTAGGATCACTTGGAGAGATCTTGACAAGCAAACACCCATTGTGGGATTAGGTAGGCACAAGCCTTTTTGCCAAGTCGGCCGGACACCGCCCCCAAGGATGTCACTCCTGCAGCTGTGATTCGTGTGATTCGTGAACTGGCGTCGTGACAGCCCTCGAGCCAGGTTCACCGAGGGTGGCGGGCTGCGGGGTAGCTTGGTAGCTTTCTGATTTTCGCCCTTCCTTTGTGCAAGATTTCCGAGATTGGTAGCCTGCGGCACCGGTAAGCGCCTCACTAGGCAGCCGCTAGGCCTCTCACAGTTGAGAATTGACGTACGGCATACGTCCCTAGGTGCATACAATGGCCGTATAGTGTGCAGCCATCTACGCTATGGGCGAGACAGGATGCCTACCCTGACTACATCATAGCCCACGCTATTGACTGCGGAATCAATGCCAGCCAACCATCGCTCCCCCGATGTTTCATAGGGAAACTGTAATGGTGGCGCGGAAGCTAACGTTCGAGCATGAGCTGACTCTCGGCCAAGGACGAGCAATGAGATGTATGTGGGGGGTACGCGCAGCACACAAAAGCGCTCATCCGATGGATGGCCGGTCGAGGTGTATATAAAGAGAAGGACAAGTCGTCCAGCCTTCTGTTGTTTAAGTGTTCTTTCACTCTACCTAGACACATTCCCAACAGTCTACCAACTTTTCTTCCACGAAGGAACCAACTCACGAGAAATATATCTATACTACAACGGATTACACTCTCATCCAAGGACTTGAACATACCGAAAAGCTTCAGTCATCCATCCACAGCAACTATCAACCATCAACCATGTATCCTTCACACTGTTGCCAGTGCGGTGGCGTATTCGTCATCAACTCGGACTGCGCCTGGTGCAAGCACAAAGAATGTTCTAAGTGTGCGTAAAAAACATCATCAACACTATCAAAAGACAAAGAAAACAATGTACGTCATCTCTCAACGTCATCGCACTCTTGGACCCTACTCACTGACTAAATCTCAGTTTTAATAAAGCGCCATCAACATTTAAACCGCGCCGTTGGATAGAAATTCTGGGAAATTGAGACTGCCAGCGTGCACATTTCTTCATATCACTCGACGCGCGACACTTGCGCAAAGACGAGACTGAGTGCAAGCGCTTAGATGGATTTAATCACGCGCCAACGAGCGAGAGAGAAGGAATATACGGCCGGGGGATATGCAATTTCACAGAGACTTGGCGTTTGATTTATTGGAACCTGGCTCATCAACAGTATGATATCGAGCGATGGTGTATTACGATACGATGTACGAGAACGAATGGTTCGCGATCTACGGCACATAGATACCCTTCAATTTAGCTTGTAATTGCTTTTTAACTTCAAGTAACGTTGTCCCGAATCATGTGTTTTGTGGGAAATCGACACGTCGGGAAAACGGGTGGTAGTCGCCAAGACAATATTTGCTTGGCGCACAAGAACAGACAGTCCCGTGCACAGCCGGCCGTGTGGTAAGAATCATGCACATCGACGCTGTTCCGTACAATGCAACTTGATGGTCCATTCATCATACCATGAGCCATCCAACCGGCCTCTATGGATTCCATGTTCCCCGCACCCGGGGCAGCCGCCAAGGGTCAAGCCGGGAATGTCCCATCCGTGGAACGACCCGGACCGTAATTTGGGAGGCGATGGAAACCGGTCCAATATAACCTCAATTTCGTAATCACCATTCGTTATCTACGCTTTCTACATTCGAGTAGACTCCAGCAGGGACTCCGTACGTCTCACTTCCCGAATGAGGCTTGTATGAGATGCTGAGCATGGTCATCCCTTTCCTCAGTGAACATCTAATGACGGCAATCTGTCAATCACGATGAGTTGTTTGTATTGCTGCATTCTGTTCCGCCTTGTAGAAGCATGCTTAACGTTAACGTATCAAGCTACGGACATTGACAGTTTTCACAAGACGTCACAGGGATAAGCCATGAAACCCGTTAGAAGAATGATATTGACACACCAGAAAAGGGGGTTCTTTACATGTAACCATGCTGTGCTACCGGGCGATTGCGTCTCACGTCGTGCCAAGTGTATAGGTAACATACACTCCGACTCGTCCGCGTTAGTTAGCTAGGGGTGGCAGGCATCAGAGAACATTACACGTTAGAAATTCGATCTCGAAACGCAGCAATGGCCTAGATTAAATGTCTGTCTTTGAAGTCCGCCCTCTGTATCGATTATATAAGCAGATATTGCGTATTGATGCGCCTATGATGTGGAATATCCACTTCTAACACGACACGTGTATCAAGGCTATGCGCTTTGTTACCTACCCATAAGATGGGTAACCAATTAGACACTAGATGCATGCGGATACTTACCGTCCTGTATCCCCACAAGAGTTGTCACTTTGAATCAACCACATGCGTCAAATACATAGCTTTGGTAACGAGCGTCCGTTTTAACAACTTCCCAAGATGTCATGGTGATGATTTATTGAGTTGACAACAAACCTCACATCGCTATCGGCAAGACGCTACAAGGCCTCAGAAACATGCTTGTATGATAACCTGCTTGTTCTTACTTCAGTCTAAAGTACTGGGGACACCAAGTGGGACTTCTGGGGACTCTTTCCTAGTGTAACTGACGATGGGTGTCACTAAATGTGCTGCGGCTCGAAAGCAGCCAAACACTAGTATTAGTCTCTGTAGATAAACGAGGAGCCAAGGCTCTGTAAGTAGTTTGTGATATAAGGGATGTAGGTTTGTGTCTAACCAAGCCATTGGCTGGTTGGTGATTGCTCGGATTTGCAATGGGGCTAAACCTTCGTGTCTCAGTGTCTTGGAAGATCCCTTGGTTCAGTCTGCCTTGCTGGGAGGCGAATTCTTATAAGAAGTACCAATGATCATTGAGTCTGCGTTTGGAATCTCCAAATCAATCACGCTTATTCGAGTTACTCAACGAGACGAACTACTCTCTACTTTTCTGATAAACTTATTTCCCCCCCCAAGTCTTTTATCTGAGGCTTAAGGCTTAAGATGGAGACGCCAGAGATTCCAAATACACCACCGCCGGAGTACTGTTCGGAGGAAGAAGACTTGGACGCTGAATCGATTGCTACACGCGACCCAGAGGAAGATGAACCGGTTGTGACCATACACCCTACCGCGAGAAAGGACGGCGTTCTGGTAAAAGTGCAACCACCTATCCAACCATCAGACCCTGAAATGGACCATGTTCCATGCGACATTGTCCTAGTCATCGATGTATCAAGTAGCATGAACGAAGACGCCCCGGCCCCGGCTGAAGAGGAAGGTGGAGGAGGCGAAAATTTTGGTCTAACCGGTATGTAACATTGAAATTCATTTTCAATATGTTCCGCCTCGGGCGGCTTGCGGAACTCCCGCTGCCTTTCGATAGGAACTTTTTTCTCGAGAGGAAATTGCTGACTTGATATGAAAGTTTTGGATCTCACCAAGCACGCTGCTCGGACGATAGTATCCACATTGAACGAAGGTGATAGATTAGGAATTGTGACCTTTGGTTATGGGGCAGAGGTATTAACTACTCAAGCACTTGAATGTCGCCTGTGAGTCAGACTGACGTTTGTTTATGCAGATTGTGCAGGAGCTCGTTTCAATGAGTACTGTTCATAAGAAAGTAGTGAACTCTAAGATCGACAACATATCTGCGAACGGCCAAACGAATTTGTGGTCCGGGATAAAGACCGGCCTCGAGTTGTTTCAACGCGGCGGTGCGGGTGCTCGCGTGCCAGCGCTGATGGTTCTAACTGATGGACAACCAAATCATATGTGAGTTGCTGATACGACCCGGCTACCATGCTGATTTTGCTAATATGCAAAGGTGTCCCCAACAAGGCTATGTCAAAAGGCTTCACTCTCTATGTCCCTTGCCAGCGATAATTAATACATTTGGTTTTGGGTATATAATCCGATCGGGGTTGTTGAAATCTATCGCCGAAGTCAGTAACGGAAACTATGCCTTCATCCCGGACGCTGGAATGATTGTAAGCATCCTTCCTAGTCCGGATATTCTCACTACTGATGGCGGCTGTAGGGAACTGTGTTTGTTCATGCTGTTGCACATCTACAATCTACGTATGCAACACGATGCACGCTAGAAATAAGTGCCCCCGAAGGCATACTTTTGAAATCGACGACAGGGAGGTCTATTTGGGACCAATCCGGTTTATGGAATAGCAACAAGATGACGATCCAGCTTGGTAACTTGCAATACGGGCAATCTCGAGATATCTATCTAGAGAATATTGCTGGACATGGGGGGCAAACGAGGTTCCAGGTACAAGGGGAGAGCAGAATGATAACGGCAAAGTTCATATATTCGACGATACAGTCCCATCAAAACATCGTGTTTGTCGACCAGGACGTATTCGAGACATCGCCACTTCCGAGTTCGGAAATAGCGTATCACCAGAGTCGTTCAATGATCTGCGCGCTACTTTCGTCCCCCTTCAGATTATATGACACCCTCGAGTACGACAAGCCACCATGCGAACTCATCGAGTCTTTTCAAGTAGCCTTCAACAACGTACTGGCGGCCATCCCAGCCAGAGCCTACGAAGACCGGCACAATGTATCGCTCATGGAGGACCTCGGTGGCCAGATCAAAAAAGCTCTATCTAGGCAGGATTATTTCCACCGATGGGGCGCCCATTACTTCCTCAGTTTGTGGAATGCTCACGCTAAGCAACTGTACGTCTAACAACTCTCCTCATCGGACCTGAACGCCTAAGCACTGACCTATCGATACCATAGCTGTTCTTCGTTCAAAGACCCGGGACCTCTGATGTACAACGAAAATCCGTTCTTCATCAAGCGCCGCGACATTCTTGACAAGACCTTCGATTTGTTGCCAGCTCCCACGCCTTCTATTAGAAGGAGCGCACCAAATCCTTCCAATGGAAGATTTGCACCATATTCACCATATTCTGCTAATAGAGGTGGCGTGTCATCCCGACCGGAGCCTGTCTCTATGAGCAGATTTAATCGCCAAACCGATTCATGCTTTGCTGCTTCAAGCCCAGTTATTCTCGCTTCAGGCCCCACAGTGCCAATCTGTAAGCTCCGAAAAGGCATGATGGTAGTAACGCCAGCGGGATCCCGTCATGTTCGAGCTGTCTTGAAGACTCCAGTAAATGGAAGTATGATGTGTCGTGTTGGACAACTTGTCGTGACACCTTGGCACCCCATCAATACCAATCAATCCGAGCAAGAAAAATTCGACCGGAAAGGATGGGTTTTCCCCGCGTATCTAGGGGGAGTGATGGAAACTTATTCGGGGACCATTTGCTCCGTGTTACTCGAGCCCGACGAAGACCCTGACGCCCACGTTATCCACGTCGGTGGTGCCTGGGGCGTTACTCTTGGACATGGTGTCCTCACTGGCAACGATGCTCGAGCGCATCCCTTCTTCGGTGACTACGACGCCGTCTCGAAAGAATTTTCGGATTCGGGACCGGGAGACGATGGCGTATACTGGGGTATTGAGACGAAAAGGGACGCCAAAACTGGTTTGGTGTGCGGACTTGAATGTCTCCCCTCCAGCGATATGAGCGAAAGGGGACAGGCTCTGAAGTCACAGATCGAGAATTCCGAACGACTTCTCTTAGGGTCTCTAGATAATCCAGCCAACCCAGCCCAATCCGGTAATGGACTCTCCGATAATGATCCGGTTGCTGAGTGAGTATGAATTCACTGAGATAGCGGCACGGCAGACTGTGCTTCCTCGATAGATTAGAATAGTAAGAATATTCAATGATTTTCGTATAATGACATTTAGCTTCCTTCGACCTAACAAAGCCGATTCTACGAGTGATGATGTAATGCAGTGTACTGCTACGCCAACTGGATCGGCGCGGCTGTTTTAAGCTTAATTATTCAGCCCGATAGCCCATGTGAATCATGATTTCGTCTGAAAGAATGTCTATTATTGATCGATGACCTCAGTAGTTTTATGTTCCTTGTTGCCAAACATACTATAAATCATGAAGGTCCGTCGAGCATCACTTATTGCGATTGTCTTAGACCTGCACTCTTCTGCAAATTCCGACTTCATATAAGCCTTTCACTCAAATACACAAAATGCCATCATCCAAAGGAAAACCCACCGACCCCGAGCTCCGAGAGCAGCTTAAAGAGGGTGAGTTTCTCACCCTACGCTGGATGATTTGGGTGAAGAGCGCTGAGTCGGTAAACAGAAATCAAGCAAGAACCCAACAAATCAGGAGGTGGAGAGGGCCAGTGGGCTGCATGGAAGGTACGTATCATGATCTGCTTTATTGTGTTCATCTTTTCTAATATGTAATGTCTACTCACGAAGAGGCTCGCTGTCTTGCCTGGGAGCCGTGATTGCTGACACTGTGGCTGAGATAGGCAAGCAAGTTGGCTAAGGAGTACGAGAAGCAAGGTGGGGGTTACGAGAACGAACCCGGTTCTAAAAACGAGCCGAAAAAGGGAGAGCCTCAGGCGAAGAGTGAGTCGAAGAAGAAGGCAGAGACATCATGATGAAAGTTATCGACTTTGTAAAATCTAGGTACTGTACAATAGAAAACACAACATCTTTTTGTGGCGTATGGATATGACGTGGGGTTTAATGGCTAGGATTCTTGTGGCTGGCGCGCTGGACTACCTGCTCCACTGATACAACCTAGCAGGGGTTGTTCCCCAGATAGCAACAGTCTGACAGATGTCCAATTAACCTCCAAGCTTATTATTATTCTATCTTATCCTGTGTTGAAATGTCCTTTCCACCAACAATATATCCCACCCCTTCCTTCCACTGATTCATCATGCGGCAATCTCAGGCCTTGATGCTTTTGGGCATCATTGCCCAGAATGGGATTGCCAAAGCTTCTTCATTACCGCGAGGTGTTGGGCCTGAATGTTAGTCTACCGTCTTTTGCCTTTCTGCATGTATTTGTAGTGTACTAACCAATTGACCGTCGACAGTTGCCAAATTCTACGAGATAAAAGATACCTTCGCCTGCATAGCCCACCCCTCTATCATCATCTCGGCCTCGCGAGTCAATGATAACACCTGCGACTGTCCTGACGGTTCAGATGAACCTGGCACAGCAGCATGCGCTATTCTCGATAGCTTATCTCCCGCACAGCCTTTACCCGCCTCCCTATCAGGCACCACCAACACAACAAATGCCTTGCCCGGTTTTTGGTGTGCTAATAAGGGCCATATTGGCGCCTACATACCCTTTATGTATGTAAATGATGGCGTGTGCGACTACGATCTTTGCTGTGACGGCACAGAAGAGTATGGGAATGTTGGCGGTGTGAAGTGTGCAAATAAATGTGCCGAGATCGGCAAAGAGTGGCGACGTGTCGAAAAGGAGCGACAGGACAACTTCGAACGAGCCAACAAAAGACGTCGCACTATGGTTAAAGAGTCCAAGGAGCTCCGCCGACAGGTAGAGGCACGGGTTGTGAAGCTCGAGGGCGAAATCAAGGAGCTGGAACAGAAAGAGGCTGAGCTGAAGGCCAAGTTTGAAGAGGTTGAGCGGTCTGAGCGCGGCAAGGTCGTGAAAAATGAGGGCACTGGTAAACTGGGCGTGCTAGCTGGACTAGCCAAAGCAAGAGTTCTGGAGCTTCGCGAGGCATTGACTGATGTGGTGGATGAACGCCGTCAGCTCCAAGACAAAGTGGCCGAACTTGAAGGAATCTTATCTACCTTCAAAGAGGAGTACAATCCCAACTTCAATGACGAGGGTGTCAAGAAGGCTGTTAGGGCCTGGGAGGACTATGCCGCCAAGAAGGCAGAGGAAGTCAAGGAGGAACTCAGCGAATCCAACCTCGAAGAAATCATGCAGGAGGATAGCGAAAGCTCTGGTATCAACTGGAGCGAATTCCAAGAGGAGGCAGCCACTGACACGGATATATGTATGTTTCCCCAAATCTATCCAAAGAAAACAATGCACCGTGGCTTTTCTTTACTAACACCAAGCAGTATACAGCCTTGAAGCTTACCTTCCTGGGCCCCTCCGGGACTTCCTCCATGGAAAGATCAATAACCTTCGAGTGTGGTTGATTGAGAATGGCATGCTGGCTGACACTGTGTCAAAGGAAGGCGAGTCACAACTGGTCAAGGCCGCTCGGGAGGCTCAAGAAGCCGCGACCAATAACGTGCGGTCGAAGCGGACGCAATTGACAGAGGAGCAGAGAGAACTCGAGAAGGACTATGGCACCGACGACATTTTCCGGACTCTCAACGGCAAATGCATCTCGGTTGAGGCCGGCGAATACGAGTATGAGCTGTGCTGGATGACGTCGACGACGCAGAAGAGCAAGAAAGGTGGATCGCGCACGAACATGGGCAACTTCCAGAAGATTAGCTACCAAGACTCGGACGAAGATGAGCGCCATGATGGCAAAGGTCTCGGCCGAGGAAAACGTATGGTGCTGGAATATGCCCAGGGACAGCACTGCTGGAATGGCCCCGCCCGAAGCACCAACGTATGGCTCGCGTGCGCCGAGACTGAAGAGCTTTGGCGTGTTAGCGAGCAGGAGAAATGTGTGTACAAGATGGAAGTTGGCACACCTGCTGCTTGTGAGGCGCTCGACCAGCCAGGTCATATCAAGGATGAGCTATGAGAGAGCTCGAAAATGCTATGCATTCTGGGCGAGCTCAATTAGAATTTGGATTATCAGGTCAATGAATGATGTATATGCTTCTATGTGCTTTGCGATTTGTACAAAGGCATGGCATAGTATTGGCGCTGATAAAAATATAGAAAGCGGATGAAAAATTAAAAGCTGTACATTTCCTATGATTCTTCCTCCATGTCGTAACTTCGTGGACTTGATACAATTCTAATACAAATAAATGTTCTGCCTTGAATAGCTCTATCCCTGGGCGGGGCACTTGGCTTGTCACCGTGCCGCAGCTGCGAGCTTTCTCTGTCTATTCCGTTCGTCCTGTTCAGCGAGGACCTTGGCCGTGAGCGTAGCCGTCATCGAATTGTTGATGCGGCTCGAGATATCATCCCGATCCCTCTTTCGTTTTTTCTCTGACGCCGCCTTGTTGTCGCCGTTCGTTCCATTATCACCTTCTTCCGCCGCCGCCGCCGCCTTCCGCTTCTTCTTGCCCGTGCTCTTGTCCTTCTTGAGATTATGTGTCAGACCCAGGACCCGAAGCTCCTCCATGCGCGTGGTGCACTTCTCCACGTCGGCCTCGTTTTCCGGCAGGATGGGCACCATGTCGCGCACGGCGAACTCCTCGCCGCACTGCGTGCAGGAACTCACGTCCGGCCTCTCGTCGGCCGCGATCAGTTCCCTCATGACAATCTCGGTGAACACATGGCCGCACGGCACGATGTAGACGGCGCGCGCGCCGGGCCCCAGCTCCTTCAGGGCCAGCGGACAGATGCGGACCCCGTCGCCCCTCCGCAGGCTGAACTTTAGCTTGACGACGTCCTTCAGCGAGCGGATCCCCGAGCGCGCGAACTCGACGGCCTCTTGTGATGATGATTGCGTCTCCTTGTCCTCACTGCTGCTGGTACCGTCGGAGGGCATCAGACACCGTAGCACTGTCTCGTAGTTGTAGAGACGCCCCCGATAGTCCACGACTGTGTTGTGCGGGTCTAGAGGCTCTGATGAGATGGGACATGTGGTCCAGGCGTGTCCGAGCGATTCGAGGGCTGTTGCTTTTAGCTCTGAGGTCGTGGGGAGTCGGGCGGCTTCTTTGACGAGCTCGCGTCGCTTGGGGATCGAGCCTCCGTCGTTACCCATTGGGTCGGTTGCTGGGGGTTATGTCTGTCAATGTCCGGTGTTGTTCGTGGCGCGTTGTGCTTGCTTTCTGAGGCCTATGTGGGATGATTCACTTTCAATCGTCGATGTGAAGGGACGTAATAGAGCTTTCGGATTAGATTTGGCTGTGCAATGGGATAGAAGATGTAAGTAAGATAGAATGAATAGGCTGTTGCCACTGCGACCACCGTTTCGCATGATAAGATAAAGCTGTACCGCCTAGGATTACTGCATGGCCGCCCCCACCTGAATCCCCAGCGGACTAGTGTAGCCATAGCAGCCTTGCATGCTTCTCTAAAAAGCGTAGCACATGCCACCACTGGGGGATGCTTGGCAGGGTTCCCACCGACGTTCACTGGGATAACCTACCACCTGCGTCCCAGGAGTCTAATTTAGCTCGTGTTGCTGCATGATCGCGCTCATTATTAAACTTTCCGATACCTCTATTACACTTGGCCGTTGGGCAGTTTGCGAGACACGAGACTACAATATACTCCACGAACGGCCTTGCCCCAGCCGTCGACCATCAGGCTGGCCGGATAAAATAAGACAGCCTTACCGCTCTTCCACGCTGCCAGCGCCTGGAGGCTGGCCGTGTACATCCGTCGACCGACCACCCACCACCACCACCACGACGGCTGACCAACACCGCTTTATTAATAGCCGCACCGACCATCGACCATCCCTCTCCTTGCGCGGCTTGCGCTCTCCGCTCGTTCTTCATCCAACGGCGGCCACCTTGCGATCTCGTATCGCATGCGATCGATCTTGTCCTTCATGAAGGCGTAAACCGCCGACCTAGAGCTGTCTGGCGTGCGGCTGAGGGCGTCCGTATTCTCGAACACAGCTCGCCGCCATGGCGCAACAACAGCAGCAAGCTCTCGAAGCCCTCGAGTTCATCACGAGGGATCTGAAGTCGAGGTGAGTTTCCACGTCACTATCCCCCCACTATATACCGTTCTGCGGTTCTCCTGCCCTTAGTCTCTTAGACCTCGAGGCCCATTCACCACTGGCTTACTAACGTTCTGTTTGGTCGGACAGATCTGGAGATGAAGTACGTAGGAGGGCTGCAGTCCAGTTGAGGGAGCTGGTGACTGTCTCCTATCGAGGTACGTTACTCTCATATCCCTTCCCGTCATGGTCGCGACCACGATCATCGCAGCTAACTACGCACCCGCGCGCCTTCAGACTTCCCCGCCGAGAATTTCCTTTCGTTTTATAACTCTGTCAATAATAAGATCACCAACTTAATCATCCACGGTAATGATTCCTCCGAGCGACTGGGCGGCGTGTACGCTCTTGATGCGCTTGTCGACTTCGACGGCGTCGATGTCACCGCCAAATATACACGGTTCACTGCGAGCCTCAAAGCCATCCTGCGGGGCAAGGACATTGTGCCCATGCAGTCGGCTGCCATCGCTCTAGGCAAGCTTTGTAGGCCCGGCGGATCCCTTATCTCTGAACTTATCGACTCTGAAGTTACAACTGCCCTCGAGTGGCTTCAGTCTGATAGGATCGAAGAGAAGAGATATAGCGCGGTGCTGGTTCTCCGTGAGCTCGCTCGGAACGCACCGACTCTCATGTATGGCTATGTCAACCACATTTTCGAGTTCATATGGGTCGGCCTGCGAGACCCGCGTAATCTGATCCGAACTACGGCGGGGGAGACTGTCTGCGCCTGCTTCCGCATCATTCGAGAACGCGACCAAGAGATGAAGCAGACATGGATGACCAAGATGTATACCGAAACTCTGGTGGGCCTTAAGATGAACACCGTCGAGAGTGTCCATGCTTCCCTGCTGGTGTTGAGAGAATTGCTGGAGCAGGGCGGCATGTTTATGCAAGACCACTATCAAGAAGCTTGCGAGATCGTTTTCCGACACAAAGACCACCGTGACCCGACTATTCGGAAGACAGTTGTCATGCTCATACCAGACCTAGCCAACTATTCGCCTGCTGATTTTGCACTCACCTACCTCCACAAGTTCATGCTTTTCCTCTCTGGCATGCTTAAGAAAGGAGGGGAACGCAATGACGCATTCTTGGCCATTGGAAACATAGCTAACTCAGTCAAAAGCGCAATCGCACCATATCTAGACGGGGTTTTGATTTATGTACGGGAAGGGCTCAGTGTTCAGTCTCGTAAGCGAGGCTCCGTGGACCCCGTATTTGATTGCATCAGCCGACTGGCGGTTGCTGTGGGCCAGACCCTGAGCAAGTATATGGAGGCTTTGCTGGACCCTATATTTGCTTGCGAGTTGACTCCCAAGCTTACGCAAGCTCTTGTCGATATGGCCTTTTATATCCCGCCTGTCAAGGCTACCATCCAAGAAAGATTACTAGACATGCTTAGCAAAGTGTTGTGTGGAGAACCTTTCAAACCTCTTGGCGCGCCTACTCCCAACACCCTATTAGCTGTCCCGATTATCCCCAAGGATGCCAAAGACCCGCAGCTATATGAGCATCGGAAAGCAGAAGTCAAGTTAGCTTTGAATACGTTGGGTAGCTTCGATTTCTCGGGCCACATTTTGAATGAGTTTGTCCGCGATGTCGCCATCAAATACGTCGAGGACGACGATCCTGAGATTCGAGAGGCAGCAGCATTAACCTGTTGTCAGCTCTACGTACGGGACCCCATCGTTAACCAGACCAGTCATCATGCTCTCCAAGTAGTTGGCGACGTCATCGGGAAGCTGTTGACTGTGGGTGTGTCCGATCCTGAATCAAATATAAGGCGGACTGTTCTAGCTGCCCTGGACGAGCGATTCGACCCTCATTTGGCCAAGGCAGAGAATATTCGTACACTCTTCTTCGCGCTGAATGACGAGAAATTTAGTATCCGAGAGGTGGCGATTGCAATTATAGGGCGACTGGCGCGGCATAACCCTGCCTATGTTATCCCCTCTTTGCGAAAAACTCTCATCCAGATGCTTACGGAGCTGGAATTCTCAGACGTGGCGCGGAATAAAGAAGAGAGCGCCAAGCTGCTCAGTCTCCTTGTGCAAAATGCCCAGGGTTTGGTCAAACCCTACGTTGATCCTATGATATCCGTACTACTCCCTAAAGCGAACGAACCAAACCCTGCTGTTGCCGCTACTATTCTGAAAGCGATTGGTGAACTCGCAACAGTGGGCGGCGAGGATATGCTACCCTACAAGAACAAGCTGATGCCGATTATCATTGATGCTTTACAAGACCAGAGTTCTATTGCAAAGCGTGAGGCGGCACTACATACACTCGGCCAACTTGCCAGCAACTCAGGTTATGTAATAGACCCGTATCTTGAATACCCGCAGCTTCTGGAATTGTTACAAAACATTATTCGAGCCGAGCCACAGCGTGGACCATTGCGTCAAGAAACCATAAAGCTGATGGGTATTCTAGGGGCTTTGGATCCGTACAGACATCAGGTATGGAATATCCCCTTTATTGTCCTGTTGATTATCGCTTGCGTGAAGAGATTCCAAGTCATTCAATCGGCAGCCATCCTTCCCTTTTGCTGCTCAGTTTATCAAATACCTCACCTATTGATTTTAAGACACTGCTGACACATTACAAACAGCAAGTTGAAGAGCGTACTCCTGACGCGAAGAGGAGTGTAGAGACTAATCGGATGACTGATATCTCGCTTATGATGACTGGTCTTACGCCATCAAATAAGGAGTATTATCCGACGGTGGTCATCAACGCTCTACTCAATATTCTGAAAGACCAGTCGCTGGCCCAGCACCACGCTGCAGTCATCGAAGCTATCATGATCATATTCCGAACTCTGGGACTAGACTGTGTCTCATTTCTCGACCGAATCATCCCCGCATTCCTCTTGGTCATCAGAAGCTCTACGCAGAGTCGCCTTGAATCATACTTCAATCAATTAGCTACATTGGTTAGTATTGTACGACAGCACATTAGAACCTACCTACCCTCTATCGTAGAGATACTTCAGGAATATTGGGACATCTCTCCGTCTCTTCAAAGCACGATATTATCGTTGGTTGAAGCGATCTCGCGATCATTAGAAGGGGAGTTCAAAATTTACCTCGCTGGCTTGTTGCCGCTGATGTTGGGCATCTTGGAAAAGGATTCGACTACTAAGAGAACCCCTTCCGAAAAGGTCCTGCATGCGCTTTTGGTCTTTGGATCCAGTGCTGAGGAGTATATGCATTTGATCATACCAGTCATTGTGCATACTTTCGAAAAGCCAGGTCAACCGACATTTTTAAGGAAATCTGCTATCGAGACCATCGGGAAAATCTCTCGGCAGGTGAACTTGAATGACTACGCTGCAAAAATTATCCATCCATTGGCGAGGATTCTCGCAAGCGGGGAGATATCTTTGCGCGTAGCCGCATTAGATACACTCTGTGCCCTTATCCATCAGCTGGGTAAAGACTATCTGCATTTTGCTGGCACGGTAAATAAAGTACTTCAAAGCAGCCCGATCCAGCACCAAAACTACGATCTTCTAGTATCTAAATTGCAGAAGGGAGAGGTGTTACCACAAGATTTGAGCTCAGAAGCACGATTTAATGACCAGCCTGATGAGCCCACCTTTGCTGAGCTTGGCGGCAAGAAACTCGAGATGAACGCTATCCATCTCAAGAATGCTTGGGACACAAAGGGCAAGTCTACAAAAGAGGATTGGCAAGAATGGCTGCGGAGGTTTAGCACAACACTGTTAACGGAATCTTCTAACCATGCTTTGCGGGCCTGCGCTTCTCTCGCCAGTGTTTATCTCCCACTAGCGAGGGAGCTATTCAACTCGGCATTTGTCTCATGCTGGAGTGATCTTTATGAGCAATACCAGGACGAACTGATTCAGAATATCGAGAACGCCATTCGATCCGAAAACGTCCCTCCAGACCTGCTTGGTCTTCTCCTTAACCTGGCTGAATTTATGGAACATGATGATAAGGCTCTGCCCATTGATATCAGGATCCTTGGTAGGGAAGCAGCTCGCTGTCATGCTTATGCTAAGGCACTGCATTACAAAGAATTGGAGTTCTTACAGGATCAAAGTGGGCCAGCTGTTGAGGCTTTAATTGTCATTAACAACCAACTCCAGCAATACGATGCTGCCATTGGCATTCTGCGTAAGGCGCAACTGTACAAGGATGGCATTCAACTTCGGGAAACCTGGTTTGAAAAGCTGGAGCGATGGGAGGAAGCACTCAATTTCTACAACAAGAGGGAGAAGGATATTCCCGCGGACCAACCAGTTCCAATTGACGTCGTTATGGGCAAAATGCGGTGTTTGCATGCGCTCACGGAGTGGGATGCGCTTGCTAGTCTCGCAGGTAATACCTGGGCCAACTCAGCACCTGATGTCCAGCGGCGTATTGCACCTCTTGCAACAGCTGCTGCATGGAGTTTGGGCAAATGGGATGCTATGGAGATTTACTTGTCATCTATGAGGCGGAATTCTCCAGATCGCTCATTCTTTGGTGCCATTCTCGCCCTTCATCGCAACCAGTTTAGAGAGGCAACTACAAATATCCAACAGGCACGAGAAGGGTTGGATACGGAACTCAGTGCTCTCGTGAGCGAGTCATACAATCGCGCCTATCAGGTCGTCGTACGGGTACAGATGCTTGCAGAACTGGAGGAGCTTATCGTGTACAAACAAGCAGATGAAAAGAAGAAAGCGACCATGAGACGTACTTGGGAAATCCGCCTGAAGGGTTGTCAGAGAAACGTTGAGGTTTGGCAGCGCATGCTCAGACTTCGTGCTCTCGTTATCACGCCAGAGGAAAACATGCACATGTGGATCAAATTTGCCAACCTCTGTAGGAAGTCCGGACGCATGGGCCTTGCTGAGAAGTCTTTGAAGGGCCTGGTTGGGAGTGACTATCCTCTCGACACGATCATACCTTACTGGAGCCAGAACGGTCAACCCCAGGCCTCCGCATCCAGAAGGATTCCTCCTCAGGTTGTCTATGCAGTTCTCAAATTCTATTGGGAATTCGGCCAAACAGGAAATGTGCGCCAGGCCGGCCACGCTGAAAAGACACTATTTTGCCTGAAAAAATTTACTACCGACACTGTGCAGCGTCTAGAAGTTGCCCGAGCCTCCCTACAATCAGTCCCCAATGGCATGGAGCCGATGGGCGACTACAGTTTCCATAATGGGGTGGAACCCGGCATGTCCCATTTGCGATCTCATAAGGAATTCCAAGAGCAAACTGTCCTTTTAGCAAAGTGTTTCCTCAGACAAGGAGAATGGCAAGTTGCTCTAAACAAGAGTGACTGGCAACACCCAAGCGTTCAAGACATTCTCACGTCTTATTCAAAAGCTACACAGTATAATCCCAAGTGGTACAAGGCATGGCACGCCTGGGCTTTGGCAAATTTCGAAATAGTCCAGGCTCTCACGTCCCCGGGTGATCGAAAAGCACCAAGACCTGATCCAGCCCTAATAATCAGCCACGTGGTCCCAGCTGTAACTGGTTTCTTCAAGTCGATCGGTTTGTCCTCGGGCAGCTCGCTACAGGACACACTCCGCTTATTGACCCTTTGGTTTGCCCACGGAGGCAGTAGCGAGGTGAATGCGGCAGTTGTTCAGGGCGCCGGTACTGTTAGTGTCGACACATGGCTTGAAGTGATTCCACAATTGATTGCACGCATCAATCAGCCGAACTCGCGGGTACGGGCGTCTATCCACAACCTACTCGCTGATGTAGGCCGTAACCATCCTCAGGCGTTGGTCTATCCTCTCACCGTAGCCATGAAGTCAGTCCAGAACAGCAAGAAGTCAAGATCTGCAGCCCTTATTATGGATAGCATGCGGCAGCACAGTGCCAAGCTTGTCGAGCAGGCAGATGTTGTCAGTCACGAGCTCATTCGTGTTGCGGTACTATGGCACGAACAGTGGTATGAGGGTATTGAGGAGGCGTCTCGACTCTGGTTCAGTGATCATAACGCCGAGGGCATGTTCGCTACCCTAAACCCATTGCATGAGCAACTCGAAAGAGGTCCTGAGACGCTACGTGAAATCAGTTTCGCGCAGACATTCGGCCGAGATCTCACAGAAGCGCGGGAGTGGTGTCGCCAATATGAGCAGACTCACGATGTCACCGATATGAACGGTGCATGGGACCTGTACTACCAAGTATTCCGACGTATAGGCCGACAGCTTCCGCAAATGACATCTCTCGAGCTTACGTACTGCTCGCCCAAGCTTCTTAGCGCTAGGGACCTAGACCTGGCTGTGCCTGGTACGTATCGCAGCGGAGCCCCAATAGTGCGGATTATCTCGTTTGAAACGACATTCAGCGTCATAAACTCGAAGCAGCGTCCTCGAAAACTCAATATGACAGGTAGCGACGGTAAACCCTACGCGTTCCTGTTGAAGGGACATGAAGATATCCGCCAAGACGAACGTGTAATGCAGCTCTTTGGCTTATGCAATACTCTGCTCGCAAATGATTCAGAATGTTACAAGAGACATCTCGGAATTCAGCGATATCCGGCAATCCCACTCAGTCAGAATTCTGGTCTTTTCGGATGGGTGCCGAATAGTGACACCCTTCATGTTCTCATTCGGGAATATCGTGAGAGTAGAAAGATTCTGCTTAATATCGAACACCGCATTATGCTGCAGATGGCACCGGACTATGATAACCTCACCCTCATGCAGAAGGTTGAGGTCTTTGGCTACGCTTTGGATAATACAACTGGCCAGGACCTGTACCGCGTCCTCTGGCTTAAGAGCAAGAGCTCTGAAGCATGGCTGGAACGACGTACCAACTACACGCGCAGTCTTGGTGTTATGAGCATGGTTGGCTACATTCTCGGCCTAGGCGATCGCCATCCTAGCAATCTCATGCTCGACCGAATTACGGGCAAGATCATCCACATTGACTTCGGCGATTGCTTTGAGGTGGCAATGAAGCGTGACAAGTATCCCGAGCGGGTCCCCTTCCGCCTGACACGTATGCTTACGTATGCGATGGAAGTGAGCAATATTGAGGGAAGCTTCCGTATCACTTGCGAGCATGTTATGCGGGTACTCCGCGAGAATAAAGAAAGCGTGATGGCCGTGCTTGAGGCTGTAAGTTCACATTTCCAACATCCTCATTTTTGTGTCAATACTAATAATTTGTTCGCTTTCTAGTTCATCCACGATCCCCTCCTGACCTGGCGTTTGACGAACCGCGCATCAGTCTGTGGCCCCAACTTCCATTCTGAGCGCGAAGCCGCTCTCGGAGCAGGCACGCAGCGCATTCGTCGGCCTAGCATCTTGGAATCAGAGCATCCGCCCTCCGAAATGCTTGCGCAACTAGCGGTTGAGTCTATACACCAAAACATGCCCCCGCCCGTGCGTGGTCGCGCGCGCACCAACTCCAGCTTGATGAATGGTTCGGCGCCGGATGGCGAAGCGGCTGAGATTCAGAACGCGCGCGCCCTTGAGGTGCTCGACCGAGTAAACCAGAAGTTGACCGGCCGTGACTTCAAACCCAACGAGGAATTGGAAGTCGTCCAACAGGTCAACAAACTCATATTAGAGGCTACCAAGTTGGAGAACCTTTGCCAGCATTACATTGGTTGGTGCTCTTTCTGGTAGATAGTCCTTTGTTACTCTTAACGAAAACTACTTAATGCAAGTAAGTGGTGGCATTTTAAGCAGACTGTTTGTCTCATGTTTTAGATTATGAATTTGGGGTTTAGGGAGAACTTCGGAAGGGGTTATGGGGATAAGGCTTGTGATTGGCAAGGTTCTTTTTCTTCAAACTGGCGGAGGGCGTTTGTTCGGTGCCTGGGAGGGAATTACGCAGACTTCGATGCTCACCTAGGGGCTTTGTGGATTTGCTTCTTTTCACTGCATTTCCGTAATATCATCGTCTTGTGTGATGAATGATTTTTTTTAGAGGGGGATAGTCCGATTAGCGAAGACTTTAGTGGGCACAAGCTATGAGCGTGGCTTGTTGTTCACGGTATATGTGGTACTACTACCTACGTAGTATGACGATAATTTTAAGATTTACGTCTATTTATTTCGTCCTAAACCCTGCGTTTCATGTGCTGTCGAGATAGATTGCAATTCAGTCCAGATTTTGTTGCGTGAGTTGATATGAGATAAGGTCTTGGAAGATTCCTAGATGGAAGCCAATTCCGAGCATGTGCAGGGCGAACGGCTTGACAACAGATTGCAAATTGCACAAATATAATTTATCTAGATAGGCCAACTGCAGACGATTTTATACAGATTATTTCTCGAGGACAATATTAAACCAGGAAAAAACGAAATGCGCAATAATAAACCCCAGCATTCCGACGATCACAAGAACTAATCAGCATGTTAGCGGAGAGGGCTATAAAAGAACGACAGGAAGTCTTACGAAGATATTGGCGAGTTAGGATATGCATTATCCATCCGCGTAGCCATTGATTTGGTTGAGGAACACTGCATTCCTCATTGCTAGGAGATTTCAACTCTGGATGCTCTCGGATAGCGGGAGTATTTTCGCGATGATTATTGTCAATATTCGGCGAATCCGGTTCGATTTGTGAAGGCTCTTGTGTACCGTGACTGTCGTCTTCAATGTCGCTCTTGAGTAAATCTAGGAGTGTTGCCTCATTGGGAGGCTTCCAGTGCAGCACGATATCGTAAAGGGAAATCTCTTTCTTCCCCTTGCCCTGCAAACCTGACGGTACATAGAATGTTCGATGGGGGTGATTGGGGCGAAAAGAACCCAAATCATCAGATGCATCTGAAATCCCTATACCCTCGCGTCCGTCTTCTGACAACCGAAAACGTACCCTGGGATTGGCACCGTGCCTAAGCCAGAGCTCTATAACCGTTGCCCACCTAGCTTTTGTATCATAGTCGTGTTCAGTCTTCGCATCGAATGCCGATTGCATTCTTAGCAGCACAATATGCCATAACGGTTGGCCGTTGAATAATCCATTGCTCCCTGACCAAAAGACGTCGCACCAGTCCAAACCGTGGGCAAACGCGGTCTCCATGAATGCTAAATGATTTTGAAATCCTCGTCCACTTACAATGTTTGGTATAACTTCATGTGTCACTAGGGCACGATAATGTTTATCAGCGAGGATATCAGTATTTCGGAAGGCCCATTCAATACACTCATGCAACCCCACTCGAGCGCAAAGAAGAAAAATATTCCAGCCATCGAATTCGCGCCAAGTTTGGTCAATGCTGACAAGGATTCGAAAGAGGTCTTCCCATTCATCTCCCAACTTCATTTGCCTCAATAACTGAACTAATGCCAAGAAGCATTTTTCAATCCATTCTGTGTCGTAATCATCATCTTCGATTTGTTGCGAACGCGATTTGCTGTGAAGAAAAGAAGAGAAAGATGAACCCGCCTTAGTCCATTTCACCTCTACCAAGACTGCCCAGGACATCACAACAGTGCTGAAATGGTCTGAGTTGGAAGGTGAGGCGTGACTGAAATAGGTACGAAGGAATTCGGGGACAGATCTGTGCATAAATTTTACTGTCTTGTGATTGAATCCGTCATCAACGATATCGATGAGTCCCTTACATTGGGTTCTTACAATACTGCCAATCGTTTCGGAAATCTCGGAATCAGTCATATGATCGTGGAACCACTCTTCCTTCTCAAAATCGAACTTATCTATGGCGAAGTCTTCTTGCAGCGACACCCCTATATCAATAGCTCGTAGAATAAAAAAAGCGCTCAAGGCTGAGATATCGAGCCCTTGGGTGCTTCTAAGGATCTCTCTCAAGTGGCTATAGCCCGGAAACTCATCTTTAGGTGATAACAACATCCCTGTTGCTCTGAGCATTGCGGAAAGAAGTGTTTTGACCCCACGACGAGAGGTTTCGAGGATGCTGTTCATAATTTGCTCCAGCAAAGTATCTAAGTCTCTGGGTTTCTCAGAAACAATATCCTGGAGGCGTTTGATGGGAATGCCGTTGTCGAGACCAGCTTCTATGTCCTTCAACACAAGAGCCACCCAAAGGAAAACCCCCTCAGCAGATCTCCTAATATCGTAAATTAGATTTTGGCAGTCTGTGGGATTTTTCTGCTGTTGCATCTGAAACTTGGAGTGGCGCCCAAGCATTTGTGTAATAAAAAGTTCGATGTCCGCCGTCGTCAACTTGTGAAGTGTGAGCCGTTTACTCGCATCAAGCATATCAATGAAGGGTTCCTGGATCCGACTTGACACGCAAATTTTGACGTGTCCATCTGAATTTTTTGCCCAGAGGCAAAGCTTCCCGACAAGTTCTCTAGGTGATTGATTGATATGTATATCATCAAACTCGTCCAAGCCATCAATAAACAAACAGATTCGAAGATGTCTGAGGCTTGAGGACACGGAAATATCAGCTAATCGAGAGAATGCTGCTATAATTTCATCGGAATCTAGTCCAGCACTAGAATCCCTCCGAAAACCATTAATGAGTCTCTTTCTGGTCTTTTGGGGGAAAATATCTCTGGAAAGCTTGGGAACTCTGCAGAGAATCTGGTGAAGAAGCCCTCGGATAAGCCCTCTCATACTTTTCTGTTCTTGAGCCCCGGCGCGCCAGAAAAAGAACTTGGCAATAAGTAGCTCGTCATCTCCGGACCATTTATTAAGCAGCTCTTCAGTAGTAGGGTTGCGACAAATATACTTCATCAGGGTCGATTTGCCAGATCCCGGTTTACCGCAAACGTGAAAAATTCCGTCTCCTGATTCAAGCCATTCAGGGAACGTCGTCCTTAAGTGAGGATGGCTCCTGAATATAGTCTCCGGATCGGTGAATATCCACTCAAATGTTCCCTCCTCTTGGGTTACGACGTCGTCAAAACGGCTTCCAAGGCCGGGAAAATCGAGCAGTTGGAGAATGACCCGATCTATCACCACCTGCTTAATTTCTTCCATGCCCGCGGTGACACCATTTTCTGTCAGACTGTCCGTAACCCCCAGTAGTTGGATTTGGGCATTAACATCCTCTAAAATTGCCTTCATTTGGAAATTTGTCTGGGTTATAGTTTCTAGCTGTCTCAAGGCGTCATGGACTCCGGTACTAATCGACTTCTTAGTTAGCGTTCAACTATTTAGTCAAATTAATCCAAAAAGACGTGGGTGGGTAACGAACTGTGTATTTGTGGCGACCCAGCGAAACAATTCATCCCGTGATGACTTGATGTCATTCTGTAACTGTTCAATCTTTCCGTAGTTAAGAACTAACTTGGCGGATGCCTTGAAAGCTGAGAGTAGTTTCCTTGTCTGGCTTGATCTACATCCATCTAAGACTGTTTGTAGCTCGTCGCATTGCGAAATCAAATTCCTTGATACATCTTGCATTTTCCGGTCAGCGGTGTTGAAATCGGGTTGCGACTGACAGCCCCGAAGATCCTTGATGATATCTCTAAGGCCGTCTGCCTCGTGGCTGATGGTTTCATTGGCGGTATCGAGGCCCTTCCTGTATATATCTACCATAATATTCACTCCCTTGACAGCCTTACTGACAAGGTCGATGATATTGCATGCCAGAGAAAGTGCGCTAAGAGGGTCCATTATGATAAGTGAAGCTTAGCAAAAGCAGCGTATGATAGATAGAACATCTGAGTTGTAATGTCATGTTGAGAAGATAAATAACGAGGTTCCCCTCACAGAGGCAGGCAGGCACCAGCTGATAATGCGTGGTATGCATCCCTGCAGCATCTTCCATATCTATAGTGCTACCTCGCATCATTTGAGCCAATAGAGCCTGCTTACTTGTGATATTCCTGTTCATTATTGAAACGTTGTGGCTGAGTCTATCCTCGGTGCGTGAAAGCGTCCCCTGACCTCTGCAATGCTCCAACTGTAGAGTAGGTAATCTTCTGACATAACTCTTCCAGCTTTAGCATCTGCCATGATTTTTCATATCACAACCGCTGGACCCGCCTTCGCATCAAGCCCCAATTATTTAGAGAAGGCTGCGACTAGCCTTAGAAATTCTGTTCATGCACGCTCAATCTCTAGCGCGCGGTTAATTAGCTACGCGTCAAGGTCAGTCGGCCTCGAGCACAATCCTAATGAATAATTATAGTCTCTGCGGCTAGGTTCCGGTGGTTAGTTCACGCTGGTATCAATGTATCTACCATTGATCGCCACCTCTTGATACGTAAAAATTATTGTCAACCTAAGACTCCTGCGTTACTTGAATACGTTTGTCATCTAGTTAATTAGAGAGTTATAAAAGTCTCCCAAAACCACCACCCATCATGGATCGTCCGTATTCTGGTATAGTATTACAGCTATAGAGCCTCCCAAAACCAAATTCGTTTATACCATCTCGATTGGTCTAGTGGTCAGGATACCTGCTTGTCATTCGTTTAAGAACAAGTCGCAGGTGGCCGGGGTTCGATTCCCCGATCGAGAGCAATAGTTTTTTTTCTTCATTTTCAGTCGATGGAATATTGTAGGGATTTTTATTAACATTTATTTTAATGATAGATGTTAGTCATGGATGATTGAAGCACACCAGAGTCTAGCGAATGAGTCGCGATCCTAGTATGTCATGGAACCGGACTACAGCGTTGGACTATGACACTGCTATTAAGTAGGAATGTTGCTGGGAGGGTCTTGATGTCCGCTATTACTTGTATGCTCAGAGTTGAGACCGTGAAAAGGACTCAGACTAGCATGGTTTACCGGGCTGATTCAGAATAATTATATGGGCAGTAAAGAACTGGATGGAACAAGACTATTGTAATTGTTGAGAAATCGATCTTGAATTTCGTGATAAATTATCGATAGCGACGCTCGTTGATAACCGCGGTGGTTGCCTCGACAAGTATGGCCTATATGTTGACGTTATCGAATAGGGGGAAATGGCAATATGGGAACTGAAGTTGTCCTACAATGAGAAACTCGAGGTTTGATATTTGTGGGTGTAAACAACAAATTTCTAGCTCGCGTTTTCGGCGATTGGCCTCTGGAATATCCCAAAACGAGATACGGAGTATTATATGCATTAAAAAGTTGGCTTGGTACTAACGGAGCCCAGCAACTCCTTGCGGACCTCTCCTCTTCTCGCGCCAACTGCGACCGCGGCCCGAGTCCCTTGGTCCATAGTCCACTTGATCGGCCCATCCGGCAGTTCTTCAATACCCAATACGGGTTTCAAGCTGTCAACACGTGGAACTAGACCAACCTCAGCCTTTGACTGCCCACCGTACCGCTCTGGTATACACTCAATATCTATACGTTTTGAGAGGGTAGTCAAAACATCCGCGGGGGGCAATATCACCAGTTTTGTCGCCGTGTTCGGATCAACCCAACCCTTTATGAATGCCCAAATCCTGGAGAAGTATGGCGGTGCATTGGCAACGTAGATCTTATCTACAACCTCTGGATAGCACGTCGCTAATAGCCCCGTGAAACTTTGCGCATACCCCCGTAAATTCCACCCTTGTTTCAGACTTATGTAAGTTATGTCGACGAGATACACAGCTTTGGAAACGGGCTGGTCCGCCATCGCGGAACAGAGAGGCAGCACGAAACGCGTTAAATAGTCGAGAGATGTGACGGCGCGGCACGTAACTTGAGACGGGGTGCAATTAAGATACTTTGCAAAGTTCGGCCCGTCCACTGCGAAAACTCATGTTAATAATCACCATATTGTTGTTAATCTGCAAACATTAAGACGAGCAGGAAGACCTTCGAATGTGATGCTAAAGTTGGCTGGCGATTGAACACTCTTGGGCGTCGCTATAGCATGCATGATGCACCTTGAGGCTACTTACAGTTGGCTGCGTCAAGAGTGCATATTGGGAGACCGTCTTTGGTTCGATGACCCGACCAATGGGGATACTAGTAGTTTCGACTGTCAGTTGTTGTTACTTTAAGGTGGTGGCTGGGTTAAGACGACTAGAGTTACTAGAAAAGAGAGTTATGATCACACACAATGCTACGTAAGTACTCGAACTCGTCGATATCGATGTTATTGTATGCTTCGGCCGTATTTACGGAGTTTCGGATTGCTTGGGCTTCTTTAAACTGTTGGAGCGCTCCGGGAACGTCAAACGCGCGAGCGCAAAGGAATCTCCTGAGGAAATATTCAATCAGTCTTTGGTCATGATACAAGGATATGGTTAGGCTCTCGTACAATAGGGTGACCTCGTCGTTTAGGCCATCTAGAGTATCCTCGGCTGACAAGCCGGTAGGACGCTGGAGGAGCCCGTGTTCACGACATTGTTTGATAAATGACTGAAAGCTTTTCTGCTCGTCGGCCGTGAGCCCGGTGGTGGAGACGTCAAGCCTTCCGTTCTTCCTCCCACTTCCTCTTGGCTCTCCGATGGTGGAGTCGATAAGCTTCCCGTTCTCCATAACCCTTGGCCTTAGTTCCCGGTGTCCTGCCCGGCGGTTCTTGAGATCGCACGGTACCGGATCAATAAGATAATAAAGATATAGTTAGACCAACCAATAGAATGTGCTTACTCCCTAATATAGGCCAGGATTTGACCCGCGCGGTCGGGTTTGGTAACGGGAAGGAATTTAATATGAATGGTATCGAGTCTCACGGTGAATAGCGGCAATACACGAGAACTGACGGATCTAAAAGCCAGGCCAGCATTTATTGCGTTTAGCGTCCTCAGCGCTGCCTTTTAAGTCAATTAGCTATGTCTTTGGCCTTGCCTCAGCCATACTAGTAAGCATCCGTAGAGGCCGGGCCATATTTGTAGATATGGAATTCTGATATCCAACTATGAAACTTGCCTTTTCTAGTAATTTGCTTTACTACCCCTTTGAATGACTTTTGGTTCGGTGGCTTTTTGTAAGCGCTAACAAGGGGTAAAATTGACCAATAAAAGCATGCAATTTCGCAGGTACTCCATTACTACGCAATTTTGCCTGCGCTGGATGTCATAACAACAACTACCTAGGCAGAGTTACAAATAGCCACAAGACACTTATTGCAGCCATAAAACTTGGCCTACGCCTCGACCTTTTGTAGACCACCAGCCGATGTACCATCACACTGTACTATACTTAGACTTATTCTTCAATGCTTAAGAATATACGGTTTACATATATACTTATAATATCAATATCGAGATTCGATAATCATCTCTTCTGGTTCACCCTCTCCAGTTTTCGCTCGTTATTTCTGTATCTTGATGCATTCCTCCATTCGCAACCTGCTATTGGCAGGATATGTGCTGGTTAGCACCCCCGTAGTGTTCGCTAGCGACTCCTTGCAGTCCTCTTCCCGTTGTCGCTGTATTCGTGGAGATAAATGTTGGCCAGACCAAAAACAATGGTCTCGTCTCAATTCAACAGTGAATGGGCGACTAATCTCTGCGGCTCCTCTTGGTTTGCTATGCCACGAGCCAAACTATGACGAGGCGTCTTGTGCTATTTTGAAAGAAAATTGGGCACTGCCTCAAACTCAGTAAGAAACCCTAAGAGGGCACTAAAGTTTTGATGTCCAACGTCCATGAAGATCTAGCAGAGCTATACTTATCGTGACAGTTATCCCAATCCCGTTGAGATAATGGATCCATTAGCACAAAACAGAAGCTGTGACCCATTCACGCCGAGCTCAGCTACTTGTTCCCTCGGCAACTACGTTGATTATACGATCAATGTAAGCTCCGCTGCTGATATTGCCGCTGGGCTTGAATTCGCACAGAAGAATAATATCCGACTCGTGATCAAAAACACGGGTCATGAGTGAGTGTCTGCCGAGATGTTCCCGTTTCTAGGTCCTCGATTGTGACCTAACAATGCTCTTAGTTATCTTGCAAAGTCGACTGGCAAGAGCGCCTTGGGAATATGGACTCATAATCTCAAGTCTTTCAGTGTTGTGAATTATACAAGCCCAGGCTATACCGGACAAGCCGTTAAATTTGGAGGTATGTGAGACAATAGTTGTGTTGATGTGCTTAATGTGCCCAGCCTACTTACGAAACTTACTCTAATATAATTTCATAGCTGGAATCCAAGCTTTCGAGATCTACGCCGCCGCGGCTGCAGAAGGCCTTCGCGTTGTTGGCGGAGAATGCTCCACTGTCGGCCTTGCAGGTGGATTTTTGCAGGGAGGTGGTCATTCTGCCTTAAGCTCAACGTATGGAATGGGCTCTGACCAAGTTCTCGAATGGGAGGTGGTTACTGCTGATGGGAGACATCTTGTTGCTTCACCGACTAAGAACCAAGACTTATATTGGGCCTTGAGTGGCGGAGGGGGTGGCACGTACGCTGTCGTCGTAACGGTTATCGTCAAAGCCTTTAAAGATGGAATCGTCGGCGGGGCCTATCTCGAGTTCAACAAGACTGGCACCTCCGACGAGGCGTTTTGGAAGGCGGTCGAAGAGTTCCACGCCGCTCTTCCGTCCATCGTTGACTCAGGAGCCACAGCTCTTTATTCGCTAGAAAACGACAGTTTCATTGTCAATGCTATGACATCCCCAGGAAGCACAGCCGAGCAAATGACTGCGCTACTGCAGCCATTTAAAGCGAAGATGGAAGCACTTCAGGTGCCTCACTCAATGGCCGTTACCTCATTTTCAAATTACTACCAGCATTTCGATCATTACTTAGGCCCCTTACCTTATGGATCACCATTCATCAATATCATCGACGTTTCAATTGCTGGACGTATAATCCCGAGAAAAGTTGTCCAAAACGAGACTTCCAATACAGCTCTTATCGAGGCTTTGAAGAGAGGAGTGTATCCCGGAGGCGGTTTCGCTTTCGGCGGCGTAGCTTTGAACGCGCCGCATTCCGTTGCCAAGAACACTCCTTCATCGAATGCAGTCCTCCCGGCCTGGCGGGACGCCATATTGACAGTCCTGGCATTCGCGCCCTGGGACTACGAGAGTACCGTGATGACAAACGTGAATGCTGAGGATTACTTAATTGATGTCACGGTCCCGGCTCTAAAAGCCCTTGCACCTGAAGGTGGCGCATATCTTAATGAAGCCAATCGCCGGCAAACAGATTGGAAACAAAGCTTCTACGGCGTCAACTACGAGAAGCTGAGGTTGATCAAGAAGATTTATGATCCAAATGACCTTTTTTATGGGGAAACAGCTGTGGGAAGTGACGCATGGACTCCAGACAGCGACGGACGGCTGTGTAGAGCACATTAAAGAGCATGGATGATAGGCTAGATGTTTCATTTCTCTTTCCCTTAAGGTTTGTACTATCATGGCAAAATTGTTTCTTTGTAGACTATTCTAGATCGAAAAGGGCGCCCTTTAAGGGGCTATTAGAAGCTGTATATACTCAAGTAGAGAAGGGATGATTGAGGGTCAAGCTATATAGTGGCGTAGCAGGTTAGAGGCTTGCATTGGATTTCAATTTAGCTTTTGTTAATTACTTGATTCACTAATTGTAAATTTACACATATCAACCCAAGACTGGAAGTAATACCTTTTCGTATGAGGACAAATATGATCAATGTCTCGAAGTTTACTCATTATGTCTACTTGACAGTATGATACTTGAAGTAAATGGTATAAGACAAGCATCATCCCGCTACCCACCGAAACCACGTAGACATTATAATGGGAGCGTAAGAACCGAGGTAATGCCTGACCATGTATCTGGGGTGACTGCTTACGGCTGGGTGTTATTCTACGTACCTGCCTAGGTAGTGTCGTAAGCAGTAGCAGTAGGCTGCGAAATCCCCCTATATTGTAGAGTATGGACGTGAAATGCTGTATCATGCCGAACTTGGATTTAGTCTTGTGCCACTTTCGCGGAATCCATACTGGCCTGTATAGTTCAAGCTGCTTTCTTTCCATTCTTGTGACTAATAACCTCTGACTAGTATCCGCTCTATTAATTGTAGTTCATATTTTATAATTTCTACGACCTCATCACACTCGATCAACTAGCCCCCGATCTGAACGGATTATTTTAAATGTAAAATATATAACTCTAATCGCTCTTCTGAATCTATCTCGTTGTCATACAATACAGCGTCCCTCAACAGTATTGTGAGAGCTTAAAGAAGTACCGGCATTATATCACGTGCCGAGTAAGTGTCCTTTTCTTGGCTCTTTATTCTGAATAGATTCTGCGACCTATTATGCTGCCTTCTTTTACACAGGTCACTGATTTTGTTGGATTCGAGGTCCCTTTCAACGCCCTTGAGTAGTGCTATACCGTCTGAGATGCCATTTTCTTGTCAACTGGTCCCAAGATTTAGGGTCTGGACATGCTCGACTCAGATTTATTTGTGAAAGTACTTGATATCAATACTTACTATGTACTGATTAGAGGCTTATTCTTAGGTAGTTAAAGGGGTTAAGGTTCTGTAGCACATCGTTGAAGACAGAACATTGTCAGGTCGCGACTCGACCGTCTACAGCTATTATATACTTAAACCTAAGAACGATACTTATAACTTTAGAGAATAGGCTATTGTTTTAGACGGGTATATTGATCGCTTTGATAGCTCCAATCTAGCCCACCAAATACACGGGAAACATAGAATCGATTGGTCTCAGGATACCAGGGAGTTGGGACTTGGCGGTTAAGTCATCTATATTGAGGAGAATGGGATACTGTCTAAGGCTGAAGGACGCAATGAGTACATAAAATGCTAGTATATGCCGAGATACAAGGACAAAAGCAGCGAGGTAAGATAGGTGATACAAATAAATGCTACAGTGTCGCGCTTCGGAGTCACGAACACTGCTCGGCTGGTAGTGTAGACTGGGTTAACCTAGTAAAGCAAATAGGATGTCAGATTTAAGAGAGGAATATACGGGTATCCATTATCAGCATTATTATGGGGCATACTTGGCTAGGCTAGGTCTTATGCTTTTTTGACGCTATCTACGGCTACGATGCCGCTAAAATGAGATGTGTTTATTGATGCTTGAACGTTGCTATGAAGCATTTCTTTCAGACTATAGAGAGGGAGTTTTACTGAGGGCGGCGAGCAGACTATCCATATTAGCTGAAATGTGTACCAGACCAAGATACGCTCTGAATTCAGCTTTCAGTGTAGCTTTTAGATTTCTAAGTAAACGATTATAGATGTCGTCGATCAGTACCTCCAGCTTCCGCTGGGACTCGTTTACTGAAGGATCTTTTCAATGTCTAGGTATTCATTATGATATACGTTAGTATTTATATTGTACTTGTTAGACTCTGAAAAAGTGTATGTCCCCTGATTCTCGCTAATATAGTTATTAATACCTGCTTCGAACTCGAATAGACAAGCATCTTGATGCCGAGGAATGCTTTGGCTGACAGCGGACCGCACACCCGCGCGCTACACAGATTTTGCTACAAATGTTTCGTGTGTACAAATTTCTCTATATTTCGTCTGGTTTTTGGGTCTTCATTAGTTCGACCGAAGTCCCCCCCGGGGATCTAAATAGAAGTATATATCTATGTCTATTACCGTGGTATTCCCCAAAGCACGATTCTATTTACTCTATTCCAAGGCAGTTATAATATCTAAAACTCCAACAAGGAAAGAAAAGGAAAAGCTGCATAAAACTTGATAACCGTAGCAGAAAGAATTGCTTGATGTAGTTAATGTATGCTTGGACGAACCATATATGTAGTCTTGGCTGTCTAGCTGGCTGTCTTGGTTGCTTTGGTCCTTAAACGCATCATAAGGAACACAAGAGCGTATGAAGAGATGCAGAATAGCGCAGTGATACCGACCTATTTAGATTAGCAACTATCTGTTAATGTAGTCCGCGTAGAGCTTACATCTCTCCATCCATAGTATCGGTTGTTGAAATTTAACGTGCGCAGATAATCGGCGCCGGTACTGTATGGGCAATAGGCGCACATAGTAGTATTATCCGCATCTGTGACATATCCCGGGTATTGTGACAGGAACTCGGCCATATAATCGCCGCATGTGGTGTCTGGAGGTAGTGGAATGGAAGTAAGCTCACTCGCTTTACATTGCACTTCAGCGTCCCAAGCAACAGGAACTAGAAGACCGCCAACCAGATAGTTAAACGGATTGAGGTAATACAGCCAGTATCGCCAAAAGGGGACAATATGAGAGTACGGGACAAAGACCCCACAAAATTGAATTAATGTACCGACGATGAGAGGATTCGCAAGTGCTGCAAAGTATGCATTAGGGCTATATGCAGCAATTGCCTGAATTAAAAGGGAGTCCTTGTCAGTCGAATCCGGCATGCATATGGAGTGTAATCTTACCTGACCGATAGAGGTATACAGAAATTCGTACACTGCTGTTTGTTAGAATATAGTTGCCTCGTCGACGGCGGGGTGGGGGGGTTGTAACTTACATAACATCTGCAAATATACCTGGCCAGAGATGCTTGCCCGGACGGGAAATCCAGAAGTGAAGTACCAACTGACGAAATAAACGGTAGCACAGACAATCAGGATAAGGATTTCAGATAGTAGTTGTGCAGATATGAAGGCAATCCAGCTGTATGTTTTTGACTTTTTCTCTCTGGTCTCAAAAATATCTCGGTTGCTGATGAAGAGAGGCTGAAGTTGATTTATACACCCTGGCGCAACGAAGAGAAAATTGAATACCGACATGAGGCGAAGCTGCACATCGAATGACCCTTTACCGATCTTCCAGAACGTAAAGCCAGCGAAGAGACCGTTCGACACGTGGAGTCCGATCTTGTTCCATACGTAATCCGGGTTTCTCCACAGTGAAAGAAGCTGGCGGCGGGTCACCAATGAGATTTGATAGAGAATGGGAGCGGCGAAATCTTTCTCATCCTGTTTGCTCTGCCCTGCATAGGTATGACCACGATCTTGCTCAAGTTCCGTTAGCCTTTCCATAGTTCTCTGCCGCTCCTGAGAGGATTCCCATTCCGCTGGCCAGTCGGTCTCGGTACCAAAGCGCCCCTGGACGACATCGACGATATGTTCAGCAGGATTTGAATTAGGGGGACAGGGAACTCCATGCCGGGCGAAGTAGTCTAGTACAATGGAGGATTCATGCCCGGTCTCGCCGAAATAGGTTGTACGACCACCTTTAGCCAGTAATAGAAGCACATCAAATGTCTCGAATAAGACGGCAGAGGGTTGATGAATGGTGCATACAATAGTCTGTCCGGCGGCCGCAAGCTTCTTCATAAAACGGCAGATCTCATAGGCTGATTGACCATCCAGACCCGAGGTTGGCTCATCTAAGAAGAGCAAAGTCGGTTTAGCAACAAGTTCCGTCGCTATCGTTACCCTTTTACGTTGCTCAATAGAAAGTCCAGAGTTAGGTGCTAGAATCTCATTAGCCTTTGATCCAACATCAGGGTGGCCGGCAACATCTTACAGCCTATAACAGCATGTTGCAACGAGGAAAGTTCCAGCAAACCCATGATGTATTCAACATACTCGATCTTTTCTGCGTCTGGCACATGGTGGGGTTGTCGCAACCTTGCAGATAAGAGAAGGGCTTCTCTCACGGTTGCCGTAGCTTCATGAACATCGTTCTGTTCACAGTATCCTGTATCACGCTGGAAACTGATCCCCTGAGGTGCTCCATTAATGAGAATCGATCCCTTGACTATACCCTTATCTTTCCGCTGGGCAAGGACGTCCATCAAAGTAGTCTTTCCGGCACCTGAACTTCCCATCAGTGCTACTAGCTTGCCCGGAGTGACAAAGCCTGAAACGTTTTGCAATAGTTGTTTTTCGGAACCGCCAGCGTGGACAAAATAGTTGATATCTCTAAAAGTGAACACCGTCCCGTTCGTGATTTGGTCGTCATCTTGAGTCCTGTTTCTTAGGACGTTGGTAGTTTCAATTATACCCTTTTCTTTGTCTTCTCGCTCAGATAGTGACTTTAGATGAGCTCTCTTCTCGAAGAGAATCCTAGAACCGCCTGCACGCTGCAGGTTCAACTCGAAACCGAGGGAAGCCATAATAGCAAAGAAGATCCAGAAAGCGATGACGATGCCCACGTTTCGCCAGACATGCTGTGTGAAGTCTCCATACTGAGCCTTAAGAAATTCTGCGCCGCTGTATGTGGATTGGCCAGGGGTAGAGCCTGGTGCGCTACAACCACGATAACTGTCCTCATAATCTTTCCCATATGGAATGAATTGTGGTTCAACACAATGTAGCATTAAGCCTCCAGTCTCGCTCCCCATTAGCGCACCGAAAGTGTATTGCACGGGATCAATGTAAGCTATCCACCGAAACCATACGTGCATAGTAGGAACGGGGATGAGATACCTATAGCATTTGAAGTCAGCTATCACCATTTGGTGCGTGGCCTTTGAGGAGTGTAGGAGCTGAAACAAGAAGAAAATGACTTTGAGAATTACACACCCTGCATATACCATGATAACCATCGTAGACCAACCCGCTATCTGGGATGCTAGTCCAAAATGACTGTTCCAGGCACCTATCATTCGGTAAAATGACAATAGACAGAGTGTGAAGACAATATAGATGAACCATTGTGTGAAGAACTTGCCGCCATCTCGGGCAAAGCCAGCTAAGAAGTAGTATATGATCTCGAAGATACTAACGCCCAAGACTGTGAACGGGATATCGGCGAGTGTACAAGCTAGCGCTTGTGCAGCCGGCCTTGCGAAACCGAATAGTTTATGTCGGGAGAATATAGGGCGACCCATGAACGATGCCGTTGTTTCGGAGAGGCAGTTCAAACCAAGATATAGAATGGGCCAAAAGAGAGCACCAGCTCGATCGAAGGTCGCGGCACTCGTAGGCGCAAGGTGGTAGAAAAGACTCCCAGAAACTAAAGCAACAATGATATTTGAAGCAAGTTTGAGCGAGTTAGTCCATCGATCGCCCCACAGGACCTGAAGCTGCCTGGTTTCTTTGTAAGCCAGTATACTAAAAGATAAAAGATATAGAGAATGAGACACACCTTATTGTGCATGCCCAAACCTGTCTTGCGAATGAGACTTGATAGACACTGTGCTTCCGTGACAGGAAATTGAAGGTTCTATTCTTCTCAACTTCCCGTCTCTTGTCAAGACTCCCAACTTCGGCCGCCAGTGATAGCTCATCAGTCACCAATGCCCTTTGTGTAGCCTTGTACGTACTGCTAGCTTTGTAAGCTCGTTCAAACTCCTCAATCGTCTTCGGAGCGATAGATTCGAATCCAGGAAGCACCGTACTCTCTGTCGGGACTGTAACTGATGTCAAAAAGTCTGCGATATTTCCACTGGGTGGACATTGAAAACCAAGGCTCTCAAAGTACGCTTTAGCATCCGGTGTAGGGCCGTAGTAGATTTGTCTTCCCTCTGCAAGAACTAAAACCTTATCAAACTGGTTATAAATACCATTGCCAGCCTGGTAGAGAGTCGCTATCGTTGTCTTGTTTTGTTCATCGGTGACCTGTCTAAGGACCTTGGCAAAGTCGAACGCGTTGCTGGCGTCCAAGCCTCTGGTGGAATTGTCCCAGCATTGAACCGATGCCTTCCAATTGTTAAACAATGCGTTTAGAACGAGAAAATTTGCACCTCACCTCAGTTGCCATCACTTCGGCGAGAGAAACGCGCTTTCGTTCGCCTCCAGAAACACCCCGGATAAATTCATCGCCGACAGCAGTATCCATTGTGTGAGATATACCAAGAGAGCCCAGGATTGCGTCTGTTTTATTCTCAATATGTTCAGTCTTGGAAGTGGTTGATTTCGGTCCCTGCTTCGCTATTTTAGTGCCAACGGCAAACTCCATAACTTCTGATACCATTAAGCTGGGGAAATGCTGGTCATCTACTATCAGTTAGTGGATTTGTGTGGCGCGCACAAGCGTGTCTGATACGCACCCTCTGTATTCATGACTATTTGGTCTCTGAATCTTCTAGCCTCTTTGTGGCCAATATTTCCATAGCGAATATTACCAGAGACCCTGAAAAACTCCTGCCGCATATTTGCGAGGACTTTGAGAAGAGAGGTACATCCAGAACCTGGTCGACCTAGTACGAGAAGCTAACAGTCATGTAAGTCTCGTTGCGAGGCAGATTGGCTAAATATTTTTCTTACCATCTCCCCCGGTCGGACCTGACCGGTTATGCCTTGGAGGATATTCTGTAATAGTTTCAGACATTTTAGTATAGAAAGACATTGAATTGGGGGAATTGTAAAAGCCCACTCACCCTTCTTGTATTCTTGTTCTTTGTAAAAGAAGGTACTAAACCCGAGACGACAGACGAAACTGTAGAGACATAACTCTCACCAAGCCCCTCGACTTCGACCATAATATCCTGAAAGCTAACAGTCAAGCCAGACAAGTAGCTTTCCCCGGCCTCATCGGGGAGAGGCGCTTTCTCGCTGTCGGACACTTCGGTTGAAGACATTATAGCAGCCAGAGCTTAGTGAAATACGAGAATCAAGAAGTTCCGCCATGTTGGAATGAACCATTTCATACTTATACTTTGCTTTCCGAAAGACTTCCTCGTCACTCCGAATCGTCGGAAATAGGTGTATCGTGGACCGTCAATCTCTTGATTTGCAAGAGCCAATCATATTTGACCTTGAATCAGACTAATGAGGACACTTCCCTGCCCGACGGTTTGGTAACGTTCCTGGCTAGTCTTTTCAAAGTTAGAACGTCGATATCTTTGAGCGAGCTAGCGTGGTCGGAGCTGATGATCCGGAGATACGGAAATACGGACTTTACGTCATGTAATACTAATTCAGTTTCTCATGATTTCGATTTCGCCGTAATTCCGCTCAACGGGTCTCATTATTCCAGCACTCAGATTCATCATCAGCAGAGCCGCATCAAAAAAAAAAAGAATGGCTCGTATTACCTCGAATATTATCAAAGCTTGTGAAGTATGCAGGAAAGCCAAAGTCAGATGCGACGGTGGTAATCCATGCGAGCGATGCGTGGCCAAAAATCGGCAAACCGATTGCGAGTATCGGCTCCGGTCTCGTATTAGGAAGCAGGCACGGCGCACGGAATCTCATGCAGGGTCTGAAGATACCTCCCCCGCCAGTCACATCAGTCAGCGAAGCGGTAATGTTAGCGAGGCAACCGGGCCAAGTGCAGTCAACCCCGCGCCTGCCGAAGCTGCCCGCAACGAATACCACCAGAGCGTAACGGCAACACACGAGGTATGTACAGGGATCCTTGAGGTCTTCTATAGCCCCTATAACTCTTGTCTAACCGCAGCTCTATGTCACCTTGATTAATATCCAATTGCTAACACCTGAGCTCAATAGTACGCATCCGACAGTAATTTCACGTCGCGGCTGTTCTATGGTCCTTCCTCAGCATTCGCTTTCTCACAGCAGATATATCGAATTCTATGGCGACTTACTGACCAAAACCACGATGGCAACGGTCACTTTTCCAGCAACACCGACCCGGTCCAGGAAGGAGGACCAGGGCTTAGTCTTCTTAAACTAGCTACCATCTTTTTCGGAGTTCCAAGTAGAGACAATTCTAGATTCCAATCCGCTACTCGACCTACACTTCACGAATGGCTCCCATTGAATGAAGCCGAGCAGCTCTTGGAGCATTTTATCTTAACAAACTATTTTCATCATCCGTTCTTATCGCCATCAGAGATGACCGATCTTCTTCATACTGTATATAGCACCGAGGTAGCCGAGCCGGCGTCTCCCCAAGTCAAAGCCGTAATGTTTGCCACTTTGGCTAATGGGGCTCTAAACAAATCTCAGACCGACTTAGCTGAATCACTATTCCATTTAGCCAGGCAGGAAGCGGCTACATGTGACGACGAAGTCAGCTTGACGATGATTCACCTTTCGCTGCTATTCGCAACATACCAGGATAACATGGGCCGCCCGCACTCGTCATACCTTCACACCGGAGTTGCATCAAGGAAGTTGTTCTCAATGGGATTGAACAGCTATGGACCTGAAAGCAACGTTCACCCGGATACGATCGAACAGCGTAAGATCATAATTTGGAGTGTTTATTACCACGAGACGTAAGACTTCCTAGTCAACATACCCCTATCCTTGAAACTGATGATACCTCTGTCATGATTAGTAGGCACGCGCTCTTTCTAGGTCGTGAGAGTACGTACAAAAAGGCCAGTATTCGAACACCATATCCTGATCATCAACCCGCACTTGTCGGCCTGTGCAAACTCGCCCAGATCGCAGAGGATAGTGCAGCCACCATATATAATCCAGCTTGTGCCTCCCTCTGGGAACTATATCAAGCCGCGGAGAAGATACGTGGCCGGCTTCAGACATGCGCAGAAGAGTTAGGCATCGGATCGGCGGCTGCTACTCGATCATCGTCATTCGACCATGTTTCTACATTAGTTCTCAACAACAGTGTGTCATGTTATGTAATCCCCAAACATCTCTCGTGAAGAGCTGACCTTTCCAGTTTACTATCATATTCTTCTCCTCACTTTCCGACCTTTTCTAATTGCCGAATTTGCATTGTACCTACGGGCACTACGCTCGCCATCAAAGCACATGTGGCTAAGGCACGCCTGCCGGACAGCCATAGAAGCTGCGCAAGATTGTATAGTATATATGAACGAAGCATATCAAGACTTCGATATATGCAAGGTCAGTGGATCCCAACTGCTATAACCGGGGGAAGTTCTTACCAGTAGCCTTTCCATCTAGTCTATTCGGTTTAATGGTTTCTTCCTGGAGTCCAGTGCCATGGTGCTCTTCTATGATATGTTGAGATACCCCTCTAAACTGTCTTACAATAAAGAATATATCAAGACAGTGCTCGATTGCTTTGACCAAATGCTCAAAGATGAACCAATAGTACACTCGGAGTCGGCAGTGAGAGAAACTTTGAGGATTGTCGAAGAGTATCTCTCCACGAATAAAATCCCCCAACGAATACCCGAACAACGTGGGAACGGCGAAGGGACTAGTCATACTGCTGAGTCACCTCAGCAACAGAACTTTCACTTCCTGCTGGATGAGTCACAGCATATGATATATCTAAATGGTGTATTACCTTCGGGGCCCAATAGATATAACACTGAATTCACAGTCGGCAACACCTACCTGGACCCCCTTCTCCAACATCAAAATCCCAATCTCCTCACCACTGACCTGTTCAATTTCTTCCCCCTGGACACAATTCCAATTGAATCTTCTACTTCATGGCCCATATAACATATTATATATACCATGAAAGTAAGGATCAAATGTTATTAGTCACGCAGTTTGTGACATATCATGTCTGCAGCGTCGCAAGGTCGTCATCTCGCCGTCAGAAGTATTCATCAGATAAAGGTTAGAGCTATGCTCTGCAGGCAAACAGGCAATCACCTGAATGGATTGCTATCACGTCCTAAATCTAAGCAGGTAGTCGCGATCCTGCCCTCTTCAAAACTTCGGCTTCAATAGGATAAGGTGCCACCAATTTAGCTGCATCATCGGATACCTCGACAAACTTAAAGAATTAAATCGCTCAAAAGCAACTGAGAAAGTGGACGAATCGCCCATATGCTTAGCGCATAAAGTGAATCTTGACACAGTTAATTAGCCACAATTATGTCACGATGGGCGATAGAGAGGATATTCCTACATAATGAGCTTCTTTTGAACCTCCGTACTACAAATATAAGGAGCATCCATGACTAGTCTCATCTCCCTGCCATAGGGAGCGAGAGTTTGTCTTGATAGGGCGATGAATAACTACGTGATAGGGATCTGGCATGAGATTTCTAGGATGCTAGGCAGAATGGCATTTTCCCAGGTTAACCAAGCTTTTATATCGAGGAAATCTTGATGCCTATTTTACGAAAGGTAACTAGTTTACGCTCCGAGAATCCTGTTAGATGAACTCTGTCTCTTTGGTTGTTTTGTAGGTTAGAGCCTTTTGCCGCAAAACTACTGCGTACCTCTTGTACCGTAGCGTATGTATCTATTTGACAACGTTACACCCAGGCCGGCAAGTACTTCGAACACAGCGGATATAATTTGTTGTGATGAAGGCTTAGCGCATTAGAGACATACCTAGCAAGGTCGTATCTGCCAAGACTTAAGTTTTCATGGGCCACGTCTACCATCTCTTTACTACCTCCGTCTTACAAAATAAACCCTTACCGGCCGTTCCGAGAACTAGACTGCGAGCCATTCCGGGCTTGCTTCCAGATCTTCATATCCCAGCTGAATACCGTGAGCTTATGTCTCCCAAAATTAAGTGTGATATCGAAATGACTCGTATGAATAACCTCTACGTCGCGCGGATTCTCCCCCATCTCAGCGTTGACGTGTTGTACCACCTCCCAATCTTGGTCTTCTTTTTCGCCATGCGCCTGACTGCGAGATTCGCGCGGGGTATTTGCAAGCTTCAGAGCATGATCCGAGCCAGTGAGCCCACCATGCGTACGCGTATCGTCTCCACCTTTTTCAATCCCGGGAATTTGGTTATCTTTGGTATCACAATTTCGGTGTCGAGGATGGGACGATGGTTCGGATGGTATAGAAACAGCAGCAGCTATCCAAAAAAGATTTATGAGTTTAGTAAAATAACAAGCAGATGGAAACGTAACATACCCGCTTCGGGACGATACACGCCTCCTTGTTGAGCCATTCTGGTAAAGTGAGGCTAATTTTCTTAAGGAAAGACGTACGTGGCCATTGAATATTTGGGGTAAATGATGAATAACCCATGTTTGGCTTCTGTGGGTATGCTTACATATATTTCAGGCAGTTACTTTGGGGTATTATGGATTGACTGCGATCTGCACCAACATGTAACAACTCACAAGATGAAATGACGTCACGCGACGTCTTCTCACAATGCTACACTATGCATATAGATTTATAACATGTAGTAAATATGCTGTGTGGAGCTGTGCTGTGCTACCAGTATGCTGTGAGAGCTACGCTACTTGGGGTTATATGATTCGAATAGTTACAATCAACCGCAGCGGCCCCTCTCGGTCTTACCCTTGGTGTTGATATTCACTGTTAATCTCAATTAAAGAATATAGCTACTATTGTTTGACTTCAGTATTCACATGAACAAGTGAAAGTACTCTAAACTACGTAGAGAATCTCGCCTCCTATCTAAACTTAGATATTATTATGTTCCAGAAGGATAATTGTAGGCTTGAGTCGTTAATATAAAATAGGACTATAGCGCTAGCCACATCAATGCTGTACTGTAAAAGTACCTCAATGGTTATAATTACTTACTTACACATTATCACGGTACATATATATTTATCCGCGGACGGCTGAACACTCAAATTGACTACGTTCTATCTAATGATAATAATGTGATAGTTCCATGACACGAAACCGCTTGTTTACAAAGTATGCATTCTTCATTTGGTACATTATTGAGTTGATTTATTGCCTGTGGTATGACTCCTCCAGGCCATGACTATGATTATGACTATTAATTTACATAGATCTTCCTGTCCTAAATGGAGATGAGTAGACTCTACAAGGTATCTTCTCTATTTCCCCTGTCCTTTTCCGTTCATGCTTTGCTCGTTCTGGGGCCACGTCAGCAAAGCCAGCTTTGAAAAGCTTCTTATAGGCTAGGTATACATTCTATCCAGTCCGAAATCTACCAAACTCCATTTTCCCCCTTGCGTGTATAGACTGGTGGAATCTATTACACGAAGATAGTATTTTCGTGGTTCTCTGAGGTGAGGTCAGACGAGGCCCTCGAGAAAGCCATGCGCACTCATGCGTAGCACATGAGCAGCGAGTAGCAACTGACAGCGGAGTGTCTAACAAATTCGTTTGAAGATGATCTCGTTGGTGCCTTTCCCCTCACTAATCCAACGATTCTTGTCGTAAAGTCCAGCAGTTTGCAGGAATGAATCAAGCCGAGCATTGGGTAACGAGGCGGCCGCTTTCCGGATCCTCAGTTCCAGATATTGTGAGACAACGGGTAAAAGAGCCTTGAGGTATTTATTCCATGCCTCAAGATTGAGGTCGACGAAGAGAATTAGGAAGCGAAATCTGTTGACATCTCTTCCGAGGATGTCGAGCCATTTGAGACCAATGCTACTGGTGTAGATGTGAAAATGGTTCTTGAGCAGAAAGACATCAAGGGCCTCGGAGCGGATTTGCTTGCTGACGCGGAAGAGAGACGGCAAGGGTCGGTCAAGCACGAAGAAATCCTGCGAAGAATGACCCCACTCGGCTTCGAGGACAAGCTCGTAAATTGCATCGCGGATCTCGAGTGGTACCGATAGTAGCGGTGTCTGATTTGGCGTCGGAGGACCCAGAGCCATTATAAAGTGTATTGTTTCTTCGACTCCAAAAGCACAGCGACGAATCGATATTGCGTATAGCAGTCCTCAAGTCAAGCGATGAAGACAAGGTGATGATATAATTTGGACCGCTTCCGACTCGAAACCCAAATTGGACCGAGAATTATTGTTGGGTATCGAGGTCCATCTAGGTTTACTAGGTCTATAATAATGTGGCAGCCAAGGCACCAAGGAATACTAGGGATTTGACTCCTGCGAAAGGGATCCAATGGGGTGGATGAATGAATGGCGAGCACGGTTGTAATGTGTTACGAAATATGCATCCCAGTTACGACGAACGAATCTCCAGGTGCACTAGACTAGCCTAGACTGGCAGCTTTTTAGGAGAACACTACCCTGTTCAGATGCCCTATGGCAGGGTCCACGATGCCGGGGTTACAGTTGGTTACCCATGCCCCGGCATGACGCACAACTAGGTACTGTAAGCACCTAAGGTTAGGTACCTAGGTAGTGTTAGCTGCATACCATCGGTACATACAACGAAACATGTTTCATGAATGCATGTGACATGACCAAGTACTAACTACGGTATATATCACTTACACGACGTGACTCATCTGAAATAGGTGCAGAAGAGCTCAAGATGTTACGGTCAAGAGCATTGACTGTCGCCTGGAGCTGGGGAGGTCTCTTACAATAAATACGCTCCGGTCGACCATTCCGTGCAACACAGCCACTCAAGTCACCTCCCAGCATATACACAGCCTGGAAGGAATCGTCAGATGTACGGGTGCTGCTTATTCCCGTAACGTTGGAATGGCCCGCAACAAAGCTTGTCAGCATGATGAGCTGCTTCTGGAGTGTTCACCATGGGCGGTAGAAGCCGGATTTGAGCGGCCCGATGCTGCAAAGAGGCTTGCCGCGACAACGAAAAACGGTCGTAATCCTCTTTCGGCGAAAGGAAAGCCAGCGAAGACAGTCAAGAAGCTGAGCCAGGAGGCGGCAGAACAGCTCTCACCCTCGTTTCCCGGCCCCCTTCTACTACCGAAGGATGAGCTTAATTGGGATCCTGACTGCCCGCCCCAGTCCTTTCGATCCTGGCTCGTTGAGATCGAGCGGAACAAGATCACGCCAGAGCGTAGGACTCTGTATGTTGCCGCACCACCAATCGTTGAAAGCTCAGTGAGCTATATGAACACTTGGGCGCAACCCACAACGACCAACCCAAATAAGCTTGACAATCTCGATCAGCCATCAGCAGACGCATCCTTACAGTACCTTAGTGCATTCTATCATGGCCTTCCCGTCAAGTTCTTGCCAGAACAGCTTCGCTTTGTGCCATGGACAGGGCCTTCGCAGCGCGCTAGGTCAAGAAAAAACTATGACTATGTTGGGCTTGCGCGCAACGACTTGTGCACCCGCATCCGCACGCGGGAAGTTCCTGATAAGAGATTCCAAAGACAGTTGAATTTGAACGATATTCTCGATGCGGCTATTGAGATGCTACCTGACGATGCGTATTCAATAGTGTTGCTTATGAACTTCGACCTGTTCGAGGATGACGATGATGATTTCTGCTGCGGACGAGCATATGGGGGTAGTCGAGTATGCGTCGTGTCTACAGCTCGGTACCATCCAGCCCTCGATGCCTACGAGAACATTGATCACGACCACATGTGGCCAGCTTCACACTGCAAGAAGTTCGCCGATAGCCTCTGTGCCGTGGAAGGGCTCGAGCCAAAAGAACATCTGAAATCAAAACACGAGACTCCGGGTTCGCCACTACAACAGGCTGTCGAAGTAACCCGAAAGGCCTATACACCGCCAACTATTGAAGGTCAGAGCGGCTTATGGTTCTCGCGCGTTGCCCGCACATTAGTTCATGAAGTTGGGCACTGTTTCGGGATTGGCCATTGTATCTATTACGCTTGCAACCTGCAAGGTACCTCCGGCATGGCAGAAGATGTGAGGCAACCGCCATACCTCTGCCCTGTGTGCCTAGAAAAGGTAGCTTATGCCATCGCTTGCGAACTCCAAGCGCGTGATCAAGCAGGCAAAGAGGAGTACATCAAGGACAGATACAGAGCTATCGCTGAGTTCTGTGAGACCTGGAAGCATGTTGATCTCTTCGCTGCTTACGGTGCTTGGATAGGGGCACGACTCCAACAACTCTCGATCTAGACTAATACAGGAAGGATTGGTCAGCGCTTTCCGATTACGGTATAGCTGCCGGGCGGCATGCATCCGACGGCACTCTGTTTCTCGGTAGCGACATTCTAAGGAGCGAGAGGATGCACGTGCCTGTCACAATTAGGAAATGCCCTTTCAGCTGTGGCTTTTCTTTTTTGGATATCTAATAAGGCCCATATCTGAACTTTCGGAAATACCCGAGACAAATTGTCCGGGCTGTTGTTCTAATCTTGGCCTGAGGTTCTACTTGAAGAATATTTGGAAAATACATAGCGACAGTGAAGCTAACGTGAAAATTAGACTATTTCAATAAAGAGATACACTTTTCAATAGTAAACTAGTTATACACTATGTTGATGTCAACGGCCAGCCATAGTTTAACGCCGTAACCCCTCGTGCCTGGGACGGGCATGAAGCGGCGACGGCTGCGGAGGGCTTGCTTATGGGCCTCTGCAACTGCCCCTTCCTACCGCAATCATGGGTACGTTACTTCTCCGCAGCTAAAGTGTTGCGAACATGCCTATACATACTACTAATCTAACTAATGGGTTTACAGCGTTATCGGCATAAGTTAGAGCTATAGAAGGCGATGGCTTCCCAGTCACGCATGTTTGCTACGAATTCCAAAGCTACAGAATGCCATAGAATGCAATTAACCACTTACAGCGATTCAATATTATATATATATATGTTGAAGTATTGATGAGTAGTATATTGCGCCAAGGACTCTGAACACTTTCGTAGGCATCAGCTAGCTATATACAAGAGGTCTTTTGTTCTGTGCCTATGAGCCTGTGCCTCGTGACAAGAGGGGCCAAAGTCCTCATGACTGGATACAGGCGCTTAGACGACGTGATCTACGACCGCCGAAACATAGAGCTCAGGACTCGAGAATGAGCAATTATCGTCACAAATCAGCCCCTCATCGCTTCTGTTGACGCGAGTCGTAACTATGGAAATTCCCGTCGACCTGGCTATTTTGCATCTGGCCTTTAGGGGGCAGAGGAATGAGAAAATATATAATGTAACTGTTGATTCGAGCTAACGTATATGAGGCAGAACATGAATTATCTATTATCTAGGCCTACTTCACGGCGCTTATGGCTACTTGTTTTCCAGGATTATCGAGGGATCTGGCAAAGTGCCCCAAGCCTCTTACATAACGGGCGCGTTATGACCTATTATTTAGGTTTAAGTCGGGCGTCAAAGCACATACATGTTTGGGTAGGACTGAGACGATAGGTAGAACTGGGATTGGATAGCATAGAGTCGACACTATTTATGATTATATCTGAGTAAGTTAGAAACGGACCCAAATGAGTGTTCTATATAGCGAATACCAACCTTAAGCTGTAAACCCGGCTTGAACTTGCAATATGCCATCGGCGCGCGGCGATGAAATATGGTATAAGTTTCCTATCCCCGACGGACGGCGTGTGCACCAAGTCTCTGGGTTGGCGAACACCAGCTAGCCTCTGAATCATCTTTCCCCAGCCGACATGAGCTTGGTCGGCCTTATTTTTTGTCAATATGATATCATACTTTCCAGTTCTCCCCTTTTGGCGCAGTGTGAAAAGGGGAATGCATACTGAGGACATCGGATATGAATGTATTGGACGAAGCGGGAGGCATCCGACTATAGAGTCTGAAGCAGATCATGATAGAAGGCAAGTTTAAATGCCCTAATGGTCTATTTTACCTCATTGAGATCCGGGATATGAGCTTTTAAGTATTTTTAGAACATATGCGACTTTCTCTATATGATGGCATAATTTCAACTCATGGGAAACAAATACTACTTAGGTCGATCGTAGTTAATCATAACTGTGAGGTACTGATTATATACAAGGTTGATTCCTCCAGGTAGAGACAAGCTCGGGTATATCTTTAGAAATTAGAATTAGCTTATAATTCATCGTATTCAAAGACAGGGCATAATGAGTAATACGCGGTCTATTATGAAGTCGCCAATATTCATATTCTTCCCAGCAGCCATCTCATCGTTCGTATTTTGTTTTATTAATGTTTCTAATGAAGTAGTGGACCAATATAGAGATCAAATTTCGCGTTTATAAGATAAAATGGTAGGGAATCATTTATAATAGCGACGTCTGAAATAAGTGAAAATTAGTAGATCATACCTATGTTTTGTAGTTGCAAGGCATTATTTATTTAACAATTGATTACGCTGCTTTAGTTGTGGAAGAATGTAATGATTCAAATGCGATCTACGAACATCGGCAAAGACAAGTCTTGAGTATTAATCGATAATGCTAAAACACGTCCTTAGCGAGCCTCGTTGTACACAGACTAACAAGTGTTCTTCTAACGTGGGTGTAAGGGAATAACATTTATCTACATAAAGGTGTTTCCTCTTTGGGTAAGTTCCTATGTGTAGATTTAGGTCTTGTTGCTGTTGGAGGGGTCGGTATCTGTTACCCGATAAGAAAATGCTCTATGAACAGGGTGGTATTTACTATGTACAGCCAGGTGGCTTAGATTACGACACTTTTTCTAATAGTCTTAGTTTTCCAAGCTAGATATTCTCCAGACAAACAACTCCCGCGATCAAGAATGGGTTGCTAAAACGAGCAGTCATGAATAAGCTGCTGGTTATAATTATTGTCTATAGTAGCGTGGAGCGTAGCGTTCATTATGCGACTCATCCAGATCCATGGTGATGGAAGTCTTGCTTTGACTGGTAGCATCACTAACGACAAAATCCCAAAATATGCTATTCTTTCGCATACTTGGGGAAATGAAGACCAAGAGGTTTCGTTTGACGGCATGGTCAGAGGCGAAGAGAGGAACAAACAAGGTTACCGAAAGGTCGAGTTTTGCCGTGACCAAGCACGGCTTGATGGACTCCAATATTTCTGGATTGATACTTGCTGCATCGATAAGTCAAACAGCAGCGAGCTATCTGAAGCTATCAACTCTATGTTTCATTGGTATCAACGAGCAACGAAATGCTACGTTTATCTAACTGATGTCGGAAGAGCTACCACTACCGAGGGAGGGCAGACCAGTGCACCCGACCTCGAGGGAGAGTTTCGTGCGAGCAAATGGTTTACTCGTGGCTGGACGCTTCAAGAGCTGCTTGCGCCATCGTTGGTTAGTTTTTTTGGATGTGATGGCCAGCCACTAGGCTGTAAGCGGTCACTGGAGAATGCTATCAACGAAATTACGGGGATTCCTATTGTGGCACTTCAGGGGGAAGAATTATCATACTTTACCATTGAGGAGCGTTTATCATGGTCAAAGGGCCGAAAAACAACTCGGCCGGAAGACAAAGCATATTCACTAATGGGCATCTTTGCAGTTTATATGCCCTTAATCTACGGCGAAGGAGAAAAGTATGCATTTGAACGCCTCCGACGGGAAACCTATCGATTTTACGACTGGGTCCTTGAAAGGCTTCCCATGGCTAAGGGTTCAGAGTTTGACTCCCATAGTGAAGAACATTACCGAATGTGCCAGTCGAACACACGAGCCGAAGTACTGCGGCAAATAGACGGATGGGCGAAGGATCAAGAAAGCAAAGCTATGTTCTGGCTTAATGGAATGGCTGGGACGGGGAAGTCCACGATTGCACGGACAGTAGCGTTTCATGCTGCCAGAAGTGGCCACCTTGGCGCCAGCTTCTTTTTCAAGAGAGGCGAAAAGGATCGATTTGGGACTTCAAAATTCTTTTCGACAATCGCAGCTCAAATTACCAGAAAAGAGCCATCATTCGCATTCCATCTCAAGTCCGCCTTGGAAGAAGATTTTAGCATTTGTGAAAGAGGACTCCAACAACAATTTCAAAATTTGATCCTCAAGCCGTTTTCGAAGACCTTCAAACACACTAACAAGGATTACACGATACTCTTAGTGGTCGACGCTCTTGATGAATGCGAACCGGAGGGAAATATCAAGCAAATTATCCAGCTACTCTCAAGCGCCAACAATACAATGGTGCTATTCCCACGACTAAAAGTCTTTGCAACCAGCCGGCCTGAGATGCCTATTCGGTTAGGTTTTGGAGCTGTGCCTGGCACGCACGAAGACTTCATTCTTCACGAAGTACCTGAATCTATAATCCGACGAGATATTTGTCTCTTCTTTGAAAATGAGCTTGACATCATTAAACATGAGTACAATCATTTGGTATCTGGTACTCATCGACAGTTACCGGCAGCATGGCCCGATGGCTCCGATATGCAGGCCCTTGTGCAGATGGCTAATCCTCTATTCATCTTCGCTGCAACTATATGTCGTTTCGTCGCGGATCGTAGATACGGGAACCCTGATAAAAACCTACAGGAGGTTTTAAGACATCGGACCGGAAGCCAAGAGTCAAAATTGGATAACACAGACCGGCCTATTTTAGACATGATGCTGATGGGACTATCCCGGCGAGAGAGGTCGGAGGCCATACATGACTTTCAAACTATCATAGGCTCTATCATAGTCCTTGCGGAGCCCCTTTCAATTCCAGCCCTAGCAACATTAATCGATGTACCGCAATCGACTATCGACGATAAGCTCGACATGTTCCATTCAGTACTCGATGTTCCTTCAACGACAACGTCACCAGTTCGGCTGCTACACCTTTCCTTTCGCGACTTCTTAACCAATTCGGACAAAAGCGAGCAAGACGAATTTTGGATAGACGAAAAAGCTACTCACAAGAAGCTAGCAGTTCGTTGCCGGCAGATTATGGACAGCGCTCTCCAACGGAACATTAGCGGAGAGAAAGGATCCAGTGCGCCCAGGCTAAAGATGAAGCACAATCTGGCATCAGAATTAGTATACGCGTGCGGATTCTGGCTACATCACCTGAAGCAGGCAGATGATGTTTTTGAGGATCAGGTCTACAACTTTTTCAAGAAGCACTTTCTTCATTGGCTAGAAATTATTGCTATCTCAGGGAAGGTGTCACAAGGTATCGAAGCTATAAAGTCGGTGTCCCGGCAATTAGTTACCCACGTATGTCACATCCTTCCGGTGCTTGCGTTATCCATATACTTACGTTAGATTATAAAGGAAGAAATAACGCCATTATCACAGTTTCTTTTTGAAGCTGAAAGATTCCTTAGGGAGAACAAGAGCTCTATTGAATCGGAGCCTCTTCAAATATACTTTTCGGCCCTTGTGTTTGCTCCAGAGGGGAGCATTATCAAGCACACATTTCGACACGAGCTACCGGAATGGCTACACGGAACATCAGCAGCCAACACGTACTGGACTAATGGCCACATCGACGAAGTTACGATTTTCGTGTTCTCGCCAGATGGCGGACGGGTAGCATCGGCTTCAAAAAATGGGACTGTGTGCCTATGGTCGACGCACAACGGCGATCTACTGCAAATTCTCAACAATCACATCAACTATGTCAGTTGTATTGCATTATCTGACACTAGGAATATGGTCGCTGTAGGTTCACATGATACAATACAGCTTTGGTGTATCGAAACCGGTCTATTATATCAAAGTCTTTCAGGCCGTTTCGGCGCCCCCAGCTGTATCGTATTTTCACCAGATGCACGATCTATAGCACTAGGCTTTTTTAATGGAATAATTAGAATCTGGACTATGCAGATCTGGCCTACGTCATCATATGGTGCGGCCTATTATGACGACACGCCACGCCAGACACTAGAAGGCCCTGAATCAGTGGACATGATTGCATTTTCACCCGATGCAGAACTTATCGCGTCATACTAGAAAGACGTTCCTGGTGAATATACGGTTCGGCTATGGTCAGTTGCCGAAGGCTTGTGCCTATCCGCCATATCTCTCCCGAGGTACTTCAGGTATAATCTTGAATTGTGGTTTGATTCGACTGGTCAGTTTTTACACACGCCTCATGGTATTTTTGCTCGTAATAAATTGTTAGATCCAAACCTTACGCAGCGGGACTCAAGATTGCCAACGGTGCCTCAAACCAAATCCTCCCTAGCTCTCTTAGGATTCGATGTAGGTGAACACTGGGTCATGCTTCTCAATGAAGCCCTACCTCATTCTGAAGAGAGAACACTTTGGCTTCCGAAACGAAATTTTCGTGGAGAGTTTGGGTCTGTCTCTCGAAAATTTATCCGAGACTCTACTATTGTTATAGGGTATACAAGCGGGACTGTTATAATCATCCGATTTGACCTCCAAGGGTTAGGTGGAACCGAACTGGAAGCAGGTACAAGGGGCAGTACCCAAATCATGGCGCTTCCCAACATTGATCAGTCATTGCGCTCACCGAGGAGATGGTGCAGCAAGTAGTCTACTACCTATCGGCAAATACGAGTACGCTAGTTCCAAGGCGTGGAGCGTTGATATATCAATGTTGATGAAAGGCATGTTCTTTAAACTATGAGGAAGCACTTAGATTTTTTTTTGGTATAGTTATTGTGACTCTACGTCTTTTAATAAGTTACATGACATATTCTGATAAAATCTTTGAGAATTCTTAAGATTCAAAATTATTTATCTCGGTTTTTGAAAGTTCAAAACTTTGAATATCATATAAGTAGAGTTATTTGAATGAACTTCAAAATACTTAGTTTCAACACTGCGTACAGGATCAACAGCTTTGTGGGTTTTATAGGCATTTCCTTTGTCGTGGACAAAATTTATAGTAACACTTATCTCGTCGCTAGGTCTGATAACTGAAGCTCGATGGAACGTAGGCATCTATATATCTAGGTATCATCATTCGACAATCGTGAATGTAGCCTCTCTTTCAGTAACTTCACAAACCATATTCAAGCCCGCCTCGGGCTCTCCAAACACCCAACCATTTGCACGCATCTCCCGCACGACAGGCCTCTGCTCCCCTTCGATGGCACTGCGGGAGCTGAGCGAGTTCACATGATGTAGATCCACTAGGTCTCGTAACCTATGTGCTACATCATCCGTCTCGTCGTCGCCTGGTTCTCTCACCAGAGACAGGTCATCTGGAAACGTCCATCGCGCAATTTTCTTCTTCAACAACCCATCTTCGCCTTCCAGCGACCCGAACGTCCACCAGTTAACCCCCAGTCTCGCGGCTGCAATCTTGTACGTGTCTCCCGGCCGGAGAAAACGCTTCATCTTGTCCCCGACTGTTTCGTCCTTGTTTCCTAAGCGCCGGACGAGTCGCGAAGGCGGCAGCTCGAGCGTGACCTCTGCCTGACCCTTTCCTGCCGGCGGTACGGTGATGAATGTGAAGCCGTCATCCGTCGGACGCTTCAGGAGGTTCGGGTCACCAGATACCCGTATGCCTGAGATGCGTTGCGGGGGTTGAAGCGGTAGCAGTGGGGTCGGACACGGAGCGTTATCATTTTCATCATCCGCACTTCCAACAAATTCGGGCGGCGACATGGTGCGCCAGAAGAAGGCGTCCTCATTAGGTGTAGCATCGAGGCACGAGTACTTGGTCAAGAGGGTGATTGCGCGATCTGGAAATGGCGATGAGGTTTGTCTGACCGAGGCTATAAGCTTGAGAGGCTCGGCCGGGTCTACGTCATGTATGGATATGGTGTGTGGGGGACTTGTGCGGAGGCTAAGTGTAACTTGCACTTGCTGTCGTGATTGTTGCTGTTGATTTCCCATGGTTTTGGTTAACCGAGTAGCGGGTCTCTCTAGATGGTCTTGGGGTTCGCAACGTGTAATTCAACGGGTTGTTATGATAGTTGTGTGGGGTAAGTCTTTTGTGTGCTGTTGAAATCGAGTGTCGAGTGTGACGCAACACATTCCTTACATACACATTACTTCATTTTATTCATTGAACACTTTAGAAATACTTTGGTGCCTAGGAGTTTTTATAGTCGTTTATGACGTATGCATCGTCAGCGGCGTCGGTGAGTAAGCAGAGGCTGATGAGATTTCACTCGTGAAATGAGCCCCAACCAGAACCCAAACTCAACATCTAAGCACAACGACCTTGATTTAGTACACGAGACATTGTGGACTTTAAATAAGTCACAATAGCGCCAGGCAAGCTGTCACTTAAATAGAAAGCTTTACCGTTCCTAAGGTCAGGTGCTCCTATTTTAAATGCGTTGAAAGTTAAAATGCTTCGCATTTAAATTTTAGTAATATATATCTTCTAACTAATCGGGTGTACGTCTCAACAACCAATAGGAATTTATCTCACTCTTATAAAGTTTTAGGGGTTCTGGTGTTAATTTCTTAAGCTTTAGTTTCCCTTATACTTACTTAATGTCCCTGCGAATGCGTGTTCGGGAAAAGTAAAGCTTTCCAATTAACATGATGACGTAGAACGCTTTTGAAGGCCTTTTGGCGTTTGATATGCATGTTCATTGTGCCATGTGGTACCCCAGTGCTGCGCCAGCCTTGAGTTCTCAATCCCATAAATTTCAAAAAAAAAAAAAAAATAAATAAAAAAAAATATAGATCCAAGGACGATAATATCACAACAATGCGCAATCTTCATTCTCTCCTGTTTACATGCCGCGACCTGTCTATCAACCAACACCGTCAACCAATTTAAGTACACTACTCTCCAGGTCCTTTCTAATTAGGCAAGATCACATTCCATTCACATCCTTTCAAAAAGTAAAATTCCAAAGCAGCAGCCGCATAGCTCTCGGCATTCTCGATGGCAGGAGTGGTGGGCATATAAGCTGTATTATCGCCCTCATACACGCTCCAAAGCCGCTGGAGCTCGCGGGCCGCCTCCCAGGGCATCAGGCCATCGTAATGTGCCATGTCATCTTTGGTGCCCACAGCGTAGACGTCCACCGTTCCTGCCGAGTCGTAGTCTTCGCCCGGCTCCGGGTGCGCGGTGAGCCCGGCCTGCTGCCCAACGACGTGCAGGTGCGTCATCTCGTGGAACACGGTGAGCCCAGCGACCTCGAAAAAGGGGAATTTTTGATCGCTCTGGCACCACTGTCCCCGCTTTGAATTGAGCATCTTAGTCTCGAGGTCTTGTTTCGTCTGCGGAGCGGTGGGGCTAAAGAAGCGATCACAGAAGACCATCTGTTTTGTATTTCCCACAATTGGTTAGACTTTCAGATCTTCAAAGACACACCGAATATTGTTGGCTTGTCACTCACAGTTGTCATTCCCGGTTTTGCACTGGTGGCTGCGAGAACTGACCGGCCGCATTCGTTATCCTGATCAGAGCCGCAGCTGACAGTGATGGTGTATGCCGGGTTGTCTTTGAGACGATTGTTATAGATTACCTGCATCATGTCCCTGACCTGAGTCTTCTCCCCTACACCAAAATAGTGGGAGAACCTTGTCACGCAGGCCTATTAGCTTCTAGATAGCAACACTGAGGAGGAAGGACCTACGCCGTGCTCTCAGTGAAGGCATTCCCCATAGAGTCCTGGCCGTTCTGCGTGGCATGTGCAAGCATGACCGCGTCTGCGAAGGCTGTGGAAAGCCTGTCCCTATAGCGTCTGTTGGTACCGGGGATCTTTCGGTTGCAACTTGCATCGTAGGTCTGCGCCGTTGTAGAGTAGTTGGGTAGCCCCGGGTCTCCTATGGGAATGTGAGCAAACGGTTGTAGTTGAAGAGCCACGGCCACTACTTACCAACGGGACCGTCATCGCCACCGCTTCCGCCTGGGCATTCGTTGAAATTAGTGAAGGCCTCGTTGGTTGCGGGGTTAACTTGGACCAGATCTGCTCGGCCTAGTCCTCCTTGGTTCGTGAAGTGCTTTAGGGAAAGAAAGGTCAGCAAAATGTCGAAGATCGACAGAAACAGAGCCTACCAAACATTCGCCACGGTCGACTCCACTGTAGAGGACTCCTCGGTCTGACCATGAAAAGGAGCTGCCACCAGCTGCACCGCCTTTGCCCACGTAGCCGTTGTTCTTAAATACTCTACCGGCACCAGTATATTTATCGAGCCAGACAATATCGGCCCTACCAGAGTGCTCTACGTCAGCCAAGCGCAGGTTGGCACGATCCCACGATTCTGCAAATTTAATCTGGCCTGCGTCTAATAGGCCAGAGAACCTATTTAGCCAAGCTGTGATTCGGCCGCTCTGCTCGAAACAAACAGGGTCGGCTCGTCCATCACCGCTACGGAGGAGAAAGAAAGACACTACGCATTAGCTTGGCTTCGCACTGAAAGGGGCTTTCAATCACTCACTCAATATCTGCCAGGCGCATACCGCGGTCAAAGATAGACACACCCCAACCTTCTGTGCATCCTGTCGAAGCAACGACGCCTCGATTGCTAAAATTGAGAGAGTTTGCACCGGTGTCATAGTTATTCTCGTATAATGTTAGAGTACCGGTCTTACTTTGCACGAGCACGTCGCATCTGCCGTTTCCGGTCCAATCGGCCAGGTGGATGCCCGTCCGCGGCCCAGGCACGGTCAGAGTTATGGTAGTGTTATGCCCCCAGTTCGGCGGAGAGTGGATGTTCGTGTTAATTTCATCTACGCGGCCATCGTAGTAGATCCAAACGAGATCGTCAGCGCCAGTACCACGCATGTCGCAATAGAAGTTCCCGTCTCCCTTGCGTTTCGTGCCACCAGACCCTTTATTCTCGAATGCGATGAGGTCGAACCAGTCTTTTTCTTCCTTGAGGTAGATGTAATCAAGTCGGCCGGATCCGTAAATCCGGCCGAATTTGATGTTAGACCGTATTCCGGATTCCGCTTGACCTGGATGTGTGAGCCCTGCCGACCGCCATTCGGGTACCTATTCACCAGGTTAGCTGTAGCAAAGAGGTAAAGTGACGTTAGGACCTCAACTGACGATTCCCTTGCCATGTCCTCGCTGATTGATCCATGTGTCCACATTCCCATTATCTCCAACATAGAGGTAATCAGCTTTGTAGCTAAAGATGGAATTAGCAACAGGCGTCTAAACCGGTCAGAAGACGACATAACACTTACTCGCCATTCAGATCACCTAGAAAGACGCCCGACAGAGGTCCACTCCTGGCGTTGAACACAATGCCCCTGACGCCACTATTGGTGCTAAAGCCTTGCCAGAAATGGTCGTCACCTTTACCACCATTCCGTGAACATTTGACATCGTTGTCGCTCGCGAGACAGAAGTCGACTCTTCCGTCTCCGTCAATGTCTAAGTTGTGGTCAGCTACAAGTCGTGGGCGGTTATGTACCTCAGTCACGTCTTTTACTTACCGGCAATGCGAACTTCTCGTTGTTCCCTATCGCTCGCGCCGATAATCTAGGACATCAAATTGTTGGTCAAAAGTCAAAAGTGAAGAGGACGTGGCACTTACTTGGCCAATAGATTCAAATCTCGGTGGATTACCACCACGGTTCAACGAAGCCCATACAACAGCCTGGTCCTTAATGCAGAAGAAGTCATCGAGGCCGTCGCCGTTGAAATCCCCGAAGGCATACGCTAAAGACACAGATGGGATTAATACTTGGTCTGCTTCCATGTATCCGTCCGATGCAAAACTTACTATCTGTCAAGCCACAGTTCAGATCAACATTGAACGTCTTGGAATCGCCAAATGAACCCCCTGCTCCGAGATTTTGACGAAATGTCCAAGTCATCTTCCGACTGTCGTCAATGTCTACCACGATCAGATCATCAAGAGACTGGCTGCGATCCGCGTTCGGGTCGCCCTTGACGATATTTGCGAAGAAGACATAATCGGGAATAGATCCCGGAACACCTTGGTAGGCCTTTTTCTTGTTAATTCTCCCCGACTGGATGACACCTCGCTCGACACGGTCGTGGACGTAGTTTCCGTCGTCATGGCCACTACCTTGTTGAGTCCTTATCGGTCCTCGAGCGGTTCCAGCAATCTTCCTACATGTAGTTGATGTCGTCACTGCCGCATCGTCGACGGTCCCGTCGTTCACTGGCGGCTGTATCTGATCTACCATTCTGTTAATAGCGTCCCACCAGACCGCCGCGAAGATCTTATAACCCTCGTCGTTCGGGTGAGTGCCATCTGCCAGTTGATCTACACGTAAAGCATCATGGATGTCAGCCAGGGCAATCCTATAACCACTATACGTATTTGCAACTAGGTCTATATAACGCTGACTCGTTGCTGCAGCACAAGCTTCGATATCTGCGCCTTTGCCGCTCCTGACCAAAGTCGAGAGTATGATTGTTGTATCTGGGAGGATCCTAAAAATATCATCGATCATGCTCTTCATATTTCCGGCGATAGTTGCCGGGTCGGCGTGATTGAGGCAATCATTGCTGTTCTGGGCATCAGCTTAGGCTGGCTTGAGATCGAGGATCATTGACTCACGTTCCAGCGTTGATTAGAATAAGATTTGGTTTCAGCTTGGCAACGTCGAGGAAGGCATCATGAACCTGTTGTACCCAATAACCTGGATGTCCCTCATTGTCCTGGGAGCCAGGTGTGTTAGCCGTATGAACTCTTTCGTCAAAGAAAACTCTCTTTACTTACGTTATCAGCCATGGTCCCATCGTACTTGGAGCCAACCATGTTTACTTTCCACCCCTCAAAGCGCAGTTGATGGCGTAACCACTTGCGGTAACCATTGCCATCAGACGATTCGACACCCTCAGTGATTGATGCGCCGAGAGGCATGACTCTCAAGTAGAAGTCCTGCTCAGCTAGTGTGGGAAAAGACTCGGTATCATTGCTGAAGGCAATCTCGCTGGGGTTGAAGGACTGAATATCGATATGGGAACTTTCGTCCGCTGGGTATTCATCCCATGTTTCATTGGCCAAGAACACATCGGGGCCGTAGTTGTTGCCGTAAAGAGACGGGCCGTCTGGGTTGTCCCAGAACTGAGCTGCAACTAGGCATCGGAGTGAAACAAGACAAAGAAGAGGATTTTGACGACGCATGCTTGCTTGTAGGCAACTTACCAGAGATGAACCCTCAAGGAGCGATGAGATGCAACGGCTAGATTGAAGATGAGGTAGTGGAATGTATCCGCCATCTTATACACTTAGTCTGCTGGGAGGGAGGTAGCGTATATCCCTATAGCCTTGATGCCTACAACACATGCTGCTTGCTGTTGATGTTTAGCAGCGAGCATGAGGCACAAATTCAGAGGGACCGTGTGATCTAAGCTATCTCGAGCCCTCCTCCATCGTATAATCCACTAGTGGATTCTAAACCTGTTATTTGCGTTATAATACACACGAATGTTATTTTAGTGTTTAGATCAATAGGAGTCTCTAGCGCAGAAAGGCTTTTAGCAGGGGTGATTCTGGCGCAAAGATCATATTTCTTCAATCTTTGTTCAGCCTTGGCATAGATACTCCTTCTCAACATCAAAAGAGCAATGCTTTGAGGCTGCACTCTAGGGCTTATATTAGTTAGTTCAGTCGGATGAGGTCGGGTTCAATGTAACTGCTTCCAGATTAGGTTATGTGCTAAGTCCATAGCGGTCTTTTGATCTATAGTCACGTTCAAAACCTACCTCATTGGTAGTCATGAATAGACGTTCTAGACCTCGTGTCACCGATCAAAAGGGTTCGTTTGCCTTCACTCGTGTAAGCTTAGCTCAGCCCTAAATCAGCTTACTTCCTAATTCCGATATGCCCTATAGACTATCCAACGGCGTAGATAGGCATTTAAGTGGCACAGAATGTAGTTGAGAATGTAGAATCCTCCAGCATTTTGGGCTAGGGATGCCACCAATTTCACTACCCGTAAAAAGTGCATAAAAGTGCACTCGCCAAAGTACCTGCTTCCTAGAGATCTCTACCCCAACGGAATTACAAGCATTTTATATAATAACTACGTCTAGTTAAAAATAATAATCAAACTTAAAGCTGTTACTTCCGCCTAGTTTATCTTTATATACTATTATTTCTTAAAATAACAGCCTTAAAGTTATTATTAATGCTTTAAAGCATGCTTAACAATATATATAATGTTATAAAAGCAGTAGCAGGCCTATTAGCGTAAGCATTGCTTATCTTTTTGTTTTAAAGTGTAACAAATACTTGCACTCCTGCTTTAATCTATATCTATTTTGTATTAGATATGGTGCAAACGTTAAATTAGTGGCATTCCCAGCCAAAAAGGGTGGCAGACGCAGGTGGGCTAGTGATATGCGAATCTGAGAGGCGTAGTTTTCCCTAAAGAGGGATCACGTAAAAAACAATCGATTGATCATTCCGCACCATCTGCGTTTCCCGCCATCAAGCTCATTCCGGAGTGTCAACTCCGTCAACTAGGCAACACCAATTCCCAACCGATGTGGCATGCGAGCGCTCGTCACAGCGAGTTTCACGACTCTTCTAGTGTAGGCTATGTCCCATTCAGTCTTATACTCCGAGATGGATGCTGCAGGTGAAACTGACTTAGCCCGGATGTAGTGTCGTGGCCATTGAGTGCATGCATTATACGATCACCAGGTATCATGATTTTCCCGTATCTAATGTCCCAGGCATTTTTTCTTTCATCTTAGAGGCCCTAGGCATCGATATCTACGGAGCTAGGCGAGACCGCCCCCCTGTCGATATTTCAAGGCACATACGTGTCTATAATGCCTAAAGATAACTGAGAACGACTTGGACTAGAGGATGCTACTGTGATCGGTTTCGAATACTTCTACCTTAGATTGCTTCTACTGCCCCATACGGGGTGAAGTTTCGAACAAGGATAGAGCACTTTGCGCCTGTGACATCCGATATTGAGGGACACATAGGTTATAGATGGTTGGGAACCGCATCACCTAGGGAGAATGGTATTCTACCCTTCTAGTTTGATCCTTCCTGCGTCGACGGAGCAAAGATGCCAGCGTTACATACGTCGAGATATCGAGACATATCCTGCGCTAGAACTTCTACTCCTATGATAAACTAAAATCAATAGAGGGAATGGAGTGGGCTATAGCGTAGGGTTACTCTAAGAGCACGTGATTAGCTTTGGCGCGGAGCGTGAAGGAGAAGTGCCAGCTTGATCTCATGTTACATGTGATATCTGAAAAGCCCAGGACTTATGGCAAAGTCCAGCATGCGGGGAGCCAAGGCGAAAGGCCCAGGGATTTAGTATGTAAAATGTAGAAAATAAATCATATAATACAAGTATACTTGCCGTAGACCAGACCGAAAGAGAAGCGCACGTGAATAAAATTTAAGAATCTTTTGGGAATTTTCACAGAAACGAAAATATTAAAATAGAAAAAAGGGATGGTAATCATAATACACCATAGATAACCAACCTATAATCTACTTGACAGTTAGGCTTAAAGCCTATCGAACGAGTTTTTTTCTTTCATTTCTTGCTACTACTCTGGAAAGCCCTCAATACCACTTGCGCTTTGCTTTGCTACCAGTTTCTAAATCGTCTTCTTAGGCGGCTGCTACTTCCAAATGTACAAGTCCTCGGATAGACAATCTTGAACAAACTAGCCTCTGTCTGATTAAACTGACTGCTAGCGCTACGTCCGCTCAAGTGAATTGTTCCTGAAGCGCGGCATTAGACTTCTTCATTACTGTTGCGCCGCTTAAGCGTGCGTATAGAAAAGGCAGGCAGCGAGGAAATAGAATAGATATTATAATCGAATTCTCTACATTAAAATGACGAGAAAGGCATTGGAGAATTAGGGGATGGAAGGATAACCTAGGGGCCTATGCTAAGTAGACCGCTTCTTCTTTTCTTTCTTTCTTTCCTTAACGGTTCGTACATATCAAGATATGTATTAAAGTAGTGTGGTGCCGCGTTAGCTAATGAAAAAGGGGTATATTCGAATGTATTCCATGTAGGTGGGCAACTTAACCACTTGCACATATTACACACCTAATCCAGCCTACTGCTTAGAATTTCTTGAGCTTTTTATTGATTTTCTATGAACTCATCCCATTGGCTTTCGTTCCATTCAATTAAGCGGCTCCCCGTTGTTTGCTGATACTTGGATACATAACAAGCTAGGGTCAACGCTCAGGGAGATGGGTTTAGAGACCTCCATGCAACAACAAGTCTCTGTTGCCTACCTCAAGCCCAGGGTCCCTGGAAGTGTAAATGAGGAAAGGGGTGGCAAAAGCAACAAGAAAGGTAGTTTGCGGGTCTAGGATGCAGTGCGTGTGGTAACAAGGGATAGATGTCTTATAACTCCTCGAATGTACATGAAGGGCTTCCAATGATAGGATCTATTTGAGCCTGTAGATTGCCGGTGGCTGGGGCAACATACGTTCCTCCGTGCAAAGTAAGGGAGCCTCGAGTGCATCTATGCACAGTAGATGGGCTCCACATGAATATAGTATACTGAAAAAGTAGCTGCGTAAACTTCCTTGTGCAAAATTCCTTAACTTATTACATATAGCACAATAACACATCATACCACCTAACTAAGGCGCTACACGTCCTTAAGCAAGATGTTGGCTGATCTATCAGCCTGGATTGTTACTTCTAACGAAGAGGAATGTCTCGACTCAAAGTTACGCGTGTATTTCCCTCGACGAATTTGTATCGCCATGAACAAACCATCTGGCAGAATTGCAGAATCGCGGTTACGCATTGCGAGTTGTGCTATCAACATAGCAGGACAGTTATATATACTCAGCGCAAGCCCTGAACCCTCACTTAATTCTGCCAATGGGCTCGGTCGAAGAGATGAAATCTGGGGCAGTTCTCAGTCAGTACAACAAGACGAGGCTCGACTCAAAATCAAGAAATCTTTGAGACTCGGGCAGGTTGTGAACCATCCCAGAGCCGATAAATTCATCCTAATCAAGGTCTCCAGTACCTTTCGGCCCTGTCGAGACCAACATTGTGGAGAATGCGTGCCTCCTATCAACAACTCTTGGGCAACGAAGAGGCTTGGGCCACCTGGTTACGAAGCAGTGCAGATGACCACTGTGAAAAAGAGCGACAGGATAACGGTCGAAGATGCGGAATCGAGACACCATATATACCTACGATACACTGCTCACAAGGACGATAAAGAGTACAGTCAACACAATGGATGGTTCGCAGAGGCCGGTCTACCAGAACGACTAACCCTGTCCGACTCCGGCAGCCTTATATCATCTCATGGGCAAGACATCGGCATATCTATACATATAATGCCGGGCTGCGGAATGGTTAGGATCTTGTTGTTCGATGATAAGCTTTTGGCCTATCTCACCAACCTCCTGGAATGTGGAGAGACAAAAGGTGCGATCGAGGCTCCCAACACTTGGAAGCACCTAGAAATCCCGAACCGGCGTTTCTCTGAGAAGCTCGCGAGAATGACATACACGCCTTCGAGCTACGGACAAGATTTCACAGATTTTCAAGGAGTCAAAATGGACTTTTCAAGTATCTTCTAAGTTGCTAAGTGGGGCAAATGATTATCAGGTGTGCAGGTGCATGGGCTTCAAGATATAGTGATATATTTGTAGTTGAAGTCGAGGGAAACCTGACAATGTCATTAGTTCTCTTTTCTTCCCTTTTACTCGCCTGGTTGCCCTTACACTATTTTCGATCGATTCATTGCTTTATCTTTCAGTCGCTCGTTTACCTCCGAATACTAAAATGACACGAAAATTCGAGTAGGGCCTCGGAGGGTATTCATGTTTCCATTACTACCACATATAGAAATAAACTTAAGCAAGCCACATGGACTAAAAGGTGTACCAAAGGGCCACCTAACACCGACTCTTCCTTCACTGATGTTTCATTTCGAATGCGGGTTAATGCCCGATGGCAAGGCCATGCATGATAAGACCCCAATGCGGCGGCTAATAGCCGTGTTGTGGTAGTATTGAAACCCGGATCGGCAATGATAATCAAGCAGACCAGACTTGAAGCTAATAAGAGTCCTCCGTACTGCCTCAATATGAGTTTAGCAGCGGGAGTACAGCCTGGTAGCTGTCCTTCGGGGCGAACAATGAAGGATATACCTGCAGCCGTCTCAATGGCGGCGTGCATGGCAAAAGGCAGCTTTCCTATACGCATTGTTTCGGTGTGGGGGCTTATGACAGCGCTCGACACTTAGTGCGAATAGACTTCCGACGAGGATTGAATGGCATACGCCAAATAAATGAAGTTTTCATAATTCATAAAGGGGGCTAACAAAATGAATCGCACCCAGAAACTATCATGATATGGGGGCTTCCAAACCATAAATATTGTGGAAAGTCTAAACCTTACAGATCCGGATCTCGGATGCGGTACCTGAAGGATCGGATCGTGAACAAGTACCGATGTACAGTTTATTATACTGGATCTAAGCGCCTAGAGTAACCGACCCAACGTATTCGTTATGATACTGTAGTGTAACGTCATTCCGCACTATACGTGACCTGAATTATTCTATGAGGTTCTTATGAGAGGCGGTGCACTTCCGATACGATACGTCTTTTCTCTGCATCTTTTATGGCTCTTGACGATTCCGAATACGGTGTTGCGCCGGAACTGGGCCACTAGGTAGTCCACTATAACGTGTTTCAGGCACTAATACGCCCCGGCGAACTGTGCAACGGGAACGGCAACTTCCAACCGAACTCCCAGGCCTGGAAACTGACGTGAAACGTGAGTGGCTTATACCTTATCACTGCGGCTTACACCACAGCCTAATGATATCCAACATTTCCTAATTCCGACAATGTGAGCTAATACTGATTTGAAGCGCTATAGTGTCGAGAGTGTCTGCTGTCCCTATCGAGAAGCCAAATGCATCTATCCGCAGGTTCGTTCGAGCTAAGCATGCAAGTCAAGTCGTCATAGACCTGGCGCCCTTAATAACAACTGTCATCGCCACTCATGCAGGCAACATGGCCTTAATTATAATGATGTCCTGGTGTCCTGCAGCTACGGTTTCAACTGGGTCGTAAAGTGCGTGTATCCATCCTGCTGGATCTTCCTACTTACTCTATTATATACTACTCAGGCCACCCCGGTCACGCTTGGATTGCCCTTTTCTTCACCACCAAGCCCCTGAGACCCTGCCCGAAACAGTTTATGTCATCTCCCAACGACAGGACTCGAACACTACTAAACTTTTAAACAAAGCATGCGACTTCCTTGATGACCCTCTGTTGAAAACGAAGCCATTCGCTACTACATAGTGTAAACCGTCTAAGTCATGGCAACATTTGGAGAGCTGGGCCTCTCAATTATCGGTCTGGGGGCTCAATACCCGCCGAATAACCTCAAATCAGATGAGCTGGCTAAGCTGGCCACTAAATTTCACCCAGAGTCTCCTGCGTAAGCTCCAATGCCTATGACGTGTAAATATAGACCCTTGGACTGACACAGATGTGCCTCGGGTAGGATGGAAAGGGTCCTCTCCATCAACCGATTTACGGGAATTGAGACTCGCTCTTCAATCGGGACGTCAGACCACCCGCTTGTCAACAATGCTGCGCCGCCATCTATAGCGGATCTGCATGCGACATTCATGAGCGACGGCGTTCCGCTTGCTGTGGAAGCATCGCGGAAGGCGCTGGCAGAGGCGCGTCTTGACGCCTCACAGATCACTCACGTGGTTTCGACCACTTGTACTGACAGCGCAAACCCGGGTTTCGACCATTATGTCGCCAAGGAATTGGGTCTCTCGCAGAGCGTTGAGAAAGTGCTTCTTCATGGTGTGGGCTGTGCAGGTGGGTTAGCAACCCTACGCACAGCGGCAAATCTCGCGCTAGGGCACCGGTTTCGCGGCCGGCCGGCGCGCATATTATGTGTAGCGCTCGAAATAAGCACCACGCTTGTGCGTAGCGAATTGGAGAGTATACACGAAACACAGGAGACACGCATTGGAGCCTGCTTATTCTCAGACTGCGCGAGCGCGGTAGTCTTAAGTAACGGTGTCGGAGAGGCCACCGTAGAGCCTGTATACGAGCTAGTAGGCTGGGACCACAGGATCATCCCCGACACAGAAAATGAATTGGGGTTCGATGCTGATCCGCTGGGCTGGAAAGTCGTGCTCTCGCAGCGCGTGCCGAAACTCACGGAGCAAGTCCTTGAACCGGCATTCGCGGATCTGATGGCCACCGTGGAGCCCCATTTGCCAGAGACGTATCGGACGGCGCCCGATTTCGACTGGGCGATGCACCCTGGGGGTCTAACGATTCTCACAAATGCGGAGCGCACGTTGAAGATATCCGCTGAACACATGCGCGCGAGCTATCACCGGTATATGCAGCATGGAAATTCTAGCTCTGCGACCATCTTCAGCGTCATCGACCACTTGCGCAGCAAAGAAATGGATTCCTACGCACCCGGTGGGCGAGTTAAGGAGTACGTGGTGGGCTGTGCGTTCGGCCCTGGAATTGCGGTTGAGATGTGCATGCTGAAGCGGAACATGGGTCCGCGGGATGTACAGACACCGCCCGAGACAGACAGCGAGGCGAGCAGGAGCGAAGTTGGCGAGGAAGACGATAGGGACTGGACGAACCTTGGCGAAGGGAAACAGGCCCCGGTAGAAGAGACCCGACATGCTCTGACTCAGGAGGAAGAATTTGTTAATGAAGCATTAGCGAGCGTTGACTTGGATTGAAGTAGCGAGGCTGCCACGGCATAAAGGCTTAGATCCGCATCTGGCGTTGCATATAATGGATATGGCTGTATAAATTAGATTCGTCAAACTAGACATCATGGTCGGTTAGAATCAAATCGTAGTTACATATAGGAAGTAATATGACGATACAACGTCTCAATGGGGCATTTGTTCTGAACTTTGCTCAACCATCTCTCCTCTTCCATTCCGGGTTCCTGTTGTTGGTCGTGCCCCATACGTACATGATTATTGTCTTTTTGCTCACGTGCGTAGTAGAACCCAACGAAGGCATTCAGAACATCATAGCTCCTACTTCAGGATGCTAAGGATAATTCTATAATGGTATTTACAGACATTTGTCAAGATGATCAGATCTCCGAGACTCCATTCAGGGGCGGAACGCTAACTACGGCGGTCTCATTCATCGAACCGCCTCTATACGCATACGTGAACGTCCAGCCCGACCCTGCGCCGCCATGCTCGCCCTTGTTGTTGACGACAACGATCCCGCTCTGCACGTCTGGGTACTTCCTCACCATGCGCCTAACGGCGTCATCCGCTGCTGCCTGAGGGCTCATACCTAACCGCATGCTTTCGACGGCCTGGTAGCACGGCAGGAAGCGCATCATGACATCTCCGTCCCCCGTGGCACCGCATCCGCCCACATCGCCGTCCACGTACGACCCACTACCTGTAATCGGGCCATCTCCAACGCGACCCGGCACTTTGCGGGACGCGCCGTTGGTCGATGTCCCAGCCGCCATTGTGCCGGAGCTGTGCAGGACGATCATGGAGATGGTATCATGACCCTGGAGTCGGGAGGTATAGTCCTCCGAGCTCGAGTTCAGCGGAACGGGACTGTACGGCCCGCAGGACGAGGTCGGATCCGGAGTCGTGTTGATGCGGTAGTTGGGCTGGCAGCCGCCTGCTTTCCACTCCGCGCACGATGCTGCTGACTCAGGCGTCGTGAGGTTCTCCGCTACGAACCCATTGCTCACGGCAAAGTCTGTCGCGAGTTCACCCGCAAGCATGGTGTGCGTTGTGTGCTCTAACACTGCTCGCGCGACGCCTATTCCGTTCTTGATGCGGCGGAGCGCTGCGACGCTGCCGGATTTCAAGGTCGTGCCGTCCATGATCATGGCGTCGAGAGTCGTCTGCCATTGTGGTTAATCCCTGTTGTCTCTGTCTTTATGCTTTCCGATTCGATCTGTCTCACCTCGCAATTCTCGTCAGGTGAGCCACCGTACCCAACGCTGCCGTCACACTGGTTTGCCTCGCAGGTGCTGCATCCTAGCTCAACGGCGTCCAACGCCGACGTCTGAGCGTTGAGCAAAGAGAGGTACGCGGCGTCAGTGGCGGCAGTGAACGGTCCGCCCCATGTATTGATGACCAAAGGTAGGCCAGGCGAGTCATTATCCGTCAAGTTCACATTGGCCAGAGCGATTGGCAGTGTGAACGTAAATCCAGCAAGGGAGCCTAAGCCAAAGCCACGCAGTAACACCATAGTGAACGTTATGATGAGAATAAGCGAGATGAGGCGCCAATTCCTCGTGAGGGGTTCATTTCCGTCGACGGGTGTGACCCGACTCCGCAGTCGCATTGCGGCGATTTATTGATTGAGATGCATCCCGGGTATGGATTTCCTATGGAGGAAAGAGAGGTCAAGGAGGTGACATGCAACCAGGGATCAGAGCCACGCTAACCCACGATAGCGACTCGCAGAGATCCCCCCGCACTCAATCCTGGACCCCTATTGTAGGAATGACTTCATCCCCAACTCCTAATCTCGAGACGGAATTAAGGCGTAGGATTATTATTATTATTATTATCATTTTTAAAAAAATCAAGTTTCCGGCAACAAACTGCACGGGCCCCAAAGGTAACTCCTATATACTATGTAGGGATAGATGAATCATTCACCTCTATCATCTTTTTCAACGGCATTCCAGGAGATCGCGATACTTTCGTCGGGTACATCTCACACCTCAGTCATAGACATAGGTTTTTCGACCCCAATCTGGAAATGCGACATGACCACTAATTCAATTAGATGATTCATCTGCCAGTGCCGTAACGTAAACTTCTAAGGGACTCAGATAGATGACTGCATGATTCTCGAATACCTCTCTATATGGTTTCCTCCGAAGCTCTGGATTCCTTCTTTTTCGCCCTCACCCTCCCGAGTGATTTACTAGCAACGAATCAATGCTCTAGTCAGTCGCCAACGCCGTGATATCCCAACATCAGGTTCTTCATGGTCAAGCATTTAGTGCAGCTGGTCAAGCCCCCGTGAATGCTCAATACTCCAGCTTGTCTGACTCAAGTGGTTGTGGTTCCCTGCAAACGTCTTAGACACATCGCATACGGGAAGTTGTATCATTCAGGACGCGCCTGCGACCAGAATACTACCTTCTCGATGCTGTCCTCGCTTTCTCTCTTGTTTATCTTGGATTGCGTCTCTGGTAACAAACGTTCCCCCGCGCAATTCCGTGAGCCTCGCGAGCATGATGTCGAATTCGGACATAAAGACCTTAAATGACGATAAGTACATCTAACATACGGACGGATAACAGAGAGCATTGAACTGCTGATGGCTGAATTCTTTTTCTCTTATGTGTCAAGCCAATTTTTACCTAATCGCTAAACGAAACTAACACTATCCTTTTACAAATGCAGAAAAGAAGAGGATAACTGTTGCAATTGCTATAATAATTATTCTACTTCATTTCATCATAAGATTTAGCCGGACACTCGTCGCGCTTCACTGAATTCTCGTAAAGTGCATTGTTGAACCGTTTTGATACTATGACGACTAGGAAGTTCGGTGAGAATTCCTCAAGATGCCCCAGTTCGGTGAGCCTCATGCCAAAAGGAGGTTTGCGAAATAGCTTGTAGAGAGAAAGAAGACGACCGATTTATTCAATACTTCAAATTTGAACACGTGACGACAAGCGATGCTCAGCTATTAGGTAGCATGCTAGCTAACCGAGGAGTATAACATTCGATTTCGATATTTATCGATGCCAAACCCCATGATACCTCATGCACCGTACAGGGGTCTTGGGTCGGCAATTCAGCGCCTGACTCGAGGAAATTCATGGTGTGCATTCGCTTTCGATTTATCCAACTCAGCTGTTGGCCGAATGGGGCAACACCCGATCTTCTTAATTGGCACTATTGGTCCTAGAAAGCTACGCTAAAAACGCCATCTCATTAAACGTCTATCTGTTAATGCCGGCGTTCTAAGTCTAGATCTGGTAAAGCAGTCCCCATTTTGCGGCTGAGACCATCTTCAGGTTGTTCGAGCCCTATCAAAAACATCTTCAATGTCACAAGCTTATAGGCGATTCCCACCATGGACGACGCCGTCGCATGGGGGCGACTTGCTAGTGTAATGTTCAAGTATCTGGTCTAGAATTATCCTCTATCGTGTCTCGTAGCGACGGTGCGACTTTTTATGCTAATAAATACCTGCCGTAGCTCCCTCAGCAGAATATGCCGCGGGGTTCTAATGTGACCTTGCCGTCGACCACGCTATTGCTATGAAGATGCATTTCGCTAGCATCGTCGGGCTTGTCCTCCCTCTTACAGTAGCAGAGAAGTTGGCGATCCCAGCAGTCGAGGAAGCCGTCAGTCTGCAGTTAGCCAAGTTCAGCGAGTATTACGTCGATGCGGCCAATAAGACCTTGGATTCTCGAGAGGCCTCAGATGCCCTAGCGTATCAACATGCTCGAGGCATCGAGGAACGTCAAGCTGGTAGCTATTGGTATGAGACCATCGCTCACCAAGGCATCTCAGCTTTTAATGACAATCCCACAACGTACAAAGTCTATCGAAACGTGAAAGACTACGGTGCCAAAGGGTATGATACAATGCTAAACTCGATAGATAAAGCAACTAACCAAATGTAGTGACGGAACTACTGATGATACTGCTGCAATTCAGCGCGCTATCAGTGATGGAAACAGATGTGCCCCTGGCTCTTGTGCTTCGAGCAGTACGACCAATGCACTTGTATATTTCCCTGCTGGTACTTATCTCGTCTCTTCGTCCATTATTAGCTACTATGCGACACACATGGTTGGAAACCCAAATAATGTGCCTATTTTGAAGGCAACTGCTGTCTTCAATGGATTCGGGGTCATCGACGGTGCGCAGTACCAAGCGGGTGGCGCATTAGGGTATGGTGCTACCAACATTTTCTGGAGACAGATTAAGAACTTTATCATCGATGTCACTGCAATCCCCGCAGATAATGCTGCCACAGGGATTCACTGGCCGACGTCTCAGGCTACCAGTCTGCAGAACATCGTCTTTAAGATGTCTAGTCATGCCGGTACTCAACATCAAGGCCTCTTCATCGAAGATGGGTCAGGTGGATTCATGAGCGACCTCGCTTTCTATGGCGGAAAATACGGAGCCGTGTTTGGAAATCAACAGTTCACCGTGCGTAATATCTCGTTCTACAATGTGGTTACTGCCATCAACCAAATATGGAACTGGGGCTGGACATTCCAAGGGATTCTGGTGTCTAACTGTACGGTTGGTCTCGACATGGCGACACGAGATGCTGATAACAAAGAAGTTGTGGGCTCTGCGACCTTCTTCGACAGCTCCTTTATTGACACAAAGATCGCGTTCAACATCTCTAGAAACGCGAGCTCGACGCCCCGCACGGGTGGCAGTTTGGCTATCGAAAACGTCTCGCTCAAAAACGTCGGCACTGCAGTCCGGTATGGACCGACTGAAGCCGCTCTCCTCGCAGGAACAACTGGCTCCGGTACGATAACGAGCTGGATAACCGGACAAGTGTATCATCCCAATGGACCCAACCAGGTTGCCGGTCCTCAGACGCCGGTGTCTCGGCCTGCTTCACTCCTGAGCGGCGGCAAGTACTACCAGCGGTCCAAGCCCTCGTATGGGGAGTTACCTTCATCGTCCTTTTTGTCAGTGCGAGCTGGGGGCGCCAAAGGCGACGGGAAAACGGATGATACCGCGGCCCTGCAGAAGGTGATCACAGCCGCAGCTGCCTCAAGCAAAGTCGTATACTTCGATGCCGGTACTTACAAAGTCACTTCAACCATTCTAATCCCGGCGAAGAGTAAGATCGTCGGTGAGGCCTTTCCCGTGATCATGTCGAGCGGCTCTTTCTTCAACGACATCAACTCTCCCAAGCCGGTAGTGCAGGTCGCCAACCCAGGGGACTCTGGAATTGTGGAATGGAGCGACATGATAATATCTACACAAGGTGCACAGGCCGGCGCTATTATGATCCAGTGGAATCTCGCCTCCCCGTCAGGATCACCCAGCGGAATATGGGATGGTAAGTTCATATTCCCGGGTTATTTCCTTCTTGAAACGCGGAAAAGGCTTCTATATAGGGAGATAGCAGGTCCCAAGAGGCGTCTTGTGTGCCCCTGAAATTCTTCATAACAGACTAGAAAGGAGTTACTGACCCAGAATGTTGTAGTACACACGCGCATAGGAGGAACAAAGGGGTCAGGTCTTTCATATGCGGACTGTCCAGCAACTCCTTCATCGACGACTGTAAACAACAACTGCAGATCTGGCAACATTGCTATGCACGTTACTACCTCGGCTAGCAACTTGTATATAGAGAACGTGTGGCTGTGGTCTGCCGACCACGATGCAGATGACCCTCAGCTTCGCCAGATCACGGTGTACACGGGACGAGGCCTACTCGTCGAGTCCAAGATTGGCAACATCTGGCTGGTGGGCACCTCCGTGGAGCATCATGCTCGCTATCAGTACCAATTTCGCAACACCCAAAATATCTATGCAGGTCAAATTCAGACGGAAACCCCCTACTACCAGCCTAATCCGTCCGCGAGATCTCCCTTTCCACTCAACGCCACCAGCGACCCCAACTTTGACGTCTCGTGCCCAAAGGATACTGCAACACCTAATTGCGCTGAAGCCTGGGGCCTCGTCTTAAATGCCAGTAAGAACGTGCTTGTTTACGGTGCCGGGTAAGTTGTCTCCCTCTGGAAAAGCAATCATCCTCTCTGATGGCGAGGACACGAACTAAATAAATACATCGCAGACTTTACTCATTCTTTAGCAACTATAACACGTCGTGCTCGGCGACGGGCGCGACTACTCTCTGCCAGCAGGGAATGGTACTCTATGACGCTGCTAGCACCACTAACTTTCGAGTCTATGGTCTAAATACTATTGGAGCTTATGGCATGATATATAGGGACACAGTAAGGTTGGCAACCTACGACTATAACATCAACGTCTTCCCAAGTTCGATCATATCGTTCAGTGAGGTAGCCTGAACATAGGTTTATTCTGCAAATTCTTATATAATTACTTCGAATAGCAATAACGTCAATACCCAATTCAGCTAATCGGACGTTTTTGGCCCTTTCTTCCAACCTATGAAAGAAATTTATGTTTGCGGCCGCGCTGTCTCTATATGTCTACCGAAGATTAGGCTCTCTAATTCAAATAATACCCAATTTTTAATCATTTCACGTCTTCACAAATAGCGTCCAGCTCGCCTACTGAGACGTGAAGTAGATAAATCTCCTATATTCGCAGAGAGAATCCACCATCTCAACTGAATCGTTAAGAGCTTAATTATTTACGACGCTAATCTCATCTCTACGCTTTCTCGGTGCAACTGGCATCACAAGATGATATGAAAGGTCAAAAAAACTCGCGTTGATAGCCTATACAACCCAAAATAAGGTTCACCAAGGATTTGCTTGATATTATATAGTGTGAGACTACTATTGGATGATCCCCCCTACATGTTTCTCTGGAAATCGAAATCGCGGTCAGAAATTCCTTCTATCGTGGCTGTCCTCCATCTCCATGCCAAACGGGACCCGGGCTATACATCGGTGTGCTCCCTCTACCATAGTTATGTTGATAGCTGTCGGGTCTAGCTTGAGGATATACTGGAGGTGGCGAAGAAGCTGGCGAGGAGCGAAAACTGGGGATAGAAGTAGAGAACTGCTGATAAAATTTCCGCACATAAAAGGATCTACGATCTCGCTGGCGTCGTTCCCTAGTTCTGCCATGGCACGATCTGCAGCTACATATTCCTCTGCTGCAGAAGGAACAATTCGTTGACGCTGTTGCCGTGTTCTGTGGAGTTTCTCTGAAGGTGTAATTGTTATGCTGTGTAGGGAAAGCAGTTGGTTGCTGCATAGGATAAGCATTCGGCTGCTGTGTAGGGAAAGCATTCGGCTGCTGTGTAGGGAAAGCGTTTGGCTGCTGCATAGGGAAAGCATTTGGTTGCTGCATAGGAAAGGTAGTTGGCTGATACGACCAGTTATATGACTGTTGGTTGGACTGATCGTAAGACTGTTTCCATTTTTGGTCGTATTGAAAGCGCTTGTCTGGATCTATCAATGTTTGAAAGGCCTCATCTAACTATAAATACTATTAGCTGTTTAAACCCTTCATTTTGTTGCTTATAAGAGGCGATGATGAGAAAATGAGATCTAGAATGCCGGCTAGCAAGGTATGCTGGAATTTATAATATCCTCAACTCTGTACGTCTGTTGTATACATTTGATCACATACCTGTTGGAACTTTGCAGTCGCTACCTCCTCGTTTCCTTTATTCTTATCTGGATGATGTATGCGCGCGAGACGGCGATAGGCGGCCCGTAGCTCCTCCTTTGAAGCTCCCTGCTGTACCTCGAGAGTAGAATAATAGTTTGGTGTTTCCGAGTTCATCGTGATGTGGCGTGATCATGCAATTCTAAATGCGCCGAATATGTAGAGTTTTTTTTTTTAGATATGACGGATCCAGAGGGGATAAGATCAGACGGAGAGATATAGAGGTCCAAGAGCCGGTTGTTAGAACGAATGATGCGAATAAATAGAAGCCAAGGGGATCATCCAAGAAAATGGAAAAGTATAATTGTTATCCCTTGAGACTATTGTGCTACGAAGTTAGCGAGTGGCGTAGCACAACACGGTCGCACAGAGACAAGATCGCCATAGAAGGTTCTTGGTATTTTGAATTAGCATATCCATTGGTATTTAGATATATTTGCTAATATACAAGCGCCTTAATTTCATATCGGTTTTGACTAGAACCCTTAGGCGCCTGCCAAAGCAGCTTACTCTGGTAGGTAGAGCCGCCTCAAAGTCTCCTTCCATTCTTCTAGTGGAATCCACCTCTTTGAGTTGTTCACGGGTAACGGTAAACAACCTCTTGGCATGTCTTTGAAACGTTCTGCGTCCCAGCTCGGGATTTCTAGGAATTTGTGCTCTTTCTTACATTTGAAGCCTTTAATATTAAGTTGGTCGTTCATGAGTAAGGCATGGCACCGACGGTCCAGTTGGATGTTCCCAACACAATCGGCACAATTCAACAATGGCTCATCCATCACAGTCCACTGCCCGTCGCACCCATCGCAACCGACAAACCAAGTCGGCTTCGGGGGCGCGTCCTCCGGAGCAGCCTCGACGATATCTGTCGCAATCCTTGCTGGCGTTGCTTTGGGTTGAGCCTCTTCATCTTTGTGCGCTGGCGCGGGAGCCGAGGACGCTGTGGCTGTCCTGATGAGTTTTCCGTTTCCATTGACTGCGTCGCCGTTATGGGACTGCGCACTTCCTCTGGCCTTGCCATTCACGGGCGTGGATTTTTCTCGTTCTTTGGTTGCAATCGAAGCACTAGAACTCGCTCGCTCGATTCCAGCTTCCAACCTGCTATCGATTGAATCTTGTCGGAGCATTTTATTCTTGATCGGAGAAGCGATGGGTGTTGAGACCCATTCTTCCCACTTGATTAAATCATAAGCTTGAATTGCGTTCCACATACTCCACGTTATCATGTGGTTCTCTTCGTCTTCAATAGTAATAAAGAGCCTTCCCAGGAGCCAGTAAGCGTAAGTGTCGTTTTCTACCGGTGATATGTTAGCAAGACGTTACAGATAAAAGATCTGACCAGCCAGTGTTCAAGTAACGTACCGTCGTCTGAATCGGAGAGAAGTTCCAGCCCAGCGCGCACAATCCTCTCAATCCAACGTTTCGCAACATCGGACTTCGTCTGGCGTTTATAGTGGTATCGAATAATACAGCAGATTGTTATGATATTACCCCAGGCATCCATCCCTTCATTTACATCTGGCAATAACGTGGTCATTGAAGATCCAAGCGACTCCACCTTCTCTTCAGACGTGTTCGGTTCGAAAGCCTTGTTGAGATAAATTTGGGCTAGCATATTTGTCATATCGTGGATTCTCTTTCGAGGAAGCGTGTCGCTAGGGTGAGCTTGGATGGACTCAAGGGCGGTGACGCGAGTACTAATCACCGTCTTCTCATCCACTGCACCATTAGTAAGTTCTAAGGTCCTTGCAAATGCTTCTCGGAGCAAGAAGAGCAGATCATATGCCTGTTGGTTATTACCGATTTCCATGGCAATTGCGAAGAACGTCTCAATTGCATCCCATCGGTTGGTAGCATCTGCCGCTTCAGCTAGCATGTCAGAGTCCTCATCCAGGAGGGTAATGATGAATTCATTGATGAGCTCGTCAAAATAAGCGTCCCAAATCTCACTCTTGCCATTCAATGTTTCGACGAATGCGATGAACTCTCCCCACTGCTTTCCTTCATGGTAGCGGCCAAGGACTTTAGCATATGCGCTGAAGTGGACGTAATCGTAACCTAAGCTTTCACGATGGGTGTGAGCCGCCGAGGCGAAGTCGCCCAGCTCCCATAATTTATTCCCCAAGTCAAACGTGATCCTAGCTAAGAGAGCCGTGTTGGCGGAGCTATCCATCCAGGTATGATCCTTGGCACGGATAGCATCGACAGCACCTTTCGCTCTTTTGAGCAGTTCAGCACCATCCTCTTTGCTGGTAACTGGTCGACCAGCGACGAAGTGGCATGCGTGCCAGTTCTGAGGGTTTAATTCAAGGGCTTTCTTTGCTCTTCGCTGAGAAATCTCTTTCTTTTCATCTTCATTGTCGCATAACTGGAAGGCTTGGAGAGCCCCGTGAATCTCCCAAAGGGACTCCCGGGCTGGCGTCGACTTGGGGTTGTCTAGTTCTTGGAATGCCCAAGCCTCGAGCTTTTCGAGCTCGCTTGACGAAAGTGTAGTGACCTCCCATGTCTCATACTCATCCGATTCCACATTTCGGTAGACGGCGGGGTCATCTGACATTTCCTTTCCATCAAGCTTGAAAATGTCATTAGTTGGGTAAGCAGCTTCATGCATAGTGGGGAATCTTACCCTAGCTAAATATCCTCGCAAAAAACAAGCCGCAGCTAGGAAATGACGCTTAAGAAACTCGATCTCGATAAACAAATGTATTGCCATACGCCTGGCTGCGTGTGATAAGACAGCTTGATGCAGGTTCGTTCCCGGTGCTTTCACGGCCGCGAGGAAAGTTTGGCCTACCTCATCCGTTATATGCTTCGTTACCATGGAGTCACCGAACCAGCTACAAGAAATTAGTATTCGATTCGCGGAGAAGGTTTTAGGATTCGGACAATGATCCCACGGAATGATGGTATAGATCGCATGTATTTGAATGATAGTTGAGAAGAGCAACCCATAGTGAACTCGGAATATACATACCGGTCAATCTCGCGGACTCCAGCCTTCGAATACACCCATTCATTTCGTGATTCACGTATATAGGTGGCTTCCCCTTGCTCCCAAGTTTTCATACTAACATTTTCATCTAGATGAGAAGTTAGCCATTGATGTTTAACGCTGTGATGGGGAAAGTGAAGAGGCTTAGCGAAATAGCAATCTCCTCGCATGGCGAATCTAACAGCCAGTGTCCAACGCTAGTTGAATTACTGTCCAGCTCCTGGCTGCTGCTAACTCGCCTCGAGTCTACCATGAGCCATTTGGTAGTTCAGATAGGGCCATGATGATATTGTAGCGTAGACGTAGCGTTGAGAAGCCCAATTCTCCCACACAGTTCGATAACACAGTAGGAGATGGTGTGAGTCCTTACCGAAGCACCAAAATAGAGAGTCTATGCCACAGTCCTCCGTAAACAGTCGTACTAGCAAAGGCCCAACCTGTCCTCTAAGTTGTCGGTCGGCTGCGGACAGGTCGACAGCTTGCATATGCTCTAAAAGCCAGTACATTGCGTACTGGCGCAAGAGTTCTTTCTGCCTCAACTTTTCATTAGTTAATATCACTAGACAAGTTAACACAATCCTGATATCAGCATTATCGGGATCGATATGAATGTATTCTTTGAGTCTGGCACCCATCTTTTGATTGAAAAACTCCTCAAACTCAAACCGCTTGTAAAGTTCTTCGGGACAGACATTGTTTAGAAAGTGTCGGACGATGTTTATCTCTGACTCCTGGATGACTTGTGGTCCCGATAGTGGTCCACTGTCAAAGGTGACATCTGATTGATTCTCTTGCGAGGGTATCAGACTCTTGATCTCGGGATTGCGCCAGTCAACTACGCCAGAGTCCGTGACGCTAAATATTGTGTACTTCTCCCTGAGCTTCTGTGCGAGCGGAAGTAGAGATATAGTCGTTGGCACGAGGGGCTCTTCAGCTTCGCCAGAATGCGTCAGTGCACCGGTAGTTTGTCGTCGCAATAATGGCGGCCGCTGTTGCTCATTTCGAAAAATGAAAGAAGGTTCATGATGTTTCACAGAGAGAATCGCATCCATTACATCAACAGGAAAGTAACGGCGACCATTATCAATCCAAAGAATGATCTCGTTGATTTCTCGGATTTCCTTGATAGTACGAATGTTGTTGAGACGGCGAAGCTCGGCTTTAATCTGGTCCATGCGGGGTTTGCCAGCCTGTTTCAAGACTTCCTTGATATCTTCAATAAGGTCTACCTTACCAAGAGCAGCAAGACTTGTGTTTAGCTTAAAATAGTCACCTTCGCACTTGTCTCGGAGCCCATCCTTGATGACCTGTCGCCATTCGGAAATTCCAGGTCTACTCGTGTCTCGCAACATCGGCATTGTATCCATCTGAGAAATAATGTACTTCTCAACATCATGACTACTACGCCTTGTAATTGGAACCTCCGCAAAGCTTAGACCGTCAGCTTGGCTAAGGTAGCCGGCAATCAATTCTGGTCTTGCCGTCAAAAAGACTCGTACTTTCGCTCGGTCAATCAACCTAGAATATCTTTGAAGTAGTGTCATAAGTTCCGGGTCCAGGGTATCGATGAAAAGATAGAATGTTGTGTTTGAGTTTTGGAGTTCTTTGTTGTTGAAAAAGAGTTGATCCCAGCGATCGAGTGCGCCGTCAAAATGAGTTGTCCTTTCCACCATCGACGCTACCGATTTGGTCATTGCCTCGTATGATGTGGCGAGCTGCCAAAGTAATGTCCTTGAGACTCGTTCGAGGCATCCGCTCTCGTCTTCATCGTCATCTGGCTTTCGCTTGTCGCCGTCGGCAAAATAATAAGCCGCTACCACACGGGATGATGGAGCCTCTGAGCCTAGTCGTCTTATTGACTTGATTGTATTGGCCATCACTAAGACAGTGCCAGATCAGAATTACTACCCCGTGATCGATTGCAAGCAAGAATCGTGTGCGCAATAACTTACTTGACGTTTTTCCAGTGCCTCCAGTGCCACTTAGAACAAGTATTTGCTCTTCCGGGAATTGGGCTGTAGCCCAGTGAGAGAAGGTGTCATCTGTCCTCCACCATGTACCCGTCCCCGGTACTAGCAAGTTCAACCGGGTATCAAATGCCCTCTGCCAAGTGGGCACAGGTTCCCCATCGTTGTCAAGTGCCGTTCCGGGAAAACCTAGAGCCTTTGCTATAGAGCGACGCCATCTTTTTGCTTCATCTTCCCGCTTTAGCTCTTTCTGTGTCTCCAGAATCAACTTGATGTCTCCAGCGCTGTCACTGACGAGCCTGTAAGTTTGAGCGTTGACCAGCAGCGCTTCTTTCGAATTAAGCCTGTCCATCATGCCTAGCAGATCTTGAACCCCGTCATCATTGAGAAATAGCTGCTTCGTAAATCTGAGAAATTTGTTGTGCTTCTTGCGCAACTTGATCGTGCGTTCGCAGATTGCGACAAAGAGCCTCAGATTCTGAGATGCCAGACGAGTTAATCTCCCGTCCATTCGGCCCTGATAGGACTGTAGTCTTTCAAAGAACTCTACACACTTTGACAAGAGCTCAGAGAGATTCTCGAACGTGCCCTCATAACCTTGCCACGCCTGAACAACGAACGTGAAAGCATTGTAGCACATGCCTGCTGGAGCGAAGACCTATTGGTTTGTGTTAGTTATCAGGACTTCATTAAATGCTAGCACGTTACGTACGTTAGATACGCCATCCGTGACAATTCCCCCTACAGTACCTATGCACTGCAAAGTTGTTGAGACAATGCTTTTGAAAACACCATAGTGTTCCGCCTTTGCCTCATCTTTTTTCTGGACGTCGTCGATATAATTGAGAACATCGTTAATCGTCAAGGATTCTCGCACTGGCCTGGCACCCGCTAACTCTAAGACCTTGGCATGAACTTCTTTCCAGATGGCTTCAATTTCTTTCTGGTCAGCGAGATCTATCTTGTTGGACTCGGAGCCAGCGCTCATCCCGGTGGTTGAGGATTGAAGGGTAGCTGGTGGCATATCAACCGGTCGACCGAGAGAGCCTTGATGAGTAGCTTTCCCTTTCTAACTTCTGTAATACACAATATAAACTCGTCTTGATGAGTTGAAATGCGAAAACTTGTTTTTGAAACGTGAAAACATCGGACAACATAGCACAGGGGATTCACAGGGCATAAGGGCTTTTTCATCATGAGAGCCCTGGCCGAGAGCCGAAGTATTAATAGCTCGCTAGAATTGAGCCCCAATGTTTACAGCAGGTAACTACATATTGCTTAACTATTAGTAGAATAGGCTCAGATCAATTATCTCCAAAATTATTGCCGCGTTCCACACTGCCGGTGCAGCTAGTCGATTTGCTACAGCTTTGACCATTAGCAGCTTAGTTAGTTGACAGGATCACGCCTCTGTCAGCTCAGGGTAGGATTGGGGGCCGTTTCGCAGTATGTATTGGGTCATGTTGGGACAGGATTGAAGCTCCACTACAAGTCAAATCCAGGCCACCACGCCGCCACAATCAACACATTCGATCGAGACTAATATTGGAGCTTAGTCCGGCATTCATGCCCAATTCATACACAGAGGCGTGATCACATCGAGATTAATCCATTTTTATGTAAATGACGTAAATATACTACCCGCACAACCTCGAGAGTCTGTACTATGTGAGGAATGGGAACAACCAGCCATTACGGGGCTTCTCTACCCCATCGTGAGAGTTCGGGGTTTGTAATAGTTACTGCACGAACAATCCTATCGCATCCCTTGAAACGACAACAGAGATGTGTGGCGTTGGTTTCACATGCCTGGAAACCTGCTCTACATTAAAGAAGGACCAATGATACCTTCTAACTATGTACATATTATGAAATTGAATGGACAAGACCGGTATCCGTGGCCTGTCCGTGCAGCCTCCGGCACACGGCACCCCAACATTATAGTGCATAGGCAGAGCTGGGGCTAGCATGATGTTCAGCCCATTCTCATATCTAAGGCGATGAGCATACGGTTGGATTGTGATATTGAATTGGCAGCCTCTAAATTGGTAAGTATCTGCTATTGTTCGCAACCTCGGTGCCCACAACAGTTGACTACCGAGTCACACTGTAATACCGTAAGCCGGCATGAATATCTTGTCACCTCGTCTCTAGCACTTGATCACTGGCACGTTTCCTGGGGCGTTGTATTGCTTGCCACCATTATCAGGCTGGCCCATCGGTCCGTAGATGTTGATCAGGATGCTTGGGTCACTCTGCTGGTAAGCGCCCGGGAAGCTGACAGTCTGGCTAGGCGTGAATGTGCCACTGCCGCTGATTTTCAGCTGGGCGCACGACATCTGCGACGGATCCTCAGTCAGTGATCGCTGTTCATAGCATTTCCATATGAATGGATCTAAAGCGAGATGCTTACATAAAATTGGGCGCCCATGCTGGACTTGGCTGAGTGCAGTGCTAAAATCTCAACGCGCATGAGGTAGTCGCCGGGCGCAATGCACTGTGGCATCTGAAACTTGACCCAGCCTTGATTGGAGATCATGTTATCAACACCCCATTGCTTGGAGGAAGGGTTGAAGGTGTCTTCCCAAATCTTGAACCACTTCAGCCCGGTCTTACTTGCCGTCGCAGCATTGTCAACCTTCGCTAGCCAAGCTGTGATGGGGCCCTTGTGTGATTTCGCGATCGGGTTGTCTGGGTCATTCGCAAACTGAGCACCCCCAATGACGTGCCCAAAGTACGCGCCGAGATTGTCTCCAGGCTTAACATTAATCACCTTGTCGGAAGTTCTCCCCTGCTTCTGGCATATCATGTCTTGAGAGTTCACATCGTAGACTGGGTTGTTGTCGTTCGGTGCACGCAAGCCAACCAGTGAGCCTTGCTTCTGGTCATTGACTGAGACTTCCTAGACGTTTGATTAGCAGGTGAATGACAACTCCTATTGCTAACTTGATGCTCATGACCTACTTGGAAGATACAGTGAGCCTCAGCTGAGATGGCAAACGCCAAAGCGGCGATAGAGGAGAGCTTCATTTCTGCAAGGCTGTATTTAAACCCAGGAGCTATTGTGGTGCTTGCATGTCAGGTAGGCTACCTTACCCAGTGTCAGGGGGTGAGATCGATGATTTATAGAAGCGTCTTGAGAGTTGAACAAGGCCCAGATACCGTGATACATAAAGTCCACCTAGGTGGATAGGTGATATGCAATAGCCATATGCCGAAGAACGGTGCCAAATTATATGATACTATATCTATCGGGCCTTCTTCTTCACACTCATGGTACGCTTATCACCTAATCAGAGACTTAACGATGCCCATGATCCAGTCTCTTTCAGTCGAGCATAATAGGGGCGGCCCGGGAGAGCGAGGTAATTTACCCGGGTATTTGGAACGCTACATGTTCACTCGCCGCTGATACCGTGTGACGCAACGTACTCGGGGCGACACTACCGTGACGTTCTAGTTCAAACATGATTGGGTCTTACATCGATCACAGGTGACAGGGCATTGGTTCTTCGGTAAATTAAGTTGGCTTGGTACACTATAAGCCTTTAACACTGATTGGCAAGATCAGCATGAAGGTCTCGTCTTTAATGTATTGAAAATCCGGGGAGCATCCACATCCCACGGGACCTAAATGAGGCGTTCGGCTACCGAGCCGAACAATTCATGCGGTTCCCTGTTCTGGAAGGCAGACTAGTCGATGCTCCTCTAATGGTAGTGGTATGCGGGTTCATATTATCAGGCTAGCTAATAAGACGATTAATGATTCTAGAGAAATAAAAGCTTGCGAGATATCTTGGCTGGGTTCTTGAACATTTTCGTTGATTCATGTTTAGCTCTCATTTGATATAGTCTAGCAACAATATCTAGTACTAACACTTAACCTGTGAAGCGGAAAGGATCTAATGGTTAGCAGTATTACAATGAATACGCAATATTGGTGGACTGGCTGCCATGATTACTTGCAAGGAGCCTCATCGCTACAGTGAAGCAACAGATCATACGAAATGCTAGAAACAAGCAGAATTATATTAGCTCCGTTTATCGCTAACCGCGTAGTCTAGAAATTTTGTCCCCAACCATTTAACCTCGTCGCCCTATTATAAACAACTTCAGGGTAACACGACCATGCATCTAACCTTTTAGAAAATAAAACTTGTTAGAGCAAGCAGATCGCGAGCCGTAGTGATCTCTTCGATAGTCCATCATTATACATAAAGTATGTCGTATCTTTCCTTTCTTTCTTCTAAACCAACTCAGCTATGCTTTTCAATAAGCCAAAGACTCGAGAAATCTTCTTTCAACTCGGCATCTAGATGCATTGCTCTACCCCTATCATTGGGCTCGTGGAATTATTAGAAATATGGAACTATCCATGGATGGGTGAGATGGGACTAGTTATTATTCTAAGAATCTACTCAATATCTGCTTCTGCTAAAAAATCTAGCTCGATTCCCATTAATGAGTGGTGAAGTATCTGTTCCTTCTTTGTTGATTTAGAGCTCCTGAATTAGCCAGACCTTAATAGACTAAGCTAACTTTGAATTGGCAAATCTTAAAGCCAAATTTACTCTTCATGCTAGTCATATTAATAATGACAACCCAAGTTTCTGTGATTGGTTTTGATTTGATCAATGGTGAGATATGAATCATGTATCCCAAATCTCAAGAGTCTAATCAAGTGTAACTTATTCACGTAGGGGTTATAGGTTAATTACGGCAGCTAATCCGTCAGTCTGCGAAATTTCCAAAAGAAGCATGTAGTATGGATAGACACGGGCCGGTGAATTAAACTATGGATATGATTTAGATTACCTGTGTCTTGGTAGAATGGTAAGCTACAAAATCTTGATCATGACAGTAATTCTGCCGGCAGTTCTGCTCGTAGATATCTATGAAAGCCATCGTTGTTGTATTGAGCAGTCTTAATTACTCTCAAGCCAGCCCTCGCGATACACATTGTGCCCTTGATTTTTAAGAAGCTGTATGGGTAGGTTGACTTTAGACAACAATAATCATCCACATGAGGGCCGCAGATTCATCCATCATCCGGGGCCATATTCATTTCAGCATCAATCGCTGTTGAAGCTACTGCAATGGGAATATTATTGAGCTTGCGACTGGATTACCTTTTTCTTGCGTTTTCTTCTTTCTCTCTTCCCCTTTCCTTCCACTGACTCGTCGTCATTAGACCAAGGTAGAAGCGAGAAAAGAAGAATATAAATATAGAACAAGATTCTTGAATGTTTCCGACTTGTACGTGTACAGATGACGCTGCTTGGCACACGTTTTAACAAAAAGTACCTTAGTACGAACTATCAAAAAGGTCACTATTAAACTTACGCAGTAATATTCAATAGAAAAAGAAAACCCTCGCTCATACGAACAATCAACCAAGAATCTAATGATTACCAAGCCCCCATCCGCCCCTAACAGTAACAGTTTAGCAATAAACAACATGAGTTATCAGAAGGACTACAGCCTTTATCACGCCTTAAGCTCGCCAACGGAAACCAGGGTGCTTCCACTCAAGGCTCTCGATCTCGACCTCCGAGAAGTGCTGCAGCTCAGCGTCGACATCTTTCGTGTCCCTCCTCTTATTGTCCCATTTCATCCACAAGATCTGAACAGTCGCGACGATCAGAATTAGACTTGCCGCAGCAAGGTTGAGGCCGTTTCCGATCTTGTAATTCGGGGCGTCCCACGGCAAATACGACCATGTGGCGATCAGCCCGCCTATGTTGCCCAACATGACATTCGTCCCGATGGCGATGCTTCGGCTCGAGTCGCTGACGACGACGGCAGAGGCCTGCGCATTAACGAGCGGTCCCAACGCAAAGCAGCTAATGGCCGTTAGGAAAGCCGCCCCGTAACGAACATGAGGGTCATGGCTCGCGAGGAACAGGATGTATCCTAGCATGGTAAGGGGCGCGGCGATGACGATGAAGATGGCGCGGCGATCGAAGCGCCAGCTAGCGAAGGAAAGCGAGACGACGAATATGGCACCCAGCACATATGGGGGCACAGTGTAGAGCTGCTTCTGGATGGTCGTCTTGTCCGGATAGATGGTGCTGACGATGGTCGGGGTAAAGAAAGACAGTCCCTGCACCGTGATGTTGTTGAGCAGGAAGATGAATGCCGTCGATAGGACGATCGGGTTCCAGATGCCAAGCCACAACTTCTTCTTGTCGAATGAATCGAGAACGCTCGTTTGCGCCATACGCTCCGACTTCACGCGCGCAATGGCCAAGTCCTTCTCCTCCTGCGTCAACCATCGCGCCGTCTCAGGCCGGTCCGTTAGTGTGAAGAAGGCGATGATAGACAGCCCGATTGTGATGATGCCCTCGATTCCGAAGATCATCCGCCACGAATGCAGACTCCCGAAGTGGTCGAGCTTGAGGATTCCGGACGCCAGCAGACCGCCGAAAGCGCCTGCGAGAGGCGCCGTGACGATGAACAGCGACAGCCGGAACGTTAACTCCGATCTACGGTACCAACGCGACAAGTAATAAGAGATTCCTGTTTATGGTTAGTTCCGTTGTGATATTTCGAATCTCGTCGCCAGTCACTATTTGAGGCGAACTTACCGGGCATCATCCCGGCCTCGAAAACTCCGAGCACAAACCGAACGCCAGAGGCTGAGGCGCTGTTATGGACGAATGCCGTTCCCAGCGAAGAAATGCCAAAGCCGAGAGATATGGCGGGTAGGAACCAGCCAGGGCCGATCCATTTGCACGCAAGATTGGAGGGGATCTCGAAGATGATGTAGCTGACGAAGAAGATTGACAAGACCGCGTTGTAGCCATCCCCGGTCAGACCTAGCTCCTTCTCGAAACCGGCGAGACGAGCATTTCCTATATCTTGCGGTTAGGGGCTTCCCTTCAATCTCTGTAGGCAGATAGCCATACCAATGTTCGTGCGGTCGATGAAGCAGAACAAGTATAAAATTGACACAGTGGGTATAATATAAGAATCTAGCTTCTTCCGTAGTTTTCTTTCAGCTTCGGGGTCGAACACTACGAGAGACTCGCCATGACTATAAATTATAAGCACATTCGTAGCTCCTCCGACATTGCGGTTTGCTTACTTGTCTGTTGCGATGAAGCCTTCCCCCGCAGCCCCATGGACGTTATGCCCAGCAACCTTCTCTATATCCTGCGCCGTCCCCAACGTCTCCGACTGAGCTTTATCGCCCGAGTCGCGGTTAGATATACTCGTTGCGACCATTGTGAAATTGAAGTATATGATAGACCAGTGATATGAGACACGTTTGATTGACTTGGAGGAAGAGCCAAGTAGGGCTCGAGTAGCACGAAGCACAAAGGATTATCTTATATCAACATCGAGCACTATCTATCTACTATCTTGAAAGCCATGTCGACGGAATTATTATTCCCCCCATCAGGACGCACGGATCATCGTTTTTGTGCTACTTAGTGTACGCGTGGAAATTTCCTATCTGGGCCGGTGACCGCATTCAAGCCACTGAGAATTTGTCAAAGAGAGTGACGAAGCCGGAAAACCAGGGTGATGTAAACTGGGGTTGGAGCTAGGGTTAGTTGGATGGATCTTGGAGGAACGCGGGGGAGATCAAACTAAAGGAAGCTAATAAAGAAACTGATCGTTCGCGAAGGAGTCCATTGCACTGTAGAGATTTCAACAAAATAATCGAGACAACGGTTATTTTTTGGGGGATGATCGCAAATGACAACGTTTATTACGCACTGTAGTGTCTAACAGTAGCTAAAATAATTGAAACGTTATGAGCTTAGCAGAACCCCATGACTGCATTAAGTCATGTTTGTGCTAAACAAGAACGTGATAGTGTAATCTTCGGCAGTAAATATCGGGATGCTGTGCCTCAATCTGCACTTCATAGCTTCGTGTACTATTTAACGGCCGATATAATTGGCGGTCAGGACTGAGGCTCTTTTGAGTAGCTTCGACGCCGAATAGAGCAAGGGTAATATTTGTAAGTGCCAGGAGTTTAGAATGATGGTGTCATCTTGGAAATTTCTCATTGCATTTATTTAGTTAGTAGTTGCCGACTGCCGTTCCTCTCATTCCAACATTGTCCTTGCGATTCGCAGCATAGACTACTAGGAGATCGCCTCTCCAATCAGACCGGGCTAGTTAGACTGACCCCAGCTGGAAAACCACAGAGAGCCAACAGCAAGTGACGAGTACATTGGATTTGACTGCTCTTGATCACGCATTACCAAGTCGTGATAAGGGGCTCTTAGAAGGTTAATTTTCCATTTGGGGCTTTTGATTTAGTGTTGCGATCACGACGCGCACGGCCTTCAAACAATTGATGATACTGGTTACATTCAGGGCAGTTATTTGTCCGCTGAACTGATGAATGGTCAAGGAAAACTAGGAAAGCGTTGAGTTGTCCGTGTTATACCCTAGTGCCGTAGAAAAACAATTTCATGCGAAGGGTCATTTATGTCCCTTCCACCTACGATTTTCAAGGTCCGGGAAAAATTACTTCCAATGCTGACGATAAGATCGCCGGATATGGACCGGCCCTGAAGATGGAAGGGAGGCTGGACCATAGGCGTTGCGTTAACGATCATGAACATATCGGATGAAGAATGCAGCAGCGTGGACTCGTGCAATATTTTTGGGCCGTCAAGTCTTTCGTCAGTCGCGGAACTTTCTGCACGTAAAGACTTGTTGATATTCAACACAGCGCCTACATGTATTACCGGCAAGGTCTTCTCCGTATTAGCCTCAGCCTAGGCGCATCATGGGTATTGGGAATCCTGTCTCATTACCTTTCCACAAGGGCATATGCGATTGTCCATCGTTTGAAAGCCGGCAAGTGCTATATTGGATAGCTTGCACTTTGGATACGCTCACTAAAACGATACGCCATTTTCAATGATTAAAGTGCAGCAGTAGTCATGTCCGCTGTTATTAAGAGCGATATTTTATTCTATGAGCTAGGTTTCCTAGCGGTGAAGGTGGTGTTCATAGACGGGTACCTCCAATCCGTGTGAGTCTCGCCTACTACTATGCTGTGCAGACAGTTTCGATGAAGATACCAGCAAGCCACCTTATAACGGCGAGATGATTTGTTATTGATAGTGGATAGGTGAGTCTGTGGATGAGAGTGTATCCGACTGATGTTGCTCGACATGTGGGGTCTAAGCACTACTTTCCGTCTTGGGACTTCTCCCCCTCAACCCACATAAGAACGACACGAAGTCGCTCTTCATTGTGTCATACTCATTAGTTTTGAATGCGTGCCGTTGACTTTTGTTTTTCCTGGATTCGCAACATGGAACGAGGCCAATCATAACCATTTTGGTTGCAGTGACTCTATCGCACGCTTTTGAACCCCACAATGCCAACGCTGTCGTCATTTACAAGGGTAGGCATATCGCCATGCCCAGCCGGACCATAGGTGTGTTTTATCGACGAGAGACATTGCTCTATCATGATAAATTGGCCGCCTTCGCTAAACTGCCTGATCCACGGCTGCTGAAAATGCTCATGATCCCAAACCCAACGTAGAAAAGCGCCAGAGGATAGGCCACGAGTATCCTCATTTGCCGCATTCTTCCTACCGCGCAGAATAGGCCACTGGCGCTTGTCGTGCACCACATAATGGCCGCGGTCGTCAAAATGTACCCGAAAGGGCTATCCATAGGCATCACAATGCCGATCAAGCTGACTAACACAAGGGGTAGAAGACAATATCCGAGTACGCTTGCGCTCCTTACAAATGTCAAGGTACTGCTGAGTTGGCCCTTTGGATCGTCATGGCCGCCAGCGGTTGGGTCGCCAGGGTATCCCGCCCCCGGCGCATATGCCGAAGCCGCATGTGCAGGTGACGAAGAATCCGGGCCGTCTGGAGACATCAACGACAGGATGGTGTGTAATGCGATAGATCCCATCAAAGCAAGGCCATAGATATACCCGAAGTGTACCTTCCCACTAAGAAGCAAGAACGTGCCGAAAAGGAGGAAAAAGAGGATGGGTCCCGCGAGGTCGGAGTCGTCCATGATGTGCTGGTCGATGCGCGCAAACGGATTAAGGACAGCTATAGTCTATAACTCACGTTAGTCTAATAGAAACGCAGACATCGGGGTGCGCTACTCTTGAATCTCACCTTCATTTGGATATGCCCCCAGTTCACACCGAGTTCCTCTAACAACGGCGGCTCGCCTTCATAACCGTCTGTTGAGAAAGCAGCGAGCCAGCCCGTCCGTAACCCACCCTGTTCTCCCATGCGCCCGCTTACACCCGGTGCGCCGCCAAAACCGCCATAACCACTCGGGCCTGGTGGTGGTGCACCATATCCGTAGGGTTGTGCGCCGGCGCCCTGCGGTGGGATACCAGGAGAATAAGAAGAAGGGTAGAACTGTAGGTTTTGGGCAGGAGCACCGGCACCGTACTGGTTTGCAGGAGGTGCTCCGTAGTACTGCGACATCTTCTGTAGCCGATCCGACGACTACCAGTTATGACGCACTATGAGGTTGGAGTGAGTAAGTACTGGATGGAAATGCGGCAAGCCGACCGGGTGCTTAGGTAGAGTGTCTCTCGATTTCGATGACCGGTGGATGTCGAATTAAGTGATAGCAGGCGTGTCCGGGCGTGCGGTTGGGCGAGCTTGAGTGTTGTGTTCTTTACAATGTGTCTTCATCGATCGTGGCAGGATTGCCTGGCATGATGAATGTGTGGGCATGGATTCTGTAGCTCCCCCTGCATCCAGGACACTAGCATTTGTGGCTTCAATGTGGCTTGTGCGTGGTCTTCAGAGAAGAATTGTGGCTAACTTGTAAGTTGTACCTTCGACCCATGTCCGTTCTATAATCGGACCCACATAAATCGATAAAGTTAGAAGTTACCTAGCCAATTGACTGACCGATCAAGAATCCGATCCCGATAATTTTTAGCGACGGCTTCTTTGTCCCTCATCAAGCCGACATCGTCCTCTGCCCCGTGCCCGCAAGCCACGAATCCGGCGACATTCTAACAAACACTTGCTTATTACCATAGTCTTGGGGTTTTTGTCTAAAATAAGAGATGGTGAGCTTCTCCGCCTGTTCTTCACGTCTTCCATTTGCATGCTTCGGCTCCCGCAGAATACCCCGAATCACATGTTTCCCAGGGTACTGGAATCCAAGGCTGACCGCAGACCAGGCGCATCGAATTATAACGCAGATCGTCGTCACCGGCAGTCGAGTCCTCAGCCGTGCCTTTACCGAGGCATACAAGCAGGCTCAAGCCTCCTCCAACTATGCGCGAGCGCAAGCCAAGCTAAATCCTAACGCTCCCGGAGCTCGAGGTGGCTCTGGCAGCATGACACTCGACGAAGCCTGCAAGATCCTCAACGTCAAGCCACCTCAGGGCGTGAATACAAATGTCGAGGAGGTCATGGAGCGCTTCAAGAAGCTCTTCGACGCCAACGATCCACAGAAGGGTGGTAGCTTCTACCTGCAAAGCAAAATATTGAGGGCTAGGGAGCGCATAGAAGCAGAAATACGGCCGGTCATGGAAAAAGCCGCGCAAGAGGCCGAGATAAAAGAAGGGTTCAAGCCGAAGGTGTACAAGGATCGGTAGTGGCGAAAAGTAAGCGCGAGAGCGCCTTCGATGCTCTGGCTCTCGAGACCGATGAGACGTACATTTTCGGTTCGGCATATTGCCAATAATAAGGGGAACGACTCAGGAGTACGGATTTAACCGTTGGGATAAAAGCATCTTCACTCGACTGCTGCATGGCCCGGCGTTCCTTGGTGTTTGAATTGTTTAGATGGGATATTCGGCGGCAGCACACATAGACGGCTGCCCACTGTACCACTATAGACACTGTACAAATTACTAACGACTTTATCTGAACTTCAAAAAGCAGCTTGATCTATGGCTTATTATGCTAAAGTGAGAGTATGAATTACACCAAAGAAATTCGATAAATAAGACTGGCAAAGTTAACTCTGATTATGACTTTTCGTCCACTCGGCCTGCTCTTTCAGAAACTCCTCTTTCCTCCTCTTATAGCCCTCATGAGCACGACACCGTTCCCAGACCTCGCGAAACACAAGACTCGCCCGTTCCTTCTCTTTCTTATATTCATGATTCTCGCTCTTAGGCAACTCCTCCCTCGTGCCTTTTCGATACTTGCGCCCACCAGCATGGTTCGCATATCTCTTCGCGCGCGTCATCCCCATCTGAATGAACTTGCGCGCCATATCCATGCCCACGAAGTCCTCGTCCCGCTCGTCGAATTCCACGAACTTCGCCCACAGATCCGCGGCGCTCTTGCGGGCGATGGGGACGCTGCGGAAGCGCCAGTATGGTAATAAGTGGGATTTATACGGCTCGAAGGTCAGCACGCCTTGCTCGCCGCGCCCGATGCGGTAGCTAAGCCATTGTGCGCGAGGGATGCTCTGTTTGAGAGGGGTGGGTGGTGTTACAGACCTGGACGTCATGACATTTTCTTTCGATGGTGGTGGACTAACAGCAGAGTGAAGGGAAAGTTGGAAGGGTGAGTTTAAAACACATTATATGCTGCGTCGCGATCTCATGAATCATGATGTCATTTGTTCCGATTGGTAAACGATACATTTTGCGCACACGACTACGATAAGGAGATGCACTCCATGATACCCATCTCCATCCACATGATAAGGGCAGCTTGTATTGATTACATTCAATCTTAAATTGTATTTCAAATCCCATCGATGGCCAGAAATCAGAGGTCGTCGGCTTTAAACATCACCAGCAACTAGTGAGGCTTAATGCCAATGAGAATAATTATGCACCATAATTCCAAACAAGAAGACCTCTCACTTTCCCTGACTCTATCGTCGAAACCTAGCGTTAAGTTCTTATTATCTTAGTGAACAAAAAGTCTGTAAGCATACTTTACATAAGAAGACCCATCAAAAGTAACTAATAACTTTTTTTAAGACAAGTCGCCATAATTGCTATTACCTGACATGTCAGAGTTCACCCCTCAGATGCTGTTTCAAAGAGTCTCCAAGTTACGAGCACATACATCCTATGATCAGCTTCTCTGAGGAATGGGCATCAAGTCAGAAAGTATGACATATGGTCGCGTTAAAGTAAACAAATAGCTCATATTTCTACCAAGTAACCGTATTCGTTAGCCTTTTATTCTTCTCCCTAGAACCCTCTATAATTCTGATTCTTATGTTTAATTTTCCGCTTTATTACTTCGTGAGGCGGAAAACCTCCGGCTATGTTTTTATAGAGGAAAAAGGAATTTAAACGATAGTAAGTGTATACAGGTTTTTGCCATCCTCTCTAAACCGTGAATAATCAACCACTTCAGCGCCAAGATCATCCAAGCTACACGAATCAACGAAAAAGCCGCCAATGCGTCGGAAAATCTTCCCATCAGACTGTACTGATTCCAGTACAATTCCAACAGTTAGGTCATCAGAACAACGTGTGTAGATTGGTAGAAAATAGGCCAGCGTTGTTTCTCTTATTGGATAGTCTAAATCGAGAGTTGTGCGACCGTTGCCAGGAAACAGAAGTTGGCTGTGTAATTTGCAGAACGAGAGACATAGCGCCCCGTATAGTACTCGTCCAAGAGGCGCTTCTATAGTTTCTTGTTTCACATCAGTGCTGAGGACCCTAACATTTTTTTGAAAGCGAGAGTCCATCGACTTAGCTTTGAACATAATCTCTCTGTTAGTAGATGCCCACGACCAGGATGGGGCAACATATTCCGCAGGCCCAGCAAGCGAGAAGCTTTCCTCCACGCTCCCATAGGATGTCCAGCATAACTGTATCTCCAACCCTCTTCTCCACAATCCAGCCAAGTACACATCATTTTTGTGATCCTGAAGCCATTTTGCAACACCGGATAATGCCACTAATTTATCTGTGGGCTTGGTCAGCTTAGCTTTCGAATAATTCTCAACGATATAGCCCCAAAGGCGTAACAGCGATTGGTCAGGCAACAAGAATCCTGCCAGTGATATTTTACTCTCTGGACGGGTCATTTCGTACGCAATGACGGTGTCACGCTGCTGGTGTCTACGACTACGGGGCCGTAGTGCTTTGAGGTAGTATAAAAATGTACGGAGCTCCGAGCGTCTCCTACGATGGGAGGCATCGCTAGATCTTTTATGGTCTGTTGCTGTGGTGGCGTCCTGACCAATGGGTTTCTCCCGATTGTATGATGACAGAGCGAATTTGGGCATCTTATATTCCCAGCAGTAGTCTTCCGGCAACTTGTCTGGAAACGTCTCGCATGCAAGAATTGTTTCGCACTCCCAGAAGAGTTGAGAGTTGGTGAAACTCAACGTTCTATGAGCTAGAAGTCGCTCCTGAAATGCCCAGGCTCGATGAGTCAGAGGGCCGGATTCCACATTATGATAAATATCTTCGGAGGCAACTATTAGCTGAGTTTTGGCAGATAGAGGAACGCGAATCTTCCGGATTTTTCGTAGGGTCTTTTCATCGCGATCGAAGAAACATCCAAAAGAACCATCCCTGGCGCTGGTTGCCGCGATATTGATGCTAGAACCGCCATAGATGTCGCACATCCTAGCAGACTCTCGTATCCAGTCTTCAGTATCATTTTGGACAATGCATAGTGAGTCAATCCATAAATACTCGAGGCCGAGATGCTTCACAATTCGTATTGTGTCCCTAAACGTCCGGCAAAGCTCGCTTTCCTCGATCTCCACTAAAAAGTTGCCGTAATTTTCTTTCCGCAATTTTAACAACTCTAAGGTACCCCAACAATGACTTAGGGTTGCATATCTCGGTCTGTCTGGTATCTCAGATGAGTGAACTAGGTGTAGAACGTCGGATGAAAGAGAGAGAAGCCGGCTCGGATAGGCTTTGGTATTATCAGCCATGCAAGCAGGATGCGACTTGTCACAGGTCCGGAACCATCGAGTAGCGAGATCTAGGCTTTGACTAGTACTCGTTGACTGTGCAAAATCTGGCTCATCATCTAGAAGATGTTAGAGTTTAGTCCACACTACCAGGACAAGAAAACATCAAGCGACTCACCAACTTCTGCAACAGGTATGATGAAAATTTCAAAGCGTTCCTCCCCATCTGAAAGTACCAGCTCAGTTCTATTGCAGTTTGCACCGCGCCCATAACAGAATTTCACTCTGGCCTCTGTTGTTAGTCGCATGCATTCAATCTTGTGATCGGTGAAGCCTGCGAGAATGAGCGCACAAAGCTCGCAGCCTCTCTCAGCTGAATCCTCTATAGCGTTGATATGTTGGCAAATAATATGCTGCCAGTCATGGGACTGGGCACAATTCTCCAAGATGAGTTGGCATTTTATGCAGAGGCTCGTGTTCTCGATGCCAGGATTGCGAAGTTGTGGATTACGTGACCATGGTGGTGGTCCAGACCCACAAACACAATTATCAAGAGCCATCCCGTACTCCGTATCTAGCTTCACTTTGCTCAAAACGCAATCAATAGAACCACAAATTCCAGGCCCTGTTATCGGTCTTCCGGGGTCATTTGCGCTCCCGTGTACTCGTGGACTTCGTCTGGACGCCGCTTAGCTCTCTGCGAGAGAATAACTAAGCAAGGCCTTGAAAGCGATCGTACTAATTGCTGCCTGGGTTTAAGTGTCTGAAGAAGCAGAAAAGTAGAGCTCTTGAGGGAACCATTGAGTTAGCATGTAATCAGAGGTGTAGCTAGAAGCTACCCTAGCATCGCTTAATGTAAAGTTCAAGCATCTGCGCTATAAGAGGTACACCACTAGGACACTCCTTCGAAAGCTACGGAGGTGCCGCGCGTCAGAATTAAGTGATCCAGGTCATGAGAGGCAGTCTGTTGCAGCAGTGAGCGTGTTAGGCACGTATTATACCCTACTTACCTGGGAATAATGCATGTGGCGGATTCCCAACGGCTAGGCATTCTCTACTCACCCACTAGGTAAAACTGCATAAAATGTTGCCTTTCACCGCCATATAATACCAACGTATATATAATATGATAGATCCGGGCTGATTATTGTGATAAAAAGGTCAACTACAAGCATTCTCCCTAGCCTTGATCATACAGAGACTAGTAAAACGTAGTGTCAAGCTTTTGATACAGACCGCTAGAATACAACTCTCTCACCCATAGGTTTTTATCAGCCCTGCTCGTCCCATCTACTTTGAGTGAGCAGGCTGTGAAAAGTAGGTAACATGAATCGACGGATTCTTGGAAGTAGCTGAGAAGGGGGGGGGGGGGGGGGGTTGGTAGGTTCAAGGACACTGTTACTTGACCCTGATTGGGCTATCAACCGGTCTGGGGTGCAAAATGCAACATTTTTATCCTATAAACTGGGCGAAGATGGATTTTTGGAGTGTTAATACGGTCATAGTGTCTTACCTTCCGAACCAACGTACAAGGCTTACCGACTGAACTGCGGCGCAATGTTGCGTCGACTAGCAGCATTTTGGCTATCTTGCCCTTGTCATCAACGCAATACCTGGCAAGCAGAATATAGAGAGAGAGTTGGAGACAATAGAACTCATCTCAAGAAATCAGGGAGAGAGTCACGTCGTCATACGGGTACAGCTTTAAGACGAAGTAATGGGATCTAGGGTATCACACACTATGCATCAACGTCTTTCCAGGCCCTAGTTGCTGTTACCCAACAGGTGACACCATTAGAACTTTTATACAGCAAGAGCTCGAAATAAATTCCTGGAAGAGTATGACTACCAGTAACTTTCTATGTAGTCGAAGGATCCCCGAACATGTTAACAACAGTCAAATAGAACGTATCCGACCTCAACGCCCCATCCCTCATAGCCTTAAACCGATAACACCCCGTTGCATCAGGAACACGTAGAGTAACACACCCACCAGCATCCGTAACCTGCCCACCAAAAGCAACTCCAGTCTGAGGCTCGCCCGTCATGGAATCAGTAACAGTAACATTCACGACGCCCCTGCCAGCCTGAGCAACGGCATATTCGGGCTCAACCTTAAGAAGAACATCCTTGTTGAACGCGTCGAACGCAAAGAGCGTCTCGTCGCCTGTCCCGACCTCGAACTGACAACCGCCCGTGGGCGTATATTGTCCGTTGACCAAGATACCCCAGAACTGAGTGTCAGTTTGAGCCGAGGATCCAACGCGCGTGATCAGGAAGTCCTCGAAGGCTGGATACCAGTCGCCGTCGTAGTCGAACCCGACCAGCGCTGCCGCGGCGTCGAGCTGTGCTGTCGAGACTGTGCCTGGGTCGCTGTTTGCACCATTGTTGGTCCCGTCGCAGATATGTGCGCCACCACTTGAGGGCGCGATTATCTCTCGGGGTCCGGCTACGATGCAATCTTCGAAGATGGTGTCATCATTCCCCTCGATGCGTAGTCGTGCATTGGAAGACGGCGTGGGCACAGTTGATGCACACGTCACTGAGCCGGAGGTAGAGGCTGTCGGGTATGCCGTGAAGCTGATGCCGCAGCTCGGCGGCATTCGAACGGGGTATCCCCTGGGGCCGGTGTCTGCGGTCGCAGTGATTGCAACATAAGTCATCGGCAGAAGCAGCTGAGTGGGTTTCATTTCAGGGTATTCAAGTAGTAAAATAGTGTAACCTTTGTTGATATGTATGTATTGTTTGGCCTAGGAAACATTCGACAAGATGTTTGCTATGCTAGAGAGAGACTGAAGAACTTGAAGGAGCAGCTTGAAAGCAATATATAACCATATGTCATCGTGATCCTGCTAGACAATAGTTCGTTCTGCTCGCTCAGCGAGATGACCCATGTTCCTCTGCGAGCCCAATGCCACTATCGACGTGGCATCGTCCGAGTCCTCGGTACGCTTGCAGAGACGATATACGCACAGCCCTAAATAGTAATTTTAACGTGATATGTATTTGATTTAGCGAGGCTGATCAACGTTCTCGATCCGGATTTCTTAATACTTAGCAGATTTACTACTTGCGCAGCTACTATGAAGATCAGGTAGACATCCCTAGAGGTAGTGAGATTATGTGATTCGTACTATTTAGTTGAGCTTGTATATAAAGTGGTGGACACGTGAAATATTAGCTGACACTCTAACAAGTGTATTGAATCCAAAGGATCTATTCTTTTGAATCCCGACATAACTCACGGCGTCTATAAAGCGCGATAGCCCCTAATTGTGAACCTATCTAGCAGTAGGACACAACGAGATTTTATCTGCAAACCTAAAGAGCTTTTTTTGTCCTTCGGCTTACACGCGTCTATGATTTCATACGCCATATATCATATCTTCCTCTTGACCAAACCTTTGAAGAAGTCGAAGCTATTCTCATCGCTCTGCAGAGCCCACATCTTGCCAGTTGGCTTATCGTCCCTGCCGAGTTCTTCGGCTTTCAGCATGCCCCAGTCCGTGGTGATGCCGACGATACGAGCCTTGACGCCCCCCTGCGCTTCAAGGGTGACGATCTGACGGCCGTGTAGCCAATTATCGTAATAGGCACGCTCTAAGTCTCTCGTGAACCCAGACCGAACGAACGTCTTATATAGCGTCTCAAGCCGAGTCAGAATATGCGCAACAAGCTTCTCGATTCGGAATGGTGGCAAATGGGACGGCAGAAGGGCGTCGAGAGAGGTTGTCGGCCGTCCGTTTGTTGTGTTGATGCCGATGCCTAGCACGATCTGATAGGATCCTGCGAAATAGACGCAGTTGGATAATATGCCGCCGATCTTGACATACGTTGGCTCAGATGATGAGCTTCGAGGGTCGAGGGCATAGATATCGTTGGGCCATTTCAGTTTCACGGGTATCTGGTCGTATCCTGTATCGTATGTTTTGATGGCCTGGACGATTGCAACCGCAGCTAAGTATTGAATAAATACTATGGGACGACTCGCTGCCAGGTGTCCAGGGTGATTGATCACTGTAGACATGATCAAAGACCCTGCGGGCGAGACCCAGACATTGGTACCTCGACCCCGTCCCGCTACCTGAGTGGTGGCAGCGAGCGTGAAACCAGAAGGAAGCTTGGAAAGAAGCTTGAAATTCTTTTCGAGGATTGTGTTGGTGCTCGTTACAACCTCGCCGTACATGAGGTAATTGCCCCATTCCTCAGCTTCGGTATCGCTCTGACGGTAGTCTCTAAGACTTGAGAAGAAGGCATGATGATTAAAGTAAGGTGTCGCCTTGGCCTCAGGCCATTCACGTTCATGAGTGACGATACGTTTGACGACAGTTGTGTAATCAATCAAAGCTTCATCGGTCGAACTAGATGGAGTGGTAAGCTCTCCCGTAATCTCATTGCGAGGGAGTGTATCCTTCAACTGGTTCATGCACCATCTGGTCTCGGGCTTTTCCAAATGAAATGTGTCATGTTCTGCTCTGATATATTCCTCTCCGTCTTCCTTGCTGATGATCTCCTCCCATGAATACAATAAATCATCAACGTTGCTGCTAACAATAGAGGACAAATGGAGACGGGACAGGGAAGGCACACCTGATGACTCCTGGCTTACTTCAAGGCCAAGTTTTGTAAGGCAGGCCTTTAAAAACCTTACTCGGTCACCGTCACCGGCTCGGAGAGAAGCGATCAGAGCATCGTAACCGTCGACATCATGATGAGGGCTGAGATTCACAGCGGCGAATTCGGGGTGAGGCCCCGTAAGGATAGCAGCGCCCTCGCCAACTCTACAGTAGACTACTGCAGCGTTCTCCGCGCCCCCATTGACATCAAGCTTATCATCATAGCTTGCCAAGACCTCGACATCATTGTTGGGGTCCTTAGCGTCAACAAATACGCCGCCACCGTTGTAGTATGAAATGACGGTCTCGGGTACTACACCGGCGCCTTTAAATGCAGCCTTTTCGATGTTGATCCGCACCGCCTTCGCTCCCTTCTCGCTGTTGTACTGGAAGCCTTTGAAAGCACCACCTCGACAAGTGCCGGGGAAGAAAGCAAGCTCTCTTGATCCGATGACTTCCATTGGCTTATTGCCGACCTCAAACTCGCACTTCTTGGATCCATAATAGGCGCCGGCGCAGAAGCCCAGATACTTCCCACCACGGCGCACATACTGGGTAATGATGGAGTTCCCCTCGCCGTTCAGTACACGGCAGTAGCCAAGGTCAGCGCCTCCGGGAATAACCAAGAGTGCACATGATGGAGCCCATGGCTCCTTGAGCAGGACTGAATCGGTGATAGGTATGACTGCATAATTTGGGGACAGCAGACGTCGGAGAGAGTAGATGGCATGCTTGACGGACTCAACTGTAGTCCCCGTGCCATTGTACACGAGGACGTTCAGTTTGCGGGCTGTCATCGCTGGCCCTTTCTGTCCGACTGGCTTTTGATATCAGTATGAAGTGGAGTGTTAAAGTGAGAGATATCGTAAATGGCGCTGTGCTGTGCTGTACGTTGTAGCCGACTGTAGGCAGGAGAGACGGCCGAAGATTGCCGGACTTATAGCGCCCGCGATTCTACGGAGCTCCTAACTGTAGCCACTAAAAGTTGGTAGGTTGCAACCGTCGGACACCCGCTCCTATCCGAAAGTCTTCCAGGGAATCCAACGTCAACTAAGACCGGCGGCTCAGTTTTGCAGTCACATAAACATACACAATGTCGGAGAAAAAGGATATAGCTCAGCCGAATCCTACTGCACCGTTGGATGACGATGAGCCTGACGAATGGTGCGAATCCAAGTCCAGGATGTGCATGTTGATCTCAACAGCTGACATCACCCCTTGTATTTATAGGGACAAGAGAATCTTCAGCACGGGCTGCGCAGGTAAGTTGACGAGAAAAACCTTGAATGAGGGATTTTCCTCTTCTACTTGAGCCAATTAAGGGAAACTGACGAGCTGACCTGGTAGATGAAAATGCCAATCTGACCGACTGCTACTGGCGAAAGAAGGACTGGCGTGCCTGTACGAAGGAGGTAGGCTATATTGCTGGAGTATCTTTTCAACTAAAAGCTGTGGTAACTAACTGCATGCAGATGGAAATCTTCCGGGCATGCTGGAAGAAGAACAACAACGACGAGAGGACATCTACCAAGGACAATACTGACGGGAAATAGAAGGCAAACTGGAGGAATTAAGAAAGAAGATCTAGCTGCGTTTACCACCTCTCTGCTCATTCCCCTGTATTTATAGCCTGTACAAAATGTAAAACATTCAACAATCTGTGAACCTCCTAAAACAAAAGCTAAATAGCTGCATGAAACTAATCTTGTGCTACCATATGCTGAATATATATATTCAACTGATCCGAAGAATAGACATGTTGACTCAATTTTCCAGAATAAGCACGATTCAAGGTCAGACTTGCGTTGGTGGTAGGGAACTCGGATGAGGCCCACTAAAGAGCTATCTAAGTGCCATAGGTAGCCGCCGCTATGGACATGAGATAGCCAATAGCAAAATAATCGAGATTTCCTAGCTGCCGGAAGTGTGATACAGCCAGCATCCTACCTACTACCTTACATCACCACAACCCAAGATCTCTCTCTGTATCGCAACCATGGCTTCACGCGCCATGTCTCCGCTACAAGCAGCGAGCCGACTCGCATCCCGAAACCCAAGATTACCAATCCAATGCATATCGCGGAGACTGGTAGCGACGAAGCCATACCAGTCCTCATCAACCTCCAGCTCGACAGCAGCTGCCTCGAAGACGTCGCCACCGCCCATCCCCCCACGATCGGCAGCACGACAAACTGCCTACACGAGTACCACCTCCGCACGGAAGCCCATACCAGCCGTATCGGGGGAACCACTCCCCGATGCACCTACGGCGACCACCACGGGCACGACGCCAAGCAGTACAAATGGAGGGGGACAGGGACACGCCGCAGCGACCAACAATGGCGACGGGACATCGATTGACTGGGCGAGCTCATATCACGGTCTGGGAACGTCCGCTTTCCCACCTGAGACGGCCACAATTCTGCAGGCGCGCCTCGAACCCGACGACATAGAGGTGAAGCCCGACGGCATCATCTATCTACCCGAGATCAAGTACCGACGGATCCTGAACGCTGCCTTCGGGCCGGGCGGCTGGGGACTGGCGCCACGAGGAGAGCTGATGGTGCAGGATCGGCTGGTGACGAGGGAATACGCTCTCGTGGTGCACGGCCGGTGAGATACCTCTCCCAGACTATATTCTCCTCCGTCAACCCTACCTACCTACTCTCCTATGGACGACGTGACTAACAGAAAGTGCCCGGACAACAGATTCGTAGCCCAAGCCCGCGGCGAGCAGCAATACTTCAGCGAGGACGGCGTGTCGACGGCAGCGGAAGGGTGCAAGTCGAACGCGCTGATGCGGTGCTGCAAGGACCTGGGCATCGCGTCGGAGCTGTGGGACCCGCGCTTCATCCGCAAGTTCATGAAGGAACACGCCATGCAGCAGTGGGTCGAGCACGTCACCACCAAGAAGAAGAAGCAGATCTGGCTGCGCAAGGACGACGAGGTCCGCTACCCATTTAAGAAGTCGTAGCCCCCCTGAAAATCTCGGAACGAAAGACAGATAGATGGGTGGAGAACAATGGTGTGCAGCGTGAACGAAAAGGGCTGTACGATTATTGTGTGTATGTATAAACACTAAAAGCGTCGCATGAGGATGTTGGTGGGATATACCTACGACATATACGAAAACATGCACGTTCCGGTCTGATTGCGGTAGCAGATACCGACGGACGATACGCATCTGGCGCGATCATGTCACATCCGAGTCCCGCCAGCTCATGGCAAACTAGTCATAGACGAGGCAATCTCGAGGATAGAATAATCAGAAGTCGCCCAGCGAGGTGCGACTCCCAACTCTAAAGATGATTAAGCGCTTCGAATCTTACAACGAGAGCGGTCATAAGAATACTGCGCTGTTATCCCGCCCCTTGCAGGGCTTCGTCTATCAAAGTGATATTCTCAACGCCGCCTAATGAATCCATGTTACAGTAGTCCCAAAAACTCCTTACGTCGGTCGAGTCGATACCAGCAGTTGCAGATATCATTCCTGCCGATACCCTGTGCTCTGCCCTTGACTAGGAGTAGTGGCCCCGCCCCAGCCGAACAGATTCCACCCACCTTTCGCGGCTCCAGCATCCTCTTCATGGTGAACTCTTCGACGAAGGCTCCCATCATCATCTTCACCGCCGCTTGGCGTATCGATCTTCTCGAAGTCGACTTCACTGCGGCTCTTGCTCAGCGCGCTCCCAATGCTGTATCCGCTCGGCGGGCGCGAGGGTTCTTGTCCGTCTAGACTCATGCTGCCTGGCTTTCCCGCCCCTCTACGGTGCTCCTCGTTCCGTTGCAGCTCTGCGGCCTCGCGATCCAGTGCACCCATCATAAACGCAAGCCTCTCCCGTTGCGCGGCAATGAAAGTCATCTTCTCCTGCGCCCCGCTAATGTTCTCTGGTATTAGGGTCCGACTCGTAAAGGCGTCGCCTCGAGTGGGCGTGGACATGCCGCCCGCAGCCGCGCTGACTGCACCTGCTAGCAAGTTGTAAAAGTCGTGACCGGCAGTTCCGGCGTTATTAGCAGCCCATCGAGCAGCCGGCACGCTGAACCTAGCGAGCAGCGCCTGGGTGTAGCCCTGGGGTGCCGCGGCAGCGGGCCTAGCCTCCTCCTGCCTTTCGGAAGGAGGTAGGTTGAAGACACGCGTGCGGATCAACTCAATCGCCTCCTTGAGATATCGGATGCCGGCAGCCTTGAACCTATCATGGGCACTGGCAATGAAATCTTCGATCGCGAGTTCGTTCTCCTCGAGGTAAGGGTGGAGGTAACCCTCGTACAGAACACGTGCGCCTTGCGTCGACGGGAGGACCAGCCATAGCAGGAATCCCAGTCGTATCCACGAGTAAAATGGTACCCAGGTAAGGATGAACTCAGTCCACGACTCGGCGAGGAGTGCGCACGATAGCACCGACCAGTACATAAGCCATGGTGTCAGTTGCGCCGGGTCGGACGTCTTGAGCGCTTTGTAAGAGGCGAAAAGCGGGAAGAGGAAGGAGGCTATGGAACTACGCGGCGAGTGGCCCTGTCAGTACGGTCACGAGTTTAGTATGGTGCCATGACTCAAGGTTTGCTTACGCGAAGAAGTGTGCTATGATGTTAAACATGGTAGCGGGTATTCTCGTCGTTTGTAGGCGGTCAGTGGTTGTGACAAGTGTAGCACGAGAGGCGAGAATTCGGGTTCCTGCCTCTTCAATAGTCGCTGATTGCACCAAATAAATGATTGCAGAAGGCTCAGCTGACTCGTATAGAATCACAGACAAAGAAAGCGTTTGTAGGTGGCTGGAGTGATACGACCCAGAGCTGGTAGGTACCTAGATTCAGTAGCTAGCTAAGGCCAAAATGACCCCAGCAAAACCTCTTTTTCCACGACACAAAGACAGGGGAAAGAACGCCCGAGGTAGTCAGGCCGGTCGGTAGATAAATAAGTGAGAAGCAGTAGGAAGAGTGCGAAAGTTGTGGGATATTGGAGATTTCATATGAATGAGATGGAAACGAAGTATCGATGTCAGAGGTATGACGAAGGCCACTGCCCAACGGGTCCCACATGAATTGTACGCAATAAGCGGATGATAGCGGGTGACTCCAGGGCAACCCCGCCAAGCTCGGGCCTTGGCTGCCCTGGGCTGCCCAATGCAGCAGGCAGCTGCATCAGCTGTGCCGGTCAATTGACGAGCGCAGACGGGCGCACGGCGGGCTGCGGCTGGCTGATGCTTATCCACGCGGGGTCCTAGTGGGGTTCGTGGCGGCTCCACGCCAAGGGCGGGGTGATCTATCTAACCCCTGCCCGATTACACCAGACTATCTACAATTTAGCTCAGCTGAGTCTCATCATCACGTTTTAGAGTTTTGTTGTATCCTCACGTACGAATTATATCATCAATAACAGGAATTCGAATCCAGATCAGATCGTGCACTTGCTAGTGAGCTCGTATTCTTGTTTTAGCCCTTACGCTATAATACTACATCTACATCTGTGACCTCTATATCCTTCATCTGATGTTTCATTCTAACAAATAATGATGATGATGATTAAGACGGTATATGAAATACCTAGGTATGTGTAGGGAACTAGTCGACGCAGTCATTTTCGAATCCTCTTACGCAAGCAGCCGACAGCTAAATAGGTGTCTATCGCCCTAAGTCAATAAGGATACCTAGCGCTCTTTCTTAAAATAAGCCTAGTCTTGTTCGCGTGACTGTCAGACGGATTTAACGGTCTCATTTTTCCGTCATGACAACAAGGCGTTGTCATAGCAGTTATAGATACAACTTAGCCAAGAGGCTTACCATGAGATGTAACAAGGGCTAGAGATCTAGCTAGGGCTTGGAAGGGTATTCAATATTGTAATAATCTTCTTGGGCATTAGGGAGGGCATCTAGGTCTACGTTCTTCCCTTGAGCTCTCGCGGTGAACCTAGATAATTCAGGTCTATGTTTGCTATTATCGTGGCCTTAAGAAAACACGTATAGCTGAATATTTCAAACGCGGACTTGCAGATCGGTTACATGATGTCGCCGACATGACCCTGGTAGACGGGTACTTGCATTCCCCTACCTAAGGGTCAGTCCGTGTGACAGGAGAAGGTTAATGGGGAGGGGTTTGAGCATCGGATTCGAAGTATGACATACAAGATCTAATTTATGGAGAATGACCTGTATATATCAATATTGCCTTACAAAGTAAATATGAAAGCAAAGTAAGGTAAACTCAACGATGATAATTCTCAAAGAACGAGACAGATAACTGTTCGTTATATGTTTAATTTGTTGTATCACAGTCCTGGTGGTGCCTACGAAATAATGGTAGTGTTTCTTGCAGCAAACTTTGCAATTATAAATATACCAAATTCCAAAATTATAAATAAAACAAAACCAGTCAAGATATGACGTAGAGTCAAGCCATCAAACATCAAAGGTATCAGGTGTGTAAGTTGGTGCTTCATATCACACGGATCGACCCGAGGTACTTAGATTGCATTGCATATTCAAGGTCGTGGCCGCCGATATCACATACACAATCATATGAGTAGCAGATCGTAGACTCAGCTACCCGTTGTTTGCATAAAGAACAAGAGAGACGGAGCGAGACGGCAACACCAACCGGGCAAAAGCGAAGAGCAACTAGACTTGTGGCGCCTCTTTGACACCCTAGTAGATTATTGCAAATCGAATATCCTTCCAAGCCCTAGGCTTCTAGATCTTGTTACACTTCAATACTCTCAGTTCACAAGTAGCTATAAGAGTTTCTTCCATAGCTCGCTAATACGTATTTCCACCAATTCCACATAATACAATCTCAAAAACGACGATAAATCATGACTCTTTCTAAACTATATTGCGGTGGTCCGGGTGAAATTACTTAACCCTGAGCTCTGGCAGAGGATATAAACTGACTTTTACGCGTTCAGAGCATGTAAATATCGCAAGAACTCGATTTCAAGTGCCATGATCATAATTAAAACGAAATTGAGAATCAAAGCTGTGTCTAACTTCTCTCCAATATAATAAGCCCTTTCTACCCCTTGCACATTTTATACAGGTCAAGTAGCCTCCTATTGGCCAAACCTCCAATTAGTCACTTGCACTACTTTGCTATACTAAGAATTTTTGCAACTATTAGCAGGCCTATAATCATGTCTGGCCCGCTACCTATGCACTACGCGTTCACTCACGAGCCGCCTAGTCTAATACGCCAGTAAAGGACTTGGTACAGATTTTATTGGGCTTATGTAGATTCATCATATATACGCCTCGTGGGCCAATATTAATAGCATAGACTCTGCTTTCAACAGTTTAATAGGCCATCGCTTCAGCTTTCCTAGTCCCATCACATCCCGTGAACCAATTCACGCGATCTTTGGTATACTGTTCTGTTTTTGGTCGTAGCTTCGTCTATTGGAAAGGTCATTTGTTAATCATCTTTGGTATGTCAATTGAAAAGAGATAAGAGAACGTTCTTACCTCAGCCAAGTTGAAATCATCGACAGTGCCAAGGCGTGCGATTTTAACACCGGGAATCTTCTCGCTGGTCCGATACATGAGGGTCCCGCATGTCTGGCAGAACCAATTGGTCATATTCTTCTTTGACGCAATGGTGGTCGATTGAGTGAAGGTCTTGAGATTCTCTTGTCCCCTAAGATGCTTTACACTAGAACACTCAGAGTTAGTTATCGTCGTTTGGAACCTGACTTCTGAAGGTTTCAAAGCTTCTAGGCGCGTTTTTCGCTCGAGAATGAACCCTTGTACTCTCAAAGTTGACAGGATACAAAATGGTGCCAATACTACTCACTATTCATCTTTTGCTATAATGTTGGAAGCGAACATCGAAGCAGTGATCTTGCGGCAGTCCGTGCAGTTACAGACGAAGACGTCGACAAGACCTGGACTTTCAAGTGGCTGCAAGTATATTAGCATATATATACTCTCAATATGTTGCAATAATGATATAGTCGGACAAGATGCGTCAATCAAAAACTCAAACAATAACCAGCACCTACCAAGGCTAATTGTACGGTGCCACAGAAACATGTCGCCGTTGCTTCGGTATCATTGGACCAACCATCCTGTTGGAGACTATTGAAAGGGATGTATGGCTTGCTCTTGTCTGCGTTTGCTGCCATGTTGATGAAATTGCTCGTTGTTAATTGACTAGGCAAGGTGGAAGTAAAGTCTCTGAAGTAGCTTGATAGTTAAGTACGGCAATAATCCAAATCTGGGGGTTCTACAGCAACCATTTTATAGATCTCAGGTTGGAGCTGTCTAAACTAAAACTACACTATCGCCATCAGATTTTTAATCCATCGACTGAACAGGCTAAAGCCTTCGGGCATTGACATCGTCTTGCATGACGACATGTATCTCTTGCAACTTCAAGAGTTGAGGGGTTGCGAAAATGTGGTTCCACATTCACATTCGGTCTTTTATTCATCCAAGGTGCTGAGTAAGGGCCTAGGGTATCCGCTTACTTTACTCCGCCGCTCCGAAACCGAACCCATCTCATACGAATCAGCTCCACGGCCCCCAAACCTCCAGCTCCGTAACCCCGCTAGAATTAAGGTTAAGATAGTGCAGCACTAGTTCAATCAATTTTGTGCCGCCTTTCACCTCACGGTAACCCGGAGATGGGTGAGCGAAGATTGAGAAATATCTAGAACAGCTCGCATCCATTTACATTTATTTTACTAATCAAACAGGTGGCGCATTCTAGGATCACAGCTTCCGATTTTCCCTCGTCCCATGTATGCCGCCTTATTCAGCATTTTCAAGTTTGCTCTATTATGAAAAAGAATCCCGGCGCATTTGGAACGTGTTATATTAGCAGGTTGTCAACCAAGGCTATAGAAACGAGTCAGGAGAACGCAAGAGGCGCAGGATATAATTTCGATACTTGATCAAATAAGCGAATCCCATTATTTACATTGGAACATCTCAAATTCTGGGTTGTCATGATCGTCTCATCACATAGAAAATCTAATGGTTTAGTTCTGGGGCCTCAGGAGTAGGGCTGTTACGCTTCTAACCGTAAGTATGTAAGCATCTGCAGCCATCAAAACACCCTACTTAACAATGTCCCAATTTTGGCATTATGCCGGCGTAATGCTGCAGCTCTGTTCCACGACACGGACCGAAATATCCTTGACCGCTCCTCAGCTGACCAACATAGTCCACCCAAGTAAAATAAAGCAGATTCAACGTGTACGATATAACATACGAGATGATTAAATTTGAGCCATGATACCACTTCTGTGATCGAGAGCACATGTCCATGCGACCAAAGATTAGATAACTCATAAAGCAAAGAGCATTCAAACTCCTTCACTCAGCAATGGTAATCTTCAGTCACCTTTACGCTTGACACGGCCCATTGGGCGCTCACGCATAGGATATAGGGTCGGTCCAATTACAAGAAACGTAATTTCGGGGGCAGCGTACCTTTAGCTTGACAATAAGGCGTATTGATGTAACTTCAAAAAAACTACTTTCCTCCCTTAACATGAATCTGGATTAGTCTAGTTAGCCTTTTACGGTGTAGATGCAGGTTTCGGCAAACAGTCTCAGTAATGAGTCAAGCTTTTGTATGGGGCAACCGTGGCGATACTTTCAGAGCAGGACTATACAGAAGTTTGCATAGCCCACAGAGCCCCTCAGACCATGGCCGACCAATCTAAGAACCCGAGCCCGTTCAGTTCTCTAGGAGCGGCTTATGAATCAACAGCTCCCGCGGAAGAGGTAAGATTGATCTTATAGGTTGAAGATATCAGGGGCCAAGCTGCATGTTTCTATTCCAGGCAACATTATCTAAGTTATGCCGCGCCCTCGAGTCAGATAGAAATATGATAGGCACGCGAATGTGCTGTACGTTTTCCGGTGCCCACTTACACTGGCCTCCATGAGCCGCGACCCCTATATTTCGACCTAAACGCGGCCTGTCTGTGACTCATCTTCGAACTAGAGCCAGATCCTCTGACACCCGTATGGAGCTCTTGCATGTCGAGAACGAGGAGATTTCTCTGATCTGGATCAAAATGAAATGGTGTGAGTGGCCCTTCTAGTTATGGTAGCCAATAAGGGGTTGACAGTCTGACGTATCAATGTGTTATTTCAAGGGGCTATCAAGATGAGGCAGCAGGAGGTCCCCAACTTCATTCACTTTTTTTCTGCTCACTTGGCTCTTTTATTCCTCGATTATTTCAATCATGTTTCCATCTTTCAAAATATCCCAACCTATTCAAGTGGTCCCATCTGGGGCTCAATGAGCGTCAGCAAGTCTATCTTTCTGGCTAATGTCTGGCCTCCCCTTATAGGGGAATTTTGGCCAATCACAATTGGCTTTTTATGGAGGGTTATTTAATCTAAATAATAAGCATAAAATGTTTCTTGTGCTCATTATATAATTTATTTCTCTTCGACACTCAAGCAATTAGCAATCCCAGGCAAAACGAATTCTCTATCTACTTTTTCCCAGCCGACTATCTGTCTACTCACTACTCCTTGGCAGCTTTGATCCTCCAGTCCTCCAGGCTAATTTGTGCCGGGCAATTATCATTCTGTGATAAAGGCTCTTACCTACCTACTACAGATATGTGTATCTTACCATCAGAGTGCTCAGAGTCTGAGGTACCAATTAAGTTTAGGCGCAAAGAGCTAAGAGAGATGATTTATTGTTAGTCGCTTTCTATAGCTGATTGCGTATTTCAATTGTTTGTCTCAATTACTTCTTGGTGATTTATGGATGTGTGTCTTACACCGGCTTTAGGATAGTGACGATGATGACATGCATATTGCAGCGACATCAGTAATCTAAGGCCCTCAAACATCCTAATAAAACATTCAAATAGTTCAAGATTGATTTATGAGAACGAAGCTTCCCACATCCGCATAAGACAGACGGGACCCATGCTATCCATCCTGGCTCTTGGTCTAGAACTAATCGTGCAGTGCAGAAGCAGTGCAATAGTAGTTGTCTTACACGCACCAATGTTCGCCGACATAGATCTATGCTGGATAAAGTGAAACGGGAAGAAGCAAATCAAAGAAAAAGCACAATTTGCAATGATAAATGCTTACTCAAAAGTACCAGTGTTAACAGAACCACCTGGGATTAGTAAGGTGCTTAGATTTATTCATTTACTACTCTCACGGCTGGAAAATATCATCCAACTGTTGAAATAAAGTAGGGGCTACCTGGGGCTAGCCTTATTAACTACGAGCTATTATATCTCAACATCAACGTTACCTCTGCCTATGGTGTAGATCTTGGTGATACGGTCATTGTAACAACGGCTGGAAGCCTGGGGCTTGGGAGGATATCTGATTTACAAAATCTACTAGGTCATTAAGGAAGCTATACAAGTCTAGTACTCTCTTTCGGCCCTTGTAGTAGTTTAGGTCCATATAATGCGAAGCTTCTGCTTTCGTTTCTCGTAATCTTGCTCGTGACACTCCGTATCGCCTATTTGTGTGACAGGGCAAAACACGGATAGCTGGGTCTACAACCTGCCGCTCATATGATTATTTACATAGTCTTAAGGCCTTAGCCCCAAGTGTCTCAGATATACCATGCAGACCCAGTCCCTTAGGTTCGTGACAATCATGCCATCCCAATGGGAGATTTTACTCTGCAGCTCCCTTAGCTAGGAGACCCGAGTGTCAAGACATCATTTCTGGTAGAGAACGGCTTTTGTAGCCTTCTTTAAATCGGAGTTCATGAGGACATGGATCACTCAAAAGGTGGCCCTGGACCATTCAGCCAGATACATGTTCCACGGTGACGTCTTTACTCACGAACAAGCACTTGGACAACGTCCTCGGCATGGACATCATGGTGATAGTCCCATACCACTAGCATGAGCCGATGAGATACAATACCACCATGAGGGGTTACATGATATAACAAAGGTTGTAACATATCAAGAATGTTAGAGGTGAAAGGGACTCGCTGTAGCTAAATCGACTCACGCGAAACTTTGAGGTGGCTAGACCCTGAGGACAAGATCTTCAAGCTGCTCGCACCCACAAGCGATGCTGATCACGAAGCAATATAATCCTTCTCACCATTAACAGAGCACGGGCTGATCCCTCTGGTCTAAAGCTTTGCCATACATAAATCCATACACAAACGCATCGACAATGAGTGGAAGGTCACTATTCCCCTTGTGTATCACATGGGACGTTGCGGTATCGAAGATTGCCATAACTTGATCACCGGCTTACGCAAAAGGCGCGTCCAGCCAATGTACCAATCCTCCGTATTCGTGAAGCCGTACCTCACAGCAACAGCTCTTATATGTATTTGATTAGTTTACACAGAACTCAGGTTCCTACTCTCGACGATGCTCGGCTTTATTCTTCCCAACCAGGAAGCCAGTGCGCCACAATACATCGCTCCCAGATCAGTGATGAGGCTGTTGTGCATAATAGCGTTAAGGTCCATACACATGTCGACATGAGATCGCAGACGCCAACTCCGCCTATCCCTGAGATATAACCAAAAAACCGAGTCATGAAAGGGTGAAGGTAGACACTGCACTCGGCGACTTGCCCTGTGGCGCCCAGTCCGGAACCTAAGAGAGGAGATCAGTTCCCCGTCGATAACGGTCGACGCTATCTAGTATCGAACTTACAAGGAGGCAAAATGTCTGAAAACGTGTGTATCGCGATTGTGTTACCTCGAATCTTGTGGAATCTAGTGAATGTCTACATGTATCTCGATTTCTTGGGGACGGAGCTTGTATAATAGAATGGCAAACGTTATGCCTCGTATCTTTACATAAGGCAATCCAAAATTGGATTACATTTCCAAGATCTCCCTGGGACATGAGCTGCCATTTGTTTGGGCATGAGATAGGCCTGTGATGATGACCACCGAAAAACCTTCCACTTGACTGAATAGTGTGATAGCCGCAGTTAATTGAAGTACTGTGTAGGAAAGCGCCTATGCCTTGCAATATATGACCGATCAGTTAATATTAATCTTTCTAGAGCGGCGAGTTTACCCAATACACTGATGCGTATTGCTCATACTCTCCCGTATTGCCTTCCGAATTTTGCTTCCAAGATATGCTGACTCCTCACTAGTTGTGTAATCTGGAAGAAGGTTAGAGGGTACTCGGCGGCCATACGATATAAGACAAAGGCATGACTATGATTACATGAGAGCTTCTAGCTTCTGTTTACTGTCCTGATCTGCCGAGACGACTTTATGGTCCGAAGCAGGCAAAGCGAAGCTTCGCATGTGTAGATCTCTTATGCGGACCAAAAGGGGCTAAGGTTCCGAAACTGCCTGGGATCCATACAAGATTATTTGCAATACGAACACCCTTGATCACAGGCCTTGGCTATAAGTGATAATTCTAGAAAGTTTTATATCAAGCACTCAACGCTAGAATTCCCTACTAGTATGTCGATTTCAAATTGGTCGACAAAAAGACATTTTTTAGTATAGTTACAGGACGCAGCTAATATTACTGTTGATAATATTTAAGCTTGCGATACACTCCAAATGAGAAAGCCGAGGGACGACCAGATATTCGGGATTTTACATTTCGAAACTGTCACTTTGTATACACATCACACCCGGCATGAAAAAATCAACTGTCGTCTCCAGGTTTAGGGAGGCGTGGAAATTTGTCAATTTCGCGGCAAGTGACCCCGGATGTCGACTCAAATTACGAAACTCAAGCCGGATGAAGATCACGGGCGATAGTTGATGTCGATGATATAGCAAACGTACAATCGCCTCGCTTTATATATTATTTAAACCATATGTTTCACATCGCTGTCGACCTTGCAAGGGGATGAGAAACGTTGATTGTGCAACTAATTTCTGGAATAGAGTTTTTCGTGTCTTAAAATATCGGGATGTGGGCGGCGTATTTGGGTCTTAAGGCAATGGTTTCTTAGTATTGAACTGGGATACAATACCGTGGTCATTATTATCATTTTCGGCCTCATTTAGCAGCTTCGACATACCGTCCAACCAGTTGCCCTACGATACAATTCTACGCAGAACTTGTAATAAGAGGTCGGCCTCGAACCTGTGAGTCAGCACATCCCTCTCCATTGTGCCGGAAGATGTGTCAGGCATAGTCTCCTTGGGGGATAACTTTAATGCTTTATTGATTCAATATTTTTCATCGTCATTTGATTTCGATGGGAGGATGCTATGCACGTGCTACAAAGTCGTCCAATGGTAACTATACGGTCATCTTTCGTGTGTCTATGACATGTTAGGTCACGAAAGTAGCAATGCATGTATTTGTTGTCAATACCACCATTCAATAGGAGTTGCCACACACACCTCGGCATGTTTAACACCTTGGGCTCAAACGGGATGCATATCTTGATCATAACAACTCATCTGTATTAATATAGGCGCCCATTGCATAAGCGCATAAGAACGTCACGAGATGTACAATTATTAAGAAACTCACGATGCGTCCACTGCGAATTAGGAATAAGGGAACGTGAGCTCCGAAACGAGCACCAAGTACCAGAGCTTTGGTAGTAACTTTTGATCCCGTCACGCAGAGACCAACTAATTAGCTATGTGAACAAGTCTAGACCTGATAGACTATATAATCCTTAGTGTCTTCCAGCAGCAGCATTTTGCCCATCAACAAACATATGCACCTACTACTAGTTGCTGTGATAGGGAGATTAACGGTTAGCGTAGCTGGTCTATTAGGTAGCTAGGCTAGCATCTTCGGACTAGTCAGTCAAGTAGGGCACCCATCGAACGTTTTGGGAACCGTTTCGCGTAGTCGCCTAACATCCTTGACTGAAATTGGTAGAACGGCACTAGACCTATACCCAAACGGGCGTTTAACCATAAAGTGTTGAGCGCACTGTGAGGAAATCCTTGTTTTCGGCTCGCGGAAGCTTGCCTGACCCCTCCGCCCTGGCCCTGGCCATTCGTAGGATCGCCTCAATAGACCCTTTCTTCCTTGTCATCCGAACCCCTTGTGAGTGGGTATCTCAGCGAGGCCATTGTACTTTGGAGTTTGACGTGTCACCTACTGTACCTCTCATCGAAAGAGGAGCTACATAATGACAAAAGCAAAAGGATAAGCCCGGCTCTTGATCTTCCTTGCAGCCTGGCCTGACCCTTTACGGCATCTTACACTACCTCGAGCATTGAAGTGGTATCAGCCGTACTTCGAGTAAAGGAGCGAGTGGGGGGAAGACTAAAAGTGACCATCTGTTGGGGTTTAATCCTCCGATGAGGGGTGTGCATAATGCAGCTTTGACAGGTTGCAGACACGACCCTCCTAACGTGGGTAAAAAAAAAAAAAATTAAAAGAAAAAAAAGCAAGGTGAGCGGTACAGACGTACAGTAGGAATATTACCGCCCGCATACGTGGTGTTATTGTGATCTGAATAGTAGTGGTTGCTTAGACCTCATCTGCCAGGAGCGATCGTACACAACTCTTTACAATGCGAGTAACACGAATCGTACTACTGTAATGTAGAGTATCGTAGTAGCGCATGTTAGATGATATACTAACTGTTAGGCTTGAGCTTAGGTCGAGAGTACAAAGTACGCTAGAGAGTTGAAAATTGTTAAGATGCTTTGGGGGCCAGGGCGACCCGCAAAGGTGCAGATACATGTAAGTACGTGCCTGTTCGTCACACAGCGTTGAAGAAGTGGCGTGTACGGCAGTAAGACTGTATACTGTAGGTAGTAAATGCATATGCCTGCACCATTTGGGGCTTTCTGCTTCTTAAGGGTCCTCTGACTTCAGCCGTTCTGGTGCCTAGTGTAGATACAAGCCGAGAGCTAATTAGCTCCATTTAGCTATAGAGCATGTTATGAGTAAAGACGTTGTTCCGCTGTGACGCGGAGAGATGTATCCATAGAACTTTTGTTATGGTCCACGGGCTTGGTGTGCCACGAGCTCAAGGCTAGCTAGGTAGCAATTCCCGGGAATTTTACATTGTTTAGACTTTTGGTAATCAAGGGTGCCATGTAAAACATGGGCTACAGTTCCAGTAGTATAGTACTGCCAGAGGCCTTTGTCTCTCCTACTAGTAGCGTAGGTATCGCATTACATCAAATGTGATTGACGTTCATTTGCCTTGTGACCCCTGGTGCTGAAGCGAGATGCGAAGTGATTTTCATGCCAGGTCTCCAGTCGTGCCAAGCATATACGCGCATGAGACGTCAAATATTTACGCCACAGCATGGTATGAAGTATGGGGTATGGTTACAACAACTCTACTCCATTTTGGTTACTTCCTGTGTGACAACTGTTACTGTACTGCTCTTTTGTTTAAAGGCCGGAAATTATGCTGTTACCCCAAACGACAAATGTCAAATGCAGATATCGGAAAATGATGTCTGCTTAAGGTAAGACGCAATATATGACCATAGTAAAACATCTGATCAACCACACAGTTAAGCTTCCAGCCTTGATTGGTCAAGCATTAAGTACACTGTTTAGTGATAACCATAGCAAAGAGGTAGATTCAAGCTAGGTATCATAGCACCGTGTGAGATAGGGGTCCAAGGGGAAACGAGGAACAGGGCAGGCTCATAGGCCCTCGACTTCCGATTATGTGTGTCTCAGTATTTACAGAGGCCAGAGCTCCACGTTACTTGATAGTACACACATGTATTGCTACGGGCCGGCTTACTCATTACGTCTCTCCAAGCCAGTTCTCAACGGGTGGAGGCCCAGAGGTGTGAACTTACTGTCATCTCAAACACCCCTCAAAATAAGAGCTGAGTAACGTTAAGTACATTATGTAGCGGATTTGCTATCATGAAGCTTGCTTTTTAAACACTGTGTAGATAAGATGGCACTTTTGGTACAAGCGGTCCGGGCCGGTAGGGTTAGCTCAAACTATTCTATTTGCCTCCTTTTACAACTAAATTCTGATCTTAGGGGTTTGCACTAATTGACGTGATGTTGTTGTGGCCTCGTCCATCAGATGAAGTTCAAATAGAGTTCAAAATCCCCATTGCTAAGACATGAGTTGCGCAAATTTGTCACTGGTGGATGAGGTCGGCAGTTGCTGAACCTTGGAACCCGAACCAAGGGCAGTCGCAAAAACTTTATTCTCCAGGAATGCCGGAGATCTACGGTACCCGGTTGAGACAGTGGAATTGGCCTGCTAGATCTGCAAGCCCGGGGAGCTTCAGGGAGGAAATATTAGCGCACCTGAGGTTGATAAGTGCTTTGTCTTCATGTATAGTATCTATGCCTGGTAAAGTGCCAGGGGCACTTCAGTAAAAAGAAACAATACCTTACTTGTCCTACTGTGTAGATACTTGTCAGACAGTGGCAGGTAGCCTATAATCCCTCCAGACGTATTGTCTGTTCGGTGAATGTCCGTGGTATGCCATAGATAAATAAGCTCGTCATGTGATTGACTTCAACACCCGTACTCATGCACTACATCAAATGTTGGGCGCTGATATTTCCCCACGAATGCATTGTGATGGGGGTCTCACCATCGAATGGGAAGGTATCCGGACAAATGTCGCCATGTCGGGGGCTGCTCTAAGCTGACTTGGCGAGCTAGGTGTACAACGCGCGTCGAGTCGGCTTGCGCCCCTTCGTAAACGGCCCTCCTAGAATGGGGTTTCCTGTAAAGCCGGGTAGAAGTCTGGTCCACTCTGTCTTGAAGGGCTCTGTCGCCCTGGCGTCATTGTCTCTGTACTATCTAGACTTGTTACCGAAGACGGCGAAGTAGGAAGGGTTTAACCAAGCTGGTAATTACGAGTCTATTATGAATCTCAGTCTGGACTTTTAGTTGCAAGCCATACTCTACAAGGGGCCAGGTTGGTACGAGCTAGAAACGATCAAAATTATGGCACTGGGTCCCTCCTGGAGCAGTGTGCGGCGTAAAATATTGGCAATTTGTATATTATGGTACTGTAGGGCTCCTGAGGCGTTCAAGGCTTGAGCATAGGTTAGGACTAACGCCTATTGATTTCCCGGACTAAGAGCCGCACGGCATACTCGTATGATCATTACATTGCTAATGAGTGCCCTAATATCCCCCAACCAAGAACAGATACAGTAGACAACTGAAGCGACGATTACGGTTGCTGAACTTGAAAATTTCGCGTCTAGGCGCCGAGACAAGAAAAATCCTGCGGTGGGCCGATATCGCGACATCGTTTGCGTGAAGTTAAAACTGTCAATTTCTTACAGGAGGTAATTTTTTGGAGTGTAGGGTGCCTCAAGTAGTAGTAAAGAGGACATCCCAAGTTATAACTCTTGCAAGCATAGGATTGGTGTTCCAAAATACTTAGCAATAAATTATCACTCTGACATAATGTAGTTTTTAATACTGTACTGAGACTAGAGTGACTGTAGATACTTGTTCTGCGATACCAGTAGTCGAAATTACGGCCACCAATGGAGAGCGAGGTTTTAGGGATGTTCTCACGCTCTAAAAGTCCTATTCACAGCCTGCATCTGGCTTGCTTTTAGCGCCACATATGTTTTTAAAGAAATTAGATAGCTGAGTAACCCATGTACATCTAGGAATAGAAACGTATGTGTCCAGCTACGTGCGGTCTACAGTTCTGAGCAGCTGTTGGTGGCGGTACTTTGGCGTTTCCAAGCTGAGCCGAGCTGAGCTTATCCTACTAGACGACATTTGATAGTGGAAAACGGCCTAAGCACTTTAATCAAAGGTTCGTGCCTACTGATATTCGTGCCTTTCAATGAGAACCGTTAACTTTTCAGTGACAGGCACAATTTGAGTGTTTTGATGGTATTATTATTTTGTTTTCGTATCGCCATTTGAGCAATGATAGTAATATAATGTATGGGTAGTGGGTAAAACAGAACGACCGCCGTGGGGTATCTTTCTTCCAGAACAATGCATTCCAGCCTCCGTTTGAGAGGAAAATAACTATAGAATGTAACTATCCCTTGCCTTTTGCACTTCAATTTTCGTAGATTAGTTCCATTTGTATTAAAATATCAAGCGTTCGTCTCCCGACGATGCCATTAGCGTTGAGGGGGGTTTGTGGACCGTTTCGCGATTGGCCGCCCACTATCGGCTGGATGCCGGCACTTTGCACTTGAGATTGGCTATCACATCAATATGCTTGCAGATATTTGCTTAGCACTTTAGCCTTACTCTGATTTTGCGGAAACTCCATTGAATACGTCGTTATATCCGCCTTTCAGACTGTCAGGCGGCATGTTTCCCGTTAGAGGGGTATTCATCCCATGCTCATGTAAAGTGCTATGGTCAAATGCATTTGGCAAGCCGTGATATGCTGATGTGTTATACGAAAGCTGTCGAGGTTGCGGCGGCGCAGATGCTTGTGATGCCGTTGCATACATATTCACACCTATTGGAGATGTTGCAGTAGCCGGATGAGCGTGTGGTCGTGGTGACGAATTCGCTAAGCGAGGGGTATTCATCGCGCTCTGAGTGTGCGCTACGACGGGTGCGAGATTCAATGGCTGTGCGTTAGTATTCTGACCTATATTCGTCCCATAAAGATAGGCCATAGACGAGTTCTGGGATCCAGCGCTACCAAAGGGAGAGTGGTGTACAGATGAGGGAGTGACCGGTGATTGGCGGTCCCCTACCGGTGAATGGAACATGCTGGAGCCAGTATGGAGAGAAGAGAAATGGGTATCGAGCCTTGTGGTTGGCGGTGGCATTTGAGGAGCACCCATGGATGCCGAAGTGGGTGGTCCAGTGCCGATAGAGCCCATAGATCCATGATTTGCAAAACTTGAGCTGGAACTGTGCTGATATGGCCCCCAAGGACGTGTTTCAAGACCATTTTCTGCAGTTTGCAAAGATCCAGATCCCGTTCGATGCCGTTTACCTGCCTGTTCATTCGCGAACAGCTCTCCTTCATAATATTGATCCGAGGACTCCAATGACGATCTGTGCTGGATCGACGGACGACGTCCCTGCCCAGGTGAATCTATGGCTAATCTCTTCCGGTCGTATTTTTCAATCACCTTGTCGTTTGTCCTTTTTCGATTTAGGCTTAACCGCGAATCCTTTCGTACGCGAAGTCGGACGCCCTGGTCGCTGAAGGACCGCGTTAGGAACGTGGATTCATTTTTCTGCTGTTTCGGGAAGTTCTTTTGCGAGTAAACTCGAAAAGGGTTGCTGGTTACGGATGTTACGGTTACCAATGAATCAGGGTCAGAGCTGACACCAAACTCCATCTGCAATAAGTCGAAACGAAGGCAGTAAGTACCCTCACGCCGTACCGTCAAGTCGCCGAACACAAAAAAGGCCCCTTCTTGATCGCCGGGGTCTTTCAGGCGGTGTAAAGACGAGACCATAGTACCCGACATCAGATTGGCCGGTGGCATTGTATCAGGGCCATGTTCTTGGCCCGGACCATACTCAAGGTAGGCAACAACGATCAGATACGGACCTAGTATTAGATTAGGATTCAGTCGGCTTCTCCTAAAGCGAAAGAATGGTCCACGTACTTTGTTTATATACTCCATCGGGATCTTGATCCGTCGCAACTTCTAGCTTCAAAATGGGCGGGGGATCTACTGGTCTCCGATCTTTCATTGTTTCGCGCACATCAGATAGGTGCTCCGACTGGTATGGGGTTGGCGGCTCTCACCTTTGTCCTTTCCATTCGCGGCTTTTGCATGTAGTGGCTGCTGCATGAACGAAAGCGTATATTTTTCTAGCCTAGTTTCTCGTCAGAGAAACGATTGCAGCCTGGCGATAATAGGGACTGGAACGTGACGTACTGTTTGTTATTTGTTTCGTGTGAATGTGCTTGGGCCTGAGTTGCGGGCAAATTCGGCATGCCTGAGTTCATGATCGGCACATAATGTGGAATTGGTGCCCACGGAGACTGCTGGTACGCCATTTTGTCGACTATACACGAGTGACTTCCGTATTAATTATATCAACGTGAGAGCCACTATGGGCAAGTTCAACAAGAGCTTGGACTTCTGGGAGAAACGAAGATTGAAAATCACGGAAACGTATCCGTCCTTGCGCACAAACTGCGGTTATGGTGTAAAGAAGAACCGTCTCGGATAGGGAACTCGTGCGCGATTGCTCCAAAAGAAACGAGACCCTTCTCTCTACCGCGTTGATATACCGTTTGAATTGTGCCAGACCACTCTCCTGTTTCTAATCCGTCGCTCTGTGACGCTGGGATACAATCCCATCGAAGGCCGAAAGGTTCTGAGTGCCGAGCGAGAATCGAAGCTGAATCAGGAGGAAGTGTCCTAAAAGACACAGGTCTGACTACTGTTTTCTGGGTATTGGCGAATAACAATGCAATCCCGATAGATTTGTAGATGAGGCTCGAAGGTGTTGGTAGAATAAAGATCAAGGGACCAACGGTCTGGGCTAGGCTCGCGTGGTCCTCTTCTTCCTCCTACCCGGCTAAACGTTAGTGTAATAGAACGTTTAGAATTACACCTCGGTCGTTCTGTATCCGTAGATGAAAGGTATTGTAGCTAGCAGATGGGTTTGGTAATCGCTGGAACGGCCACTATACTTCGGGAACTGGGTAACGTCCGTTCTACTATGGAACATGGATGTTGGCGCCAACTATAAATGTGTTAAGCCCAAAGGCTCGAAGTGCTTTAGAGTCTTTTCTTCCTAATTGACCTAGATAGCATGTTAGTGCCGTAAAACTTAACGGTCATCTGGGGATGCCCCTTCCAATTCTCAAGGAAAGCGAATAAAGGTGGCGAACCCACTCTCTCTCTTCGATGTCTCCCTATTCGAGTTCCAGAGATGGCATTCGAACCACAACTCTCCACGTGATAGGATGATCGCGGAAGTATATGTCCCCAAAGCGCCTCTCGCTCTTTTTACATCAACTCGTGTTTCCCCTCCGGCCTTGAGCACAGCTTGAGCCGGGTGCTGTGGTAATCAGAAGAAGAAAAGCCGAGAGGTTTGGGCAGCGTGTCTCAGGATGGTTACAAATCGGTAGTTTTGATTCCAACGCTATCGACGCGGGGTGACGCAAAAAGTCGACGAGGCCCCTCGAGGTTAATGGCTTAGAGCAGCGCTTGGCTGGCAGCGGAACTAGGCGTTAAATTTCTGGTGCTATCCCACGAGGCCGGTTCCAAGCCAATGCTACTTTTGTTTCCAAGACTCTTGCGGCTCCCTTGGCGGCGGGCTGTCTCCGTAGACAAGTATTCTGCACTGATCGTGACTATCTTTGGAGAGCTGTATCGTCGCGTTTGATGTAAAGATATCGAGGTGAGCAATACGACAACAAGACGGATAGATACAGTAGCTTGCCAGGCGAGTGGAGAAGTTATGTCAGTCTCCTATGCTGTCATGGGTGTCCAGGTCGGTACTTGTAGTGTATGATAAATATCCTAGGTAGTCTGGGGAGGCATGACAAAAGCATATGGAAACTATTGATGGTCTGACCACAGCTATAGCTTCGAAGAATAAGTTCCAACACAAATCCCAGAGGTGATAAGAACGCGAATTAACCAGGTCTAGGCGGACGTACCAACGGGGTATGTCACTCATCCCTCAAGGGTTTGTTTTGACAGTTCAGTGTACACTCACTGGCAAGGTAGACTACCCTGGTCGCTATCTAGACTGGTACAGATCTTGTACCTGCAATACTCTGCTCGTGGACAGGTCGATAGTCGCTACTTGGCGTCGATCACTCATGCCATGCTATGGTGGGATGCCTGGTATACCTACATTAAACGACAGGGATTAGACGGCACGAGTACCTGAGAGTGCAGTACCCCTAAGCAGACCGCTTATGGATGTCAGGTCTACCTATTGAAGAAAAGACAGGGGTGTGACTTTATCGTTTAGAGTACAGTATACAATAGTACCTTTTACGAGGTGTACAGCCGTACATGGGCTTTGGCCGTGTCTGTCTGTGCGGAAGTCGAGGCGTTCATGCTCTCCGCATCACGAGTTTGCAGACTCTCGAGGAGGACTCAGTTGTCGACATTGTCACACAGGAGAGTACTGGAGAATCCAACATCCGAACCCTTGCGCTTGCCGGAACGGCATAACGGCAATGCTAACACGGGAAGACCCATCGCAGCCAGAAACAGTTATGAATTGGGATAGGATTGATGGAGCCGTCGCTAGCGCTGAAGGGACTTTGTGCAAAGCTCCATGATGCGAACTTGTAAACACACGAAATTTGAATTAAGATATCGCAATAACAACACTCTAAAAGGGAATGGCACACGGCTAGGTAACAAATATGAATTGCCTATCACACTATTACACGTGAGAATTATTAGAGCACATGCAGGCGAGGGCAGCTTGCGTTCGTCGTCGAGCAGAATAATGGGGCTTGATGGAGCCAAGTCACAATATCAACAAGAAAAATTTCAGGCCATTCTGGGGTTAATTATGGCAGCTTATGGAGAAGCCGGGCGTAACCTGACAATCGAATACGACGCTGTAGTTAATGCAACTTATCATTAACTCATGTAGCGTAGGCGCGAAATTTGTTGATTAGCACTGAATAGACATGCCAGAAAGGTTGACACCGCTCATCAGAGTAATAACTTACTGTCCATGATCAACATCGATGACTATTACAGTCGATGTCAGAATGCAGGGGCTTGTTCATTGACGGGGCCGAAGTCGCCGCTCACCCGTGTAAGCCCTTGAGGATTATTCGAGAGCCCTAAATCAGATCGAAAGTCCTTAAGATCATCTGCGTAGTGCAGGTTGGTTCTCGGCAGCTGGCAAGTGTTGGCCATAGGTCAAAGAAAAAGGTATAACCGCATTTCCACCTACGGGAATGTGGAGTTTCGGGGAGCCAACTCGATCCAGTAGGGTATTGCTATTAAACCCTCCTAATGTATTACTAGATCGTTAGGATAATCTTGGTAGACTACAGTAGACGTTTGAAAATCCGAAAAAGTCCTTTGTAGCCCAGAGAGACGGGTGTTCAACGGGCCGAGAATGATAGACAACGACAAGATGCTGCGTATGCGAAATCACCTTGGGTGCCTGGAGCACAGGTTTCCAGTGACATAGAATACTCGATACTACATACCATGCCCGCATCAGAGCCAGTCAATCGGTGCGATAGCGTAGACGGACAAAACACGTTGACAACTGGCTATCTAGATGAGGCTAGTCAGTTCTTCATGGTTGAAGACGTGAACTACAGTACTGGCCATATCATCATTAGCCGGCCAAGGACATACACACTTTGAAGCAGAGCCGCAGAGTGCCAGAAAGAACCGATTCTGTAAACACCTATAGTGCCGTTCGTCCAAGACAGGTAATGGTGGTCAAGGTCTGTGCCGTCAACATGACCGCATACAGCATGTTGGAGGTGAACAACACACCAACTTGAGAAGTGTAGCCATCCCCGTGCATACGCTAGCATATGCTACACAAGGACACATGACATGACAGCAGCCAGGGGTTCTCGGAACGTCCCTGCCAGTGGGGTGTATTCCGGTATCACGTACCAGGTACTGTATTGGTGTGCACGATGTACACTACCTACATCAAAAGGATGTAGCGCGGCATACGGTACTGTGCTGTACCGCATAGTCACGGTCGAAGTGCATGTATACTGTACCGCGAGCAGGGGCTACCGGGAACGATAATGGACGGGCGGATTCTGAGACTCGGACGATCGCGTTGCCAGGTTTTGAATGTCGACATGAGAAGCCAGCAAGAATAACGACTGACGACGAGGAGACGGGAGAATGAATGGCAGTAGATAGAAACATGAGAGGAGGATGGAAACTATACTAGTATCAGGGCATGATGGGATGAAAAGCTCCCGTAGTGTGAGATCTGCCGCATATACCCGCCATCTAGCACGTGAACTAGTCCAAATCCTGGCATCTGGACTCTCATGATACTTGCGGATATGCTCAGCATCCCTGCCTGCTGTCAATATTCTTACTGTGTTCGCTGCCCACATTGTCACAGTGCATATACGCCGTAGGTATCTCCAAAGTACAGCATGCCAATACATTTACTCTTTCACAAGATTCTTCGAAGTACTCTACCCTAATACGTAATTGAACTAGGTTGACTCGGCATCTTCTTCTCTCTTATCCGTCTTGATCATCATTACACTAACAGCTCAACTTATGCTAAGTTGATCCATTTTCGAGAATTCAATATTGAAATATCACTTCGAATTTACCTACTGTACAAGCCGGCAATTGTACATACAGTAGCCTATTTCACGATTCACCGTTTTCAGCTCATGCAGTAACGAAGAAACTCACTCCCAGGTGAATTCGGAACGGGATCGACGTCTCACAGCACTGCCCTATGATGCCGTGCACTGTATCTTCCCTCTATCCGATGATTGAATATGCTCTGACGGGCTTTCTCGCAAAGAAATCTGACATTGATAGATGATGGTCGACGACCCGTTTGCCCAGAACCTCGGTCAGGCGGTCTTGATCTTCGCCATGCATGCATCACTTAACGTGCGTTCGCTTCCAACAAAAAGAGCCGGGTGTCACCCCTCGTTAGGTGGATCGGTTCCAGTCAAGTGCAGCACTGTAACGATGCTATGATCTTGCTGAATCGCTGACCAGGTCTCGAAGATCAATTTGACCAGACGAAGCAGTATGCTCCTTGTCTGATCTGGGGTTCTTGACTTCATCCCGTCTTCTGTTCCAATCGTCCCATCATTCGCAATCCAGACACAATCGAGATCGCCTAGCATAACCGATGTTGTCGGTAGTCTTGCGGCCGCGTGCCGGCTATTCTAGCGAAAAAGATCTTCATGCGTTAGCTCCACCGTTTAACGACCACCTAAGAGGGTGCTTTGGGTATGAGTGCTCATCTTCATGTAGGTACAACAGTAGTCAACTCCCGAGCTGCTTGCTATCTTCAAGCCAGAAATCTTAAACTTCAACGAGAACTTACGTATTTTTTCAATGAGGCAGTCCTCGTTCATGGCCACTCATCAGCGAGTTGGATAGGTATTCAATTCTACATAGTAGGGCTGGGGCGATGGTTCTCCCCGATTGGTCCGTGTATGATCGCTAGTTACTGCGACAAGCTTTACATCCGAAAACTAGCATTTCCTCATTATTGCACCTACCTCCCGCTATTGGAATATATCGGTAGCCGCGTCGTAAAGCAACCAGATTTAAGTATCACATTCACGTGTACTCGGTAATCACTGCTTCATTCAAAGATGATCTACGCCCTCTCTACGTCGGACTGCTCCGGGTCTAGGTTTTAGAAGTCACGAAGCCCTACGGTTACTGTCTGGGTATACTCTTGAAACTATCCCGCCAGTCTAAAGTATGCCTACGCAATCTGCCCACATTAGATTCGGCAGAAGCAAAAATCTCCGAACGATATCTTCAGCGCGAGTGGGCTCATGCAACCGCACAGGCCGGGTTTCGTCTAGACAAATACATTTTACATCTTACCCACTGCTGACAACTCACACATAGTGTACGCAGCATGAGATGCTAGAATTCTAGGGAGACGTCTTGGAATAATGCGAAGCTTGTGACAATATGGGAAACTCATTACAGACGTGCGGAGTCTCTACATTTGAGCACGCCAAGTGCGTGCGATCAGACCTCTTACCTATCTCGCTTACACACTAAGATCTCATTTTAGGCCAATCGGCATGCTGCAGTCACTAGGACGAGATTGCTGCTCCTCGCCTGGGATCCCCCTCCACTTAACCCGGCACATATAAGATGATAACAATTTCCTGTTAACTACCCAGACGCTAAGTATCGGTACCTGTCTTCCCCGGATCTAGCGCCTAACTTCCGGAATTCTTCAGATAATGCCGAGTACGCTAGTCTAATAGTTCCTCATATTGGGATCAAAAGAAAGAGGGCGGTGTATTTTACTAACTAATGTATGTGTGATTCGACTAAGTCTCTAATGATCTAATTTTCACAATAAAATGGGATAGTTCGATGTCCTTGTTTTGATACACATGTCAGGTGTGAACATATATTCCCGGTCAATGCCGCCGAAGAACCTGGCACCAACTGATCCACCACTTACCAGAATTTAGCCTTATGGCGAATCCGTAACGAACTAGTAACCCAGGAAAGTCGGCATAAACTCCCACGAGCCGTGGGAATTGTTCAACATATAATTTCTTATTCGACTTGGTTTGACCCCCCGCCCAGCCAAATGTCACGCGCTTTCCAAACTATTTCTTTTGTTCTTAAAGACTTCATACTTCTATTGCCGCATCATTCCGGACAAATGAGGAAATAAATATTCAGCAGCGAACTGACTTGGTGCATTCGAGTTTCTGCATAATCCGCCGGACAAGTTCATGATATTTGTTGATGACGCAATGCTTTAGGATTCATACAATAGCGTGATATATAAATCTGTGCGGGGTCTTGTTTAGTCATATAGTTTAAGTATGCCATGATTGTTGACATCATACGTTACAACACAAATGCCTAGGTAAATCTGTCAATACTCCTTTCGTAGATAATCTTCAAATACGTAATATGCACTTGTGTATAAGACACTACCGGCTCTATGAAAGCCGATAATGTGACAGCAAGTTTCAGTTTAGAAGACTCGACCTGTCAAAAACCCTACTTGTAGTTGCGCGAAGGACCGTCGTGGACGCTATCTTACTATATACAGGGGGTCTTTTTGTCTGTGTGCCTTATAGCACCTATTATTAGTTAGGATGGTTGTGGCATTGTAGGCCGCTTGATGTACCATCCCCTGGGACTATTTTCACCAAGTGGATTGAATTGCCTTGGTGAAATCGGAACAGAAGGTACTTACGTTTTTAAGAGAGATTATAAATTTATTGTAGGGATTGTTGATTCCAGAGTACGACAACGCTGATAATGTTTAGCTGAGAAAGCAAATGCAAAAGCCGAAACCCTCTAGTTTAATACAGTTGCATTCATTTTCTGCTTGCCCTGAGCCCAAAGAATCCCACTGGCACGCATACCAGCAGACTAGATTCATATTTTAAAAATAGAGACCTACATATCATATATGTAGTGATACAAGTGTGAGGATCTATACGATGTTTCTACTCGTGTTTGCCTGATCTAACCAAACAACAATACGAGACAAAAGCTAGCAACTAGAAGCGAAGAGTCGGTAACTATACGCGAGGCTATTCAGACGCATAGACTCCGGATCACCCAATTGGCCAGGGATGAGACAGCCCCCTTGAAACTATAGAGGATTATTACAACTTGAATACCCTTCCAAAAACTTGTTCTACTAACTGCCTTGTATGTATGCCGTGAGCATAGCCGACCTCAGCAACTGGCGATCTTGACGTGTCTGACAATAATTCTGGTAATATGATGATTTCCTCCCACACAGACGTTGGACACAAGAAGGTTTATCTATGATATATCTTCCTTAACACCACTCTCATAATTTCTGCCCATTGCGTAGAGGAGTTGGTAACAATTACGTGTTTTTATCAACTCATGTTGAAGTTCAGTTGATGATTATAGCCAGCGCTCATAACCTTAACCTGGCATTTTTAGAAGACAAATCCACACAGAATATCGATAGGATGACGAGAGTTCAATGCGTCATACCAGTAAGCGCATATTCATAACCTAGCAGAGAAGAAGTGTTGTGTCACGAAGCACACAGACAAAGCGACTCCTGTATATAGTAAGATGGCGTCCATGGCGGTGTTTCAGAGTCCGTTGCGCAACGATACGTGTCTATGGAATACTCCAAGTACAAGGTTCCTAATACCAGGGAAAACCCAGGAGTACATATATAAAAATCACGCCAGAGGCCGTGTATTGTTATCCAAGCTCAGGCCTACAAGAGGGAAATATTAAAAAACTCGGGCCAAAGGGATTTTCCTGACTCAGCAGCCTCGTTGTAATGAACACGGACAGCCGGTCAGAGTCCCTAGGCTCGGGACTTAGGTTCATAGCTTCTAATAAATTGGCCGCGTGGTGAATAGAAAGCTTGTTGTAGCAGCTAGGTAGATCCCCGCTCCTTGTGTCAACGATTATCCTTGGTAGATAGCCTGTCATCTGCAAGGCTTGTCATCCTAGGTAGCGAATACCTTATGATATTGATCAGGCAACTCTGTATATATAGGATCAGGGGGATCAGTCGTAGTTAATTATATCAGTACGTAGCGGGATCAAAGCTCTGTGTATTACTGTATTTCTTTTTCATCGAGTGATGCGTATCCAAGAAAGAAGAACTTCGTTGATCCCAATATAGCTGTTAACGATAAGACAATAGAGGATTTTGACATTTAGGCTGAGAGAGGAAACTACAACAAAAAGGGCCATCAATACCCATGACAACCACTTAGCAAGCATTTCAAAGTAGTTGAGACCGAAAATTATCTTTGTTGTGGTCCCGAAGACATATCTTTTTATTGCTTAAGTAAATCATGATTCTTCTATCAATTGCCATAATTATCTCGTCGTCTTCAGTTTTAGTACGGATCGTAAGGCTCTCTAGCGCTCAGATCAATACCAGTCAAATAGGCTCACCACATAGAAGGGCTCTATCTAGGACTGCTTCGGACATTACAGTCTCCGAAATCGTCTGACAACTATATCTGAGGACATATTACTCATCCAAAAAGCGCCTAGCAATGCGCACGCGGCACTAATGCGATCTCGATCACAGCTAACCTAAGCCACCAGGGGTCCTATAAAGTTCCTCCCAAGAAATGATCCCGTTGTTGATGTCTCTCGTTTAGCTTCTCCATTTTAGGGAAGGACGCATACTACCTTCAAGAATCCGGGTTGGCATACAAATGAATGTCAAACATACCTAGGCTATCCGGCTTTCTATTTCGAGCGGAGCGGACGCTGAATGTGACTCAAGAATCCAACGTTGAGTCGACCAGGACGTACGTACCTTACGTCACCCACTATTAAAACTTTATAGAAACAAATCGACGCAGTTTGCGGCTGCGAAAAAACACAATTTGATATGAGTTCACATTGTGTACAGAAAGATGATCACCAGTCGCTTAACCCACTTGTCAAAAGGACCGCGGTCTTTATTATTACTATGACAAGTTAGGAGTAGTCATGACGCTTTGATGCTACGATATCCTCTTCCTGTCTTGTTTTTTTCTTCCCTTCCCTAGGACACTAAGCATGAGGAAGCTTCGTACTAAAAAGAAGGTTACATTGCGTGCCGTGTCGTTAGTCTGTATATTCCTTTGTCTATGTAGTGATCGCCGCGCAAATACTCGGGAGATGAGGTAAGTCACATGCTCAAATACTCAAATGCCAGATCATTACCCCAAACGAGTGGAATGTAGGCTATATTTTGCATACAAATCACGCTGGGGGACTAGGTATTAGCAAGCAGCGCGCTCTGAGCCTTGTTGTTTTGCAGCATGTATGTGCGGTGACATATGTAAGAGACTTTTCTTAACCTGCATCATCCTTGCACCTACATATGTATGTTTGACTCGAGAGAACGCGCTATTTCGGTAGATGCGCAGGCATCGGTACCAAGCAGCGTCGTTTTCCGGAAATAGCGGAGTTGGAGGCCTTGACAGCCGAACCAACGATATCAACATCTTGATTCGGTAAGAAAATGCATCTCGCATCGCGCCCGCAGCGGGCGAACGTTTCACTATTATAGTCGTGGTACTGGGTTTTATATGCGCCCTTCCCCGCGCCATCTCCTCACTACAGCAGCATCAGTACCCTCTTTACCCCATGTCATTCATCTGAACGAACTCCGGATCCAGCAGATGCTCGTGGACGGTACACTGGTCGTGCTTCACGGCCCGCGACCGTTTGCTCACCGTGCGCTCAGAGAAGCGAATCCCATCCGACGATCCGAGAAGCCTGGATCTGTGCAACGTCTGTAGGGTAGCATAGACACCTGCGCATCTGGCGTGCGTCGCTCCTTTGGGAACTCTAGGGCTATTGAAAGCTGGCGAGGGGGGGCATTAAAGGACTTAACGCTCCCAATCCTGGTCCTTATGTGAACATGTCTATTGCGTATATACACCAATTAGTCGAAGAAAAGCTTCTGTCCTTCCTGTTTCTAAACCCCAGATCTTAAGGTGTATACTATATCGGGCCAACAATGCCTGGGCGTCTCTTCCCGTGTCTACTTAGTCTAGATTGATCTATGCGCGCGCACGATTGACACCTCCTGCCATTCGAACGGAAAGGGACACCACCGTAACCGTCGCTGCTACCATTTTCGGACGAAGCAGATGTCTTATTTCGGCGGATCGCGCAGCTTGACGTACTTCGTGTGTGTCCCGCTCGCGATGACGGGCCCAACTACCCCGTCGACGACCTTGGAGATGACGATGCGCGTGAAGGCGATCGACCCCCCGACCTTCTCGGCGGTTCCTTCGATCTCGACCTCGTCGCCTTCGCGGGCCGACGACAAGTAGCGCACGTGAATATCGACTGAGACGCCCGTCTTCGCTCTCAGATCCCAAGTCGCGATGGCCATCCCCCCCGCCCAATCCGTGATTGCGGCCGAGACGGCCCCATGTAGGCCGCCTCCCGAGTTGATGTGGTTCCGCGTGAGTGTCAGCCGCGCCTTGACGGTGCCCTTAGTCGCGAACACGATTCTCACGTCGGACAGCAGGAAGTTGTAGATGGCCGAGTTGGGCAAGTTGGTGCGTACGAGGTGCTCAATGTGCGACTTGATCACCTCGTCGCTATGGTCGCTTGGTTCCGTGTTGTCACCCATTGCAGCTTCAGGAGTAGGATCCTTGTGTGATCCTCCAGCAGGAATTGCGGTGTGTGTGTGTGTGTGACACAGCCTAATTGATGAGTGCAAGTTTCTCCTAGGAGATAGTTTGCAGTGAGTTGGGTAGGTATTATTATTATTATCAGGCCGAGGTCGGGGATTGCGCGATAGCGATAGAAACGTAAAGCCACATGCGGGTTTGAGCTAATCTTGGGTACATTTTTGAATTATTCATCTATGGAAGTAAGCCACAAAACACCTCAACCGGTTCATGGACAAAATATAGGTATGTACATTGGAAAATATTTTCTGCTGCCGTCATGCCCTCCAGTCTCGACTTTTAGGAATGCGACAGCATTATGGCGTTGATAGGCTCAGACGCCCAGATGCTCTCTGAATTAGCGATACTAGTATTAGTTAACCGTTAGTCAGTGGCCTGGGGGCACTTTGTCCTTGCTATAGGCATTCCCCATCACAGCTGGAACAGAGCAATAACTCGCCATCGATGGTGTTAATCATTACAACTGTTGCAGAAAATACAAAACTAAACGCATGGACTTCAATGCGCCTTAATAAAACTTGTGGCCCACGCTGCTTCGGCCGACAGACGTAGAGTCCGAGCTACGCTCCAAAATGGCCTGAGCGGTACTAATAACAGCATACTGACCTCACCTTGCCCTGTTCGCCAAGTGGGAGTGAGTCAGCCGGCGAGGACATTTTGTAGCCTCTGCCTGCCGGAAGGATTAAACGGATTAACTTGGCTGGCGACTTCACACCAAAGCTTCGGACTTCGGTAAATCGTCTAACAAGCAGACAGCAACGCGCTGCGATCGCGTCGTGATATCTCGACACGAATGCTGGATGGTGTTGCTGGACAATCAGAAATGCGTCTTAGTATATAGGTGTCGGATAGCCTGCTCTCCATTGGAAAATAAAGTTCATGCGTATCATTCAGTGCCATTTACCATAAGCAATTGACCTGCAATTCCTCACCTAATCTTCTGTCATTCCACTTAACATACTTACCTTTGCACACGGCTCAGCAATCATGTCCTCTTCAAACCAATCACCAGCCATCACTGTGTATCGCGGGTTCAAAGACCCCGGAAACTTCGTATGGTCGCCCTACGTAACGAAGCTCGAAGCGCGCCTGCGCTTCGGAGGCCTATCCTACAAGGCGGAAGTAGGCTCTCCTCGCAGCGGACCCAAGGGCAAGATCCCCTACGTCGATATCTCGCACGAGGCAGGGGAGAAAGAGACGCTGGGCGACTCGAGCCTCATCATCGACGCGCTATGTGAGAACGGCGCGCTGACAGACCTCAACGCCCGCCTATCGAAGGCGGAGCGCGCGCACGACCTCGCGCTCAGGGCTTTGCTCGAGGATAAATTGTCCTTCTATCATGTGAGCTATATACCGTGTATTCTTTCAGAAGCAAGTGATGCTGATGATGATATCCGCAGTCGTGGGAGCGCTGGACGCAAAACTACTACGTGATGCGAGACCACGTGCTCTGGCCCGTCCCGTGGCTCGTCCGCATCTTCGTGGGGTCCATGATCTACCGCAACACGGTGGCGACGCTCCACGGGCAGGGCACTGGGCGGTTCACAGCCGAGGAGATCGCGGCATTCCGGCGGGAGATCTGGGAGTGCTTCGCGGACCTGTTGCTTGAATCGCAGAGTAAGACACGCTCGGCGGCGGGCGAACCGTTTTGGGTTCTGGGCGGCCCCGAGCCGACGGATGTAGACGCCACTCTCTTCGGATTCATCAGTTCGACATTACTGTCTACCGCGTAAGTTTCCTCACCTCCTAATCCTCGCCATCTGGCTTGGATAAGATTGTTGTAGAGAGGGAAAGAACATGCTAACATTTTAGAAGTGGGCCTGGTTCGCTAGCTGATGTGAAGAGCTTCCCGGTGCTGCTTGACTATGCACGGCGAGTCCAGGAACGATACTTTCCCGACTATGAGGCGTTGCCCGTGTAAGAGCAGCGAGCAGACAGATAATCATCACGTATAGTTCAGCTGGGTTACCGGATATAGCGAACGGTAGAGAGGTTGCGCGACGTAAAATTAATTGAGAGAATTTCTGCTTCGATCACAACGATCAATAACAAAAAACTGCAGTGGGAAGGAACATGGCATGTCGCATTAAACAGTTAAAGACAATGGCCGATTTCCGGCTGTATTCTTTTACCAAACCATTGTATCATGCATAACTAACTGACTGTACGTAATGCCGAATATATTCCTAACCGCCCGTGTCCTGAATCGTAGGCACTGCCCAGGGAAGCCACTCTTAGACATCCGAAATACATGTCCGGATTATTGTAGCTAGTCGAACGAATGCTATCACCAGCCATACCCTCCCAGGCCAACTCCCAGCCGGCCTCTAAACCTTGGCCAAATTGCCCATAATCACTGTATATAGGTTACGTCTATGTGCCCATACTCGAACGGATGTTGGTGCAGGCTTCTCTTCGATCAACTAACTACATCACGCAAAATAACTCTTCCAGAGGACACCTTCGAGGTCCTCGAGCTGGTCGGGAGTAAAGTACTATTGAATGTTAGTTTGGGAAGCTATTAGAAGTATGATATCGAGTTACTAACCTTTTGGTCAACTGCCCAGCTGTCTTGTCTTGTCTTTTTGAACTCGGACAAGATGGATTTTGTAGCCTGCCCTACTACGCCAGGATCGCTGGCAGCGCGTCTTGCTAAAAGAGCCAATACCTCAGGCATCCAATCTGGCGGCGGAGTTGCGTAAGGAAACGCTTCGATTAATGCGCCAAGGCCTAAGACGGCAGCATGTCTCTTGACAACCTTCTGTGTGTCGCCTGACGGTGTCTCAGTGCCAGGAACCCTTTTCTTTGGCATCGGGTTACGCTGTAACTGTGTCTCGAAGCGCGACTTTAAAGTAGCGATAATAGGATTACGAATGACCGCAGGGGAACATCGAATCATACCCGCAAGAGTTGCACCAGCCACAGTGCGCACCTCGAGCTGAGTGTCTCCTAGCATATCGCCGACCGCATCGAAGAGTAGTTCTCTATTTGAGGTATTCATGAGAAACAGGCGCCTGAAGTATATGACTTGCATATTGACAAGAGCCCGTAGTCGCTGATGCCAGCTTGTGGATGTTGTGCCAAGACGGATCAATGCAGCAATGAATGGACCATCTTCCCCAATACGAAAAGGGATATTTGGTAAGTGGCGATAAACATGATATGCAAGCCGCATCAATTCGGGGTCTTCTTTCACGTCCATCATGTGCAATAACTGGTCAACAAATGGGTCTGGAAAGAAAGGTATTAACTGCGTGCATTCTTGCGATGATAGTGTGTTGTCTAGCCATGTGAGTACTGTTTTTGATCCTGACGTGTATGGCGAAGGTGTCTGTTGGCCGGGCGTACGCTGCTGTCGCCACGTTTCGAGGCGATTGAATACGTCCTTTAGAGTCGATTCGAACTCTTTAGTTGGCCTGTAAGGACGAATACCGATGCTAGACTCTGCTTTGTTCTCCTCAAGCAAGATATTGACATTCTCGAAGGATTCATGATAACGAGTGCGATATATCGTAGCAATGACGCGTCCCATTGCCTCACGAACGGATTTATATGGATGATCGATGTGTGCAAGGAAGTCATCGAGAATAGGTTTCTCATCTCGAAAGTGCCAACCGCTGTCGTTGATCATAAACTCCAGAAGTTGCACCTTGGAGGATTCCTTAAAGGCCGCATTAGAGTTCATGTCAAGTCGGAATGAACTCAACTTCGACACGAGCTCGTGTGCTCGCCGGGGATCTTTACTGTCCATGAGGAAATGGAGAAAGGTCACCCAGTATGTTTGGTTTTCGGGGGTGAGATTATCTGCAAAGATGTTCAAAATCAGTGGCAGCGCGAATTCCCATACTAGATCTTTGATCTCAGTAGGGGAATCGGCCAAGCCAGCGAGCAAAGCTCCCAATATCTCCGCGGTTGCCCGATGTTGATGCTTGTCGCTGCCATCACCATAGACCTTGGTAGTCAACGCTTTGACATCATCGAACTTGATTTCGGTCTCGCCACAATGCATAAGATCAAACACATGCATCAGAAGCACGACATTCGAGGTTCTAAATCGGTCTGCTGTAGTGTCTCGCGGCTCTTGCTTCAAATGGTCAAAAAACTTGGCAAGCCATTCCCTAGTGAGCAGAGAGCCAATTTGCTTCCTAGTAGCTCTCTCCAAACCGTCATAATCGTCAAATCGTTGAGACTTTACTTTAAAGGCATGAAAGCTCTTTCCCCAAACTAGCCAGCCGGGATGATCTGCGTCGACGAAATACTCCGCATTCTCCAGGTGTCTGAAACTGTCTAGATAATCTGCGGTGAATTGTGCGTCGCCTTTTGGTACAGGTACGATGATCTTATTCGTCTCGCTCTCCTTTTCTAGAAGGTAGTCACGGTAGCTATGGTTATAGACGGCTCTCTGATCAATGGCAGAGAATACCAGAGAAAAGGCCGACAGATAGTTCGCCCTCAAACCAGGATGCGGATCATTGGTGCCCTTGGCGACAAGCTCAATGAATTGGGGTGGTGCGATGCTGTCAAAGCGTATGGAAAGGTTGGTGGCGAAGATGGCGCAGCGACTAGCTGTCTTCCAATGTGACTCTTTTGCCAGCTCTATCAATTCCAGCCCGAGGCTCGCCTTCTTTTTTTCGACCTGTGTTCTACGCTCAACAATAAAGTCGTGTCTCGTTTCGATGGCCTTGGAACAATCTTCTTCGGGTTTGATTAAATCAACGATTTCATCATCCGTTATAACCATCATTTCGAAACGTTTGCCAAACTCAATAAGTGGGTATACAGCTGTGGTCCCGAGACTCTGAATGGATGTCTTATCGACACCAGCAGTCTTGATATAGAGACGCATCAAGTCTGGAGCAAACCGCCAATCTCTCATCAAAGTTTTCAAAAGGCTAGTGAATAATAGGGTATACATGGCACCCTTTATTCTGTCGTGATCTAGTTCGTCTAGAGCCTTGCGGAACCTCTCTAGGATAACGGGGATGACTAGTGGTCTCCCTCCAATCAATGCCTTCACGGAAGCATCTTGCGCCCCTTGTGCTACCCTACGCACATCAGCGTATGAGGAGACAGATGACTCAGCGAGGTCAAGAAGTAATTGTTTGTCTAGTTCACTCTTCCGCCGTATCGTTGAGTTATGCTTAACCCGTTGTTGCTGGTATCCATCTGCTCGCTTTACGAGTAGAGGGCGCGGGTAGTGCTTGCGTAGACCACTAATCTTAAAAGGCGCGATGTCTGCCTTGTAAAGCCGGAGAAGTCGGTCCAGCGGATGTGCCGACCGCTCGAACCCAACATCAGTGATCCATGTACGATAGGTAGAGTAGAGCGCAGTGAAACATGCAACATCATCCTCCTGATGACTATTTAAAAATGAGTGTGTCCTTGACAGTAATTTTCCAATGTCTTCTCGAAGACCATGTATACGGTCATAAAGTTGCGAGCCAGGAGTTAATAAGTAGCCGGCTTGATATTTGAACTGAGGTTTTGTCTCATCGTCTTCTCCAGCCTCTGCTAGTGGATCGTCAGCTTCTGCTTCGTCATCATCATCTTGCATAACTACATCGCCACCATCACCATTCACAGCACCGTTCACAGCGCCAGTGTGGCTCTCGTGGCTACTGGCGTCGCCCGAAGCTCTCTTAGGATCGAACAGAGTTGAGACGCCCGACACGACCAGTCGCAATTGACTTAATTGGCGAGACGTTTCATCAGACCATTCTTTGTTTTTGCCTCCTCGGCTGACAGGCGGTTCGTCGCTCATAAGCGCTTCCAACCGGCGCATAGCGGCACCTGCCTGAGACTCGAACAGTTCAATGGCGAATTGAATTTCTTCCATCAAAGGTCGGTGCCATCGAATAGTAAGGTCTGCAGGTTTCGTCGTCTTTCCCCAGTCATCAATATCTAGACCACGCTTAATGACATCGGGCTCATATAGTGCAGTATCAATTGGGTAAGTATGTGTGAGGTTAAGCAGCAAATGATGGATGAAGTTGCTAATGTGAATGGTCGGGAGACCCCGGCACTTCTCTTGCATATACTCTGCAATATCAAACAGATCTTTCTTGTAATTGAGTACCTCACTCCCCACATGGACTACACACATACTTAGAATGCTTATGTGCCACACCAGAGCTCTGTCACGGGGAAGTATTTCTGTACCGCTGCTACGGTCAGAAGCAGCACCGTTCGAGTCAATCTCATGGCGAATATTAATAATGAGCATTGGGATGAAGACTTTGAGAGTCTTCTCAGGATTCACTTTGCAAAGCGCGTTGCAAATCCACGCCATAGCATCACGTGCCTGGTGCACAACATGTGACGATACAAATGTCGCTAGTTTTTCGAGAGTCATGTCGAAAAGTTCGGGGGACAATGATGCAAACATGGGGGTTAGAGCAGCCGGTAAAGTGTTGATGATGTTGTCTTCCGGCGACCCCGACCTCACATGCGACGCATCTGGGAGATTCTCCAGTAAGGTGAAAACTTTGCCCATGAGTGTGAGGACGAACTCAGCGAAGCCAGCGGTCGACGATCGAGCTATATCGGCTTCATCTTCGTCGCTGAGCTCATTCTTGTAATCGATCTTGACGTTTTGGCCTTCTGCTTCCATTCGATCCATTTCTCCTTGCACCCATTGCATGGCTAAACTGGTATCGTGTATTTTGCTGTTCTCCTTGGCCAAATTTACAAATGGGATACTGTATGCCACAGTTTGGATGAAATTAAGGGTGTACTGAGTCTTGTTGAGGTCGTTGGCATCGATGCCGGGTAGCGCTAAAGCTAGTAGCGCAGTAATGTGGCATCTAAAGCCCTTCTCTCTAGCCATCACATTCGCAATCATCTGCAACCCGATGAGGCTAGACGTAGTTCGGTGCACTTCAACCAGACCTTGCAAACTAGGATAGAAACGCTGAAGAGCACCAGGAAGCATCAAATCAGGTTCCAGAAATGTCAGATTCTGAAGAGCACCGAAGTACATGCTGGTGACGGAGCTGCCTTTGCCATAAAGCCCCATGAAAGTGACCTCTCGCAAACACAACACAAACCGCCGTTTCAAATCCGTGTTGATCCGCCGGTCGGCCGGGGTGTCCATCTCACCGTTTTGTTCCTTACACCAGCGTGATACGAATAACTCCGACAGGTAGTATGTCAACTGGGAGAGCATTCTTGTCCACGATCCATGGTTCGATGGGTGGAAGAAAGTGTCAACCGACTCCATAAGGCCCTCGAGACTATTCATGATAGAGCTCTCTTTTTCAAGACAGTGAGGCGACAACGAGTGAACTATCCAACGTGCTATTATGTACGTCACGGGATGTTTCTTCTTGTCCTTTTCCAGAAACATGGCCATGCCAGCTGAATAGTCTACATTGCTATAGGGAGAATTCGCCTGACCAACAGGGATATCAGTTAGACGGAGGATGGCCGTGAAAATGAGGTCAGACTGCTCGCGGGTAAATATGCCATGCTCGCCAAATGGCACATGCAGGCAAGGTAAGAAATCCCGGGATAGCCTTGAGAGGATATCAAGCAGTGTGTTATCAACAACCTTGGATCGTGCTACTAATGACCATAAGTGAAAAAAGGTGGGTAGGAAGTCGGATGGTTGGGATAGTTGTTCGGTAGGTGGGGCGGGAGCCGTCGGCATCAGGACATTTAAAATTCCAAGGACGATAAACCCATCGGAAAGATCTGAGGTGCTGAAGTATGGGAGTACCTCTTCTAACATGACATACCGCTCCTTTGGATCGAAGTAGGCCTGCGCGTGAAGACATAGCTTCCAGATATGTTTCATGCCTTTCCTTAAGGCAGAATGATGTGAGGGTGCTTCAGCAGGCAGAACTATAGTTTTAATCTCCTTCCAGAGAGGTCGCCAATCTAGTACGAGGTCGTCTTGCGGTTTGAGAAAATGTTTCTTCCTGCAATAACACAACTCGTTAGCTCCACCATGCCAAGTCGAGATTTAAAATAAGAGCACAGGTAGGATAGTAGAGGAGAGAAGCGAAACGCAAGACTAACCTAGTAAGCGTCACGACCATCCGCGAGAATCTATCCGCTGCACTACTATCCAAACCAGGAGCCAGCGCGAGGTAAAAGTAAAGCTTGGCAAGCCTGGCCCGTAACTCATGTGGCATATCGAACTTCAGAGAAAGCCATGCCTGCAATTGGCGCGTCCAGTGCAAGGCGCCGGGGGAGAAGTCCTCGGCCTTGATGGCTATATATAGCTGTTTCAGGATACCGTCTAACGCGGCATCGCGCCGGGCGTCCTCTTCAACGGGATATGGCAGGAGCTGGAAATAGGCGAAGGTTCGTGGTCGGTACCGTTTATTATCATCCAGGCTGATCTCAGAAGGCAGGCCCGGCGAGGTCGCCCGAGATATGGTATCGCCGACTGATTGGGCATTGAGGACGTGCGAGGCGAGATTGAAGGCTGGCGCCGACGACGGATCATAGCCGTCGTCCATGGCAACTAAGCGAGACTGGTCGCAACGGTGATGGCGGCTATGGCGGGGTGCGGCGAAAGAGTTCGAAGAGGCAATCTCGAGTCGAACGAGAGGAAGAGGGCGGCGGAGTGACACAAAAAAGTGGCATCAACCAAAGGAGAGCGATTTTGATTTATCGAAGGTCGTTATCCGTGGCTATAACTGGGTGGCGAACTCGTCGTGCCGTAGCAGCAGCAGCACCTCCCTTGTATACGTGTAGTAGTAGTAGTAGTCGAGCCTTGCCGTCTCTTTTATCCCGTTCCTAGTCCACAGCCCGATCGCACAAATCTTCTAGCTGAATCACGATCAGATAGATGGCAAGTATGTAGATGAACCAGCGGCCATATATCACGTGCGACGCCGCAGCTCGAGCTCGTTAGCGGCGAGGCCACTGCCGGGTGTGTGAATAGACGGGATATTAGTATGCCGTTGACGATCGTGGAGGGGGAGTCGGTATATCGGGTGTGGATTCGGTATTTCAGTGCTGGTTCCGACTATGCAATCTATCCTAACGATTATTTGGTTAACAGCCGACTAGACGTAGGTAGATGTTGCATAACTAGCACTGCAGAATAGTTCGAGGGCGAGGCGAAGAGACAGCACGAAAGGAAATGCTGGGATTGTACCAATCTACCCTAAGATACGTACCTACTCTATCAGCTTAAGGCTCAGTACCGTACCGAACCCAAGTCGGTCCTCTATTAGAATAGCAGGGAAGAGTCCAGTATTGTACAGCAGTAAGTCGCAAAAGCAAAGATAAATCCGGAACTCCAGATCAGTCCTGATGCTGGATCGTTCGGTATTGAAAACACGGCAAGAGAAAGGTTGGATGTTGCTCATGCGGATTTACGATTTATCAACGAAAAGCAAATGGGACATGGCGTGCAAGAAGACCCTAGCTTGTTGAATCGTCACGCTGCAGGTGCCTGCGGTTTGGCTGTCTAGGCCAACTTACCATTGTACCTGTTGCAGCTGGGGATCCCTTGGTACATACATGTCTCTAAGTACATACATTGCTAAGCAGAGTGGCCCGTGCGGCGGCCACTTGACTGGTAAGTGTAGCTAGTGTAGCTCAGAACTTACCTACGTAATCTCCCTCGCACGGAGGGCTGCATGTAAGTGACGGCAAGTCATCATACCCATAAAACACCTTTCCGAGCATCAATCACAAGGTCTCAAATCTTGTTGCCTTAGGTGCGTTGAGGTAGGCTGTGCGTCTATGTTCTAGAGCCTTCTCGGCCAGATGCCTGTGTGCAACCAGGTAAACATGCTTCTTTGATGAACCTGATGGTCTTCATGACATTTACTATTCAACCAAAGACCTGCGATATCACCAGATACCAGATAAGAGAAACAACCAACAATTCATGATAAATTAAACTGACCTTACCTACGGTACTTAGATATTTATCCTGTATGATACATAGTTCGTTCAGCTCACAGTCCAAGGAGGAGGCATCAAAGTGAAAGACTTTGTATAATGGCGTGGGAAAGCGCATGAAAGATAACTATTTGTTTACGCACTTCAAATTGCAGCCTTCTACACGTGGTAGGTTATTGTCATCCTAATGTACACAAGCGCAGTCGATATTAATTTCTTTAATATAGCTCTTGTACGCTGGCGTCGGGGAATACCCAGGTACCATTCATGTAGCTGCCGGCTGACTCGGGTTTCACGCCACCCATCCCGATATATCGACAGGTTGCCCCAAATGCAGGGATAGCTTACCTGCATTTCATTGTACCTACCTATCTACCCCAGCACCTTAGCTAACTCGGTGTTATACCACCCGATCAACCACCCATCAAAAGATTACCTGGTATTTCTTCCATGCTTCTTTCTCCTCAGGTGCACGGAACACGATGGGATACGTAAGCGGAAAACAACACGGGTGAAAAGAGAAATATAGGTAAACTCGACGGCCACTTCGCACTACCTACTATACTATATACGAAGCGCTTTCGTGGAGCCACGGATATCTGCATTGCACATTGCATCCTAAATTTCTCGTATGCACATCAGGATGGATTTGGAGGATTTGGACTAGACTACCCGCACGCCTACCCTGATTCCCGACTGTTCGGGCTCCAGATCGCGGGCCAGTTTTGTAGGCCGCAGCGGAACACGCAACAGCAGCCGGTCACGCGCAGGACCAGATGCGTCCTTGTTTAAGCCTTCCTTCGACCTATTGCATGCGCTGGTATCACAACGTCTATCTCACATGCGACAAATCCCCGCCAACACCACCACCACTGCACCCTTACCACTGCTACCACCACCACCTCTTCATCGCCCCCATCTTTTATTTCAAAACGTGCCGGATCAAGCCGTCCCAATCTCTCGCAGCGCGCACCCGATGTATCACCCGGAAGACTCCGCCGGCCTCACTCGGGTTGGAGCGATACATAGAAAGGCAGCACAACAGGCTGACCTCGCTCGCTCGATCGTCAAAGAATAGTTAGGTGCAAGTATAAAGTGAGCGGGCTTAAGTTTACAGGTTCAGACGTCACGGAGCCTTCCGTCTCATTTCTTAGTTTGATTGCTACAACAAGATTACGTCAAGATGCAGTAATAAAGCTACCTAGACAATAGGTCTAACCTACAGGATTGCTGGCTTAGGCGGATATATGCATTTTGGATGTGTTTAGCGCATTCAGCTCATGCTGTCACTTGCAGGTTTTCGCCGATCAGGAAGTTGGGATTAATATGCATGATTTCCTGCAAAACACTATCTTCTATCAAGGAAGTATGCGAATTGCTGAATCGCGTGACACGAGCATGGGGGGTGCGAGATTTCCCTGGGAGCTGACCATGCGTCCGTGATTCCGGGCTCGGATTCTTTTCGTCTACAGCACATCGGACGAATGGGCTTTGCATTTCGGGCCGGTCGTTCCACTCCTGAGATCCTATGGTTTCGGACCTGGAAACTTAACGGGAATTGTAATTCGTCGGTTCAGCATTTTCAAGTTGTTTATTTGGCCAAAATCGACTACCTCTGGCAGAGTGAGGTGGGCTATCAATTTCAATTGTCTTTAAATAATCTTAGTACAGAGCCTAGTTGCATATGTTGTCCTCTATTACTCATTACACGCTGCAGGTTCCCGATTATCAATCCTTCTTTTTCCCTATTCTCGGCAAGCCGCACCAGACCAACAGGATAGCTCCGAGCAGTGCGAGAATAATGGGCTGTAGCACCTGAACGCCCTTGGCCTGCGCGATGGCGCCAACGGCAAATGGCAGGACGGCTGCACCACTGCCTCCAAGGGCGGCCGCAAAACCTATAGCGCTGACGTGGAGATGTTGCGGGAGCAGTTTCGACATAGCCACGATGACGGCTGGGAATAAGGGCCCTATGAAGAAACCCTGCAGTGCTACGGCAACGGCCGAGACGATGAACTGCGGAACGAGCCAGAATAGAAGCTCAAATGCCATGGCAATAGGAAGATAAATCTGATCATTGTCAGTTGTCGATTTGCTACAAGAAAGAGGGTGGAAAAGGGGGATTCAGGGGTAATCAAGTTACACGTACCATAATCGCAAGTTTTTCGCCGATCCTGGGTGTGATGAAACCCAAAACAAACCGTCCAACAGTCAACCCGAGCCAAAAGCCGGTAGCAGTAAGGCCACTCTCAAAAGCGCCACCATGGCGTACCTGGATCATGAAGTCGACGATCCAACCTCCGAGAGCAACTTCGGCACCAACGTAGCCCAGGAGGAAAACAGCGCACAGCCAAGCAACACGGGCTCCAGGCTTTTTGAAGAGCACCTCCCTAAGCCCCCCGCCGACAGCACCCATGCTTGCAGCTACTGAGTCTCGGTACTCGCGTGCCGTCGCCTTCCAAAAGCAAGTACCCGTGACCACGACTTCCAGGGCCGCGAGGCCAATCTGTCGAATACACTTTGTCAATTCCAGCTATGCCACCTATGAAATTAAGGGGCCAAATAAACGCAGAAACAACCCCGCCCATAATAGACACAAGAGACATAGGTAAGGACTCACCATCAAGTAATAAAACGCATACCAAGGCAATCCAGCCTTGGTGATCATCGTCGTAGCGATAAGGGGGCTAATGACGGCACCGGTACCATACAACCCATGTAGCAAACCCAATAGCTCGTTGGCGCGGTCTAAGTTGCCGATGAACGCATTCCAGCCCGCGTCAGCAATGCCGTTGCCGAACCCGGCGAGTGCGAATGCGACGACAAGCACGGGATAGGGCGGGTGCACAGCGATAATGATGTACGAGACCAGATGGCTACATGAAGCTATGAGGGCGACGCCCCGTCGCCCGAACCGCGTGTGGAAGAAGTTGTTCAGGACCGCGGCCAACGTGTACCCGACGAAAGGTGAGAGGAAGACTAATGATATGACGATGTAGGAGAGGTGATAAAAATCTTGTAACTGTTTGAGCAGGAGTTCCAGTTAGTTGGTTATTCTCTTCACTCATTCTTCTTTGATAGAAACAAACTTAGTGGGCCTAGGTTGGAGGCTATCATACGTATGGAATCAGAGGCTAAAATGAATATCTGGTTAGCAATTTACTCCTTTCCGCATACACGTCTATCTGAATAGCATCAAACAGAAAACTCACCCCATAAGCCGAATCATTCGCCCCCATGACGAGGAACGAGTAAAAGCACGCCCCGACCCGCTGGATGTTCTTCTGGGGATAATTCCACCGCTCCTTGACGTCGGTGCTCGCGTGCGGGTCTCCGCCTCCGCCCTGGTCCTGCATTTCCTCGTCCGTGCTCGCCCGTCGCGTCGACGAGTCGGGCGGCGTCGTCTCTGCGTTCTTCGACGGCAGCGGCGTCATGTATACGGGCTCCATCTCCATCACGGCGGTGCTGGAGCCGCAGTTCTGGTAGAGCTGCGAAGCCATCTTGCTTTTTCACCTATATTTCTTCCCTCTTTAGACGTTTCTGGTTTTCGTGTCGAACTGTCAGGGGTGCCGTTGTGAGGTTGAAAGAAATAGTAGTATGACCGGTGACACTACTGCAGGAAAGTCGGTATGACGACAGGACGAAGGAAGATCAAACCTCGTAAGTCTATGATCAATTCTACCAACAAAACATAGATACATGAAGGCAGCAAAACCCTTTCTTTATATATTCAAACCGGCGACACCGGAGAAGCCAAATCCTACCCAGCTCCGACAATCCAATTTTGCACAAATCGTGAAAAAGATCTCGACAACACGAACCAGCCCAGCCGAACCCGGCCGGTATCTCTTGGCCCAATCCCATCCGTCGTTTGGAAACAGTCACCCGGCCTAGACTTAACATGCCGGTAGAACATCGGGATCCCAACTTTCGTTTCTCCATTCCCCCGCAGTTCTATTGGTGATCTTTCCCCATTGGGAAGTTCCGCCTACAACAGCTCGCATCACAAATCAACCATCCACGCAGTCGAATGCACACATATCCATACGGTGTGCACTATTTGTTGTCCATCCCTGCTTACACGATATGGTCGCTTTCAGACGCAACCCGTGAACCGACTTTACTACGGAAGAACACTTTCATAATCACAATTGCTCTTAGGCAAGAACCACAAGATTCAGCGAAGGTGTTAATATACATTCGTGTTCTGCAGAAGTCGACATTGGTTTCGTCCACATCAACAGACTCACTATTTCCTTTCCAGCAAGGGAGGCTCTGAGTCTGCTCAGCCTTCCTTCTGGTCGAGGAAAATGCCGTAGGAACTTCTAAATAGTATACGGCTCCAGCCAAAATACTTCTATGCTATTATCCCTGAAACCTTTGACCCAATTGATTTGCCCAACCTGACGCCTTACGCAATGATATCAAGTTTCCCGGCCATTGTTGATGCGCTTTTTGTTACATGTGTAGTTGAATAATCGACATTTGCTACGGTCGTAGCGGTGCTTTCTCCCCCACGAAAGAAGCAATGTTTTATATACCTCGCCATTTTGGCTGACCTTTACCAGCATCAGCAAATCTAGTAGTGGCGTCAGTTTGAAAGCAATTCTATCGCCCTGACAACTTGCGAAACCAGTTTGCCATGTTTTTCCACTTGCGATGTCTGCCCTTGGGACTGGCTTCGAGGGTCTCTCCCTGTTCTGGTGACTGTTGTGCGGTGTTGGTGGATGGTTCGTTCAATTCCAAACTATCGAAATCGGTAAAATCGGCTGGCAAAGAACCAAGAGGCAAATAGGCCGAGACAGCACGTCGCTTCACCGGCATCGGAGGTGGTGCCAATGCTGGCGTCTTTAAAGAAACAGGAGTACTGTCCATTAGGGATTCGGCCAATGAGTTTTCACGAACGCTCTTCGGGAGCCCAATATTCCAGTCACCACTAAGGGCCCGCCTGTTGAGCCTCGTCGTCCGATCGTGCTCGCTGTCGGTAGGCTCATCATCACTCTTCTGCAGCGCTGCTCTTCGTTTCTGGATGAAAGCGGCACCCGTCGACGTCGACCGTCTTGGTGAATTATTAGCAGACCGTAATACGTGTCGCCGCATTCCCACTGGATATTTGGGTCGTGTTATTGTTTCCGAAAACCTTGGAGATGGTGCAGAATCATTGTTAGCGCTAAGGGATCGGCGTCGACCATGCAGACAGTCTTCCATCTGAGAGGTTGCCGAGGTACGAAACGGCATGAAATCCTCAGGCCGAAAGTCGGGTGCCCAGCCATGTCGAAGAGCGACCCATATTGCCGAAACCGAGATAAAGGACTTCTGCCACTCCTCCACTGGTTGAATGCGTTTTTCTGTTTGAGCCTGGTCGTCAGATGGTGAGTTCTGTTGAGGTTGTGGAACCGTCGCGTAAGTTTCATTTATGGTGAGAGAAGTACTGGTGAGGATGGCCAGGATCGGATGGCGGCGACAGCTGTGGTCTATAAAGCTAAAAGTGAATTTCGTATCAGAGAATTGGGGTTTCGTTGGGTTTGAAGGGCCGAGCGAGGTTGGTGTGACTGGCAATGAACTGGAGATGACCTGCTTGCGAACCCATCGGGCCGTAACAGTCGTGCCATTAGGATTGACCGAAGTGAACTCGTAAGAATAAGAATTTCCAAAGGACCGGGTTGAGGCCACCCAAATCATTCCTTCGGCCATAATAATTTCTGCTTTGTCCTCGGTCTTCGATGGGCTAAGAACAGCCAGCAAATCACGTGCTATTATGCTATCTTCGTCGCCATCACTTTCAGATCCCGAGGCCTGCGAAGCATAATCCTCACTTCTGACCAACATAATATCCTGACCGCTCAGTTCTCTCTTGATACCGGCGATGCGAGGGACACGGCCCCGCAGTGGCGCCATAATATTTCCAGCACCTGCAAATGATGGATAGACATCAATGGTAGGCCTGGGGCGCAAGCCGGGTGCGACCTCCTGAATCTGAAGCACAAGATTTGGGCGCACGTGGATGATCTTCTGCTTAGTGCGTAGCCTTGGTGGAGGATGAGCGAGCATATATGTAGATTGACGTTTTCCACGAGTTAAGGACGACAGCCTACTCCCATCTGTATCGGAGATGCCTGACGTCTCATCTTCACTCATAGTTCCCATCTGCGAAGCTACCAAGTCGCTATCAAGTGTCTGAGCCGTGGACATTGGGCGAGTCTTGGATGTCTTTAGATCGGGCACCGCCTCATCGTCATGAGATAGTGACAACCTTGACGGAAGGGTGGATGCTCTGTTTGCAGGTGGAGAGAAGGTCGAGCGCAAAAGAGGGTTGCGACGGTTACTTGGACTGGTTACAGCTTGAGTCGCACGTTTCGAGAATTCGTGACCGTGTAAGCTGGCCCCGGAATGGAGGAACATGTCGAGACCAGTATACGAACACTGACACGGAGTGGGGTTAAGAGAATGTGGCGAACACGGATGGCTTCACTTCGATGTGAATACTGGCCCCATCAAGAGGCCCCTATGAAGCACCACGAAGCCGAGCAAAAGAATGAAAAGTCTCCAAGCCAGTGGGTGGTAAGTCGGATGCAGGAGAACCAAATTTTGTGGAAGATATGTTTCACGGTTAAGGAGAATAGTTCATTGAAAACGATTGTGAAAAACCAGACCAGCTTGATGTATTCCTCGAGTGATACCGGGTAGAGCGCCAAGCCAGTTAGCGGCGTTATCAAGAACGAGACCGAAACGAATGCGAAAGCTAGTTGCAAAAAGTGATCGTATTATGATTGAGGCTGAGATACGGGCCGCTAGGCTAGACCTTAGAATCGACAGCACGGCGCCAAGAGTGCCGGAAAACTAGTAGCGTTAGAATGATGGTATTCCAAGACCAATAATGCTTTTATTGCCAAAATTTGGTGTCTGCGTCGCTTGATTTTGAGTTCATTAGAGTCGTTGTTGTCAGCGCAATAGGGGCGGTTGTGCTTGTAGGCAAGCTAAGTCTTTAACAAAGACCAACAAATTGCTTCGATGAATAATACCAGCTTTGCGGTGTTCGTCCAATAGCCCGATAAATGCGTCAGGCAATTCGGTCAGCGGTTTGCGCGATGTGTGCTGTAGGGACTGTGAAAGATGTGTAAGACGAATGCGCCAGCTCTGTCGACAGAGGGAAAGTAGTGATAAGAAAGGTTAACTAGGTGGAATTCGTTGTTACTAAAAGGCGCAGAACGGAAGCCGTTAAGCCTATTAGGTGTTCGACATATTGAAACAGGGAGACGGATTGAAAAGAAACGAATATGAGGTTGGGTATGTCGGATTGAAACAGACCAGCCTCGAGGCGAGACTACCGTGGTTGGCAGGAGGTTTCTTCAATCCCCTGGATTTTGGTGTGGGACCCGCGTATCCGTATTCTGATCTACCGGTCAGACCTACATCACTTAGGTGCGCTAGTTAGGTATGTAGGCAGGTACCACGGCATGCGCCGCTAGCCCACCCCGACCACCTGGGCAATGGCCTGAGCAACTGCCCAGATGCTGACTGGCTCGACTGGTGCAAAGCAGCCATGGAGGGTGTCTACAGCGTGGTACTCCAGCTGCAGGCAAGCTCGATCCAATATTAGAGACAACCATCCCTTTGCCCATCCCATCAGCACGGAAATCAGCCACCTGACCGATCGAAAGGGGGGGGTGCAAGGTATCTACACTATCTCAGCGAATCCGAAAACGAGGTCTCTGCAATGTAACCGTAGGTTTTAATTCCTTTCTTTTTGATAGCATGCCTGTGCGACTCTGATATAAAATGGCGATTGTTATATTAGGCCATCCGCCCTGATCAGGTACTTACATGTGGCATAACACCCAAGGCGATTTGCTGTTCAAGAGATCAATCCCCATTCAGTGGGGATATTACCAGGGTAACGCTGTGCATACTACCTACGTGTATGTACAGTACATAGTCGACCCAAGATCTCTGTCACCGCTACCATGTGATTGTTGTAATCGGAAGCGTCGGTGATGGGTCTGCCTGGAAAGCACGGATTTGGCGGACTTTCAGCGGTGAACTCACGCGCCTAGGAATCAAGAAGTCTCCGGGTGCCGAATGACCCAGCACGGCAGCCTCGGCTATTGCCAATCAATGGCTCCGAAACTACTTTAGTTAGTTTAGTCTAGGCATAAGTAGTCGACGTAGTGTAGGTATGTTTAAACGGTTGTGGATATTGCCACGCGCGTGGTAGAGCATCAGCCGGTATCCGGATTCCATTCCATTCAAATTATGCATGGCGTATAAGATGGTATACCTACTGTAGTACGTCAGCTCAATGCATGCATTGAGGCCAAATCCGTACTCTACCGTGATTCGTCCGGAATGTTCATGGCTTCCGCTGGGCGATATATCAGAAATGGTCGAATCCACGATAAAGAAAAAGAACAGTGAAATGCGACATGAACCTAGACAGGATTCGTTTCACAGCATACCGAGACCTGCAAGAGTGCGTGAGTTATTAATTATACTGAATCCAGAGTCAGCCAGCTTGGCAGCAAAAGTGACGTGCCAGCTGGAATACGTCGATTATATTACTCATTCGCTCCAACGGAGGGCTTATGATTTTAGACATAGGGCGATAAAAAAAAATGTTCGGCGATTATAAAATAAAAGATCATAAACAGTAGGAACAACTACATTTGTTCTCAAGGTTTCGACATTCAATGGGTGTTAGATACTTAAGTACCTAACCTAAGTACCTAAGGTCGATGTAAGCTTAAGCCACAGCATGCTCAAGCCATACTTTCCAGCCACACAGCCCTATCGGGCACGCAAACAGTCTCAGCCTTCACCTTCATGTTATTGCATCAACACATCCAACTAACCACGAAACAGGTGGCAACTTTCTCTGATGGCTCTTCTTTTTGAACTTGACTCTCCCATCAAATCATTAACATGCATATTCCTTGCTTGGAAAACATTTCTATTTGCCATTGCTATTGGCAGCGGTGTGAGTCCAGCATATGATACATCTAGTACTCTACTATCAGCTAGCCGAGCCTCGTATCACGAGTCGGCATTCGATCTAGCCACAAGGCTGACGAGGTGGGATGCTATCTACTATGTTCAAGCATCTCGCCGCGGCTACGTGTTTGAGCAGGAATGGGCTTTCGCAAGCGGGCTGCCAACTATCATCTCCTTTTTGACGAATGGTATGTCTCTACTTGGTATGGGAAAGCTTCACTTACTGACTATATGTGCTCAGTCCTCATAAGTTTCGGCGTCAATGAAAGTGAAACACTTGAACCTCTCATAGGTATCCTTGTGGCCAACGTGTCGCATTTTCTTTCGGCCTTGGTGTTATACAAGCTTGGTCTTACTGTCTCGAAAAACTCGCGTATGTCCTTGGTCGCAGCCGTGCTTCACATACTATCACCTGGGGGTTTATTTCTGTCGGCACCATACTCTGAAAGCCCCTACGCTCTTCTCTCCTTTGCAGGCTACCTCTTCTTTGCCAAAGCGGTCCTTAGCGATAGGCGTACCGTTGCCCATGACGCGAGCTTGATTGCATCGGGCCTATGGTTCGGCTTTGCCGTAAATTTCCGGAGCAACGGAACGCTCAATGGCATCCTTTTTGCTGCAGAACTGCTTCGTGAGACTTCTCTCTCACCAACCGCTAACAGCATTCGAAGAAGATTCGCTTTGCTAATTGGAGGTACCGCCATTGCGGCTGGCTTTGTAATACCCCAGGCTGTTGCATATCGAACCTACTGCTATGATGTGGTCGATGATGAGCTTAGGCCGTGGTGCATTAAGCCACTTCCTAGCATCTATACTTTCGTCCAAGAGCATTACTGGTAAGAATTCATGATTCAATTCTCTAACAATGCTAAACTCTACTAGGAATGTAGGCTTTCTGCGCTATTGGACGCCGGCAAACATACCCCTATTCCTCTTGGCTGGCCCTATGTTGTATCTCATGGCCAGGTCAGGGACTAATTTCTTCTTCAATCCTCGTATTATAAATAAGGGAGCGATGAGCGCCTCAGTCTCAAAAAATCTGGAAGCGTTGGTTCGTTCTATGGCATCGACTCAGATCATTCTGATAGCCCTGGCTGTCACCACCTACCATATTCAAATCATCACAAGGATATCATCCGGGTATCCGCTCTGGTATTGGTGGCTGGCAAACCTTCTTTCTTCTAGCGAGACAGCAGGTTCTGGCAAGAATGCTGTGCTGTTTATGATCATGTATGCCAGTATACAGGGTGCTCTTTTCGCGTCCTTCCTCCCTCCAGCTTAAAGCTACGTATGCCATACAATATAGGCCCACTATGTTGAATACATCTCGTTCTGGGGAAAACCGGTGTAATTACAACTAAATGAAGCCATTCACTCGTGATATCGCTGTCCGTGCGTAGAGGTACAATAGTGTAAAGTGTTTATTACCATGAAGGAAACTCCCCCGACCGAAAAATACAACCCAGACAGCATATTGGAACTTCAGGGACGAAGTAATATAGAGATGCGGTAGGTGTTATGGTTCGTTATTAAGCTGCAGAAATTTGCAGATCGAGGAACCGGACAGGGCTCGCCCCCTTGAGCAACCTGTGGATTCTAATTTCACACGGTGTCTGTTTATAGTTGAGTTTCATTTGTTGTTTATCCCACGTGCAACAGAGACCTCATCAGCATCGTACTATACAATCAATGGCCATATCGCATGAACTCAGGGCTTAATATCATATGCGACAAAACTTATACGAGACTTCAGCCGCTTAGCTACATATGTCGAATCGAATAAGGTGGACTATACGGGAGCGAGGCTTTCGCATATGTAGGCCTTAGATCGTGTAACAAGGGCTATAGATTTAGGGCTTGAAAGGATATTCAATATTGCAATAATCGTCTTGGGCGTCAAGGAGGCCATATAGGTCTACGTTCCTCCCTCGAGCCCTCGCGGTGAACCTAGATTATTCAGGTCTGTGTTTGCTATTATCATGGCCTTAAGCAAACACGGGTAGCTGAGTATTTTAAACGCCGACTTGCAGATTAGTTACATGATGTCGCCGACCCGACCCTAGTAGATAGGTAGTTGCGTTCCCCTACCTAAAGTCCGTGTGACAGATCGACACCTAGCCGAAGGGGCCTAGACCTTCATGGCCCCTTAAAGCCCTGGATTATTATTGTAGTTTGAAGTTTTGTTAAGCTATTGATCTTAAGCCCTTGTTACACACGCTTATGGCTATGTTGCTCGATTACTAAACTTACAAGTGATCTGTCGTCAACAATTCCTAAGTCAAAGTCACTCGAAGGTAGCGAGTACTCGTAATATGTTGGTATTGAGAACTCTTTGCATGAGAACCTTCGACTCGGATTGATGTCGAACAACTCTACTTAGTAGCGATAAAACGACTTCTATTTACTCCAGAAGCAATAGCCACCGATGAAGCATGATTCAAATAGTGTATCTACATCAATGCGAGCATGTGAAACTGTTTCAAGACCAGATCGCACAAATATTGCCATTAGGATGATGCTTGAAGATGAGACTCACGAACGCTCGTTTGGTGATAGGTGTGATTTATTTTCCTATCACAGTTTCGGTCCCTAATCGATTATCAATATACATTTTCATATCGTATCGCTTCCAAACACCTGGAGAATCGATGAACATAAAACAACTGGAAGTTTCACTGTACGGTAAATTTCTTTCATCAGTCAAAGTTTCATTGACATGAATTGGCAAAATTACCAAAGCGCAACGAGTAAGGTTCGCGTTAAACAAACATCTACCTCGGTTAATTTGAATGAGCGGTGCCCCAAACCCTTTCCCTCAGCCGAGGCAGACTGAAATTTCGTCTGTCTCATGCAAGCTCTGAACCTAGTTACATGCTAACATGGACATGGTGAGTTGCCAATGATTAGCATTGACAACATGTTTTTTCTCCTCGCCAGTCATAATATCATTGTTGATAGCACTGACGCCCAAATGTAAGAGCACCTTACCTGGGGAAGGAGATCTCCGAAGTTGTAATTTCAAGCACACGTCACTTACAACCCCTTCTGGCTGTATTGTAACCTAAAGCTGCCGGATGCGGGTAGACTTTCTTATCTGATCCCTTCCCGCGGCACTGCCGGCGCGGGGCGGTTCGCGATGTAACCTTTGCCGGGCTGGAGTTAGGCGGCCGGGTGGGATAACTAAATGACCGAGCATTGTAGCTGCGGTAGTGCCGGATGAATATGGGCATGGTTAGGGTCATGACGCACATTCACTTTTGCGGATTTCGCTAGGTTACCTCGGACCTCATTGACCCGTTCAGGTTTTCCATCAAGTTGACTAGAGACCGTCATATTCTAATTTTGACATATTATTCGAGTGAGGTTAGGGTGCGGCACCAAAAACGGCGGTGCCGTTTGGTAGGGCTGTGGGCTGATTGACGCATCGAGTACTTCTAGGATGGGAGCGGTAACACGACTATGAAAGCAGATCTACAAGGTTCTAGATCGTGACGATGAGGAGACCGCATCCCACGTTGTTTGACACAATTAACGGCATTTGATCCGCGGTACGCAATTAATACAAGCGAATGAGAGTATCCAAGGCACTAGCGCATCGGAAATTCATGCAATAATTCCTGCCTGCCCGGGTAGAGCTTTGGGCTCTGCCTTGGGCAATTTTCTCGTGTGCAGAACGCTTGGTCTTCGACAAGAAAGCCCAGAATGCTTGGGTGTGTTTGAGGCTATCACGACAATGAGGGAAATCGGTCCGTGAACCCTTAGGTTTGAAATTCTAAAAGACCCTGCGGTCGCAGGCTTGAATCCCAGACTATAGTAAGCCTTTCATAAACCACATAGTAAGCAACTAAGATTCCCCGGATGCATGGATACCATAAGGAACGGCGGTTCCTGGCCCTGGATGTGCGGAGCTCTTCGATACGAAAAACCCCACACGGCTCAAGGCAATCTGTTAGCATCGTCTTGTAAGATCGTGTTTCCGTGATCGTCAGCCAGGATTGCGGGAGATGTAACCATGGCACTTCATCCTGTGCATACCGAATCGTGAAGAGACACGGTTTGAAGACTCTTCGCTCCAAGGCCTAATGAAGATGACACTGTCTTAGTGGGTCGGAAGAACTGTGAACAATAGTTTTGTTATTATGAGTGACATGAGTCAAACTCGATAATCAACCCCGGAAAGTAGCTTTTGATTTCTCGATAAGTTCGAATTTCAATGCCGGTGTCTACGGGACGCTTGAACATGGCGCTCTGACGGGCGTCGACGTGCATCTGCATGACAGCTTGAAGGCAACGTCGGATGGTTTCATACATATCTACTTCATAGATGCTGACGGATGGTTGGCCAGGGTTACCCAGGGCAATTTTGCAGATAAAAGAGGCTACTATAGATACCCGTAGATCGATAAACCCAGGGCATATTATGTATAGTACAGATCCATCATAATTGCTGCGACGTTTGTATTGTGTAGATCGGAAGGTTGTATATAATTATCGCTTAACACGATACCCCAGATTGTAATCACCAGAAAAACAAGACAAGAGCCCATACCCGTTGTCCTGTTTGCTCGGGCGAACGCATGAAAGAGATTATCTGCATCGTATAAACAAACATTGCAAGTATTGCCAGCATATTCCTAATCAAAATTGTGTTGCACGACGCCGGAGTTTGCGGTAGCAAACAAGGAAGAAAATCACGCGATGTTCCTGCCATGTCGGCTGTAAACGATGATACCTGCTGATACTACCTGAGGATACCAACATAAGCCTCTTTTCTCTTAAGCCTATTCGTGTTACGGGTTACGTAGCTGTGTCGCTTTACTTGATTAAGATTTTTCAGCAATGGTAATCATTTCTTACTGCCGAGGCTGTTAGATTAACGTAGCAATTGCAACACAAAACTGGCGAGCGGTTACCCCTCCAAATGACAGGAACAGGGGACAGCCAGTGAATCTCGTTTCACGCGTCTTTTAGTTCATGCTACTCATTCGGTACCATACATACCAAGGTATGACAGCAGCCAAGAACAGACGTAGATTACAATGCAAACATGGATCAAGAGGTGAGAGGTTACGGATGTGGCGGGTGAACCAGAATGATCTCGAGGCTTGGCGTGAAGCCAGAAACTTGTCAGTTTCGTGACCTGTCCTCTGTCAACTATCGTAAAATTCTTTTAGGAAATTGTATAGTTTGCGCACAGACTAGAGCCCGCCCCAAGAGCGATGTGATCCTTGTTGGATACAAAGAGGCTCAGAGAGGCAAGGCTCTAGACTAGACTATTAGTCAGATATTAAGACGTACGATAGCTACATAATGTGCTCTAACTAGTGACAGGAATAAGTAACTAGTATCCGTATTAGCTTTCAAGTTTCCGCCTCAAATTCTGACAGGCAGCAACCCTGGAACTATAATCTGCAGGTACAACTGTGTAGCCGTTACCTTTCTCCCGGCACTTTTGAAAATTCAATGACCTCCACGTGTACTAGTCAGGCTTCAGCTTAGACTAGTTTCTGTCACTTCCGGGCGACTTCCGAGTAAGATGGTCTGAGTGCGATCCACACATTACTTATTGGTTGACTATCGATGAAAATCCCAATGACGGCAATATCATGGGATTTGAATCGGAATGGGTAAGTTGTTGATGGAATGCGATTACAGTCGAGAATAGGCTGGCCTATTTCGATAGTTATCTTGCCGCCTTCTCGCATGATCTCATGAATAAAGTTGGAAGTAAAATCGCAGAGCTTGAATTGTTGTGATCCAATCTGGGATAAGACAATTCCCGCCTTGCTACACCAACCATGCACGACATCACAAACATGTGCGACAGCGGCATATCCCGGCCAACTACCGATTTGACCCTGAAATATTAGTATAAGATAGCGCTCTCATAACAGGAAGGTATTACACAGGTCTGAATAATCGTGACCTCGACAACGCCTAATGTAACAAGCGTAGTCATTGGAATGAAGTACTGGGGAATTGGATCTTAATTCCCGAGTTCTACTTTTGATCTATACCACACTGGGCACCCTGGCTTTGCAAGGGGTATCCCAGCAGGGGTAGGCATGCTCTAGCCTCAGGGGTCAGGTATAAGTATATTTAAGATAGTATACATGCCTAGAGGTCCATATGTTCATGGACCGTGCCCTGACCCCTTCCATCTCCAAATTCACCTAGCTAAATTTTGCTAATGTTTCTTGAACGGCGGAATAGCTACGGAACAACGGGAAGGCACTTCCTTGCATGGTGATGCTGTATTTGGAGTGGAGTGTTAGTGGTTATAGTTTCGAGATAGCTTCTCAGTGCCAAGATCCGCGTGGCTTAGTGTAGTGATTCTTTCTTAGTCTCGTCTAATGACTCTGACCTGGCAGGATTATTCAAGGATGTACAAGAGTGGATTTAAGCACTGTCATGGTGTAGGTGTTTAAATGAAAAGCAGAACTACCCACCTGGGACGTTTCTCACTTGTTATATATGCGCTAGTATAGCCCCTTCTTCTCTGCATGCATGGTGTGGATTGATACCCCATTTTTCATATTGCGGAAGAACACTTGACTTTTCGCGCTCCTTTAGCAATTGTGCACGGGGAATTTTTTCTAACCTGCTGTCTTCAACTTTCTTCTTAATAGTGCAATCCCCCGCAACATTCGGGATCTTTTCAGGTCCGGTCGGTTACGTGTGAGGCCCTGTCTGTTAGACCAACCGAATTTATATACATACCCCTGAAGCCTGGGGTGTGGATCCTCCAGGAGAGACGGACGATATTTGACCTCATTTTTGGCATCATAATCGCGACGCATCTGACCATATATCACTCTCCACGGCTTTCTCGGTTCGTTAGTTGAGATTTCCACTGGGAATCGGACATGAGAAAGACGATAGTGGAATCTTAAATCGCAAGCTACCACCATTCTTGCAATGTGCGCTGCGATTGTATGTTCACCAGCTTCGAACTGAGCAGCCCCCAGGAGGATCAATCACTACGTCTCATCTGGCATACCCTGCCAGTTCCCTCGCTAGCCGAAATTCCTTCCTCGGCCACGGCGTTGAGGTTAACCTGCCTAATAATTGGACTAGAAATCCTCATAAGCGCTTGTACTGGTCACTTCGTATCACTCATTGAGCGATGCTCCGTGACCATAACTTTAATCGCTAATAAAATAGGGAATGGGAATCTGGTGACGCGGTCACTACTTCTCAACGGCGAAGCGCATCTTGCCGACCCAGTATTACATTCAATATGGGTGGCGGGATAAAGTCTAAATTCAAATTTCCCATACCGGGTCGATCAAGCAAGAAGCAGGAAGTGCCAACGGTTTCTGTCTCAAGTCCCCTATCCAAAGCGCAAAGGATACTGGGCGCAGATGGAATTAACACCGGTTCTTCGAAATTGACAGTCGATCCTGGCCGGTCATGGGAAACCGGCTCCAACGGCGGCATTAGCATATCAATATCCGAGAGCAGCGCGAGTCAAGCCACGCATGACGTCGGCTTCCAGCATGAAGATGGAAGAAAAGCTCTCTGGGAAGAGGAGTCTGCGATCATCCCGCGACAGATTCGGAGCGCGCATGGTCAGAGGGGCCCAATAACGAAGCGATCTGCATTTGCCAGTGAGAATGGGTCGCGTGATAATATAACGAGCGTGTCTACTAGAGGCAGACGACTATCCTCCTCAACGATTGATACCCACTACGATTCGACGAGAATGCCTTTAGCGATATCACAGCAAACATCAAACTCAGCCATGGCGAAGGGTCTTCCGACAAAGGTCAACGAGCTTCTAGATATGAACGGAACCTTGGCTGGCACACCAACTGGGAACAAAAAGAAGCCTGCTAGGCTAGATCTTTCACGTTTACGCCCAAAAGGATATAAGGAACGAAAAAGAGAGGTCCTCCCTCCCGGACCTATTCTCGGTAATAATTACGTTATGCGGTCGCCCTCCTTCATTTCGCAAACACTAGAGGCCCCAATGCCGTCAGATTCTACGACCGATGGGCATCAGAGAACTCCGCGAAAGCTTATGAAGCAACAACCGGTCGCGCGACAGTCTCCCCTGTCCAAGGGCATCACCGAAGCTACCGGGCTACACCAACTCTACCATCACTACGAACAGATGTCGTTCCAAAACGAGGAGTCTATGGATGAAGAGACCGATCAAGAGTATATACCGACCAATTCAGAGCTTCGTCCAGGTAACCTAAGGCCAGCCAGCACGTTCACACAGAGTCTTATTGCGCCGATACCCTCACAATCACCTTGGGTACAGGACACAAGATGGAATCACTCACGCAATGGTTCTCATGACAGTAGGACAACAGCCTCGATGACCGACTCGCCGGGAGGGTTCCACGCACATTCTACTTCAAGAAACGACTATGCAGCCAGTATATCAAGTCGCCACACTCGAACATCCAAAGCATCGCCATCTAGCAAGAGCTTTTTAGGGTCGGATCGACTGCAAAGTAGTGTCCTGTCTCTTTCGGACTCTTCAGACGAGGAAGATTTCGGCCCAGCTCCGCCGGCACCTCTCCCCCGACGCGAAAGCTTCACGCATGATTCTTCGGAAAACATAACTCCGAGTAATAGTCAACAAGGTCCAAAACAAGTACACGGCGCCACAAGTTCAAGAAAATTCACACCTTCGCTGAACCAAGTGGATGAACATTTGGCTGTTAAGTCTGCGTCGAGGACTCAAAATAGTCGCTCGCCATCAAGCAACACCTTACGCTCCAGCCACTCGTCCATGAGTACCCTGACTCCAGCGCATCTATCGGCCTCAGCTCCTGACTCTCGATTATCTTCAAGGTCCACAGAGACATTAGATACGCTAGGTTCCGCTCGCCAATCAGGCTTTGGAGTCCAACAAGCAAGAGCGGTGTCGTTCGTACCTCTAGCCTCCACAGTCGAAGCCGCCGCTAAGGTTTCTAATGTCCACTTACGACAGACCAGTAATGCCACATCGCATATATCTCATTCCTCAGACCAGCCTACCCCTCCACTCTCGCCTAATAGCGTAGAGTTCTATGTGACTTCTCGCGAATCTCTCCAGAGAGATGCGATGGTAAATGGCTCTAGCGAGGCTCACAATGCGCGCTTGATGGCAGTCACACGACAAGAAGAGATGTTATTAGCGGCGCTCCGACAGAAGAGGGCTAAGATGCGCGAGACTGTCATCTCAGAGGCCGAGGAGGATGGGAAAAGCCGAACAAGCCGCTCGAGCAGGGGCAGCGTTGGGAGTGCCAAGAGGTCAAATACAAATAATCGAAAGGATGTCCACGGACGGCCATCGATACCAAAACATGCCCATTCGACATCCACGTCTTGGCCAAAGAGAGACTCCTCGCTCTTTGGAGGCTCTCGAGAAAACCTTCATCATGTCGATCAACAAAACGGTTTCCGCAAGGAGTTGTATGATGTTGACGTGCCATCGACTACGAGCCGTAGTGATGTAACTGAGAGAACTTCTACGTCAGCCACTGAATCTACGACCTCAACGAACTTCGATTCACGGAATGATCAGAATCGGTCATACTTTGATCACCGCGATAGCACCAATGCTCCCAGTTCCAGTGTGGACTTCAGCGATGACTACATGGATGATAGCGATGGAGAAGACCTCATAGGCAATGAGCGGCGCTCAAGCCGTAGGCAATCTCGGCGTGATAGCGCATCTGCTGCGAGCCGGGGGCATAGAACTGGCAGCGAGAGTAGTCGACGTGGAAGTAGTAGCCACAGCAGCCAACATCGACATGACTCGATCCCCGCCCATCGTCTACAAGACGTACCTGAAGTTGAGATTCAACTTGAGTGGAACGAGGACGTGGATGCGGACGATTCAGAGGACGATCTCAGCGCATTTCCGCATCCCCCCATGCCGCAACAACCTCCTATGCCACCACCGTCTTGGCCATTGCCACCTCGGCCTTCGAAGTCCACGACAAAACAAAGTAGCCTTCCTGCTTCGACGGGTCTCCTCCATCCGTCGAGCGCATTGCAGCAGGGCCCTCCACCTAAGCATAGGCCCAGACATATAAAGACTGAGAGGAGCATGGTGCGTTTGAGTGCCGTGGGACGTGTAAATTCTCCCATGCCTTATTGGGGCGACGAGGATTGAATGGACGGCCCTCCGCACACAATAGGCATCGTATAAACACCTATTCGATATGATTCTAATAATGTGCTTCCCGATCACTCAGGCCAGGAAGATCTTGGACGACTTGTATAATTGAGACTCAACACAGCGATCCGCAACCACGCCACGTGGCCATATCATTTGTTTTCTCTGTACCTATAATAATTGGCGCCACTAGCTCTTAACCACGGACGGTTTTTCCTACTTCGAGGCGCTTCACCTACCTCCTTTTCTGCGCCTAATATTTCCCGGTACAACAACTACCTTCAACGACCTGAATATTTCTCATCTTTGTACCCATACTTCTGGCATTGAGCGGTTCCTGGATAGCGGATAAAGGCAGTATCCTGATAATGGACGGGACTGGGGATAAAACGGTCTTCAGGCATTGGCGGACGGAATGACCACTTAATGGATGATGTATTAGATGAGACAGTTTTTGCTTTCTACTATCCTAGGATATACATATAGGCAGTACGGCTGCTTCAAGCGACACTCTGAAACTTGGCATGAATTTCATAAATACCTGCAATTTCCCGATACGTCATTGATAAGGCTATGACCTTAGTCCATGACTCGCCAGGCTGGATATCATGCGTAGTCGAGCTAATTAAGTTGAATATTTTCCCGGCCGAGACTAGAACGCAGGAAATAGTCGGCGAATTAGCATAGAACTTGGCAAAGCTACCTACGTCTGTCTTATTCGGATATTCTTGCTGATTGGGCTATTTAGAAGTCAGAATAGGTATTGGTATTTATGCCGCCCACTTCGGTATCAAATGTAAGCCCCTCCGGCAGGCAGGTCATGCGGTAAGACGGTTTGGGCAGAGATGATGTGCAGGCCGGTGCGACCTAGCGTCGCCACGACGTCCATATGCCTTTGTCAGTTAATATGCATGTAAGATACGAACCAGGTGTTATACTGCTACACCTGCAGTAAGACAATTGAAAGCGAAGCTGTGCTACTTGGATTTCTACGGCATCTCGCAAAGCTACTGTCGGTCGACATCGTGGGATATTGCCTATGAAACTGATGGTGCGCATACGAAGATGAGGATACAAGCAATCAAGCAGCACTTACCAGAGGAGTAGTCTAGTAGCGTAGTAGGTACACATACCTACCTACTAGGTACCTACCTAGGTTAGGGAGTTTGTCAGTTTTGGTATCACTGAAGAAATTAAGCTTTACCTCTGTCCAAGCATTTTCACAAGCTCGTCGTTGGGACAATGCTAAGAATAGTACGACCCCAAAATGAAACGTAGATAGATAAAATAAAATTTGAGGAAACGATTTCATGGTATGACAACTTTTTCATTAAAGAGACAACAAGGTCTAGTCTAGGTCTTGGTCGATGGCGGGGAAATTGATCACAGACTGAGGAGAGTGAGGCTCACCTCCCCGCTGCTCTGGGTGACTGCCCTGAAGATCGACGCTAAATACAAGTTAGCAGGTTTATCCCCAGCACTTATTGTAGACTAAAGTTGCACGGTACCAGACTGCAGGGTAGGAGTGGGTAATGGGGCTGAGCGCCAAAGCAGGTAGGTTAAGTAAGTACTTACTTTACTTCAAGGTATGAAGTAATAATGCAACTTGGAATGATTCAACACCTGCCCCTGACCAGGCACAGCTGCACCTAAAGTGAAGACAAACTCACCGCACGAGGTGTTACTATCATCTTGTAAATACGGGAACTTACGTTACACATTACACATTGGGCTATAATCCATGAGGCAGACAAGGAAAATCTCATTCAGAGAGAGAAGAGAAAAAAAAAGATCGATCAGGTTGGGGGCGGAGCCTTCGATGGTGGGATTTGGATCCTGACAGGGGCTTTTGACAACACACTAAACAGGCAAGCCTGCGCAGTGACATCTATTACGTAGTTGCAGGTAGAACGAGACCCCAGACCTCGGGACGCCATTGATATCATTGTGGGCAATCCTCGTTCAACGCTCTCTTGTTCTACCGAGTAAGTACAAACACGAGATTCCCTTGCCCTTGGACCGTTTCACTTTAATCTACACTAATCGGTGCGTATTTCCTCTTTGACTTTCGGCTGGATCACTTACAGTAAAAGGCGCCAAGACTCCAGCGTAGCTACTTGTCGAATGTTTCCTCACTATTCCACGCGACTGAATGTGAGGGTATCATCGTCATCCAAAAGTCGTGGCCGGACACCGAACTGCGGCGAGGCACTCGACAAGCTCGCAGGTTTTGCTGCATCCGTTGACACACCTCTCCTCGAGCCCTGACCCTTGTCAATGCATTGGGAAAACTAGGGCACACACTGAAACCCGCAGCTTTTTTCCCCCGACTTGCTTGGTCTGGTTTTGGTGACCTGCAGCTTCGGACCTGCGCCAAACCTCCAGTAACCTCGACATCGGTACCTACATTTGCGGCGCACTTTCTCACGATTTGTTGTGCTTTCCTGCTCAAGACTCCTCTACATTTATTGTCCATAAACTAAAGAGCTATATCGTGGAACCGACCATACATATTGACGCGATTGGGCGATAGCGCTTGGTGGAGACCAGGTTGGGGCGGAATAATTGGGAGGAATCATTAAAGACATATCGGAAGCGCAAGTTAGCAGGCCGGCTTTCCAGAGAAATACATCTACATCCTCACCATGGCTCTTCTTGATGTTACGACGGGGTTGCCACAGATGGCGCGCGGCCCGACGCTCTTTGGCATGCCTCTAAAGCAAATCTCTTTAATTACGGTGCGTATTTTCTGTTCTAATGAGGCTGTGTTACCAACTTCCAATAAGCGGGATGAATATTCTAGCAACTTATTAGCTGAAGTAACTGTCATTGCTAACGATTATTGCTGACCAGTTGACATTTCAAAATTCTGCCGTCACACTCATTGCCCACTATTCACGAATGATGCCCCCCAGCGGGGACCATCGATATTTCACATCTACCGCCGTATTCCTCACTGAGCTTTTCAAGCTCGCCATTTCTCTGACCTTCGCCATATACGAAGTTTCGAGGACCCTTGCGCCCTCTACTCCAGCAACTATCTTATTTCAGCAGATCTATAACGCCGTGTTCAAGGGTGATGGGTGGAAGCTAGCAATACCCGCGACGCTCTATACTTTGCAGAACACCTTGCAATACGTAGCGGTAGAGAACCTAGACCCAGTTCATTATCAGGTTATACTACAGCTCAAGGTATGATAAGATGATGGCACATGTCTTTCTTTCTTAGCAGCTAACGATAGTTGCGTAGATACTTACCACGGCTATCTTCACTGTAACTATATTAGGCAGATCCTTATCAATCAAGAGATGGCTCTCACTTGTTATCCTGACAATCGGCGTCTCAATCGTCTCGATCCCTTCATCGGACTCAAAAGACAATTCTTTTATTATTCAGGATTTGACAGACCACTTTTTCCCTCGGTCGTCACATGAACTGGGCCAGGTGGCCGGCGACGTCGGTGAGGTGGCCAGGGAACTGACAAGGCGCGGTGCGGAATTCCTAGCGGATGCTAGCGAGTTGCTGGTAAAACGGTCAGCTACCTACGAAGGAATCGAAGAAGACCAGAACAACACGCCTGTCGTGAATTACTCAATTGGTATCCTTTCCGCGTTGGCTGTTGCTGCGCTGTCAGGTTCAACAGGGGTATTCTTTGAGAAAGTGCTGAAGGATCCTCACACGTCCGCATCTGTCTGGATCCGTAATATCCAACTGTCGTTCTATTCTCTCATTTCTTCCTTCTTGGTCGGAGTAGTATTCAAAGACGGCGAAGAAATTGCAAAACACGGTTTCTTCGATGGTTATAGCTGGGTTGTGTGGACCTTGATCATTCTCCAGGCCTTTGGTGGGGTTCTGGCTTCGCTGTGCATCCACTATGCCGACAACATAGCCAAAAACTTTGCCACGAGCATTAGTATTATCATCAGTTTTCTCTTTACTGTCTGGTTCTTTACATATGACATTACTTTCACGGTGAGATTTGATATCTGACCTAAGACAAAGGACCTTCAACTAACCTGCTACAGTTCGTCCTTGGCACAGGCTTGGTCCTCTTCGCAACATATCTTTACACAGGTCCGGATCGCAAACGAGGGCGCCCACCACCAATCAGCATTGTTAGCTACGAGAAAACTACGATTGATCCTCTGAACACGCCTCGGCCAACTGATAGACTTGAAGTACCGAATCAGTTTGATAATGTCAAGAGTTTAGGGCTTTCAACATCAAGGCCTTCTTCCCCACTCCGTCATCATGTTCGTGGACCTTCAGCTAGAGAGAAGGCACGAGATGCATGATGCTATATCACGAATAAACGACGAATGACTGCATGAATACCCTCGAAGAAGACGCGAGTTGAACATGCTAGCTTTTCGCGATAGCGAGGCGACGTCTAAGCATCGTAGAAGCGCCGCGCCGCGTATTTGGATGAGGACATGATGCAAGGTGTGTATTGTCCTACACCTGTTCATTCCACATGCCTATCAATGTCGGCCGTTGAGACGGCGCAAGAAGCAAGCAATTGCTAAGCAGAACATAAGACAATACGAAGCCTAAAGCGGCTATAGAGGAAAGGAGAATTCGATATAGAGACTTGTGGCGTTCGCATGTGCACTGAGCTTGAAGATTCGAGTCACAGTGTTGATAGCCACCGGACATTCGCAAGAGATTAAAAAGACGATGAAAATAATTGAAGCTTAGTAGTACTCAAAAATAGAACTGATTTGTTCCTAACACAACTTTTTACACCCCAACATGGCTGCTTACGTATGATAGGGTCAATATACACTGCAAGCAAGGACAATCGAGCAGAGAAGCCCGAATGCCGTGTTTGGAGAATTCGTTCGTACCTAACGATCATCTTTAATATTGGTTGTGCATTGCATGGTATGCACCATCTACCTATCTCAGTACGTAGCTACGTAGCCAACTCTCGATAGGCTATCACGTGATTCTCGACGGACAGTTTCGATGAAGGAAGGAGTATCTTTTGTTACAAGGCGAAATCTATGGAAGGAGCAAAGATTAAATCATTGGCAGATTTTGGGGATGAATCGCCCCTCTCTGCTCTTCGATTCTAGTCTTTCTCGAACTCGTCTCCTGGCACCTCATCGCGGTTCAGACTCCCCTGGGACACAATCGTGTGGAATCACACATGCACATGGCCTCTTTTTACAAAGCAATCTTTTCTGCATATAATCATACGATCTCATTAATTCCACTGTTCCGATACCATGTCTCGAGGCTCCGAATCTAGTAGTCACAGCCATATCTACGGTCCTCCCAGCGGTGGCGACCACGACAGATATATACAGCAAATCATTGATCATACGAGCAGCTTGTTTCCCGAAACACCATACCAACTACCCCAAAGATATACGCATCCCGATAATGGCTGGAGCCGAGAGAGCAGTGAAAGTGGGTTGGGTCAGATCCCAAATGACTCAAATTTGTACGGACAGCTAGACGATTATGGTATGCCTACTGCCTACTACATATGTCTATGGATTTTATGTGACCAGCTGACTCATTCCTTGATTCCACTAAATCTATATAGACCGAATAGTACTTGGTCACCCTCAACCTGCATATCAGCCTTCGAGCCTTGTGGGCTTTTCTAGTAATAGTAATACTAGTCAGCGCGTTTCGCTGCCCCTGAACGCCAGTACGAATAGGTCGAGCCGTGTACTAGGAGATGCCAGCCATTACTTCAGACCATTTGTTCACAGAGATTCTCATCATCCATCAACATTTCAAAGCATCCCGCATCGCCGTGGCGACGAACATCCTGAACTCGACCGCCTGTCGCCTATTCATGGCATCCAACATCCTCCAAATTCTTCTCAGATATTCCCATATCAATTGTCAGCACGAAACAGTAACTCGGGGCGACTCGAACAAACCCAAATGCTTCCATCCGGTCAGTCATTGTCAAGCCGTGAAAGTATACAGGGGGTTGGAGAACATCGGCGTGGAACACGCCTCTTTACAACTCCTCTCCACCAGTGTAGGGCCTTCAAGTAGATCCTTCAGCTAAATAAGACACTAACATGTCTTCAGCTAAGAGAACTCCCCCGGTTAACTCCTCTGTGACGGGTAGCTCACCCTCAAATGCTGGGCACTCAAGTCCTTCAATCCGCATAAGCCTCGAGAGGAAGAAGCAAGTTGCCAAACGCAACCAATCGGCGCTTTGGAATGAGCGATTTCAAAGCGATCTCGAACATGCACCCAATCTACCTCCCATTGTGAATAATACGCGTCTTGTCGACCCACGCCAATCGCTACCTGACAAATTTCGTGCCGTCTTTCCATTTCAGCTTTTCAATGTTGTACAGTCAAAGTGCTTCCCTCTTGTATATGGCACGAATGACAACGTCGTAATTTCTGCGCCCACGGGTTCTGGCAAGACTGCGATCTTGGAAATGGCCATCTGCAAGCTTGTGTCAAGCCAGGGGAACGGCAACTTCAAGATTGTTTATCAAGCCCCAACTAAATCTCTGTGCTCCGAAAAGACGAGAGACTGGCAGGTGAAATTTAGTCACATGAACTTGCATTGTGTCGAGCTTACTGGCGACACTTCTCAGGTAGAAGCTCGTCGTGTTGGAAGTGCATCCATTATTGTGACTACACCCGAGAAATGGGATTCAATTACGAGAAAATGGAAGGACCATCGGAAACTGTTAGAGTTGGTCCGCCTCGTGTTGATCGATGAAGTTCATATTCTAAAGGATACTCGAGGTGCAACACTTGAGGCTGTGGTTTCTCGTATGAAGACAATTGGGGGTAGCATTCGCTTCGTTGCTATCAGCGCAACGGTCCCTAACATAAGTGATGTCGCTAAGTGGCTTGGTCTTAACCATCAAAACCAGCACGAACCAGCGAGATTCGAAGTTTTTGGCGAAGAGCTACGGCCAGTGAAGCTGCAAAAGCATGTATACGGTTATGAGGACGCGCCCAATGATTTCATCTTTGAGCAGAAGCTTGATGGAAAGCTGAATCTTCTACTCGCGAAACATTCAGAGGGGAAGCCTATTATGATATTCTGCTTTACTCGCAAGTCGTGCCAACGCACAGCTCGAACTCTAGCAGAATGGTGGTCGACATGTCGTGATAACGACCGACCATGGCCACCACCAAACAATCGCATTCCGGTTTTGTCCCAGGATCTACAGGAGTTAGTACGTTACGGCGTTGCATTTCATCATGCGGGCCTCGACGCCCAAGATAGAGCTATGATCGAGACGAGCTTCCTCAGTGGGCAACTTCACGTTATATGCTGTACATCTACCCTAGCTGTTGGCGTAAACCTGCCTTGTCATACTGTCGTTCTCAAAGGAACAAATCACTACACGGACGACGGTTCTCAGGAATACACAGATTTGGATGTCATGCAAATGTTGGGGCGTGCTGGCCGTCCACAATTTGATAACAGTGCCACCGCCATTATCATGACGAGATTGGCAAACGTTCAGCGATACAAAAAACTCGTCTCGGGCGAGGAACTACTTGAGAGCACGTTACATCGCAATTTGCTGGAGCACCTGAATTCTGAAATCGGACTGGGAACAATTCAAGACATCCAAACAGCGAAGAAATGGATTAGAGGCACGTTTCTAAGCGTACGAGTCCGGAAATCACCATCCTTATATAACCTGGATAACGTGAGCAATGCAGCTAGCGCTGAGGAGCGAATGGAGGAGTGGTGCGAGCGTGACGTGAAGCTTCTACAAGATCATGAGCTGGTAACTCAACACACACCGCTTGTATGCACCGAGTACGGCCAGGCTATGTCCAGATACATGATTCAATTTGAAACCATGAAGCTACTCCTTTCGATTCCGCCAGCTGCAACAATTGAAGACATGGTGCGTAAAATCAGGTTCCTTGTGGCTTTATGTACTGACATGCCCTTAGCTCATCATCATCTGCAAGGCTGTAGAATTTAGAGATTTTAGGTTCAAGCCAGCTGAACGAGCGATCTTCCGGGAACTGAACAAATCGCCTCTCATTCTACATCCGATCCGAGAGACATTAACACTTACTTGGCACAAAATCTTCATGGTAATACAAATTTGTCTTGGCGGGGTTGACTTGCCGACAGATAAGGACACCGATTTCATACGCCAAGATTTCTTTAGAGAAAAGCGGATGGTATTTGATCGTATGAAACGCCTTGTACGTTGTGTGGTCGATTGCAAAGCTTTCGAAGGTGACGGCTTAGGTATTCAAGCTGCACTGGACCTCAACCGCTCCATAGCGGCTCAAGCTTGGGAGGATAAACCAGCACAGCTGTTCCAGATCCCAGGCTTTGGACTAGTTGCGGTGCGGAAATGGATAAGTCATGGGATCCATACGGTTTTGGAAGTGGCAGATAAAAGTACCCTTGATATTGAGAGAATTGCTAGCAGAAACCCCCCGTACGGCCGGGACGTTCACAAAATTCTGGAAAACTTTCCACGACTCACGCTAAAGGCCGATATCGTTGAGTCTAAGGCACCGAGCTTTGGGTCAGCTGACCCGGTTTCAGTAACGATTAAGGCACGCCTAGGACATCGCAACTCTAAATCAGTACCATCCTGGAAGGATAGAATTCCCGTGTTGACCTTTATAGCACTCACCTCTGATGGAAGTCTCGCATATTTTTGGCGGGGCAGCATGAAGAAGCTTGAGAAGACAAACGAGCTGGACATTAAATTTCCAGTCGCTCTCAAAGCGCCGAATCAGACTATTAGCTGCTATTTCGCGTGTGAGGAAATCGTAGGGACACAGGTTGTGAAGACTTTAGAGCCAAATATTCCTGCATCGGTATTCAGATATGTCAGGCACCAGACGACTCAACCCGCAATTTCCGAATTCAATTCGGCGAGTATCGAAGAGGACTACGAAGATATACCGGACGAAGCTATGCTTGAAGCATTAGAATCACCAAGGCCTTCCAACCTGGCCCCGAGCCTCAAATCTCCGGGGCTCTTAGGAAACACGGATGAGGACTTTCCACTCATTGATGAGCTCTTAATACCAGATGACACCACCTACTCGATCGGCACTAAAATGGATAATGGTAGATATGTTTGCAATCATCAATGCCACAATGGGGGGCTTACAAAATTGGGCAAACTCTGCAACCACAGATGTTGTCGAGAGGGAATTAGTAAGTATCGGCCGCCCAAGCCATTAAAGAAATCCAATGGGTCAGACATCACAGGCGAGAACGAAAAATCCTCTCAATTGTGTTCCGAGACCTCGCGCCCTAAAGGGTCCAGGCTAGATGCTGGGCAGGAGAACTCGGCTCGGTCAGCATCATTCGTGGATTTAAAGAAACATCATGCTTCTACTGGCGAAGAAATTAGAAACCACCCACTGCAGTTCTCTAAAGCTAAGAGGAGACATTCAACAAATGGCGTTAGTACATCAAAGCGAGCTAAGCTGACATATCTCGATTCGCCATCCAGTTTCGTTTCGAATATCGAATATGTTGACCTATGCGATGTAAGTGACGGGAGCACTACAGCCCCGTCGAAACGGACAAGACCTCAAACTACAGCTCAGAGAAACCGGCAAAGGTTGCTAGTTCTTCACGAAGAAGCGAAAGGCAATGGAATAATTTCACCACGTCTGACAAAGAGCCACAAAGCGAAGATTAGTCCTACTAATAGTAATGGGGATGGTAGTATCTCAAATGACGAGCAGGGTGCTGTTGTCACTCGCAACGCCAAGACTGCCTGCCCATCTGTCAATGACGACCCGTTCAGCGATGAATATGATGAGATGTCCGACCTACCTGATCTGGATGAGTTTTTTGGTTTCAAAGAGCGTTCAGAGGAGCCTAATCCGAAAAAAGGTACACCACCAAGAATGGTCTGGACGAGTGACGAGACACTGTATCCTGGTGTGGTCCACACTTTGAAAGAGAGCATTGATTACGGTTAGAAACCGAATCTCAGCTTTACTACAGTTGATGAGTTACATAAGGCATCTGACAGATTCAATTTGCCATCGGCCAACGAGAGAGCTAAGGAACCACAACCTGCATCTTTGGCGAGGGATCCCGAAGAGCCCTATCACGTTACGTCAAGCCCCCCTCTTCCAAAGTTTGATATGCTCGCTCGGGCTTCTCCCTGGGCGGATGAGATGGTATCAGATTCTCCCTTCATTAGAGAAAGGTGTTCTGTTGAAGCTAGCTCACAAGACTCTATACAGGAAGCAGGAGAAGATAGCGGACATCAACCAAATGACATCACTAAGTCCCATCGCCCTGCCTGGGTAGCCAAGTCCAATTCCAATTCCGATCTAATTGACAGTCTTCGGAGTATTATCAATGTTATTGACTAGAACATCCAAAACGAGAACGAGCACTATACACTGGCTTCTATCACCTGCCCGAGACTACTGAAATCTAGAATGGTCAATAACTGCAGCTCACGGTGATCACTACACACTGCATCTGTGAATCGAGACACGCAGTGCAATATTCTGGGACCTAAGTGTATCATTATTAATAAACGTAATATCGTGTCTACATTGCGTCACTTGAAGTTTGCCTAGCTAAGTGCTTACTGGCTTTAGGAATAAAATGAAGTGAAAGGATTTATTGTTACTCTTGCGGGCTTCACAATATGGAGATATAGTGCGAACGGACTGAGACACCTGACACATATGCCAACTCGAGGTGTATACTATACTTATATCTTTAACCTCCACATGTTGTTAACTACATGGTGAATGAACATGAGGCTATCTTTGATGCAAGTTGTAGCTAGCAACTTGCAGATATGATGCGACTATAAAGGTAATAATGAGTAATACCCCGACTCGGTAGATAATACTCTTGAGCCAAGAGAGCTTCACGCAGCAAGCCTAACTAAGATCAAATTCGTATGTGTGTAGTAGTCTAAGGGCAGCTAAGTAGTAAATTAGAGTTTAGCTTAAGATAAGGGATCACTGAAACTTCTAACTCATTACAATGCTGGTTTTCGCTATTGTACATGCCTCTACTTTCCCACATGGTTTGAACTGATCCTTAAAAGATCGACCCGATTCTCAATACGGCATTCGCACCCCCCGGATTGTCGAGTAATCTAGGTAGTCTAGGCTGGTTCTCTTACTCTATGCGTGTGTCTTGCGCACCACGCCCACCTCGTTCCAGGCCTTGCGTACAATAGCAGCTGCATCATCGCCAAATAGCTCCTCGGCCTTATCCACCGTGGCGTCGGCAAATTGGATGAAGGTACACTTGGGAGGTATCTGTCCGCTTCGCATGGTCTCCCACCAGATCTTTCCGGCTTTCTCCCAACTGTTATTATTACGACGGTTAGCATATTTAAGTCTTCAAGGCAATTCATAAAGTTTGCTGAGCCCGAATTGCCTGAATAGGGCCACATCTCTTTTCAAAGGCAAAGAGAAAAGGGGGGTCGATAACTAAATGAACTAGACTTACGAGTAACCTCCAAAAGCGACCGCTGAAAGATAGAAGGCCTTGTTCGGGATGCCCGAGTACAGGTGCACGCCGCCGTTGTCATCGTCCGTGGCCGTGTAGTCCTTGAAGTTGTCTGGCTGAGGGTCCTTGCCGAAGCGCGGGTCGTTGTACGCGGTGCCGGGGGCTTTCATGCTGCGCAGGGCGACTCCCTTGACGCCGGGCATGAGACACTCTTCACCGATCAGCCAATCGGCCTCCTCGGCCTTCTCGTTCTGCACGCGCTGCTTCACCATGACGCCGAAGGTATCCGAGACGTGTTCGTTCAGGGCACCGCTCTGTCCGGTATAATCGAGAGGAGAGGTGTGCTCCGTTACGGCGTGGGTAAGTTCGTGGCCGATGACGTCTACGGCGTTGGTGAAGTTTCCGAGGAAGTCGTGGCCATCGCCGTAGACCACTGTTGTATTCGGAGTTAGCTATTGTTATTATGGGTTGATATCAAATAGATTGAATACGTGAGAAACTGCCACTCCTCCGTAACTGATAAGGGATCTCTTTCAGCATTACTTACTCTGATTGATCTCGGGGTCCCAGAATGCGTTCTCATAGTTCTGTCCAAAGTGTACGGAGCTGATGACGTTCTCGTTCTTGTTGTCGATGGACTTCCAGTTGAAGATGTCGAGGTAGAAGCTAAGCACGTTGCCAGCGTTATCGTAGGCCTGGTTCACGGCTTGGTCGCTGACTGCCTTTTGGCCCTCGACACGCACAACGGTACCGGGAAGGTCTCCTTCGTCTTGAGTATTGTTTGCATTGTAGACAGCTCGATATGTTGCCTTGGTCTCGGTTGGCGCTGACGCGGCAGCGAGAGTCTTCTGCTGTGCCGCGATGCCCTGGGCCTGTTGGTACTTGGCCTGAATACCCACGATGTGCTCGAGATCGCGCTTGGCGCTGCTGCGAGTGTTCTCATCTACATCCTCGTTCTCGGCGATGTGCTTCAGTAAGGTGTCAGGGATGATGCCTTTACGGCGGGGTGCGGCAGCACCACGGGTCCCTCGAGGTGCTGTAAGTTCGGCGAAGACACGTTGGCGCTTGGTGATATAGTTCTTGCTGAAGTCTAGACAGTGACGAGCGGACTTGCGAATGTCTTCGCTGTTGTGCTCGCTCTCAGCGAGAGCATTGAGAAGATAGGGGGGAACTACGGAGCACATGGGGTAGTTGTGTGACGCCATTTTGAATATGTTCTCGTAAAGTGAGTTTGATGGGTAAAAGATAAGTAAATAATAATGAAAAGTGTTAGTCTTTCAAAATATTCGTTAATTTAGTACAACTAGTAGGACTAGTCTCATGAGAGGAGGCTGGCATTATATACTTAGCGACTCTTTTTATGAGTTTCACGCCGCTAGGTCACCTCAGGACTGGGAAAGAGATTGCCACTATGTCCTCAACGCCCTCAACCTGGCTACACGGGGCTGAGGGAGCCCCGGTGACAGGTGCGTATCACAACATGAGGGGCGTTCTCGTCATGCATTCTAGGCACACTCTGAGTACGAATGTCACTACGCTTCAACGGTACTTTGAACATGTGACCAACTGGGTCCAGATATCTGGAAGAGGGCGCTGATGAACCTGTAACTGGACATACCGGGGAATATGTTGCGGGCTTACTTCTCTGGCTTGGCGATGAAGTAAGAAACACAACTGGATATGGTATCCAGCTGGGTTTGGGTTGGCTTACCTCATATGTCAACAAGCTTCTTTCGGTGGAGGGATCACCGTAGTCGCCGTTACACGATCGTGGGGTGTTGGCATCTTGGCATATTCACTTACTCATGAATGTGGAATAAGATAATGCTTGGCTCCTATAGCATCCTGTCGATCTGGTCGGATTGTACGTCCGTGATCATCTCTCATATCATCGTGGTGAGTGGATGATAGAACAGGTTACTCTTTGTTCTCTGCGAGTCATTGCTTGAAGCGATGTTGGTTTTCAGCCATAGTTGGTACTCAGGTTATTGCAAGCTGTTGTGTAAGCCAGGCATGTCTGTGGAGCGGGGATGACCTACAGATAGATAACAAGATTTATGACATACTGCAAAGGCCTTGGTTCGTCAAACCAACTTCTTACACTGCCTGCCTTGAATGTGACTACGGGTGTCACATTGTGTGGCCAGCCTAGTGTAGGTTGATGTCAATGTCGTTCATGGTGGCTTATTCGTAGCCTGCTGGCGTTATGTTCCACTACAGGTTCATATCTTCGGGGCTGTGCCTGCACATGGTCAGATAGGAAGAGACGTGTGCTATATCTAGCTATCTAGTCACGGCCATCATGCGCATGGCGGGCCGGAGTGTTTTACTATACTAAGATCGTGGCAGCCTGTTTCATTTTGAATGATATCGGATTGGAGGTCCTGGACCCCTGTTCTGATCTCTTAGCGGAGGAGCAGGGCTGACGTGTGCACTGTAAATCCTTCCTCTACCTTGCCTCTCATAACGTGGATTACAGGTATTTAAGCACGTAACACGAGAAGTAGTTAGACTAGCGGCTTGCCCATCTTACGTATGTACTTGTTAAATTCGTAAAATATCGGAAGATAAAGGAAATGGAAAAATAGAAATGCGTGAATGAAGTGGCGTATGCCGTGTCAATTTAGTCCTTAGAATATCTGCAATAGCTCCTGGCAGCTGATCAAATGCAGCTGCGAGAAGTGAGAGCTATCTGTAAGTAGTCAGGTCAGCTGGGATTCTGTCAGCCGCCCCCGTACTTGTCTCGTTATCTTCTCTAAGTTATCATGTATTGTCGGCGTTATCACCGTCGCATTTGGGTTCTGTGACACAAATCAGAAGCCACCCGGCACTTGTCAGCTTATGCTGGGGCCATGCATGACTCGCTGCTTATATGCAGCAGATATGTAGGTCTGGGGATTCAGCCCGCCGCCAACATGCATGTCAACTGTACAGCTAAATTCCCCGCGGGAGGCCTTTCACCAATGCGTCTTTCACGATCTGTCTCCGATATACAAAGTTCCTTTCAGGCAATAAACACGAATCATATGATTGGCGGCAATGCCGGTGACTTAGCAGAAGCTAGCGAATCTTGGCAACCAACGATGATGTATATACAAGAAGGAAGACGAATCAACCCTATTATCTCACCCACATCCCGAAAGAGATGTAGCGGACATGCCATCGCCGCATGTGCCACAGCCCCTGGTCCCCAATAGCATCTTACCATACTCCTACTGCTTAGAAGGAAAGCTTCTGGCCTGCGTTGGATGTGACGGAGCTCTTGACGTTAGCCGATCCAAGGAGAGAGTAGCTGTATGGGACGCTGGTGAGGGTTCCGGCAGGGGCCGAGTTCGTGCTGCCGCCGAGGTTGACGTCTTTCACGACGGCGTATCCCGTCTCGTCACTGTCGGCGAAGTAAATGGCCTTGTCACCACAGCCCTCGAAAACGGTGCTCTCGACGAGGACTTGAGCACCCATGCGGGTGTTGACCGCCGTGTTGACGGCCGAGTAGTACGAGTTGAAGATGTGACCGGTACCGAAGCGGAACAAGGGTGCACGGCTGTTGAGGTTTTGGAAGTCTGCAGAAACAACAGGTTAGATATCTCTGCGCCAAGGAAGGATGGACAGAGCAGATAAAGCTGCAAGCCTTCGGACGAGCATCTTTGCAATTGGATTTGGAGAGAAGACGAAACAGTAAGGATCACATACAGTTGTTGGCATAAGTAACGGTGAGATGTCCCTTGTCCTCGCCGCTGTTGGAATCGCTGTGGCCAACTAGAGTGCCCTTCCAGTGGTCGTGAAGGTAGCTGTTGGAAATAGTAACCCAATCAGAACCGTGGGTGATGTCGATCAAGCCGTCGTAGTAGTCCTTGTCGTGGTCCATATCGCTGGAGACATCAACGTGATCAACCCAGACATTCTTTGAAGCCTGAATGGTGATGGCGTCACCATAGTCGGCAAGGACTTTGGAAATCTTCATGTTCCGGACGATGACGTTGGACTGTTTATTGATGCTGAGTCCAATACCCGTGAGACCTGGATAAGTCAGCCTCAATATTCAAGTGCCCCTGCCCCTATAGCGACGCAGACTTACTGGAGCCGGAAGCGCCGATGATAGACTTGTTGGAAGTCACCTTGACTTTGGCAGCTCCGGAGATGTTTCCCTTGACAACGATGACCGCCGCGTCGTCGGAGCCGGCAGCGGCAGTGAAAGCTGCGAGACTGGAGACGGTCGTCGTGGTGCCACCCGCGCCACCCTTGGTTCTACTCGAGGATTAGTATGGCCTCATCTGGCTGTGCAGGAGACGAAACATACCCGCCGTTCTGCTGAGCATAACCAATGTTGGCAGAATCAGTGATGGTTGCTCTTTTCTCGATAGCACGGGCATCAAGCTGCTCGTTCACCGTAGGGGTAGGGCTCGCGGTGACGCACGCGGCCAGCAGGGCAATGGCAGATTGGAACTTCATGATGGGCAGACGAAGAAGAGGGAACAAAGCCTCAATGGGAGCTAATCAAGTATTATGCTGTTAGGAGCGAGGGTGACCTGTCGAACTACTCTAACCTCCATTCTGGATGTTATTGACTGTTCTTATATACGCAACATACTGGCCTTGTCCTGTGATGTTTTCAGACCGTTCCGCAACATAGAATGACTCTATAGCAGTCAATAATCACGTCGACGACGAAACTGGCAATAGAAACAAACAATTATCCTCGAATCAGAAACAGCTTTGGGAGCTTCAGAGTGCTCAATAGAGCGTTTGCCACTACAAGCTCATGATATTACTTAATGAATACTACTCATCCTTGGCAGCAATAGCATCATAGAGGTACGTCTCTTTCCGTCCGCTTGAGGTGTCTGTACAGGCGGCTGCATCTGAGAGCTAAATTTGGAGGGGATAGTATGAGTTTAGCAAGCCTGTATTGTTGTGGGTTCACCCTATTGGAGATGTTACTGGATCTGCCTAGATTTAGATAAATCCGTGAAAATCAACGTATGCATCACATCAGTGATCGACACTCCTTGTAGTCTGGGCATCCGGGCTAAATACCAGTCTAAGTAATGCTTGTTTCAGTGTTCTTTTCTAGTTCGGGATATTTAACAGTTACTTCCAGCTACCGAATTCCATTTTGCAACATCTGATTTTTCTTAAGGAACAACTTCTAAAATATGAGGATGTAGAAGAAGGCCGATAGACCCGCTATCGGATGTTCTACTCCAAGTCCTTGTTTCGACGAAGTAAACCGCATGTTGTTTCTCATGGGGCTTCTTTCGCAAGTGGATTATTTAGCCCCATCTTGGTGGTTTTTGTACCTGATCTGCCAATATCTGGGGTATGCATGAAGGGTAGCAGTGCAAATGAATCCTACTAGGAAGTGCGGAACGGCATTGGCGCAAAATTATAAAGAGGGTATTAAGACGATTTGAATTAAGTTATTGGAGGAAAAATGACAAGCGGTTGTTTTCTCATGTGTACACGCGTACCTAGAATACCATGATGGCCCAAGACTTCAAATAAATGACTGAGGCTGGCAGCGCCAAGCAATACCCAAGCAACGCTGAAACAATGGCATTCGTCCCCAAAGAGATGTATTACGAATTTGACAGCTGCCGTTAAAAGGGGGCAGAGAGTGTCGAACATGATGCCGATTGCCGACAGCTATCCTCATCAAGTAAGTAGAACATGCAATCGGCTGACTGATTGGTTTCCTAGACTTGAACAGCTTCGAAGAGATAAATTGGAAGGGATCAACTGGGCATTTAATTCCTCCAATAGGTTGATGGCACCAATGGGTTCATTCAGACGACATACGGCCGCGGAATACGGGTAAGGTTGGACGATCAACGAAGCGAGGAGTCGACTGATTGATGTTACGGGCCATGCGCCTACTGATGGAGATGAAGTAAGGGCGAGACGGAAAAGTTGCAGAGATCACTTGGTCCGCGAGTGAGTTTCGCGGCCGCCACTCTTTCGCGCTCCACGACCGACATGCATAGCCCTTTGCCTATACGAAAGGACGCGCCGCTCACTCTCATCTACCGTAATCGCCGATTCGACGACGACAACAACAGCAACAACAATAGCCCATGACATGACGCCAACAGCAAGTCGCTAATGTCGTCGCGTAGCGCCATCAGTCCGCCGGCATCGATATGCACTTGTAACCAGCACCAGAGTTCGTCAGAATGAGGCATGGACCATGATTATCTCAAGGAAGATGTGCGCTGGTTCGGGTTGCGTTGCGCTTCACTAGCCTACTGCTTCTAGAGTATAAAGCTCCCAGTCGTCGATTCTCGCACTGAAGAAACGCGGTTAATAACGTGAAGAACGGCTCGCTGATTTCGTCTATAGATTAGAAGTAGCACATGGAGACGTTAGAGACCACGGTGTAGAGACTCTATAGCCTACGAATAGCATCCTAGACGCGAGGTATCGGTATATGTGTTTAGCAATTCCATGCGCAATCCTGATTCCCATCTTCAATAGCAATGCATGCTAGATATCGGGAATTCACTCAACTGTGGAAGTTTGGTGTGATGGATTACCTGCCCGCTAACGGCGAAGAGTGCAAATGTGGTGAAGGTGGTTGCATATCAGCTTCCTGGCCTGCTGCGGTAACAAGCCTGATTAACGTCGTAGACTGGCGACGGAGTGAATATTCAGTTAGTTTCATCATCGCGTCGTTATTCAAGGGATAAGTCGACCTGTGCTCCGACCATGCGATTGAGCCGGACACGTCTATGCTCCGAACGGAGGCCGGGTTTCCCGTTCCCAGCTACTTCCGGACGGTTCGAGGGTCGAGGTTTTAGGTGCGCGTATGAAGGAATCCAGGATGAGTATTTGGTGTGCTTAGCGTTTGATCACTGCTCAATTCTTCAACCATAAGATACACCATTGATAGCGCTTCATTAGTAATGAGGAGATTTTACATATCTCGTACTTAGCTCAGCGAGGGATATTGCAAGAATTTAGAGAGTTAAGTCTTGTCGTCTGATGCTTCAGAATTACTATGATAAGACAGTATGACCGAGTATGCATGCAACAGACTCAATCACTTGAAGAGACGCTCAATAACAACTCGTTTTCACCGCCATACTAGACTAGGCTAGAGAGTAACAATTGGGGACTCTCTTTATCGTAATTCCACTAACTTCAAATGTTTGGGTATCTATCCAAATTTAGCGAAGGCCCACTGACAGCGAACAAGTCATGGGTGCCACGATGTCTGATTCGTAGATCGACAAGATGAGATCTTGTCAGGCGGGCCACCTTACCAATAAGGGAATGCCAACACAACGAGAAAGAGTTTGGCTGACATGTCACAGTAGGAGCCTTTGGGAGCGCAGTCATTTCATAGGGCGTCTGCAGGGCATGCCGAAACGTGGGCACGATGGGTGTCCGGCGTTAGATCCGGCGGCCACTAAGAAGCCGTCTCACCGCTCGCCAGGGGGTGTTTGCGGTGAGGACGCGATGCGTGTCATTGAAATGTTGGACTCAGCAGCAGCCCGAGGTCGAGCCACTCTCGTGGGAACCGAGGGGCTGGATGCTGATGACGACGGTGATGAAATGTCAAGCACCGCGTTCCCGTCTATAAAGAGTGGTCGGCATCCCGCACCCTAAGCCATTTGGAGAGTCAGAGGCTTAGCCTTGAAACGATCTACACTCTTTTACAACAACTTTCCAAACAACTTTCCCCCCATCCCCCAACAGCGTAAAATGGACGCCACCAGCTCTGTTGCCGCTGTTGCTATGGTCACCGTTATCTCGGTCTGTTCCATGGCTAAGGGGAAGGTAAGCTCACTTTGTTCTCCGTCCCGCTTTGCTCACGCAATAAAGAGATAGGGTTTGCTAACTTGGATTAATCAGGCATTCGGCTCTGGCATCAGAGCCACGGGTCGCCGTAAAGTTTTATGACCCGGGGCCTTGGGGGAGGAAGCCCAAAGGGCGTTCGCGGAGTCCCGAAGCGGCACAAAGCGAATGCCAGTGGTTGGTGTCGGATGAAAGATGAACCTCTGTGCAAACACCGCAATCAACAAGTTATGAGCATCGAGCCCCATCGCCAGTTATAGGCACCGAACCATACCGACAGTTATGAGCATCGAATCATATCAACAGTTATGAGCATCAACGATGGGGACGGCGGAATCAGACGGGATGGCTTAAGGTTCCGGAGCAAATCAGGTTATGAGCACGATATCGGGGATGACGGATTCGAATGGGATGGCTCGGCTTCCGGAGCACAGACATGTTATGAGCAAATCTAGCTCTTTCGCTGGGCGCAAGGGCATTATGAAATTACGCTCATTACGACATTTTGACAGGCATGTAGCTCACTGAAGATTAGCTACCGGAAGTGAATAATTACAAGTCAGCCGCCTCTACAGGACTTCTTCTACTCTGGATGATCACCGTGACGTACTTCGTAATCAGGCGTGCCTTATTCGAATTTTGCTTGCATCGGGTTTATGAATGTGACTAAAATACATGTAGTAATGACAGCAAATCGGCAGAGACAGCCGTCGCGTCATATATCAAGTGCTAAACTAAAACTATACCTGTGGTTCTTAGTAGAGCTATTGACGCTGATTATACGTCTGTTCCACACTTGCCTTCTCTCGCTCCAGGTAGTCCGGAAACGTGTGAAGGGGTATGCCCCATTTCGCCATATCGTCTATGTTGAAAAACCTAAACATCGTTCGTGAAGCCAGCTGGCCTGGCAGGAAGATATTTTCCTTGGCCTTCTCAGGAATCACCTCGTCAGGCAGATACTGAGCCCTGAGCTGCCGACCGGAGGCTTGAGAAAGTAGCTGTAGGATCTCTTCGACCGTGCGTTCCTCAGACGCAACTTCAATCTCCTGGCCGTTGAACCGGGCGGGGTCCTTGAAGGCCGCAATGGAGAATGCAGCAACATCGTGCTCGTCAACTAACGGGAGCACCGTATCGGCTTTGTACGCAGATTCAAATGTGCCGTTCTCTACCAGACCAGGACACATAACCAGCTTATCACCAAGCCAGTTGGCCATGAATGCTGCAGGGCGCAGAATGGTGTAGGCTTCGAAGTTTGCAGCACGAGCTGCGTCTTCGACCCGTTTTTTATTGTTGAGCAATACTGCGACAAGACTGCCGGGCTCAAAATCGTCCATCATGTCGATGATTCCGGTTGAGTGGACGAGTTGCTTAATGCCCGAAGCCTTTGCGATGTTGATAATGGATTTCCCCTGTCGAACGTCGGCCTCCCAGTCAGTGAAGCTCGGCATGAGGTTCAAGAAGAGGCCGTCACAACCGGCCATTCCATCTCGAAGCGCCTTCTCGTTGTCCCAGTCCCCAGTAAACAACTTCACTCCTGCGTTTGCGAGCTCTGTCGCTGCAGGGGAAGTGGGGTTTCGGACGGTTGCATGGACGTTCCAGCCAATCTTTCTGAGATCAAGGGCCAGGGCCTTCCCAAGCGTACCCGTAGCAGCAACAACGAAAATTGTGGGAGACATAGTATAGGATTATAATTCAACGGTAGTTGATGTGTTGTTAATTGTATAGCTTAAGGGAGAGCAGTAAGTGACGGTTGATGAACTGAATTGAATCACTCACCTCAAGAGAGCAGCTTGACGCTGGCTTTTTATTATGAACACCCGACCGGGTACATCGGTATCATTTTAACCCGTCTTGAAACTTGTTCCACTCAGTTCAAGAAGGTTTAAGACAGTTTGGCGGTTTTCCGCCATGAAAAAGAGGGGTGCCATCAACTCCTATTTATGAGTAAACAACTAAGCTGGGTGTTTACTTATTTGTCGAAATGAATTGACCTTTGTTTAATGCGACCTAATAGCTTGCATAAGGTTACACGGAGTCTGTGTGTATACTCTGCATTATTTAGTCAACTCTGGATGCCATCATGTACGAGATATCTGTAGGTTCTTGATGTCACACGTACCGACAAACTGGATCCCGATCTGAGGCTGGACATCTGTGTGTCACCCAGATAGTCATACGATTATAATTTATGCCAAGCTTCCACCTGTGTTTGCCTACTCTCCGACGAGTTGAAAGACCCTCCCCGTTGGCGGAAGTGGAAGCAGGATCCTCGTACCCCTCTAAAGCCGCAGAAGATTAACGCAATTCAAATACCCTTCTGGGCCCCCGAGAGCAAACCTTTATTACACTTAACGAGTTATAAGATATGACAAAGCTTAGATATCCGTTTCAAAGTACGCTGTCTTGAGCATTCATTTATAATACTCTTGCTAGAATATTAAAACGCTAACGGGATATAACTTTTTCAAATACACCAAGAAGTCATGTAGTTTGTGACATGAGTATTATACCTCAATGTTTTTTATTTAGTATAGCTAGACTGCCTAGTCAAATCGCCAAAAGTCATGACTTACGACTGCCTTATTCTTCACATTTAAGCAGTAGCTCCCGTTAGAGTCACGGTATAGTCGAGGCCAGCCTGTACATCGCTACTTAGACTGAACGGGTCGAATTGGATGAGCGAGGCCGGTGTGTTGACAACGACAAGACTCGCTTCCTCACTGGAGCTCACGGTCGCCGATCCGGAGCCGTTGGCGAGGTCGACATATCGTGTCGCGCCAGAGCTTGTGTTACGGACTGCTAAGGTTGCCGTGAAGGCCTTGCTAGCGGTAACCTTGGCCGTTACGGTAGAGCCTGACGTCTTGAGTGGAATGACTAATATTGACTGTTAGTAATCAATTTACTTACAACAATCCCCTCTAGCATTTTCACAAGATACAGCGAGTTTCACTTTCGAAGAGTGTAAACCGATTTGAAAGCTGGGAAATGACTTACTGTTAGCACCCATGTATCGCGGTTGTCGCGCGCTCTTGACTTTGTAGGTACCGCTGCCTTGAGAGTCAAGATTGGCGTAGTTGATGCTGCTGCGCTGCTGCAGGAAGATTTGTTGAGCGGTAGCATGTCCGATATCGACGTATGCCATGCGCGCCCAGTAGCGAGCGACAACCTGTTGAGCCGTCGCACTTGTAGCGACGCGATCAAGCGAGTGTAGCGGCGTCTCATTGCTTCCCCTGTTGTACTGGCGAATCATTTCGCGAACGGCAGTCTGACCGAGCCCAGCAAAATTGTCCGGGTTCGCCGTGATGTAGGCCAAAAAGGGCCAGGCCTCGTAGTAGTTGCCTGTGTTGACGGAACCATCGACAATTACTTGGAACGAGTCACCAATGACTTTCCGTAGATTGATCTCAGTCGCTGTAGCAGACTGCCCGTGTGCAGATCGAGCACTCGCACACAGCGATGATGTCTTGTAGGTGTCGGCGACCCAGTTCGCGACCGTCTCCCACCAGGCTCCGGTACGCCCTTGGTCTACCCAGTACCGTTCCGTATAAGTTATTCCGTGACCCCATTCATGCACGACAACACCTGGAACCGCGATATAGTCTGGCAGCACCTCGAGCCAAGCCATGCCGGTCGCATAGTCGCTGTGCATCACGCCCGCGGCGCCCGATAAGGAGGCAGTGGAGTAAACATTCACTTTGGTGAACGGCCCGTCGTCGTTGTCCGAATTGTACGACAGACCCGATGATCGCCAGCCAAGTGTGTTTACGAAACAGTCGTAAGCGCCCTCGAGCATGTTCAGCGAGTCGGTCGCCTTACTACCAGTTATACCATAGACTCGAAAGTGCGCCGAGTCTGTGTAAGTGCTTCCACCAGGCCCTATGTTCGGGTTTGCCGTGAACGTCGCAGGCGGCGCCGCAGCAGCGAGAGTAGCTGTGGCAGCCTGATTCACAGGCGCCGCGACGCTGCGAGCAGCATGGAGAAGAAGGACGGCCACAGCCGATGGGATGCTCTTAGACGCCATACTGATGAGTGAGTGTCCTTGACAACTAGGCCTTCGTCTGCGGATGCACACCACGGCATGGTCGTGAACGGCAAACCCCTGGAACTTGAGGCTATATAGCAGAACTCCGGAAATTCTTTGAGAATCGCCGCCATCATGGAATTTTTACCGCCCCGATCGTTAGCCATTTCCTATCCACAAATAAATCAGGCCGACGGTCCTTCATTCTATGAAGGTTGTCAAAGTAGGAGCATCGAGTTCTTGGCTGATACATAGATGTCGATGGGAATGTGCGGTAGTGGTGGAATTGTTCTAGTGAGGTTGCTTGATTTGGTATTTAATCTGCGGCCTGTTCCGTGCCAAAAGAGGTCAATACCTAACACTAAACGATTGGCGCGGGTGGAATCAGCATATACCAAGACCTCGTATTGCATGATATTTATGGTCCGTTTGTTTCAATTGAAGGAGAATTGAGAGTAAGATGTTTTAAAACGGTTAGGCGATTGGAGACGGCAAAGAGCCGCCTGACTCAAGCACCTTAGGCCTGCAAATATATAGCTAATTGCATACGATCCGAAGCTCAGTATCATAAAGTCTCTGACCTCTTTCAAAAAAGCCTGTGATATAATTACATGGTTTTGAGGAGCTGGTACTGATACTCATTATCTATATATGTATAGATGGTTGCTAACTGAAGATAGAAACGTACCTACCTGCTGGATGATAGATTTGGCACTCATTAGTAGGCATGATGAAGAAGATTTGATATAGATAGGAATAATGATTTCTCAATCTTTGATTAAGTCTCTTTGTTCCATTTCATCAGGGAATATGTGTCGCACAGAGGTATGGTGATATATGGATGCCTTGTTCTTTGGCGGAGCTCCGCCTAACTAGCTCTAACAAGGATTGTAACACTTGTGCTGCAATTCTGTTAATGCTTACTTTTGATGATCTCACCTGTGGAATTCCGACAGCCGTGCTATCGTAGATGCGACACGGGCCTGAGCACTGGGGATTCATCTTTAGAAACGGTATCGTGTCATCAATGCATCTCACTCGATTTTGGCATCATTTTCGAGCGAATTTTTAGTGCGGTCAACATGGCCCCGTCTCTATCGGCTGTAGAACGTGGCAATCCGCCACCCAGGCGGAAATCCGTAAGTCATCGCCCATAATACATTCCTGCACTGTCGTATACCCACCTACTTACAGTATAGTGGAATACATCACGGATCTCATGATGGTGATGAAATTCCCTAGCTACCGCTCATAATTATACTCTTTTCAGTTTTTATAGCTAATATCATTATCGTAGTGCGCCGCATGCATCAAGGCAAAGCGGCGATGTGATCTTCGCCAACCTTCGTGCCTACGCTGTTCGCAGAGGAAAATTGACTGCTCTTATCCTATACATGTAGAGAATCCGAGCAGGAAGCGCAGCGACACCACCCCTTCATCGACGGAGGTGAGCCCCAATGCGCGACCGCTAGAGCTCATGAAAGACCCTTTGCCGGAGATGGCCTGCTGGGATACGGGTTTCGACTTCAATATGGATATGGTCGCTTCTTACACTCCAACATGTACTTCTTTCCCGACTCTATCGTTTGATGAGCCGACCATTCCAGGGCTAGAGTTCTTGGACGGTGTGGTAAATCTGGATTCCACGTCGAGTCCTATATCACCAACTCCCGGTCCATTACTGGAGTTAGAGGAACCCATGCCTATAGTTGTGCGGTCGCCCGTATCTCAGATTGCCGGCTTGACGAGAATACAACTGCTACGCGCAGCCTCAGAGTTGATTGAGAAGCGGCTCCGTTACTCCGTGGATGCGTTTAAACGTGCGCCAGAGAGTATGCTTCTCGAGGGCGGCACACCTTGGAGTCATCCGGCCTTGTACCGAGATTCTATGCCAACCTGCTTGGAAGGTATGCAGCCCTATCCGTCTTTGCTCTCTGGCTTCAAGTTATAGGATCTCTCGTGACAAGTTTATATCTAACTAACGAGATGAACAGACGCACTCGGCGCCTGCGCTCTATACCGAGCCAAAAACTCAACCAACACAGCCATGATCCAACGCGTGATCGAACTGCGCTATCAGAAGCTTCTCACGGCTCCAGCTCCCACAGCCAATGCAACAGAGTTGATGGCACGGTCACACGCGCTCATTTTATACCAGATCATGCTGTTCTTCGACGACTCGCTCCCGGCGCGCACGCTCGCAGAAGAGACGGTCTCAGCACTAGGCGAGTCAGCCATGGCATTGATGGAGTTCGCGAGGCACGAAGAGGAAGACGACGACGACGACAACAGCATCGCAAACCCCTCACGCAATATTCCTCTATACCCATTGACGGCGGCGCGCGCTTTGTACAGCGACTGGACGTTTCAGGAGTCCCTCCGACGAACGCTTCTGATATTGTTCCTGTTCACGCAGCTGCAGTGTCTGATGCGCGCCGACTTCTCCACCTTCATGTCCTCTGCATACGCTCCCTCCGCCGCCACGACACCATCGTGTGTCGACCCGTCCACATTGGCCGCCATCAAGCACGCGCTGCAACAGTCCCCGTACAACGATGACTCGACGTGTGATGCACGGTTGTTAATGTGTCGGAGCCTGACGCTGTCCGCGCATCTGTGGAATTCCCGCGATCCGGTCGACTTTGCCGTCGCCTGGCGGGACAAAAAACATCTCGTCGCGCAGCCCTCGAATATCTGGAAGCGGATAGATACCGCTCAGCCGGACGATATCGATCAGTTTGGGCGCATACTCATGACCTCAGGCATGGGAATTGAGGAGGCGAAGGGGTGGTTTGCTGCAAAAGGCGGTAGACTTTGAGGTTAGTAGTATTTTCAATGGGGATAGGTATAGATTAGCAAGGTGAGTAAGGGGTCTTTGGTTGGAGTTTTGTTTTCTTAATGTAATGATGTATTGTATATACCCTGACTTGCCTAGATAACTCCTATTTGGAGTGGTTCACTACCGATGAAATGACACGTTCAAGCTATAAGGCATGATGAAAAATAGACTATTGATATGGCTCGTCATGTGAATGTTTCCAAATGAGCTATAGATGCGCTAATAAGGGTAAGGTGAAAACACGCTTCATCATCTTTCATTATTCTCGTAATATGTCATTCGAGCATCGCTGCTACAGCTAAACGCATCATTCTTCTGGCGGTACAACACCCGCAGACACCTTGATGACAATATCAAGGTAGATGAGATATTTCCGAACAAAAAGTAACCAAAAGCCTCAACTCCAATGTGCAGATGATATGATGAATATGTAGATGCAAGGGCTCAAGGGTATCACACAGATATGTCGCTAGCTAAACATCAACACGCAACCGCACCGTTCTTCGTCTTATATGCGGGCTGCAGAGTCTAAACACCACCCACGCCGCCGTCCTCGAGCGTCTCGTCCCAACCACCGGTCGAGAGAAGCCACTCTCCAACTCTCTCTTTCACACCTCGCATCCCGTCGCCAAGCGCACCGTCCCACTGATCCTGAACGACGCGGACTTTCTCCTTAAGATCATCCGTCAACCGATCTCGCTCACCATTTCGCTCATCGTCGGTAGCGCGAGCATCACGACCCTCGGCCTCGCTGACCTTGGCGCGCGCACTAACAGCCGCCTCCTTGACCTCGTGTAGAAGACAGAGCAAATTCGTCTGGGACTCGATAAATTGATACGTGCTCTTCTCCGCATGTAGCAACAAACTATACAGGTATTGGAGAGGATGTTTGTGATACGACGGGTTCTCCTCGAACTCGGCGGGCGGGATCTGGATATGAAAGTGCGCATCAATGACGGCCGGGATCTTATCGAGCAGGCGCTTCAGCGGCGGCGCAATGTCCCAAAATGCATTCAATTGCATGTCGACGCCCCGTGTCACGTTTTCTTCCACCACGTCCTGAAACTCGCGGGTCCGCTGTAGTACTTCGTTCGCGAAAGCTGCTTGCCGCTTACTCGCGTCCTCGGCAAAGAAGGCTTCTGCGTTGTGTAGCTTTTCTTCATTGCCTGATAGTCGGTAGGGCGTGAGCACCATCTCGCGGTAGCGGTCGTTACGGTCACTAAGTAGATTATATATTTCACGATGCAGAGCCTCGCGTGCCTCAAATATCCACTTGAGTAGCGTGAGCTTTTCGAGCAGCTCGGGTTGTTCGTCGCCTTCTTCCTGAGGCATGTTAGGATCAGGCGCTTGCGTCTCAACAAAAAGCCGCGAACGGAGTTCATCAAACAATGTAGTGGCTTTGGCGATGCGGCCGGTGAGAAGCTCGTTTAGTGGCATAACCACTGCGTTCTGGAACCGCTCAAATTCCTTTCTCTCCAGTTCTTTCGACTGTGCCTTCTCTGATGCTTGGGTGTCGGCTTCTATCGCTGCGGCCTCGGCGTATGACATGTTCCCTGAGCTGATCTCTTGTTGTAGATTTACACGAAGGGCCTGTCGTCTTTTTGACGCTGCTTCCGCCGCTTCATCGTGTACTTTCTGGCTGTCTCGCGCGAAGCTTTGTTTATTTGCCTCAACTTCAGTTAGGTCACTAACCGTTCGCACAAGAGCTCGAATTGAGGTTAGTTCCGGATGGTTGTTGTTCACTGCAGGGTGATGGCGGGGATAAGGAGGCGGCAATGTGACAAGTCGGGAGACATCAAGATGAGATGGGCTCGGAGTATTTGGTGCTGATGATGCTAATGATAGGAGTGATTGGCGAAATGGATGCGGTGCCTTAGCTAGTTCCGATTCATGCCAGCCAACCTTTTCGGGGGGGTATTCATCCGCTAGATATCCCTCGCTCGAGGCCGAGGGCCCGGATACGCTACCAGATCCATCCTGCCACTGTAATGCTTCTCTCGCCTCTTTCGGCACACCCATGTATTTTGATTCCCGTTTCGACCTCTCTATCCGGCCACCCTCACCTATGGAGTCCGACTCCCACCATCGACTTGCAGGTCTGCCTCGAGAATCCGCTTCATCGCGTGCGCTTACGCTCATACTGAGGATTGGCGAAAGCGATGGCATGTATTGATTCGACGTCCAATTTGTGTTTATGGGGGGAGGTCCGTTGGGTGACATTACAGTATTGGCGGACACCGGTGTCGAGTTAGGCTGATGCTGCTCACGGGTGAAAGAGGTCATGGAGTTTCGATTCGATTTTGTTTCGGACATTTGAGGTGTCCAATCACTCATTTGTGAGCTATTTGAATCTCGCCGGGCCTTCATTGGGCGGAACAGATCTCTTGTAAGGTCAAAAATCTCGGACCCCATGGCACCAATGGCCGATGAGTATCGCTCGCGCCTCAATCTGGACTCGTTGACTATAAAATCAGCGAACAGCTTCACACGGTCAGCATCGGTTTTTGCAGAGGCTTCTTTCTCGGCGAAGGTTTGGAAGCGTTCAATTGTGCCTTGGCAGAATTGTTGAGCCGTTTGTCCCACAACGACTTGTTTTGATAATGGTTGGGCGGCAAATGGAGTAGAAGCAACACTATTGATCGAGCTATACGTGTCAGGCCGGACGTGAGATGAACTCGAGGCCGACCGGCTTTGCGGCGGTGGCGTAGGGAGGGCTTTCGGGGCTATGGCATGCCCTATTTCCATATTCCCGAAAGGCTTTTGCGGATGTGGAGAGAAAGGTGGTGTAGCCGACTCGACGGGTAATCCTGCCGAAGCTCGGGGTGTCGAATGGCGTGAATCGGCATTATCATCGGGAGACTTGGCAAGTTCAAGTACCATCTTTCCTGTACTCCGCGGCGTTGCACGGTGTACAGATAATCGTCGAGACAGGTTTGAGCCTTGGGGAACCACAATATCCGAAAGTTGCTGCGCATCTGTGCTTGATTCAGCCCTCTGGTGTCTGGTCCGACTTTCATTCCGTCTTTCACGCAAAGTCTTTTCACCTCGAACCGCGCCAGTTCTATTCAGGCCAGTGTTTGGACTTATGCCCGTAGCAGACTCCGGGACAGCTGGCGGTTGCGTGTTGCTCAACCCACTTGTCTGGATAGTCAATTCGGGCTGGTTAGGTGTCGTATTACGCGGTTGCTGATGTTCTTCATCGACCCAGTTAGCTGGGGTAGGTGGCACAGGCCCCAGGGCGGCTACTCCTCCGGGTGGCGGACGTCTCGTAGGCGGAGAGGCAATAGGGGGATTCGCACTATTTGGCCGATTCAAACTCTGAGACCGAGACTGCGCAGAAGGAGGGGGTCCCGGTGGTGGAGGAGGGAGTGGCATAGCCGGGTCCCATCTCGATTGCGACGCTGATCGAGACCGAGCAGAGATGGGTGTCTCCACCGCACTGGCAGAGGCAGCTCTACGGGCATTGGGAGGCAATACTGGTACAAGATTATCGGTTGGGTCTATAGCCGGCGGGATATTTATCATCAAAGTCTGTGGTCTAGAAACAGAGGCTGATGGGCGAGTGTCCGGACTGGGGACAGAGTCGGCCACATCCCGATCTCTCCTTCTTGAGAGAGAAGGCAGACCGAACCGTCTCTCACGAGAAGCTCTCCTTTCTGTCGAACCTGGCGGCGGTGGGAAGTTTTGGTGGATCGGTTCCGGCGAGGGTCGGTGAGCACCCGATGGTATACGGATGGCAGATGCGCTAGCTGGGGGTGTCTCATAGTTGGTGGGAGCAGGTCGTTGGCTGCGTGGGGGAGAATACGGAGGCGGAGGCGCCGGGGCAGCGACTTTAATTTGAGTCAATACTATATTTGTTTATGTTATGGAACCGGCACGGATGCTTACCTGGCTGCGCATCACGGAAGGCGGGCTGTGTAGGGTATTGGTGTGTCCTCTCGGGACCAACAGCGGGCGACGGAATCCATTCTTGAGGATTGTACGGCTGTATCGAGCTGGCTGGTGTTATGCCGCCGAGCATATGCGGCGAGCTCACTGATATAGCGGATTGGGGCGTATTCAGCTGGTTGCGATAACCCAGCGCCGACGTCAGCAACGGATTGAGGTTCTGGCGAAGTCGCGAGGTAGTATCACGAGCGCTGCTCATTGTTACTGGCGATAGCCGTCGATTTCAACAGCCAGCATCAACTCAAGTAGAGGACCGGATTTTGGTCACGCGAAGGTATGTATCTAAGTCTTGTTCGCGTTCCGATGTACTTGCGACGTCACCAGGACAGTCGCGCTTCCTTCTCACAATTCCGCTCGGTCACTACCTTTCGCAATTCCCTTCAACCGCAGCACTTAGAAAATAGCGTTGTCGTCAGTCGCGTCCATAGGACAGTTCATAAAGTCGCAAGTTGAGCGATGATGATAAACAGACGATATGACACAAAACTAATGAGCGACGTCGACAGCCCTACAGCAAAAGACAGGCTATGCACCGATTGAGGGTAGACCCAGGCAATGGAAAGGAGAGAGCATCAAATGGACGTGATGGTAGTGACAATCACGGGAGTGGGGGATAGTCTAGTCTCTTGGTATCTTGGCAGATCTCTGATGCATTCGAACCTCCTGCATAAACTGGCGTGGGTATTGCAGGAGGGGCCAGTCCGATTCTGGACCAAAGACCGCAAGGAATGGCGAGAGGTTGGGATCTCCTTTCGCTTCTTAGTTTGCGATCAGGGTAGATTTGACATCGCATGATACCTCTCTCTCACATCGCGATCCTCAAACAGGCAGGCCAACTATCTTTGGGCTTGTATGTGTGTGCAGTTGCAGATGTTAGATGTTATGCGGAGGCAAGGAGACAACCTGGTTAGGAATATAGCACATGCAATTGTGAAGGTTCGATTCTCGTATGACGGCTCTCTGGGTCCTTCGGCTCTTGCTCCCTGCCTGCCTGATCAGCCGAAATAGACCATTGACCTGAAAGTACTATACCGTAAGTATAGACAGCGGCCGAAAAGAGCGAAGCTAAAGTGCTATTGAAGAAAAAACGCGGGAAGACCTCAACAACGCCAAGGTTCCCATACATATGGCAGTTTAGCCCCTGTTAGACTCTGTGCCGGCGATTGGGCGTTCTGGGCAGCTGATGCCAGGCTATATTTGGGCTTCTAAGGCTAGAACGAGTCTTATTGGCTCGCCGCTTCAGGCCCCTCCTGCCCCTCGTCGTGCCTGGCGCTTACACGACAGCAAAAGGGTGACCAAAAAAGGTGACGAGCAGAGAGAAATACCACACCACTACACCCTCTTTATTACTGCAATTAATGGCCCTTCACTCTCCCGGTTCGAGAGTGCGAGGCACCACATATGATTTACAGCGAATTATAACTCAGCCCCAAATTCTGGTGCTACGAGCTACAGCGAGCTACAGTAGGGTTATCCCAGGAAGGATCGTTATACAGCATGCCGCTAAGGGGTCAACAATGCAGTCAGACCGCTTGCCGTCCGGCCCGCTGCAGAGTCACCACCAACCTCTACTAAGTCGATCAATAAGCACGTCTATAGAGTATTACAAGTGTATATATTAATTAAAGACACGCGCACCTCTCACTTCGGATCTTCGCAGCTTCCGAGAACAATGGCTTGGACCCCATGTCAAGGCCACCCCAGTCAACAACTGTGATACAACTTTTATTCTCGACTTATAGCAACGTGAAGACTTTGCTAAAAGCTTGTGATAAATATATTATTTTAGGACATTGCGAACAGTATTAATAGGTTACTACATATCGTAGTGGAGCTTTCCAGTCCCTACGACCTGACACCAACGCTATCCACCTGAACGTTGGTGTAGAGTACTACAGTAGCCTTCCGGTGGGTAGACCCGAAAATAGAAACAAAGTGTGACGAAAGACCCCATATGGAGAAGTCGTTAGTCGAAATACATGGTCTATTGGTGGAATCCCTCGCTGCAAAGCGGTCAGGATATCGAACCCGATCAGATCATCCGTGAGAACCCGCAGAGCCATGGAAATACTACTTGGTTCACATTCACTGATTATACCATGTTGTCAGGTACTCGAGCTTGAATATTAACAGCAACACAAAATCAAGCAACGATACACGCAGAGCCTGTGACAATGCATGGAATCATGCAGTGTCTAGAGCAAAAATAGAACCCGGGATGTGGATTTTGGTCTCGTCGTGAGCCGACCGCCTGGGTCCGCCTCGGGTGATCCACCAACAGCACAAGCATGTCGCACACTGCATGACGACCCAAACTTTAAGGAACGCCGTATTACGGTCGTTGCCGAGTGTTTAAATAAAGAAAAAGCTTAAGTGTGCTGCAGTATATTCTGTGTTCAATCGCCAAAGGTATTACTTAAGCATTGGCAGCTACCATCGCAGCATAATTAGCAAGGTAAGCCTCGTTAACGCAGTTATCAATATGTAGGATATATCGAAATAGCATCAGAAAATTTAAATTTGGTGATGTAGCAGCAGCCCGCCCATATTCTGATATCAAACTGAACACGTGTACCCAGCCAGCGACCTTTCTAGTTCATTCTTATAACAGTATGTTGTTGACTACAACGTGCGTGAAAATGTGTCTAAATGTTGAAGGCTTGGTATGGAAGCTTCCGGAACTACAGGTGTTGGGGTCCGAAAATAGAGTCTCTTACACTCCCTAAGATTCGCATGATCAACCAGATATTTTATGACAGGTAAATAACTATTCAGGCGGTAGATTGTATTCAGTTGAGGTTGGCATTATGTACTAGCGATTCCAATGTCAAAGTGAATATAAAAAGCCAAGCGATAGCGCAGGCTACTCATCTCCCTCTACTGAGTTTGATAGACCGCAAGACATGTGATTACCCTTTATAGACAGTCTCTTCCAAGTACCTTCCGCCACGAACCACATACATCCATATGAACGGGCCATTACACGAATCTCCGCCGAACCTTATATTCTTCTCTCAAACCCGATCACGGAGCTTGTATCATCAGCTTCCACGGTTTTATATTATAGCTTACAATGAAGACGTCTGGCTCTACCCCAATACTAGAGCGTTGAATCTACCAATGTATAACAGGTATAATTAAATCCTACACATGCACCCGATTACACAAAGAAACAATCTTTCAAGCGTGGCGTTAATGATGTCGAGTGGTTTCGAGTACTTGCTGTTGCTATGTCTCTAGACTTTAGCTCCAACCCAGAACTAATGCTAGTTACTTTTGAGATGACCCTATGAATACTCTAATTGGAAGTGAGTCACCGGGTCTGGGAGCGTAATTTGAAAACACCTCGCTACAAGATTTTACTCGGAGATAGTGTTGATAGCTTTATGGATGCTGCCGCGCCATTTTCTGATGTTTCTGAAGGCCACCTCCCTCTCCTCACAGGTATTATCCGAACATATAAACGCAATGAGGGACTGGAAAAATAATAACGAAACGAAGAAGGCAGTTTTGATTTAATTACCAAATTCAAATTCCGAATGTCACATGTGTGGTAGAATGAAGTAAGGACAGGCACTCTAACTATCAGACGTGGCGAATGACAATTTGTGTTAGGACTTGACAATTTAGCACCAGAAGGTGGGTTCAGCTAATACTATATACGCTATAAACTGTACAGTTGTAAGTGCTCTTATTGATCAACGAATTATCTATTTTGATTGACATCGAAATGTCCCTTCACATGTCGAAGTGCTACCACCGCACTAAAACATCGTAAAAGCTAACACTAACCTTTTATTTTAAGAAACGTGGAATTAAAATTTTGCGTTAATATCACAAGGGCTAGTATCTAGGGCTTGGAAAAGAAAAGGTATTTAATATTGCGATAATCTTCTTAGGCATCAAGGAGGCATATAAGTCTGCTTTTCTCCTTCTGCCCTTTGCGGCGAACCTAGGTCTATATATACACGAATAGCTTCGCATTTACTTGCCTAGATAATTCAGGTCCGTTTCGCAACATGTAGCAAACACGGATAGCTGAATTATTTCAAACCCCGAACCGCAGCTTAAATACCGACTTGCAGATTAGTGGCACGATATTGCCGACCAAGCCCTCGTAGGCGGGTAGTTGCATCTCCTACCTAGGGCTAATCCGTGCAACAGTTAACACCGTGGACAGTAATTTCTGATTTCTAATATCAACGCAATAACCATCTTATTTAATACTGGCTGTAGGCCATAGCTTTATCTTCCAAGAATACGGAGGTCTCTACTAAAAAGCCACAATTACCACCCGCCTAGAATTCTGCCAGTAGGGTTGAACAAACCACTAGTTAAACCTACGACGCAACAAGGTGAAGAGGGCAAGACAAGACCTCTTCGTATACTGACCAAACACAGGGCATAGTCTTTATCTTATATCAAAAATAACGCTTTCTAGAGCTAGGCAACCCTTTCGACCTGAATCTAATTAAGTCGGATTAACCCTGCTGAAAAAGGACTACTAGGCTAGGTTTAAAGTCAAAAGCCGAAGCTAAAAAACTTAGCTACAAGCCTAGAAAGACGTATCTTAAGAAATAATCTAAGTTTAAATTAAACGCATCCTACAGCTCCTATTAAAAGGATTATACGACCAAAAAGAGAGACCAGATATGGAAAAGTAGAAAACCAGAGCTAGAGCCACCTAAAGGCAACTAGTAAGACCAGTTAGGTGGTTCTGGGGCCAGAGAGGCCGTGAGTATGTCTTTCTGGTCAGGTGATCATTATGTATACAAGACTCAACCACCCACCTCGAATTTTTAGACCTTACCACTCAGTTTTTCGTTGAATCCATCGTTGGTTTCTCTTTAAAAATTACTTAATCATCTGTTGCTTTATGTGATCACGCGACTCCCCATTGATCTTACTGCTGTTTATTAGTCTAGGATGCGTAACGTTTCGATTTCGTCTCAACTCAAGTTCACAAGGTTCGCAGTCACCCGTAGCCGTTTCAATGATCATGCCGATCCAGGGTTAGTTAGTATAACGATTACTTTCGATTTGATAGAGATCAATATTTGACAGCTAGCTGCTGGGGTGCTGTTATATGGTCACAAGCACTTCTCTGGAGACAGACCTCTTTGAAGAGCAAAAAGTCTTCAATCGAGGCAGAACTTATTGTCGACACAGTGTCAATTCGCAAAAGAGTTGCATCAGCCGTGAATCGAACACGGGGCCCATCGATGGCAACGATGGATTTTACCACTAAACCACTGATGCTATATTCAATTGATTCGGGGGTGAACGCCGGGCTCCTCCGGGATTCGAACCCGGGGCCTCTCGCAGTTTTTGGATATTAAGTAGACCCAAAGCGAGAATCATACCTCTAGACCAAGGAGCCAGTTCCATGAGATACATACTGTCTAAAGTGGAACCAGAAGTAGATTCTAGGTTCGTGACACCAGAGCAGATTTCCGGGTACTTGCCGAGGTTGTGGAGGTGTTTCAGTGGAGACTTGCCCCATCCGCGTCCGTGAAGCTATTAGTTAATCAGACTTGTCAGCCGCGTCGGCATTGGCGATATTTTTTTTATTCTGGGATTCCCCGGACTCCGTGGGAATAAAAGTGGATGTCAATAGCAGGGATGCTTACATAGCAGGGACGATATATTCGCCCACGTCGCTGTTCCACTTTTAATATCCACGGAGCCGTGGGGGATTCTTTGAGGAACATTGCACGTTATATAGCATGACAAACCTTCACCGGTGTGACAGATTGAAAGACATTAATGGACAGTGACCAAGATACATGTGGGGTTGAAGCGGTCAGTCTCCCAGATATGGGGACAACTCCGATGCTCAACGGAACTAAACTAACCTAGATATCTCGCCTAACGCTCAGTGCATTACTCATTATCAGTTGAAAAAAAAAAAAAAATCGGAGGCAATCGAGCGAAAGAAAACAATAGTCAATTACGTAGTACCTAGTGAACCGGCGTTGATACGCTAAGTTCAGCAAAAAAATACATGATAAAATTAGTACTATAAGTAAACCATTGATCGATACCTGATGAAAGTTGCCCCTGCAGCTTGGCTTCAGGAACTGTACTTAACTCATGATAAAATTCCGTACCACCGAACACCCAGGATCAATTTCTGCTTACTCGTTCTTCGTTCTCAAGGATCCTATTCCTTAGCTTTAAGCTTGCTGGGTTTCGACCCGTTATAGGCGCCCAAAAGAGAACGTGAGTCCTACCAATAGACGGATAGTATGGCATCAGAACACTGAAAAGTTCCGGTATCGTTCGGATTTAACGAGTTAAAGCAAGCTTAGCAAAATTGGGGCTAAAAGCCCTGAAATGAACGTTACCGCCGAAAAATTGCTAATATTTCTGAAGTTGAAGTACAGTCCAGAGACAAACACGGCTAAACCATGAAAGTAACAGGGTCAAAGGGGTTTGTCATGAAACGGACATCAAATCGGCCTTTAGATATTATGCCATTTATAGACACACTATCACTATCAGTATTGCAGTGTATCCTATATCCGCAACATACACGATTTACTTCTCCAAGGGAGATGCTATTAGTAATGGGAGATTACAAATCGGCATCATTATCTAACTGCCCAACACGACTGATTCAAGGTACGTATTTCTCAACATCATTAGAATGATGCTCACCGAATGACTCTCACACTTTCCTGGGAGATTTTGAATAGGCGAGGTTACTGGTGGGCCTCGGCAGGGAGATTGACTCGGTAGATAGACTGGGACCACACCCGATCTCCGGTGAATTGTTAAGCTGTTGTCTCGTTACTAGCGGGTCACATCCACACATCAACGTCACCTATGCATACTCTATCTACTCTAATCAACCCATATGAATGGTGACGAGCATAGCGGGTACCTGATACTAGGGTGGCACAGATTCTTCGATGGAGATATAAATAAGGCGAGGGCACGCTGGCTGCTACCCCAACAATCCAGAAAATAATTAGAAAACGTGTTTCAACTATCTAGATTTGAATTATTCGTTGGTCAATCAACAGGTTTCTCATAGCATCATGGCACCAAAGCGCTTCCCTGGACCTGACGTCGACCCGTCTCCCTTGGGTCAACCACTACATTTTGATTTTAGCGGCAGGACAGCCCCTAATCGCTTCCTGAAGGGTGCAATGAGCGAGCGGTTGGCATCGTGGGATCCGAAAGATGCACAGAAATGCGGGATCCCGTCTAAGGAGCTCATTAACGCTTACCGGCGGTGGGGAGAGGGTGGTCTGGGGTTAATATTAACGGGAAATGTCCAGTTATACCATGATCAGCTCGAGGCGCCGGGTAATGCTATAATCCCTAAGGACGCACCCACCTCGGGTGAGCGGTTTGAGGCGTATCGAGAACTTGCCAAACAGTCCAAGGCCCATGGCAGTCTTCTTGTCGCACAGGTATCTCACCCTGGCCGGCAGGTCCCTGACTCCCTTCAACCACATCCTATTTCGGCCAGCGATGTTCAGCTCGAGGGCGTGACGATGGGCTCGACGTATGCCAAACCAAGAGCCATGGACAAGAATGATATTAAGGATGTGGTTGATCACTTCGCCTATGCTGCTGAATATTTGCACAAAGCTGGGTTTGATGGAATCCAGCTCCATGGTGCTCAGTAAGTGTCTGCCTAGGTTATCAGGTGCATATGTCAATTTTTTACTGACGCATCGCAGTGGATATTTACTCGCACAGTTCTTGACCAAAACGACGAACAAGAGAACCGATGAGTATGGTGGCTCGTTATTAAACCGAGCGCGTCTGATTTTCGAGATTGTGGACGAGACTCGGAAACGAGTAAAGGACGAGTCATTTATCATTGGAATCAAGCTCAACAGTGTGGAGTTCCAGGACGGAGGCTTTACGCCAGAGGAGTGTCGCGATCTTTGCATCGAGCTTGAGAAGCATAGGTTTGATTTCGTGGAGCTGTCCGGAGGCACGTATCAAGAGCTGGCCTTCGAACACAAGCGAGAATCTACAAAGAAGCGCGAGGCGTTTTTCATTGAATTCGCCGAGATGATCGCCCCGCAACTAAAACGTACAAAGGTCTATGTCACCGGAGGACTTCGCACAGCAGCTGCGATGGTCGAGGCGCTCAAGACAGTGCACGGTATCGGTTTGGGTCGACCGACCACATGGGAATTTGACTTTGCTAAGAAATTGCTGGAGGGCAAGGTCAAGGGTGCTATCAATCCGCCATTTGATGAAAATGACTTTTCCCTTAGTATTTTTGCCGCGGGTACTCAGTAAGTGCCTCATCCATTTCAAACTTCTCGGTGACTCTGTCGGGGTTGTTTGTTACACTTCAGCTAACCTGAGTGCTTCGTATTAGGATTCGGGTAGTGGGCAAAGATAAGGAGCCGCTAGACCTGGAAAGGCCTGAATTAAAAGAGGCCTTCGATAAGTCTATGCAAAAGTACCTAGCAGATATGGCGGACAATGCTGACGGATCGAAATACGGGTTCATGGATATTGATGGCGTCAAACTCGAGCCATACGGCACACCATATGGAGTAGCGTCAGCATAAGCTGTAAACCTACACTTAGATTTTCTATAGTTTAGCTGAAGGATTAAAGAGTTTCTTAGCTTGATGAAATAAAGGATGCGACTTGAAATTCGTGAGCAAGCAATAAATAATCGCACCCAATATTTCATGAACGATATCAGACCAAGGATGTCTTGTTGATGAATCCGAACTCTGTGGTTGCTTAGTCATTAGCATCCGACATAGTTGCTTCTTTCCCTACAAAAAAGCCTAGTGGTGGTTTCGATAGCAAATGATGCAATATGTCGAGTGCGGGCTGATTTTCCCTGATCACGGACATCGACGGATATTTCGACTTTCCATCTGGAAAGCACATAATGTACCGTACCTCGCCATCGAGCAGACCTTTTTCTTCTTTTGTTTGACACTGTTTAATTGTAGATAGAGTTGAGTTGTCCTAACCTAGTACGGATTGAACGGAATATTAATACAGCTGTCGGGTGGGTTGAGACAGCTGCATATGATGTGAGAGAAATAGAACTTTCTGGGACTGAAACCTGCATATCCTCCAAAGCCGGGCATCCTTTAGTGTCGCTAGCTAATGTTTAGCGGACCGATATTGAGCCGATCTAGGGTCCCTCTAGCAAATCCTGAAGCAGGCTGGGCGGTCCCTCTTTCCTCTTTCACCAATGCTTAAATACCTAGCAGGTACCCAGCTCTTGAGACAGAATTAATTCTAGAGCTTTCGGCGGCATCACGTTTTCCAACATCAAAAGGGTCAGTCGGCTTGTGAGCCCCCCATGTCGACCATTCCTTCACCACCACCATCTTTCGCCTTCCACGCTCACCGGATGATAACCGAGTAGCCACCTCGTCTCACCTCGTCCCGTCCATCTGTCAACCATTGCATTGGTACGTATGTTCTCGTTGATTCTTTCTTTGTCTCATCATCTCGTTTTGCTTTTCTCCATGGCATTCTGCCTTAGATGCTCTCCCACTTCCCCGGGCTTTCTTCCACTCAGCGTTTCTCCTGATGATCACACCAGCTGGCACCAGTCATAGAGCGACTTGTACTCCCTTTCATTGATGACCAATATGCTGAGGTCCTTCGAGGCCGTTATCTGATTTCAAACGCTTGTCCCGTTCTGTCTAATCCTACTCTATTGGAGCGACGTAATACGTGTTGACAGTTGCTAACGCGGACACCTGCTTTACAGTATCTTCCCTAGACACTTCTTGCCGAACGTCGCTACCGCCACTTGTGTTACAATGGCCCTCCACAACCCCAACAACTGGCATTGGGTCAGTAAGGATGCCTCTAAGTGGACACAAGACTGGTTTCAGGAGAACTTGACTACGCCCGACTTCGCAGTTGAGAAGGATGGAGTTACAGCCAAGATCAGCAAGGTGATCAGCATGGACGGTGACGTGGACGTTAGTCAACGAAAGGGAATTGTCAAAACCATATTTGATGTGAAGCTTGTGCTTGAATACTCTGGTACGCTCCAATGAACCGACATCTTCCGCCTGGGGATTATGTCTCTGATCTCTCATAGGATCCGCACCTGAGGCAGATGATGTGTCGGGAACCATCACCATACCCGAAATCGCTCATGACTCAACGAAGGGGAGTTTTCAAGTACGTATTAGGTACCAAATTTGGCATAAATTTAAATACTAAGACGATATAGTTTGAGATCGACATTTATTCCGAGTCAAAAGAGAAGCAGCCGGTCACAGATCTAGTTCGCTCTGTACTATTGGAAAAATTGCGAGATGAATTCTTGAAGCTTGGGCCTGCCATGGCTGTTGAACATGGCAAAGACATCCAGCATGCCCCTGGCTCTAATCCCTCAAGCGGGTTCTCTACGCCCAAACTCCATGCTCCTACAGGCTCTGCAGCGAAAGTCGAGACTGCCCCTAGCACTCAGAAGAGCACTAGTAGTAGTGTCAACACTACGGTCTTATTGGAGCAGGCGGAATTCAAGGCAGAGGCTGTGGACTTGTACGAAGTTTTCACCGACGCACGAAAGCTTGCCGCTTTCACCCGTGCTCCGCCGAAGAAGTTCGATGGAGCTAAAGTGGGCGGCTCGTGGGAGCTGTTCGATGGAAATGTCGCTGGTGAATTCAAGGAGCTGCAGAAGCCTACTCAAATTGTTCAGACGTGGCGACTGAAACAGTGGCCAGCCGGCCATTATTCGCAACAGACACTTGTATTCGATCAGAATAACGACGAACACGTAACTGTCTTGAAGGTTGAATGGAGTGGCGTTCCTATCGGACAAGAGGAAGTAACCAAACGGAATTGGGACGAGTATTATGTCAAGTCTATCAAAAAGACCTTCGGGTACGTTCCTTTTCTCTTCTCTCCTATTTACGAAGCTTGCCATACTGATCTTCATCAGGTTCGGAACTATTCTATAAGCAAGGAGGAAAGTCACTGCCCTACGGCGTTCTCGGGGTTGCTAATGCATTGGGTCGTGTCACTTCGAAGGTATCCTCGGGTGTTTTATCTCTTGACGGTATCTTAGAGGCCGACGCGAACATACAGGCGCAGCTTGGATTTGATATTCCTCCCATAGAAGCATAGTCTGGAGTGCAAATGCGAAGATGACGAAATAATCAAAAAATACTTTTTTCATCATTTTAAATCTTTACATTCATTGACTTTCTCTTTAACAACGTACCCACTCGAACATCAATCTCTTATAGCCAAAAAGTAGAATATTATGTATACATGGCTATAGCCATTGCTGCTACTACTAACACTTATGTTGTAACAGTTGCCAACTATGTAGACGGTTTGACTGTAAGTGGAATTCTTCTGAATTTCTTTAATAGGCACACATACATGCATGAGCTGATCTTAAAGATTCAAGTTGTCAAGTTTGAATACTTAGCCATCATGTTATTCTGTCAACGTCAATCAAAGTACATCAGAGAGTTCGTTTGAGATGTTGTCTTCACTTTAATTGCAGATATATGTATGTGTACTGTGAGCTAGATCAAACAAAGCGCCAATCCTACAGGCAGCGTGGCTTGCCATTTCTTATTCTGAAGGGTGTTTGTTTATCTCACGCCTGGTGCTCGTCGCTGATGCCGACGACTTCCCCAGTCCTCGTGACCTCGAGTTTGACCTTGCGGGTGCTGAATTTGCGCGGATTTGGCGCTTCGAAAATCTCGCTAAGCTCTTCTAGTGTCTTACCCGCTGTTTCTACGAAGAAGAAGTAGATCAAGACCATCTCCACGACGATCCAACCGATGTATACGATCTGGAAATGCGTTAGTACCAGCTCAAAGTTGTCCAAGATTAGGGAGTCTCGGGATAGCGCCGGGAAACTTGATACTGATATTGGCGTTTAGATCGATACGTACTATGACGATGTTAGTGAATTCAGGAGGTGCTGGATATATAAAAGTAGATTTCAGACGCACCATATAATCTCCATTCAATCACCTTGATTCCCACGCTAATACCATAGGTGTTGACGATGATGGCGACGTTCAAGAACAGGAAGTTGAGACCGGATCCCTTGGCTCGCGTCCTGTTACCGAGACACTCGACGGCGTAAAGTGTCTGCAGCGGCGTGAAGCCCCACGCGAAGCAGATTCCGAACAGATAGATCGAGACGATCGTGCCGTACGATAGGTTGGGGTGATAGGCCGTTTGGGCGGTGAAGGCCGTTAGGAGAATGTAGAAGACGCAAGACCCAGCTAAACCCCACAGCATCATCGGCCGACGACCGAGTTTGTCAAGACATGTTGCTCCGTACACCGCTGCGATGAGAGAGAAGATAGGGTTGATAGCATTAATAAGAAGTTGTGTGTTCGTATTCTTGATGCCGGCCGCTTCGATCATCTCAGGCTATGTGGCGTGTTAGGACTGCTGAGTATCCAGGCTCGAAATCGTACTTACCAGGAAATACGAAACGACGTTATTGCCGCCTTTTTTCAATTTGGTTAGTATGAGCCGAATAATGTATTAAAAATGAGAGAAAACTCACTCCACTGCCCACTGAAAGTTTCATTGTTAGTACTTATCCGTGAACAAAGATTAAGAGGGCGAACGAGTCTAGTATATACTCACAAGAAGGACATGCCAATGACCATAGCCAAGCGGTACCGAGCAGCTCTTGTGTTGACCAGCTCACGCAAGTCCCACCAGGGATTAGGGTCATTGTTCGCTTGATATTCTTCGACGATCTCGCGGTACTGAAGTTGGACTAAAGGCGAATTCGGGTCACCTTCGCCGTGGTATTTCGCGAATATGGCAAGCGCTTCTTCCGATCTGCTCAGAATTAGTCGCTTAATTTTCCCGCTACGACCTAGGCCATGCTAACTCACTTGTCGTGGTGAATCAACCATCTTGGGCTCTCCGGGAGGAACATCTGCGTACAAATATCAGTTGAGATTCTCAAGTCCTACAGCATTGAAACTGCTAGGCAATGCGAAAAAAGAGACTAGGGGAAGGGAAGGCTTTTATACATACGATGCAGACAAGAACAACAGCGGGAATTCCAGCCTGAACGAGAGTAGGGGTTCTCCATGCCCAAGAGGTGTTGATGTGCCTATGATTTATGAGCTACGGTTCGTTTGCATTGTTTGAAGTTGGGGCTCACTTACAAGTTTGTCCCGTATGTTGTCCAGCCTGCTAAGATGTTTCCAACCCACCAGAAATTATTATACCTAGCGACGAGTCAGGGGCAATCAGAGTAATAAGCTTTCGGAAAAATCATTTCATACATTCCGGCCATGGTGCCTCGATAAGAGGGGTGCGCTAATTCTACCATATACGCAGGTCCCGCGGCTGAGGCGATCGAAGCTCCGAACCCGAGGATAAACCTGCCTCCGATGAATTGTCCGAGATGGTTGGCGGAGCCCCTATAAGGAATTGAGAGTTAGACACTGCTGTTTACGTTTATGCAATGCAATGAAGGGGCAATAGGAATATTTAGGAGTATACAAGAGTGTCATTTAAAAGTATATGGGGGTTATGTGAAAGTGAGGAATTTGTAGAATAACAAATGAAAAAGACCGGAACACATACTGGATGGCGGTTCCGACTAGCACGATAAAGCAGCCTATGAATATGCACCATCGACGACCTAATCCGTCGGCGAATAAACCGCAAACTATATAAGCGTTTAGAAGAGCTGTAAGACAGGGAACGCCGTATGTTATAGCATAACGTACATGGGAAACTCGCGATCTAAGAATCGTTGGTCAGTTAACTACTACTTGGGACGGTGTATAGATGGAGATGAGCTGCGCGGCGAAGATTTGGCTCTGCCACGAACCCCACAGAACGTGAAGTGGCATCAGAGAACATTTTAGCCCCGAATGAAGTCGAATGACAAACAACTGACCTGGCCGATCTGATAGATGATAAATATGATACCGGTAGTCGAACCTGCTCCGTCAAGTCCAAAGGTCTCTTGATAAGGTTTCATGGCGTTGATAGCACCCATCAGAGAGCTGTCGAAGCCGTTCATAGTCGAGACAAGATAACCAATACCCATAATCACATATAATCGGAGCATGCTCGGTGAGAGGAGCTTGGGCTTTTGCTGAGCGACAGCAGCCTCTAAGGCCGCCGAGGCGGCATTAATCTCTCGGGTTTCATGGAATTTCTCGTCTGTGACAGAGTCCATTTGTTTGAGATCATTTCCCGTGGTGTGCGCCATGGCTCACAGTTTCTTTGACGACGTGTCTAAACAATGAGAAAATCGAAGCCCGATGGCGCAAGGAACCTGACAGGAAAAACTTGGAATGGCTGCGTGAGGGTCCCCATTGCGCTTATAACATGTTCGGTCGATGTCACACCGACTGCACCTGTTTCCATATAGTATATCTTATTGGGTGACACTGAATGCCGGTTGGTCCCAGTACTTGGCCATTGGCGTTCCTCGGCATACGAAGAATTAGTATAGACCACCGATAACCTGGAGCAATCCAAGTGCGGAGATACGTGCTAGTTCGAGATGTTGGGGAAATCTAGGCATATGAACCCATGTAAGTGGCCCTAGGACGATCACTATCATTCGATCTAGCGACCCCAGTTCGACTGCGCTGCAACCTTATTGCATTCAAGCCTCCTTGGTTCTGGGTCATATTTCACGTGATTCGGCTCAGCAATAACACCACCTCTTAACCCTAAAATGTGAGTAAAAGGGAATGTATGTGAGGTCATTTATAGTATACAATCATAAACGGAAGTGATTGTAAATATACATCCCCATGATAAATATATTTTCCTAAGGCCCATCAGAGGACGAGCTTCCCCGGATAGAATCCATGTTATGGACGCTACCAGGCAAGGCGAACTACATACTTAATTGAGTTTAGGTGAGGATAGATACATTTAACCCGATGAGAATAGTCAATCACATCTTCTTCTGACATAGGTCAAGTTTTAGGTAATATTACCTACCTAGGTAGCTAGTAACCAGGAAAAATTATCATTCAGTTCATGTGTAGATCAAGCCTGAACTAACTACCTCGGTATCTGATGAAAAAAGGTTACGGGAAGCCATTTATAGCTTACCGAGCTCTTCCATCTAAGGGAAACACCTGCCAAAAGAAACAACTGGGTGCCCTACAAGGGCCAAGAGATGTGCTGAAGCGGACCAATTGGAGACGGCTCTTACACCCCCAGATCTACGCACATTAGCGCCGGTGTTGGCCTCTACTACTTTAGGTAGGCTTTCAAATTTGATACCGCTACAAAAGTGCAGTCGTAAGAGCGGAATAGGTCTAGAATTTTTCTAGTCATTTAATTTTATGACCCATCTACCATCTGTTGAGTTTATGTTCAAAATTACGCCACCGTCAGTCTCGAATTTGTGAATAAGTCGTACTTCTAATACTGGACGGTCCGACATGGTAGTTCCCCGCCCCCGCTTTCTCCCACTGAGTAGGTACTTGGCTGTAGGTAGATATGCTGTGGCACGCGGTACTATCCGCTCTGCCCCAACCTCCACATTTTCTGTCCCCAACACAGCATCGCTCACGAAACAAGCGCCTTCACGGGATTGATCTCACATCGTGAGTCCTGTTTTTCTCAGAAACTCGACTTAGCGAGGGAGTACTGTTCATTTTCTCGCCTTCCACTAATCGTCTCACGAATTTACTTCATCGGTATTAGATTGCTTGTGTCGGTTGGGCTGTCTCTTCACCGCTCCCAGCATTTCTTCGGCGCAGTCAATCTATGCCTTGACTAAACATAAGTTTCTATTAGTGATATTTACGTCTCTTGTTCGTCCTTGCTATATCTTCCCGATAATCTATCATGTCCTCCTCATTTGAGCTTCCTGAACGTCGCATAGAAGAGACAAGGGCTATTGACGAGCGGGATCACCTCCACGTGGACTTGCAATTAACTAGCTCCGATCTAAAGGCTGATGCATCAAGTCTTATCGAAGAAGCCGTTTCGAAAGTAAGTCCGGATCATCTTCCGGATTGGAGCAACCTCAAAGTCCTCCATCGAAACACATTGCCACCTCGAAGCCATTTCCATTTATATAATAACGAGGAAGATGCACTTTCAGGTGACGTGGACAATAAGTCCCGTGCAGTCTTACTATCTGGCACATGGGGCTTTCATCTCTCACCAAGCCCATTTAAAGGGCCTCGCGACTTCTACAAACCCAGTTTTGATCACAGTGATTGGAAACTAATTCAGGTCCCGGGAATGTGGCAGTGTCAAGGCTTCGGAAAAGGTCCTCAATACACCAACATAAACTACCCCTTCCCCGTGAACCCACCACACGTACCATATGATGATAATGAGTGTGGCCGTTACGTTCTACGTTTTGAAGTACCCGACCGCTTGAAAGATGGCAGCCAATGGAGACTTCGATTCGAAGGCGTTGATGCCGCGTTTACTGTCTGGGTGAATGGGCGAGAAGTTGGCTATTCACAAGGCTCACGGAATCCAAGCGAGTTTGACGTGTCTGAATTTCTTGAATTAAATAGTGAGAACACCCTTTGTGTAGAGGTATATCAGCGGTGTGACGGAAGCTACATTGAAGATCAAGTCAGCACTATCTATAAGAGCCCTATTACGACTATACTAACATCTCGATAGGATCAGTGGTGGTTGAGCGGAATATTCAGAGATGTTTGGCTTCATTCATTTCCTGTTTCTCACTTCCAAGACTTTCACATTCAAACTCTCTTAGATGACGACTATCTGGATGCAGATCTGGTCGTGAACGTCACAATTAGCAAACCGGACCAGATTGTTTCCATGAAACTTGTCGACCGTGAGGGTCAAACTATCACCAAACAAGAGAAATCTCTCGACATAGCTACCGGAAAGTTCGAATATCATATCAGAGCCCCAGAGAAATGGACGGCAGAAACACCGTACCTATATACACTGCTTCTCAGCGTCGGAGATGTGTACGCTATTCATAAGGTGGGGTTTCGCCGGACAGAGCTTGTCAATGGCGTGTTCTGCGTCAACGGAAGTCCCATCAAGATACGTGGTGTTAACCGACACGAGCATAATGCGGAATCTGGCAGGACTGTCCCCTACAGAGCCCTATTGCAAGATTTTGCGATAATGAAAAGCTTTGGTATTAATGCGATCCGCACCTGCCACTACATCAACGATCCCAGGTTCTACGACGTGGCAGACATTCTGGGTTTCTGGGTACTTGATGAGGCAGATCTTGAATGCCATGGATTCGAAGCAGTTGGAGGTGACCCTGCAAGCTATCTTTCGGATAGCCCTGATTGGAAAGAGGCGTATGTGGATCGCGCACTGCAGATGGTGATGCGTGACAAGAACCACCCCTGTATCATCATGTGGTCTCTTGGGAACGAGGCTTTCTATGGAAGAAATCATCAGGCTATGTATGATGAAATCAAGAAGGTCGACACAACGCGCTTGATTCATTATGAGGGCGACCATGAGGCCCAAACAGCTGATATCTTCAGCCGCATGTACACCGCGGTTGACGATATGGTCAAATATGCGGAAGAAAAAGAGTGGACGAAGCCATTTGTCATGTGTGAATTCGCCCATGCCATGGGTAATGGACCTGGCGCAGTTCAGGAGTACGTTGAGGCTTTCTATAAGTATCCAAGGCTTATGGGAGGCTGGGTTTGGGAGTGGGCAAACCACGGACTGCTTACCGAGACAAAAGATGGACAGAAATTCTACGGCTATGGTGGCGACTTCGGCGACGACCCAAATGACTACAACTTCGTCATGGATGGGCTTTGTGATTCTCAGCATTTCCCCGGTCCCGGATTGTCAGAATACAGCAAAGCTATCGAACCCGTCCAAGTCCTTAGTATTGATGGCAACCTCGTCAAGATCGTCAATCGCTATGACTTCCTTACTCTAGACCATCTCGAATGCTATTGGGAGGTAATTTCTGACAGATCTCAATACATTGGGCGAGATATTCCTATCCCGTCTGGTATCAAACCCCATACCGAGGCAACCTTGATTCTTGGTGGAATTTCAACGTTTTCTACAGAGGCTTGGTTGCAGTTAAATTTCACCGTACGGTCTGACTCGAAATGGGCAACGCCAAATCATGTAGTAGCTCGTGGACAGGTGCAGCTCGCTCCGCCCAGATCGTTACTCCAAATCAAGACGCTGGCACCGCCGCCAGCTGATCACCCCATCATCCAACGTAAGAACGATTTCTTATATGCTACAATTACAAGTGGCACAACATTCGGCTTTGATATGAGCTCTGGAACGTTATCTTCTCTAACTCAGGCATCGAACCCCCAACTTAACCTCCTCACTATTCCACTCACACTGGACTTTTACCGCGCGCTGACAGACAACGACCGCGGCGGACCCTTCGGGAAGCAGTGGCTGGACAGCCGCCTGCATCAAACACAAAACCATTTCACACAGACCCGTATCGAAGAAACGGATACGGCTTGTATAATCGAAGTTAAGAGCCGCGTAGCACCACCGGTACTCGCTTGGTCAGTTGATACGACGACAACATATACCATAGCATCAGGATACTGCAGTGTACGAGTGCAGGCGCGTCCGCAAGGCCGTCTACTCCCAGAGACATTCGCGCGCTTCGGTCTAACATTTGGGCTTCGCAAGATCCGTATCGTAGAGTGGTTCGGCCGTGGACCGCAAGAGTCGTATTCAGACAAGAAGCAATCGCAGCTTGTCAACACATGGGGATGGCCGTCGAACTCCATGTTCTACGAATACGAGTTCCCGCAAGAGACGGGGAATCGGACGGACATTCGTTGGGTTGAGCTTCGCGAGGAGTATGGTGGCGACGAAGAGGGCCGCTTGCTACGAGCACGTTTCGGTGATCACGAGGGCGCTAGTTTCACAGTCATGCCGTACACAACGAAAGACATAGACGAGTGTACGCACCCCCACGAACTGCGTACACGCAAACGTGACGATCATATTGTGCGACTGGACTGGTTCCATCACGGCCTAGGAACAGGGAGCTGCGGGTCCGCGACGCTACCAAAGTATCAGCTCAGGACTAATCGCGATTTCGATGTTGAGCTACTACTTGATTAAGTAGACTGCGATTGAGGTTTCGTTTGACACATGTTGCTGAGTAGGAGCATAGGATATTGTAGTTGGCATTCAATGTAGTACGCTCTAACATTTTCTTTAGTTCTGGTCTAGACTGATGGATAATGTACAAGAAGTATGATGGTGCACCGGCGTCAAAAATATTGGTTGTTGGAAAATAATATTGATAAGTTCGATGCTGACTAGCCATATTGGTGAACACCTATCGCCGTAGTCAAGAAGAGTAATACAAGCTAAATCAGAAAGTCTCTTTTCCGTCAAGCTTATTCCCTTCATCCGTTATTCGTATTGCCAGCATCCAACAGCAGAACCTCCGTCGGCCAAGGTTAATCCCAAGATGTCAGTGCACGATCCCACCTTCGACCCTTCGGTATTGGCATAAAATGTAGCGCTGGAATCTGAATCGCCGTTGTAGCAGAGAACGAGACCCCTGTGGCCATTGCCATCATTGAAATTAAAGACAACATTCCCGAACTCATCAGCCGTCTCGTCTTGCCAGCAGCCGGTCACTGCGCCGGGTGGGATGATATGTGAATGAGAAGAAAGTGTGCTAGTAGACTTGTGGCTCTTTCAACTGAATGCGCCGTTTCAAATTTGACCTTTCCATCGGCTTGGATGTAAATTCCCCAGCCCCCAGGCACCATAGCCTACATGATGGATGGTATTAGCCATATTATAAGGAATTGTTTGGTATAAGTATTGTTTAATGGGTGTTGTACGCCCCGAGCGTGCGACGACCCAAGACTTGGGAAAGGGACCGAGCAAGAATTGGAAAGTGATTTTGAGAGTGCAGTCGTTTTATCGAATACTAATGTGTTAACGGGTGAAGACATACCGCCATACGTCCCATTTTCCAGTGTAACAGTATACCAAAAACCGGGGGGCAGGCAGAGGGATCTGTAAGAGGGCATTTTGTTGACGGACCGGAGGAGCCAGTGAAAGCCTTTGTCGGCAGCGTGTACTTGCAATCCGTCAACCTGGGTTCCGGGATTGAAGGTAGAGATAGAATAGTATCTATCTGCTGTAGCGAGAGAGGTGGTCGCGAGAAGCGATAGGCAATACATCTTAAAAAAACAGTCGGACATTGATTGGCTTGAAAAGTGACGTCCGATCTGTATCCCGGTTGGAGAATAGACGGAAAGAGCGTATATTCCGAGGATCTAGAGATATTAAGACGACTTGATTTTACGTCGATCGAGTGAGGTTGCGGTCTGAAAGTCTAGAGACTGTTATGAAAAGACCCAAAACGTGAGAAGTGAAGAGAATAATCAGTTGTTCGAGGGGGTCTCTTGAGGTGATTCGGACTGTTCCCACTTATCATGATCCTTACTCCTGCTCACTTCTTTCTAGTCGTCCCTTACGAGTGTGAAAGATCCTTGAGACAGTTAGCAGTTGACCAAAAACACTGGGTGCTTCCTCAATCCGTTGGGCGGACAGGACAATTTACGTTAGTTAGAGAAGTCGGATAAGCCTTGGCGTTGTCACTACGTCTCATTTAAACTTTCACGTGCACGGAACACAACTCGACCGTTTGTTATCGCAAATATAAACCATCGCGACTTGCTTGGTCACACTTAGGAGGGGGCAGGTAAACTTTCGGTGTCAGTGCTTCTTTCCCTTGTCTAGTATTGACATTGGAGTTGCATGCCCCTTTCACCACGCGCCTCCAGGCGACGTCGACGCTTCCCACGAACTAACCTATATTGACAACTTCTAGTTTCTAAGATGCAGTGGGTAGCTTCTCAGATAACGTTGAGAGTCAACAACAGATCAAATGAGTCTGGCGCGGGCGCCGTCGTATGTAGTTGATTGAGATCCTGTTAACTGATAAGGACTCATGGATTGACTAGTTTTCGGGACTGTAATCGATTATGTAGAAGCATGATAGTAACGCATATCCAAATTTAATATCACGAACAAAGATTTGACTAGCATACCACATAGTATTCAACTAATATAACTATCTGAAGAAATACGATAGCACATTAAGGAAATGAAGACGACGAGGCTAGGGGACGTCTTGCGATAACTGCGAATTCCATCTGAAAATTGATAATCATTTTCCCCCGCCATATTCCTCTCTCCATCAGTCCCACTCTAGTCACCAAGAAAGTGTCATACGCTTTGCTCATGCAGTCACAATAAAAAATAATGGCATTGTTGGGATTTTAGTATAGGTAATTATGATTCGCCATACCACTGGTCGTCCTAGACCAAAATTATCTCTTATCTTAACTGGCCAAGTTTATAGAATGGTGTTGAACTTTTGAAGACTTAACTGCATGTGTTATGATGGAGTCGGCTGTAAACTGGCACTGGTCAATCGATAACGATTGTCCTTTACACTAAAAATAGAAACTTTGAAGCGGAACTTGCTAGTAGATATGTTGCCTGCTCCTTGTCATCCCGCTCGAGAAAGGTTGCGTAAGAAGTGTCAAGATTGCAGGACAAGATTTCCCCTAGGGTTTCTAAGAGATTGACGACGACGTCACATATGCGGAGGCAGAAGATAACTAGAAGAACCTAGGGCTGGGGATGGCAATAACGACGATTATAAGATGTATTGATGTGGACACAGGCGTCAATAATAGAGGCTTTAATGGTCAACACAATACTGGGGGTGATAAGAACGTACTGGCGGCTCTATAGCTGGGACCAACAAAGTCTTCCGATCGGGCTTGGTCCCGGTACATATAATGGGCAGCGTGGTGAAGACACCAGGAGCGCAGATGACTGACTTAGAGATTCCAGTGACGAGGACGAGAATGAAAAGAAGGAGAGGAAGGTACTCGAGATATCAAAAATAGAGATGAACATTATTACGTACCGGCTAACGGCCTCATGGAGGGGTGCGCAATGAGAGCTTTGGTGGTAGTATCATCACTATTGAGGATGTTATTTGGAATATTGGTGGGGGCGCTATTTTTATGTGACGCATGTCGAACCTTGGCAACTTAACTGACCAGTGTGTATAATGCGTGTTAGAGATGTATTCTGTTCAAGACAGAGGTTAATAAGGTCACGTCGGTAATGAAACTATCTTGGAAGAATTGAATATACACTCCCGAACTTTCCCATGAATAAATATAACTCTACTGAACAGCGTCAGACGCTAATAACTAGCCCAAAAGGAGACGAAGGATACTGCGTATGGGGGGCCGAATACTAGCTATGTGCTATAAGTTGAAGTTTTACAATGGCGAAAATAGACTTTCAAGAATTGCCGAGACAATTGCAACTATCGAATCCGAATTTAACTTGGAAATATATTTCATCTACGATTTGTACAATGACCAGCAATTACTGTAATTGCTAAATTAAACTGATTACTTGCGGTTCTCACCGTCAAGCGCGGCAAATAGTTTGCTATATCCGGTAAGCCTTTTGTAAGCCTTTAATGGCGCTCCATATATAAATAAGTACCCCATCACGATTCCTAGAAATTTCCTCCCCGGTCACTGCTTGAATACCTAGGTGGGTGCCTGACGCCACTTGCCAGTTACTACTGCGACTAATAAATCACCATGCATATAACAAAATGCATGGGCAAAAGAAAAACCCCGCGTAAGGTAGAGTTACAGAATTCGGAATTTATGCTATGAAAATGTCAGCACAAGATATATTAGCATTAGATTACCACTGTTGGGGTTTTACACCCCCGTCCATGTTATTTTGCTCGTTCTTAGCAATATCTGAACTAATTTGCTATGCCCCACGATTGAGGCTATTCATCGAGAATCCTATTGCTCATCCCTTAATAAATCATGAAGCGCTTAAAGGAGCGACTGGGCTCTCTGAAGAACCGGGTAACCAAGGAACGGAATGGGGACTCTAGCGTAGTCACGTCGCGAGTTTCGTTAGGAGTGTCGCATATAGGTGAGTTGCTTGTGGGATTACAGCCTCCAGATGCTGTGTCAAATGCTCGATGAGCTAAGCCTTTTAAATAAACTAGATAGTAGCAAGTCTTCCACGAGCGACACTATAGAGCGACACGTCCCTCCGAGCGATGAGCCCCCCAAAACAGCCGTGGCCTCTCCCCCCGAAACGACTTTGAGTGTCTCTCCCGCTCTTATCACGCCGACCCATCCCGGATCCGAAGGGCAACAACTTGGGATAAACAATAAAGATCAGCAGGGCTCAAAACATTCTACATCCCAAAAGCTTTGGAATGCTGCCTACGATGACCTTGAAAAGAATGAAGAAACCGCAGATCTTGTCAAATCCTACATCAAAATCCTTAACAATGCCCTAAGTGCTGAGACCTCTAAAACACCTGCCCCCGAGTGTGACTCCGTCGAATTGAGAGACCCTGCCGATCGACAGGAATACATGAGAAAGCTTGTTGAAGAAGGCCAAAAAAGATTTGCGACCACATCTAAAATCACGGGTGGACTGCAAAATGTCATTGGATACATAGAAAAAATCAAGGGAGTGATCGATGTAGCGATTGGAAACATACCACAGGCTGCGCTACCATGGGCTGGTGTTTCCATTGGATTACAAGTAAGCCGTCGTACCCTACACTGCGGCTATTATCATAGTACTCATACCTGCTTAGATACTCTCAAATCCTGGCAAGGCAGTCAAGTCGAATCTTCAAGGTATCGTTTACGTAATTTCAAGGATGGACTGGTACTGCGCCCTGTCTGAATGTCTCCTAGACGAGGACAAACTTGTTAAGTCTTTCGAACCTATCCTCAAACAACTGAGTAAAGCAGTTACCATACTCTACAAGACTCTTCTCCTATATCAAATCAAGTCTGCCTGCTATTACCATCAACATCGGAGCTTGACCGTTCTTCGTGGACTTGCTAGTTGGGATGACTGGGATGGTGACCTGCAAGAAATCAAAGAAGCTGAACAGAACGTTATAGAGATGTCGACTCTGTACCACAAAGAGCATGGGAAGAAACGCCTAGACCATCTCTACGAATCCGCCATATGCGTAGAGAAAACTCTTGGGGACATTCATCAGGACTTGCAAGCCCTTGTCAACCAGCAAATGAACATGTGGACCGATCGCAAGAATGAGATGTGTCTCAAGGACCTCTTTGTCGTGGATCCACGAATTAACATGAAGACTATTATGCAGAATAAGGAAGAATTACTAGCGGATGTATACAATTGGATACTTCGAAGCGATGAATTTGCAGGGTTCACCTATTGGGGCAATGACGCATCTCACTTTCCCGAGTGTCGACTATTATGGATAACAGGAAGTGCAGGCACGGGAAAGACGATGCTTATAATGGGTATTATCAATGAATTCCAACGTCGGTTTTCCTCTCTTACACCGAGACTCTCGTATTTCTTCTGTCAGGCCACGAAAAACAACCTGAACAATGCGACAAACGCTCTGAGATCTCTGATATGGCTCCTGCTTTTTCAGCAACCAGACCTGATCAAGCATATACAACCGGATTATGATCAAATGGGCCATGCCCTTTTCGAAAATGAGGATGCATTTAACGCCCTGGATTCAATTTTTGAAAAGATGTTGGGAGATCCTTGCTTGTCACCGGTATACTTCATTATTGATGCCCTTGACGAGTGCGACAAGGGACTAACGCTTCTCCTTCGTCTCATTTCAAAATCTCTCACACTCTCGGATAAAGTTAAATGGCTAGTCTCAAGCCGTTCCGAGGTCCTTACTCAACAAGACATCCAGCAAGAAATCCACCAGCTAGAGAGTCCCAATATTTCGAGGGTTCAAGTCAAGCTAGATTCTGAAAGGTTGGAAGATCCGGTCAGCGTCTATATCGAGCACAAGCTTTCTGCTCTCAAGGCTCTAAGAGGATACAGTGACGAAGTTTTGACCAGTATCTCCACTGAAGTTCGTCAGCGAGCCAATAATATCTTTTTGTGGGTGGCTCTTGTGTTTAAAGAGCTTTCTCATGTGAGAGGATGGGATGCTGTCAAAACTATCCAACGTATGCCGCGGGACTTACCTGGACTTTACGGTCGTATTATGGATAAGATTGAAGGATTGAGTGACGCACCGTATTGTAAAAATGTCCTAGTGGCTGTATCTCTTGCATTTCGCCCCCTTTCTTTCAATGAGCTTGCTGCGATCACTCATTTGCCAGCCGGGGACGATGTCCCGCAAATAATAGCCGAGGAATGCGGTTCTTTTTTGACAATCACAACAGAAACAGTCTCTCTCATCCACCAGTCGGCCAAAGACTATTTGGATGAAAACCACAAGTTCAGGCTTCAGCCCGGGGGGGTCACTCAGGGCCATATGGACATTTGCGAGCGTTCCATTGACGCAATGACGAAAGCATTGAAGAAAAACATATATGGCAAAGACTTGGATTTCAAGCCCAACGGCATGGAGGTCCCCAATCCAGACCCATTAGCTCACGTGCGATATGCCTGCTTGTTCTGGGTCGACCACCTCTCATTCAGCTCGCATGATGGTAATCATTATAATCGAATCCATTCGTTTTTGGAAACCCATTTCCTTCATTGGCTTGAAGCACTGAGCTTGACGGGGAACCCTTACCAATGTTTCCGAATGGTAAATAAGCTAGCAGAGATATTTTCAGTACGTGAACCCTGTCCCCGGACTATCTCTATATACTCATGGACTTTAATAGACAAGTCAAAGCGAGTTATATTCTCTTATTCATGACGCTCAACGATTCATTCTTAAAAATGCATTCATTATTGAATCCGCACCCCTTCAACTCTATAGCGCCGCCATCGTCTTCAGTCCACAAGCGAGCAAGATACGAAATCTCTTCCAACATAACGTCAGTGGGATAAACGTTTTATCAGGACTCGACAACGACTGGGGCCGCAATTTACAGACAATCAACTGCAAATGCAGGGATGTGATACTCTCCCCTAATGGGAATAGCCTGGTCGTAACTATTGATTCATTCATTCAAGTACGAAACGCGATGACTGGCCAAGTTGAATGCACGCTTAAAGGTCATTCCAGTAGTATTTCGGTTGCAGCAATCTCCCCTGATGGAAGTATGCTGGCTACGGTTTCCAACGATCATACCATTCGGATATGGAATTTGACAACAGGACAAGCTAAAACCATAATTCAAGGCCATAAAAGCTTTGTTCGCACTATAGCTTTTTCTCCGTGCGGGAACTTCTTGGCGTCAGGTACATTCAACGAGGTAGAAAACCTCTGGCTATGGAACGTCACGAGTGGTAAACTTGAATCTAGATTCAAAGTCTCGCCTGATGTTTGGATTGTGTCGTATTCTCCAGATGGTCAAAAGCTGGTGGCGGGATCTAAAGACGGTGCTGTTTGGATGTGGGATATTCCAAGTGGCCAGGGAAAATGCACCGAAAGAACTGATCGTGATACCTTTGAACCGTGCTTGGCAATATCACTGGATTGGAGTAAGTTCGCCTCGGCAGCTGATGAAAAGATCATCCAGTTATGGGATGTGGGAACATGGAAAGTCAAACATATGCTCAAGGGTCATTGGGATCGAGTCACCGTTTTAGTATTCTCACCTGGAGGCCAGCTGCTGTCGGGTTCGAGGGATGGCACGATTCGAGTATGGGACATTGCAAAAGGCCGTGCTAAACGTACACTTTTGGTTGATGGATTGATAACTGGCATCGCGCTTTCCCTCGATGGAAGTCGATTTGCATCATATGCGTCTTCTGACGCAGGAAACGTGCGGCTGTGGAATACCACGACGTGGAAAAATGAATACAAGCTAAGCCATGGCGCTAGTGTTACCTCTGTGGCATTTTCGCCCAATACACAAAGGCTGGCGTCGGCGTCGAGTTTCGGTGAATCCGTCTGTGTATGGGACATTACGTCGGGATTGGCTGATTACGCGTTTGAAGGCCATTCGAGTCCTAGTGTAGTTCTTGCATTCTCGCCTGACGGATCCAAGCTAGTATCAGGTTCGAGAGATACAACCATCAGAATATGGAATGTTACGACAGGCCAAACAGAGAAAATACTCCCTCATTCCCAGCCGGTCACTGCTGCAGCATTCTCCCCCGACGGAAGTACGCTGGTGTCAGCTTCGGATGACACAGCTACACTTTGCATATGGAATATTGTAACTGGTCAAATTGAGCATACAATTACAAACCATCATCCAGAAGAAGGAGGCAATGGATGGGTAGACATGTTATTTTCCTCAGATGGAAGGAAGATAGCACTCGCGATAGACAACAACAGTACCCGTCTCTCGATACTCACAACAGAACAATTGACGGTTTTCACCTATGGCACCCGGGGCCCTGTGGCATTTTCTCCTGGCGGGGAAATTTTAGCGTCGAGGGGCATTGGTGGCGCTATAATATTGTGGAATACAACAACAGGCCAGGATATGGGCCTCGATGGCCATAGCTCCTTGGTTACTGCTCTAGCATACTCTCCCGATGGAAAAAGGCTGGCTTCGGCATCAGCAGATGACAAAACCATTAGGATATGGGAAGTTGCGACAGGCCGGATTGAGTTTACACTTAACTGCGCCGACATTTCCACATTACTCTTCGCTCCCGACGGAATCAAGCTAGCATCCGGATCCAACACTACGATTCGGGTGTGGAATCTTGCAACCCGACGAGCTGAGCATATGTTCCGGGGCCATCGTGGCTCCATTGGGAATACGATTTTTGATTTAGGTTCAGACACGGCGGGACAAATCATAAGCAATGTTGGGAGTCTACCATTTTATTCGATAGACGAGACACTCACATGGGTGACCCGGGACGGTACCAAAGTTCTGTATCTTCCTCCACAGTTTCGACCAAGCCCGCCAAGCTTTATACAGCGAAGCCTTGTAGTCGTTAGAGGAAGGACTCTTGCAGTTGAAAATGGCACCGGTCGAATTACAATCATAAATTTCGCCGACGACACTCAAGGTAACTAATGACTTGGGAGTCCTGAGCTAAAAGAAAGGATAAGACATCAGTCTGATTGATCGATATAAGTCTACAACAAAGGAAGAGATGTGACAATGACTTGAGATCAAGGGCTTCAAGGAGGCCCTAAAAGTATAGTCCTTTCAGGCGGCGGCCTGAAGTATATATATGCGAAAGCTTAGCTTCATGTCTCTCGATCTTGCTCGCTCTTATAGCCTGTTGTATTTAGTTAGGCAATACAGGGGCAGCTGTGCAGCCGAGACCTCGTCCAAATCTTGCCTATAGTACGATTATATGCATGATAATTGTCACACGGGCTAATCCATGGTACTAAGACTGCATTACATATCCGAAATAGCAGGCTGGAGCACCTTCTATCTTGTAATCATGTGAGCGGCAGATCTCACACTCAACTATCCGTGTTTATCTAATTGTAAGGATAGGCGATAAAAGACGATAAGATCAAGCGACTAATGGCGAAGCTTTCGCATATATGCACTTAGATAACCACCAGGGCTGAAAGGGAGGACTCGACTTGTATAGCTTCCTTGACGCTTTAGTAGGTAATGTCAGGATCCCTGATATAGGGGTGCTTAAAGGCTCCGTTGTTGCGCGAAGAGGTCTTTCTTTCGTAGGCCATGTTATAAGACAGTTATATACATATATGTTACCCTTTCCCCTTATAGTATATAGTTCTGTAAGCTACAACATAGTTGTTACCTCGACCCTTGGTACGTTACTGCTTGTGACTATATGCTGTGACCTGGGGTCACCTCGTAACAGGCCAGTCCCTGGCTATATACATACATGCCATTTATCTAAGGTGATTGTCATACTATTACAATGCGAATATCCTTCCAAGCCCTGAGCTTCTGGTTCTTGTTACAATAATGAAGTCTCGGGCCGGAGGACCTCAGAAACCACATGGCTGAAAGGGTATAATTGATAGGAATATTCATGTCTCTAAACCTGATTAAAGGGCATGTGACATTCCGTTAACACCTTTAAACGAATATTGGTCGCTGATTGATCAGGCTTTATTGTTGTTTGTGGAAAACAAAAGAAATAATAGCGAAACAATAGCCTTGTCCGGAAAACACAATGGGACAGATTCAAACCTCGTACCCACATTCAATGATAAATGCCAGCTTTCTACATGCCATTTACAACCGAGCTTATTGAATTTATCACTTCTTACTTCACAGCTATGTATTCACAAACTAACGAGACGAAAAACTGGTTGGGTCAGGCAATGAGCCATTCCTATAATTCTCAGGCTGAACTGGCGTTTGATTTTGAGATTGCGCCGGAGGGTGCCATATTTGAAACTTCAAGACATGGGTATTTCACGGAATTCCGGCATGTTAACCGTGCCAAATACAGGCCGGAGATACCACGAGGGGATCCCGATAATTATAGCTGGGGATATATACAGATCATGCCCGACGTGGCTCACGATTATTCAGACCCTCATGCTCGACGACTGCAAGTCTGCCCGGGCGGTTGCAATGAAGGAACATGGTACGAAAGTGGCGATTATGATGTTAACTACGGTACCGGTATTTCTTTTCTTAGTGACGAAGCTATCACAGCGATATTGCATGATAGAACTCTGGCTCATATCAAAGCCATGCATCCGCAGCGAGTTCCACTCATTGAAATCGTCGCCACGCGCGTGAAGTGGTCCACACCAATCCCGGCGTACTTTTCGGTGAGCAAGAGCGGTATCATGCCACATAGCTCTGCGGTAACGTTGGCTCATCTCGCTTTAATACAGGCGAGGGGTCACGTAGACAAGATCGAGGTATTATTCCGAACTCATTACGGTCAACAGGAAAAGGTGAACCAAGATACTCACTCGCACCTTCAGAATGCCGCCAAGAATCTTATCAACGAAAGATCAGGCCTTTCTTTAAAAACTGGCAAGGCCAAACCACCAGGCAACAGCGATGATCCAGGTAGTCTCTTCAGCAAGCCCGGCGCTAAGCAAAAGAAGTCTTCAGATATTAATACATCCTCTACCAACCTTGACAACCCGAGCACTCTGTTTAACAAAGGAGCTGGTCATCCATTCAAAACTACATTTTCTACCAACCTCGCTCTAAGCAATCCGTTCGACAAAGCAACTCATCACCGTCAACAGGACGAAGAGCTAAAACCAGACAGCCCTTCGTACTTTGGAGCCCACCATGGTCGACAGGGCGAAGAAGTAATCAAAGATACGCGTTCAAGCTTTCAAGCTCATTATCAGCAGGACAAAAATATGAATCGAGATCCTCATTCGTACTTTCCTCACATTAAGGCGATTGGTACGGAACGCTCAACTACGAAAAGAAAACTACATGAAAGTGCCTTATACAGTCCGATCAATATTAAACGCCGAAAGCTGGCGAACAAGGCAATATCCGACGGATTTGGAGGTAATAGCGGAGGTTCTATTCCGCGGGATAAAGTGAATATCACGGCCCGTTCCGAAGAACTAAACCAAAATACTCACCCACAGTTTCACCCACAGCTTCACCCACAGTTTCAAATTCATCGCGGTCAACAAGACGAAGAGTTAGACCAAGATACTGGGTCGAGTTGGTTGGAAAAGTTATTTCAAATACTTTTGCAGAAAAAGAACTTATTGATGGGCTATGGCTTAGTTGAATCATTCTTAAATAGCGAATAGTAACTTTCACTACTCCACACTTAAATATAAAACCCCTGTAACATTGTAGATACTAAATCTCCCCTATGTCCAGCCTCTCTTATAACGTATTGTTGACCAAGCCAGGAAAGAGGCGATAGATTTATTATTATAGAAAGAGCTGCGTGCTTTTGCAGGGAGCGCCGAATAATTAAGCTTTCCTGTTTTCTGCGTCTTGCTTTACCTTGATTAGTATTTTTCCGACCGTTCTCTGCGTCGCTGACTTTTCAAAAGCCTTCGCAAGATTAGCAAAAACACCGAACTGGCGGAGAAGAATGTGAAATACCTTAAATACATCTTCCATATCAAACACAGAATCAACGGGAACTTCCTTAATATGACCTTTTTTGAACAAGTCCACTACCTCTTGGGCAGAGGACCCTGCGGGGTTGCTGAAAACACTGATATATGTTCGAGGTGTCCCTCCAAGTAGAACCGGCCAGTGGTTAAACTTGAACTGGGAGATAAACCCAAAGGGGCCATTATTGATGCTATAAAATCTCCCGTTGACCTTAAGGTACTTCGGAGAGCGATAATACAGCGTATTATCACCTACACAGTCGAAGATGGCATCAAAGGGTCTGGATCCGGTGGATGTAGCAAGAGACGAGAGATGGTCATAAAGGTTTTCATGGGCAGTATAGTCCACAACCTACGATTATGTTCGTTGTTAGGAGCAGCGGGGGTATAAACAGGCGAGACTGAAAATTGTCTTCAAGGTCGGGACGCACGCACCTCTTGAGCACCTAGCTTACGAATTAAGGATTCGTTCCTAGACGAGCAGGTACCTGTAACATGGACACCCATCCCGCGAAGCATCTGCGTTAAAACGCATCCTACTCCGCCGCTTGCACCGTTCAGGAGCACTTTGTCCCCCTTCTGTAGATTGGCAGCGCGTAGCAGCGAAACACTCGTCTGTCCAACAATGCCCAGGAGCCCTGCTGCAATGCCCTCATCTAGATCATCAGGTTTCTCCACGACTGCATGCGCAGGGACGACTAGATACTCAGCCAGTGAGCCAATGCCGCGTAACAGGTTGGCCATGGGCACAGTGCCAGCGACGATCATCCCCAGGCGCATGTCCGGAGTTGAGGGTCCAATCTGTATGACTTCTCCCGCGAAATCCATGCCAGCAATCATGGATTTTCTGAATGGTACCGGTTTTGTGATCATCTTGGCGTCACCAGGATTGAGTGCCACATAGGAGACCCTGACCATGATCTGTCCAGCTTGAGGCGGCATGGGAGTAGGGTAGTCGGTCTTGAATTTAAGGACATTTTTGACATGTCCAGCTCCGAAGGCAATCCACGCCTTCATAGTCTGTGGTACCTTGATTTGGTTGATCATATTGGAAATTCGGTTTGGAATATTGAGATGTGGATGTAAGTAGCCATGACTTGAGTAGCTGTCTGAGCAGGCCCTTTATACCAGTAAGGAGCTAGGATCGGACGGTGGGAAGAAACTGCCATCTTTGGCAGAGTGATTACAACTGTATGAATCAAGAAGCGCAGCATACTAACGAAATGAGATATTCTCCGGCAGTCAACTGCATCGAACATCCAGAAGCACGAAAAATGAGCGTCGATTTCAAAGACACAAGAGGTTGTATGAACTAATTGCCGAAAATGGAAGTGGGATCCGCATGCTGGTCAGGAAAGGTAAGTAGATCCGCATCATGCTTACGAAGTTCAGTGAAATTTAGTGGGTATACTGTTGAACTAGGCCTAGCGTGTCTGGTTACGTATTGCACTAAGTATAGTGTTTTGATTCCTGCGCCGACTTGGACGGCAGATGCAGGTCCATGTGTTTAGTCTTCGTGAAAATGCATCATGTTAGAGCCAGAAGAACTCACCGCGATTAAACAAAATGAACAACCTCTTCAAGGGTCGAAACGACGCCATACACGTACACGAAATGGTTGCGAACGGTGCCGTGCACAACGACGCAAGTGTGAGTCCCATCTAAATCGATGAAATTTGATCTCCAATAAGAATCTCCAGCTAACATAACAGGCTCATCTAAGGCGACGAAAAGAGACCCAGATGCGGGCGTTGCGTGAATGCTGGTGTTGATGTTTTGTGCAAATACGTCAAGCATGTGTCTTTCAAAAATAAAAACACCCAAACGCTGCCGAACTATATTGGTCCTAATTCGATTGGAGATCCAACATCTCTGAAAAAGTATCCTGCGATAGAGGTATGTCTTTTTGTCCCGAATAGTCCAACAACAAACTGATGCGTTGACTTCCAGTTCGTAGTTGATGATGACCCTGGGCCGATAGACCCCCCTGAGCACTCCCCCAATTCAACTGATAACAGACGTTGCGATAACACAGAACTACCGTCCAAAACTCTCCAAAGTTTCCCTAGTCTCAGCGTGACTGAGGATTGGCCCCTCGTTGGACGAAGCCTCCTTTCAAGTATCGAAGTTGAGCTATTGAAATATTACAGCCACCATGTTGCCCCTTGGGTAGGTACTAGCTCCTCCCTACTGGACGTCGATTGAGTTCATCTCGTACTAAGCGATAATATCTTCTAGTTAGATATATATGACCAAGGCAAAACGTTTGGCCATTGTGTGCCTAGGCTGGCTATGGCTTCGCCATGCTTACTCGAGATACTGTTACAGGTTACTGCAGTATTCTCCGGTCGTCCGCAGGAGGTTGTAACCCGTCGTGGTGCTGGGATGTTTCATCTTCGGGCCATGTCAAATCCGGCAGGAGCCGACTCTCCATTATCAGCCCTTCGAATGATTGCTTGCTTCGTTCTCGCTAGGACACTACTTTTTGTTGACACTATCCCGGACACATGGGAACGCAATTTCCATGGAAGGGGTGCGTTTCTTTATTTCAATAAATTTGACTTCCTTGAAGCAACCCAACGACAAACATGGGTTGCTCTTCTCACCCTGATATTACGACTAGGTACGTTTCATTCTTCAGAGGATGGCTGCTTAAAGCAAAGTCCTGATATCCACGAGATGTTTGTAAACTGATAGCTATGGGATTCTGAAGAAATCGCGTATTATCTAATGAAAGAAGGGACACCAGACTGGATCCTCGAACTCGCACGTCAAATCCAGACGAAGCTCAGAACGAATTTTAGAACAGGCAATAAGCCTCAAGAGATCTTAGACGCTTCCCTCCAATGCTTAGAGCTCCTCATCGATGCTATGACCTTTTCTTTCCCGACGACTCAAACAAGCGATAAAACTACCACGCCGATCCTGTCACCTGTTTCTCGGTTTGAGAAGTGGAAACAACTTGTGGAAAGGCTATATGCATGGTATACGGGCCGTCCTGCAGATCTCGAACCATTGGTAGAACTCGAAAATCCTGAAGATACATTTCCCACAGTCATATTTACGAATGGAGCTGGCATTTCGTCCAATATGGTCTATCACACGGCTATGTTCCTACTGCTCAGCAATAGGCCACAACTAGTGTCCTTAGATGAACAAGGTAGAACGCTGGGGATAGACGCCACTCAAATATTACCCCATTGGCATGCTCATCGTATATGCGGCATTGCAATTAACAGTGAACCTGAGTATACCAATTGCTGGGATCCTGTTATGATAGCAGCATTCTCACTTGTGGCACGGCGGATGACACACCGTTCTCAGCAGTATGATATACTGAACTATTTCAGTCGATTGAAGGCATCGGGTTGGCGTACTGACGGTCTCGTTGACAAGCTTCGGGGCGAATGGACTTTCGTTATGTAAACTATTAACTGGGTAAAAGTGCTTTCTCTACCTGCTACCATCTCAGCTCTCTTACAGTTGGTGTGGTCTTACAGACTAGCTGCATTCAAAGATGCCTAGTGTATCTGTGTGTGCTACGTCTAAGTAGTAATATAGGACAAGGTGGGTGTCTTATCATAAACTAGGACTGTACTGATCAGCCTACCGAATGATGACACACTTGTTCATAGTTCTACGGGTTTGGCCATATTTACCCGCGCGCGGAGGATGTGGTCATAGATGGCGCAGGTTTATTGAAAAATTACATGTGTAGCCCTCAATATAGTAATTAACCTTTGTCTTAGGATGTGTTTTCTCTACGCTTAGAGCGCGGAGTTTGTTTTATCAACACTAGATCGACACCAGACTAAAGTCGCTGGACACTCTGATACTCACGAGACTTTTTTATATATTTCTCGAGAAACGTCGCTGAGCTGATCCGATTCGTAGATCGTGATGGCAAGGCCTTTAATTTTGCGTGGGCCTTCTTGAGTGAAGGCCTTGTAGTATCACTGACTAATTTGATGTCGAAAGGTATATTAGAGAGGTTGAATTATCAACTCGGGGTTTAATGAAATACGAACCCGGCTTTGCTACGCCCTGTGTAAAGGCACGTCCGATATGATGATAAGTACATTCGACCTCCTTGCCTCGCGACGCTTTGTTTAAAAATAGAATGGATGCTGGCTTCATTCACGCTTCTTGGAGGACTCCTCGTAATCTGAGTTTGGGTAATGTTAATTAATCAAGAGACGAGGTCCTCAAGACTTGCATAATGGTTTTGCTATGTCATATAATGATACCACTTAATTCGTGGTATGCGGGAAGTAGCCAATTTGGCACCCTATCAATACTACCATAAGTCTCGGTCCATCTCACTAATCCTATTCTCTGCCAAGCTCCCATGATCTGGTACGTCGAGCTCTCTACTGGTCGTCCATCCTTGTCTTGGCCTCTAGTTCCATTCGTGTTTGCATGGCGGAAGGGGGCTATGACAAGCGCGATGTAATTTATCACAGGCAGATTTGGTGGTGATGAAGAGCCGAGAAGAGCAACTTTGAGCGCAGCAGATTTATCACCATCCATGGTCTCACCGTAATAGCCTTCTAGTCTATCTATAGCCTCCATTAACTCTTCATGGCTGTCAAAATAATCGACCACATGGCCCAAGACATTTTTGGACACGTGGCGATCTAGCATCAAGCCGCGGTAGTTGTGTAAGCTAGGCGGCTTGCATGGTTGGAAGAGTAACTTCCTCTGTTGGGAAGTCAGATCAGGGGACAATGAGGCCCCTGCGAAGTCTCTGAGATTCCACGCTTTGACTTCAAAGTTTACTGCAAGGGTTTGTCTTCCGTCGCCGCAAGTCGTCGTGGAGACCTCAAACCTCCGGAATAGCCTCGTTCTGACAAGATATGACAAACTGAATGTTGGCCAAAACTCATCGTCGACCTTGCAACTCTGCGTAATCAACCAACTTCGTCTTGGACTTGCATTTTCGTCGCCGTGAATGAACATTTGCGACAGTAGCGGGTCGGTAGAAACTAAAGTTGCTCCAAACTCGTCTTCTAATGTCCCAAGTCTTTCTGATTCATTGTCTCCTGCTGGAAAGGGATTGCAGCTGATACCGTATGTCTGAACAATGCCATAGATTCGATCTTCGTGTCTCGAAACCCTTCTGTTCTGTGCAATCGAGTACGCAGTATGAGGGAACTCGCTGTTTATAAAACCTAAACCACGGGTGGTCTGCAAGGCCACAAGCGCCCTCATACGGTTTTGAATAGCTGCCACGAACGCCATTGTCTCAGACTCTGCTTCGGTACTATACTGTGAAGATGTAATCGATTTTGACTTTTCATATCGGGACTTGGCTGCACGGAATGCACCACCTTCAGACCAGATAAGCCCCCTCAAATGGTCTAGATCGTTTACGATCTGTATGATAGTCCAGGGCGAGGGACCTTGACTCGTTGGATACAGGTGTAGAGTTCCATCGTCGAATAGAATGAAGGCATTTGGGCGGAGGAACATTTCCTGGACTGTCCAGAGTGACCGGAACCAAGGGTGATCAAGAATTCTCATCATCCATTTCTCAAATGATTGTGAAAGTCTATCTAGCTCACCCCAATGTTGCAACGTATCATTGGGGCTCGCAAGCCCAACTTCATCTTCGTTTAAGCACTTGAGAAACTCATCCAATGTCGTGAGCTTTGATTGAGATTCGCCGAGGCTGGACTTGCTCATAGAAGATAACCAAATAAACGCCTCCGTGGCTTTCTTGAATATCGCTGCCTGCCTACCAATCTCTTGGCCACGTAGCCTTTTTGCTTCCTGGGTTTCCCTAGGATGATCTTGAGGAATACAGGCAATATCGACCCACATCCACTCACATGGCTTCTGTAGACAGCCTTTCGCCGCAAACTGGATAGCATGTTGGAACGTGGTCGCAGTAAAATGGACAGGCTTGATTGGAGGGATGGGCCAGTCAACGCCTCTAACTAATAAAGGTGTTGCCAGCGCCGACCGATCAATGTAGAAGCCCCATGTGTAGCTCAAGATATTATACCGTGGTTTGGAGACTCCGTTATATACGTCCTGACCTTGTCTGACATGTGAGGTCATTGTTGGAACATGCAACAGTCTGTGTGGCCAGTCTTCACTTGAAACATATACGGGATTGTTTCCGGGATGAACCCTTCCATGCCAAGGATTTGGAGGTGCAGGCGGAGGAGGTGGTGGTGGCAGAGAACGAGACATTGGCAAATGGATGCGCAGTAAAGCGACGTGTCGGCTTAGAAGGTCACCGTTGACAATCCTGATCTCCTTTGATGCTTTTATTTCAAGGCATTCAGTCTTCCTCCAAACTTCAGGTACGAGATAGCATTAGGTAGTTACAAAGTTAATAACTAAGATGGGTACTTCAATTTGAAATTTAAAAGCCCTGGTCGGGTTCCAAGCCTCGTCATGACTGGACAGAGAGCCAGAATAGGGTGGCCTGCAGCTTTACAGGCGGTAATTCCCGGTTGTGCAGCGAGCCAGGCCACCAGTTGCTAGCGGGATATAAGACCTAACAAACACTGCCATACAAAAAGCATCCGCTATACTTCGTATGTACAATACCTTCCAACTTACCGGCGTTATTTCCGGTGGTTCCTGTCTAACTATTGAGTACTAGTTACAGGCAAAACTAGTTTGGGATCCTTTTCCCTGACATTTTTGAAGTACTCTTTAGAAAGATAAAACTAAAAAACGTATAACTTCACGGCGCAGTATAATCAAAGGGACAAGAAGATGCTCGAGTAAGTTATATGTGTCGCTACACTAAGGGTTATTTTACAGGCTTACCGTTGCTTTCTTGCCCTTCCTCTAGCTAGATGACAACGTTACAATTTAAAAAACAACCTTAATGACAGTAGCCATCCATAGACCTAGGTGTTTGGGTGTCAGTAATTATGAGACAACAATTTTATTTGACCCTTTTTTCATCTCAGGGTAACCATAGTGTCGGAAGTGTTGAACATTCTTAGGCTCCTTATTGCAGATATTGTTTGAATTTAACTTAAAAATCACATAGATACAGTCTACAGAAATGCCAAATCAAGGACCATGAATTAAGAATATCGCGCGAGAAAATACCTCACCGTGCATGAAATCCGGTCGGATACAAAATTACCCCATAATAATAAATTCTTTACTGTCTTAAAACGTCTCACATTTGTTGTAACAGGGCCCTAAGACGAATTTCGCTCAAATGGACTCTTTATTTTTATTTCATGTTCAGTCGCATGGACGCCTTGCTAACGGACCTGTTCCAACTTATTGAATGCTTTTTACGTAGGTATCCCACACCTTGATGATTAGTTTGACCATTTCACCATATGCAAGGAAAGGGTCTTTGTCACCTTCAGATAATCCCGCGGACACCAGCTCGTAAGTACGATGAACAAAGAACTCGAAGTACTCCGGGCAGTAGCTCGCGCTCTCCCAATCAATGATTGAGATAGATCCATCCTTGCGCAACATAATATTTTTGGGTTGGCAATCGCCGTGGGTGAAGACCGGCGCGTTGTGGTTCTTCGACAACTCAAGAAATTGGGTCTTCAAATCTTCGAGAACAGGGCGGGCTGACTTACCAGCTTCTGAGAACTGAGCATTGAAGTATGCTTCGAGGAAATCGCAAGCATGGTTGAATGGTCCCGCGCGGTTTTTGAAGATCCATTTATGAGCCAAGTATGGCCGTACTCCTGGTAATCCATAAAATCTTGGTGAGGGGATTTCACGAAGCTCGTTCAACTGCCATCTTAATTGAGATCCGATCGATGCGATTTTCCCAGCATCAAGGTTATCGTAGCAATTGCTCAGTACTTCGCCTTCGATATTTTCCATGATAATAACGTTGTTATCGCTGGGCTCGTGGTGATACATGGCATAGAGCTTCGGGGTGGGTAGGCTGGTGTGCTGCAGGACAATCAGCATATTTTCACCCTCGGCGAAATCAATCTTTTTACCATATTTAACGATAAATTCGTTCCCAATCTTAACAATAGTGCGGTCTGCCGTCTCTAGAGATGCTTGAATGATTATTTCCTCGTAGGTTGGAAGTGGCACTGGGGCAGGGGCAAAGTAAGGTAGCTTGATAGGGGTATACGTGGCCATTGTAGGAGATTTCTGTGGTTCTTGAGTATGATAAAGTTTTATAATGTAATAAAAGAGACAATATTGATTTGTTTCGTGTATAATATAAAATATTAACTTAGTTAGATTATAATACTTATATTAGATTTAAGGCTTTGTTTATAATATACTTTCAAAGAAAAACAAGGAAATTGTTAAAAGGATAAAGATAGTCGTTGATTAATAAATCGCTGTTTAATAGCTCATGATTCGAATTTCTTATTTATGAAAATGTCTTAACACCTGAAAGTACAGGAGTTGGCTCGGGGAAAACGAATATCAGGATTCTTTCAACAAATAACATCCACCGTTATCCGAGCCCCTATAACCCAATGATACTTTTTTCGACATATTTTACTCACCCATGGGCCATCAATTATTCTACAAGCAAGTCCTATCCGCAATACTTCATACTGTACTATACAGAACGCCAAAGCTGAGAGAGATGATGGAATAGAATGCTATGACTGGGTTTCTGTCACAAGGGCTATGTACTAGGGCTTGGAAGGGTATGTATTGAGTATATTCGGTTGAAATAATCTTCATGGGCGTTAAACAGGTCATATAGGTCTAAGTCCTCCCTTCAGGTGATCTAGGTTTAAATACATAAATAGCCTCGCTGTCGCTTGCCTGGGTCATTCGTGTCGGTATCACTATTATCGTATTTCTCCACAGAATTTGCTTGAGCAGTCATGATGATTAAGAATGGGCATAGGAAGCTGAATATACGAAACTCCGCCTCGCAAATTAATTTCATGACGTCACCGACCTGCCTCTGCTATACAGGTAGTTATATTCCCATAGAGTTGGCCCATGTGACATCGGCCAACTACAAATGTCAGCAGTCGCTTACCCAGCCCCCCCCTAACATCCGGCCACACTCTATCGCCCTACCATGATGAACTTGATCCAAAAAGAGAAGAAATATAGAAAAATCGACCCATGACATAATAATACCTTGTTGAATAACGCCTGCGACATTTACTGTCGATATCGTAATAGTTATAGAGTTGTGAGCCCATATAACTCCTAGTCTTTGATAGGCCACTCAGGGAACTCAAATATCAAAGAAACCCCCAAATCACATGAGATTCTCGTTTTCATTATTTCCTACTCCTTTTTCGGCCTGACTTCTTTCGTTCAAGTTCAACCTTGTGTACCTGCGACGCGTGGCGTAGCAAATTATCTCGACGGGCGAACCCCTTGTTCGTACAGCCAGGCTCCTCGCAGTGGAATCTCACTGATGGAGGCAATTTTGGTGCATGATCTTTTTGGTACTTATCAGAGCGCATGTGGCGTTGAACATCCTTTCGAGAGCTTGCTGTAAAGGAGCAGTAGGTGCAGACGAACAACTTTCCCCCCTTGTCACTTCTTGTTCTATCCTTGTTAGTTAAAGCCATTTTATAAAGTTATTATTAGTTTTTTCATGAGTTGTCAACTTACTTGGTCTTTTTCTTAAACTTAGGCCCAGATCCATTGAAGTTCACACTTGGATCAGAAGCAAATTTGTCGCTCGTTTCATTCAGTACGGGAAGCAATGATGCGGCATTGCCAAGAGCAGTAAAAGATGGCATTGTGCAATCTCCATCAATGTAAGGTATAAAATCACCAACGCTGCTTTGGTTCTGGAATACGGAGGTTTGAAGACTGCCTTGATCGCCCGGGAAGCTTAGTTGTCGTAAGCTCCTCAGTGAAATTGGGTCAATGGGTTGAATTTGCGAATGGAGGCAAGATGCCTATAAGCATTTGTTAACATATTTGGTATTACTTCACCGAGTCCGACAAGGTTTCAAATATTCTTCGTACCATTGTACCTGAATCTGCAACATGAGGACGACCTTCCTGGCCCATCACCAGATTCTCAGCAAGTAAATCCAAAGGGTCATTTTGACCGTAGCACTGGAAGGTTCCTGGATAATCTGGCAGGATATTTTGATTTGCATGGAACATCGGATCGACTGGCATGTTGGACATGAAGACCTTTATTATTAGCATACAGTAAGTGTATATGCCAAGCGGGAAGTACTTACCAGACTTTCGAAATCAGAGGTGTTTCCCACGCCATTATTTTGTATTCTTGCTTGCCTGATTAATATTACGAGGAAGAAGTATTTAAAGTTTCGACATACCTGGAGACTTCGCCAACCGGGGGGGTCAGCCAGGGGTTGTCATAGCCTAAAAACGATCAAAGAGCTAGAAGAGAATGTGTGAGCAACCGCAAAGCCTTCGCTACTTCGACAAAGTTGAATGGTTAAAGTGAAATAATACACACCTTAGCTAGAGTTCCTGTACATCGATCGCCGCATCATTAGCACCAAGGAAAAGGTCGATGTTGCTATCAGGAGAGAGACCAATAAGACTATATCGATCCCTGGCCTTTATCGTTGGCGTATTGATAACATGGGTTTGGAAGAGGTTACGAATCGCAATGAATATTTTAGGGTGTCGCACGGACCCTAGGGACTGGGACTGAAGTAGGCACGCGTACCCGTTGGGCTAGGGATTTACGGAGCGATATGGTCAAGAGGAGGCGAATGGAAGCGAGAAGCGGAAAGCGGAAATCGAAAGTAAAGCTTTCACATATAAGGACCAAGGTCGCCGCCTAAGCTGAGAGCAAGGACCAGAATCGTGTGGGCTCCTTAAATTTGAAAACAGTTCCAGGTCTTTAAACATGAGTGTTGGTTACACAGGCCTTCAAGCCTCCACGTCCCTTGGATCGGTGTACCAATATTTCTCATCGTCGTGAGATCCGGCTCCTGGCTGATTGTCCATGGCTCATTTCTCGGGAATCTCCTGTGGGCTATAACTCCCGAGTACCCTCCTGGGTACTGATTCCGTCCTAGTGACTGGTAATCCTGGCGACTGGTAACTTTGTTAGTTGCTATCGTCGTATCACCTGGTGTCACTGAGGGCAAAGTTAGGCAATAGAAGACGAAAAATACTATCCGGAGTAGGAAGGCATCCACGAAAGCATTCAAGAATCACAAGAATCACTCGATCGGCACCATGTACTTGGGCCTGCCATAAGCGTAGGCCTCGCGACTGGATCATTCGTAACTTGTAGAAAGAAAGTATCCATTTATGATATTTGACTGATGGATAAAAGCACACAAGTCTTAGGCTTAAGACTCTTCACACAGGGATATAATAGAAGAGATAGCCTACCTGAATATAATGTTGAGTTCAAGCCAGATTGAGACTGAGGACCTCCACACTCAAGGGAAGTAGTCAAACCCATATCCGCAAGATCGGGAGCATTAGCTCCCCTAAATCAACGTCAGTCTATCATAGAAGACGAACTGGAACACCTTCTTGCATTGTACTGGTAGTCCGTAGCACTTACTCATGTCTGCTTATTTCTGTCATTAAATTTGGATTGTACTCGTCACGCTTTCGTGCGTGGTCGGAGCAGCGGTAGTGCGGATCCATCTATCCAAATTTGAAGTAATAGTAATGATAACAATAAGATAGATAAATCCTAGTAAGCTTGTCAAATGACGTGTTTATGACTGAGATTTAGATGGGATGAAATACTAGAAGTATAGCAATCCCTTGGGAGAACGGGAGCTCGGCCCCCGAGTTCTATCCCTTTCTTGCTCGGTATCCAGCAAAGTCAAATTTGCTGTATAGGATTTAAAGTGAGGCAGTTTGGATGGCCTTAGGCTGTACATGAAAGTAATTATTGTTCTAGATTTGATAGAGTGAGCTATTTGGGATAAGAAGCTCATGAAGCACACAGGTATTTATGCTCGTGGTTCCTAGACCTAAGCTCACCAGTGGATTACATAGCTAGGCATAATTGTGGTGGTTCAGTGATTTCGCCTGATGCCTCATGCAATATTTTGCGCCACCAAAAAATGGCCTCATGCAGTCAGCACCAGATGGCTAAGTGAAGTGACTTTTGGCAACATTGTGAATCAAGTACATCGACGAGCAGCCCGGAAGTCGTGCTCTTGGGTCTGCATATAATAAAAATATATAGTATGTGATTTCTGGCTTCTACGTTTTTTAAAGGCAATCTGCAATGCCATTGTAATAGATGAAGCTACTTGATGTCTGCGATAAGCTTTCTTTCTTCTACACCTACTTCTTAGGTCGGAGGCTGCTAACCCTGCTTCTTATCTTACGCAGTAATGGCCTCACCTTTCTACAAAGCGGGGTTTGTTGTATGGAGGCTTCTAATTTTGGACCTTGAAACTTCAGCTGTCCATCGTTTGTATGAAACACTTAGCCTGCAGTGGTCAAAAGGTTGCGAGGCGTATCCAATGCGTATTGGTAGATATCAACCTCCCCCAGGAAACACTGCGTGTTCATCTTGAGATCTAGCGAATGACCATCTGAGGGTGGTGTAAATGTACCATGGAGCAAGGTCCTAAACTCTTGGTTTGTGCCAACGCCCGGGATATATAGCCAACGGCGAATGGCGGTTCCAATGCACGTGAACGCAAGGACAATGTCAGATAGCAAGTTATGGAATAGCTAGTTCTTCCCGATTACAATTAAGAGGCTAAAATAAGTGTGTAATCTATGATTCCTACTCTAAGCACTTAGTCTTGGGGAAGCGGATAAAGCCAATATTGATGATTCTCCTAGCCTCAAACGACGACCGAGAAGTTCTAGACAATGCCTCATAGACTAACAAGATGCTGCCGACTAACTAGATAGGATGCCAAAGCTAAGAGAGAAAACGAAACAGAGATGCTAGGACTGAATTTCATCCTTACCTGGAAACCGTCCTAGGCCAATCGTTGATCTCTCCGATTCTTGCATCAACCGTACAGTCCTACTAGTCATACGCGATATGCGTCTGCTAACCCTTGACTGTCATTATTAATATTAATGTTAATAGGGTAAGAGGATACGCATCTATACTCTGGAGGCCACCCAGCAGTATCACCTAGCCCCCTTTTCCCTTCTTAATCTACATTAATGAAAACTGCAGAAACGATAGTGTCACTGTCAAATACTGGTAAGCAGTAAGTTGTATGCGCAAATCCGAAATCGTAATTAATAATAGCCTTTTCGAGTCGATTTGGCCGTTTCGAACGTACAACTACCGCGAGTATATGCAGAACACTACGTCTTGATGCCTAGGCGATAATTCTAGGGTCCGTCATTCACCTAGTCATACTATCCTTGCTTTGTGATACCGGCCAATCCTTCGCAGGGTGTTCACGGTATTTAAGATGGTGTGAGCCTAAGGCGTAATAATGAAAGGTTACTAATATCATTTGTACTCGACGGATTCAGTAGCAGTATTAGACATGACCACGAGATGCAACCGTGACAGCGTCTGTTATGAGTATATCACGTAGTATTATACATTCAGTCTATAATACAAGGCCGCATTATCGTCTTGTGTGTCTAGGATCTCCATCGTAGACGCTATAGTTCGTATACCCTGTGTCACTAGCGTAAAATGGGCGTATTGTAACCACACCCTGTCACAGTTGGGGTTATCTTGTCTTGCTGCGTCGCAGGATCTTGGAGGAAAAAATCCATAGACTGACAAGAAGGCTCAGAAGCAAGAGGGCGGCGGTGTCTTAATCTTGAGCACTAGGAGTAGAGTCCGCGATCACGGACTCTCAGACCTGATTTCTGCCGTATTCTTTAGGCAAATCCATGCCGACCCTCCGCGCACTCAGCCTTATCCGCTCCTCCTCTTCCATGTTCATGCCGGGATTGTAGCGTTCTAATAAGGTGGTGTACTGGCGCTGCGCCTTTAAATAGTGTATCAACTGCTCGGCCTGATGCACGGCGTTTTCTCTCGAGGCATCGTTGGAGAAGCTCTGTCGCAATTTCTCGTGGAGAGGTGATCTAGAATTTGTCGATGTAAGAGGCCGCGGTGGCAGCTCCCGTAGTAGGGACCGGTACAGAGAGCGTAATCGTGCTGGTTGCGACATGGTGATCTGGTTTGCGTATTAAAGATTGACTGATTTACAAGTAGACAATAGCAACATTGGATGACGGCTTGGCACTAACATGAAGTAAGATAAGTGGGACGATAAGATAAGATAAGACTAATCAACTGAGAGCCGATAAAATGTAAGTATCCGTATCGGAGCTTCACTTGTAGAAAGCGTAGAACGGTTTGCGGGCCAGAAGCAGATACTGTCGTCTTCCGAAATGTAGTTGCTCGCATGATGATGTCGGCAACATCACTCCCGCTTAAGGCGCTCCTAGCAATGCCCCCAGCGCTCCGGCCGATATTGCTGGGCGCATTCGCACCAGCGTCATCCAGACCCCGATGGAGCCAGCACCGGCGCTTCTCCGCCTCTGCCCTGAAACACGCAGCAGCAAAGTATCCCAAAGTTGCCGCCCTCCTCATACCCGAATTTCGGACGTCTGCCATCACCGAAATAACCCCTGACGACTTGTTCAAGACATCGTCATTGACTTCAGCCCCCGGTCAGCCCCTGGAGGACGAGTTGACAAAATTGTATACCAAGAATCCCGCAGCTTTCGTCTATGCCGAATCCGACTTCTACAGGCTGCGGAAGAATACGCGCGTGCCAGAGGTGTGCATTCTGGGCCGCTCTAATGTCGGGAAGTCCTCCTTCGTAAACGCCCTCGCCAATCGCCCCAACAGCGGCCTGGCATTCGTCAGCAGCAAGGCCGGCAAAACGAGGTCGATTAACACGTATGGCTTCGGTCCCGCTCCGACGATAAAGGAGCTTCAGGATCAGGGCTCCGAGCGCAAAGATGAGGACATTCCGACCCACACATTCCACCTTGTGGACATGCCTGGGTATGGGTATAAGTCGCTTAAGGAATGGGGAAAGAACATCTCCTTATACTTGAAAAAGAGAAATTTTGTGAAGGGCGCCATTGTCTTGATCGATGCGGAAGTGGGTCCGAAGATCTCTGACTTCCACCTGCTTCGGCTTCTCAGCGAGGCTCAGTTGAAGACAGCTATTGTCATGACGAAAGCCGATAAAGTGAAAAGGGGACTAGAAGGGCTACGAGAGACATGCACAAAAGTTTGGGATGGTATCCGGGCCATTGAAGCTCAGTCCACAGACGGTAACTGGGAATGGGAGAAAGATGTGTATGTCACTGCTGCGGGAGCAAAAGACTCTGCAGTGGCAAGGTCGACACTAACCACGGCGAGGCTGGCTGTGGCTCGATTAGCCGGCCTTGTGAAAGACGAGCGGCTTGATGTTGAGAGAAATAAGCGGTGGTCTGGCAAGATGATATCATTTGACGACCTGCAGTACGTCCCCGGCAAAAGCAGCGCCTCTGAAACAAATGCAAGCGCTAGCAAACCATCCGTGCCGGTGCAGGATACGCTCCCTTCATCAAGCACCGCGTCTGGTGTATCCAAGGGCAATTCCGCATTCGCGGAGCTTGAAAAGGCTACAGAGGCACAGCACAGCAGCCCCATCATCACACGTTCGAGACCCCGGCTTTGGTCCAGACGCGGGCGCACATCCGCCCGTGCATTTCATAGCACGCCAATCCGAAGCAACGAGCGATTGTCCGACAAGCCAACACCTGAGGAGTTGAAGCTTATCATCGATGATTTCGTGAAGACATTGAAAGCTGACACCCCACGCGATAAGTTACGTCGTCTGTGGCAGGAGCGTGTGGAACGCCCTACGTACTTCAAGGCATCGCCGAAAACAATAAAGGATCGTCAAGTGTGGAGACTACAACAGCGGTTCCCAGAGCAGACAAGCCGGACGCGCGCCGTCTACGACAAGCGGTTGCAGATCGAAGAATGGAGGCACCGACCCGTAAGCAATAGGGATGCTGAGACGAAGGCGGCCCTCAGGGACGAGTGGCCCGTGATTGACGACACGAGGAGTCAGGAGGATATTAACGGGGCTATCGATGTGACCGAATTCGAGGCTATGTTCAATGCGTCTGGTGGGTTGGCCGATAGACAGGGCCCGACAAAGAAAAAATAACGATCTTGCGAGAACCACTAAGTATTGTCGCATACGACTTGATGACCAAACTTATACGACATAAGGCGTAGCATGACCATTCTACGCGGAATGACGGGTCGTGATAGAGAGGACAAATCTGCGCGGCATTGCATTTGGTAGGGTATAATATTGTACGAGTTGAGAAGCATAGATGTATATGTCAGCAATGTCATCTGTATCATTATACGCAAAAATAATACAAACCCCAACTCCTCAAGAGGTATCTATATATAAATAGTATGATATACAAATAAACATATGCATCGATCCTGACATATTTAAAGCAGCTTGTCTAGACGTTTCTAAATCTATATAGTAGCAGCGCTCGAATCGGTCATGTCAAGTCTTGGTTTTCCTATTCCTCTTTCCTCTTTCTAGATCCGACTGGGCCTCTGCCCGGAACGAGTGGTTCGGGACGAATATATCAACAAGGTTATCCCAGAACCCAATATCATAGATGTTCTCAATATCACGCAGATGCCACACCCTTTCCCAGGAACCTTCCCCAGGAAGTGACGTGTCATTCGGCGGCTCTCCGTCCATTGTGCGCACGAGGATCTGGGCCGGTTCAACGGGCCATCGCGTCCAGCTCGCCTCAAATTTGTGATGGCGGTTCCGCGGGATGGGCAGGCGTCGCCGGAAAGCGAACCCGTCATCCATCTCGACCTGCCAGTCCTGCCACTTCATGCTCTCGTTGGTAGTCGTTCCGCAGTATATCAAGTACGCGTGATAGCCAAGCAGCCCCCATACCAAGGGCGAGGTCATAACGACCAGAAGAGTCACAGAGCCCACACCCACATCAGACTGGATTCCATACGTAAGAAGGATGAAGTAATGATGCCACGACTGTTGTGGGTGCTTCCATAGGGAAAAGATACTACTGCGGGCCCGCGCGTTCTCCGATATCATGCTAAGTCCCAATGCACCACCGTATGTAGTCAACAAAGCAGTCGACAGGAGCAATAACAGGAACCAGTGTTGATTCCCATATCCCACGCAGTTATTGATGAAGACGCAGTGGTGGTCGAGCCTGGCGACGCAGCGCTTGCAGACCGCGCAGTGCTTCGAGCGCGGCGGCTTAAGCACGTGGCAAGTCCTGCATTGCTGACCGGGGTGAAAGAGCGTGAAATCGTACGGGTACAGCGACATGTAACGCGCATGCGTCGCGGCCGTGACGACACCCGGGTCACTAAATGCTGCCAAATACAAGAATATGTAGGGCAGAATAATCGCGATCGCACCGACGACCTGGTGAAAGCGACTCAGTCGCGGCCATGCGCCTGGCAGATACAAGAACTCGCTGACGGACAGCAGCAAGATGTAGAAGATCAACACGGTCGGGTGTCGCCCGTACCAGACATAGTGCCCAAACGTGCCCGCAGATGATATGATGCGGCCCCCAGTGAGAGCCTGGTCAACTGCCAAGACGCCGTTGGGTATGTAAACCCATATGGCTCGGTGTAGCCAAGCTATGGGAGTGTGCCTTAATGGATGACGTCAGTGAGGTTCTTCGTATCAAGTGATTACTCAGGCACATGCGGCTCATGCAGGCTGTGATGGCGGGTGGCCTCGTGACAAGCCATGGCAGCAGTCCATCGATCTGAGACAACAACTCGGAAAGTAACGAAGGGGAACGGCTTACATACCTTAGCGCCGGAAGCCGACCAAAGAAGGCCACAAATGTCATGAAAGTGATGGCTAACACAACCACGACTACCTTAGCGATGAGCCCCATCGCGAATAAGTTAATTAGGCCACGCTTATATTGCGGCGGGTTGCGTGTGTATTTTCGGTTGAAGAGTTGCTCTTGATCGGGTCACTAGACACCGACACAAAAGCCATCTGGACCGCGGCAAAGCTGTGCCGCTGACGCTGACCGTAATTACAGATAAATACCGTAGTGCGGCCACGCTACAAGCTCAACCAAGAAAATACCGATTTTCGGGGAGTCCAAATTTGTGGTGTTCGTTATAATACGAACAGCGAACAAATGAGACAGCCTGCTGACTATCAGTACGTGATTCGTGTCCTCCCCTGGATCAATGTATTATAATTGATCAGCACTGCAGACATTGTTGTAGGTACCTGAGGGCAATGATGTGGAGAATCATATAGTGAGTAAGCCCCTCATAGAGCATATTTTGAAACAGATATATACTAATCAGTATTATAGTACTGGTTTGTTACATAGGTGCCTGCATCCGCCACGTGAAGGTTGCCCAACTAGGCAATCGCGATCTTGCATCACGCGTCTTTGTGAAACTTTATTCACGAGACTTACGTATGTTGCGACTACCTTCATCATCGCATTCTCCCTTCGTTCTATTTTGAGAGTATTTAATGACGGCTATGCCCAATCACGCTTCTCCCAACTTCTTAACTTACGTTACGCCGGTCGCATTAAGTTAGCCACTAAAGTAAAGACAGTAACGCACCTCGCCAACCAAAAATAACAATAGACAACAGCAACTCTACGCGCCCGAGTCTTTTCAGCGAATAACCAGTTGGCCGATTTGAAAGGCCCATAGGAACTCTCTTGGGCAGCTTGTAAACAGATCTCAATGTCTGCGCCGGGGATCACTTACTCCGGCATCCTTGCCACAAAACATACCGCCGAGAGCATGGATGTGGATGCGGGTGTTTTCCGAGGACTCAAATTTTGGATATCAGCGCGGGTTCCTCTTCGCAAATTCTATACTGACACAATACAAGTACGGATGACCACTGTCCTTTCCTTACGCGATATTAAAAGCTAACACACATCAGGAAAATGGCGGCACAATAGTCTCAAAAGAGGGAAATGCCGATATGCTCATATGCAATCCGGCAAAGGATCCTGTACCTGGCTCATACTCATATGAGTTCATCGCGGATGCTGTTAGGGAGGGTTCCCTTGACCAAAGTGAAAATTATGTTTGCAGAGCATTAGCCCCAAGGCGACCTAAAGCCACCAGGAATGGGTTCACAAACAAGGATGATGAGGTGTTGATGAAATTTATAATTGAAATGGAGCGCTTAGGCAAGAGCATTAATGGCATTATAATCTATAAAGAATTTGAGGAAAAGGTAATGTTCTTATACATCACACCATCCTGTCCGAGTTCTAACCTTTTCTTGAAGCACCCGCATCATACATGGCGATCTTGGCGAGATCGATGGGTCAAAAAGCTGAAATACACGCGTCGCCCACCAATCTCAAATGAAGAGAGGCCTCGTCAACAAAAAGGAACCTCGGTAGCTCCCCGTCAAGGAGGTTCCGCTGCGAAGAGCCCGTCTACTGGAACAAGGGCGCGATTCACCACTGAGGAAGATGATATCCTTCTGGAGACGATACATCAAGCGATTAAGAACCGTGAGGCCTGGGAGGGATACGAACCATACAAGCAATTAGCTAGCGAGGTTAGTAAAAAATATACTGCTAATTAGGTATCCCATCTCTAATAACAGACAGTTCCCGCAACGAACCTATACTTCGTGGAGAGAACGCGCCTTGAACCATGTAGCAAAGACACACAGAGATCAGATTGCACAATGGGAAACAGAGGTTAGCTTGCATCCGAGCGACAATGAAGATGCCATTGCGGGTAACGAAGAAATCCGAGATTCTGGAGATGAGGCTGGTACACTATTACCAGTAACAAACCTAAAACGCCAAAATGCAATAAGGGAGTCTGCTGACGGCACTCCTGAGTATGCCACTCAGAGGGACATCGACGAGGACGATAACATCAACGTGACGCTACCGCCTTTACCGAGGGCTAGGTCTTCCGAAAGGTCCCCAGATCCACAATCACCAACCAAAGGCAATACATCGATTCATCTATCATCTTCTCCGAAAGTTGATATCCCCCGACCTCCAAATATCGGGGTGGCAATTACGACAAAAGAGCAATTCTTTCGCGATTACAACACATTCTTAGAAAGCAGTGGCATTAGTGATAGGCGGATTATTCCCAGTGTTGCGGGTAAGGCTATATCTCTTTGGGACCTTTGGCAATCAGTTAGGTCAAAGAAGGTGGAGGTTATTGAGCTTGATTGGCAACAGGTCGCCGAAGATTTAGGCTTTGATTGGGTGTCAATCGAGTCGGTTCCTGGGGAGCTGCAACAATGCTACGACACGCACCTGGCGCCTTTTGCAGATGCCATGATGAGTTTCAATGACTTCAGCGACGAAGAAGATCCGGATGAAGATGACGCGGACGCGGAAACGGAAAAACCCCTACCATCATCTCCTCCAGTACGTCCATCATTAAAGCGACCGCTCTCTACCCTCAGTCCAGTATTCAACCATTTTTTGCCACAATCATCACCAAAGCGAAGGAGGTTCGACCGCCGCGATGAGGTCCCATCCACCCCCGAGTACATGACTGGAACACGGAATTTACGATCCTCCAGTGGCCCTGACAAAACACCAACAACTTCGCGTCTTGATGGTTATAGGATCGCTAAGTCCGTTCCTCAAACTCGAACACAGTCAAGTGCTAGAAACGATGAAGGCGACGAGATGAGAGACGGACTCGCTGGTCTGCCGGTTCAAGCACCAGGCCGAAAACGACGGCTTGAGCCGGAGACACAAGATTTCAATTTCGACACTGACGAGGCCCTAGGCCATTCCGACAACGATTCTCAGAAGACTAACACGCCGTCACAACAACTACTATCAGAATTTGCCACATCTCCAGAAGCACAAGGTAATGCTAGAGCTTTGCCTGCATCTCATCAGAAAGCTGTGCAGACTACCCCAACACCGCGTCGCAGAGCTCAAATTTTCATCCAGTCGGACGATTCTGATGATAACGATATGCCTCAAAGCAGCAAAACTACTAAAAGCGCTCGTGCGCCGCTTGCCACCCCACGTGCTAAACAGAAGCGAAGGACCTTACCTACATCATGGGTAGCCAAATCTTCCGGTCCCACTGATTCAGCAGCTCTCCAAAATGGCCACCCATCGTCAGCCACAGTTCCAGAGACTGAGCCTCATCGGAGACCTACTCCACTAAAGGAAACGCCTGACGATATCATCGATCACTTTGTCTCATTGGGATATTCAAAAAGCATTGTTCTTCGTTCTTTGAAAGCCACAAGCTGGATAATCGGCAATGCCGGCCAAGTCATGGAGATGATGAAACAGGGAGAGCCGCTCCCACCGAGAACCACAGGAGTTTGGACACAACGCGACGACGATTCGCTTGCGTTAGTGTACTCCAAAGAACCTCCCTCCGATGCGAAAGCGGAGAAGAAGCGAGCAAAAGAAATGGAACGATTGCAAGCGAAACATGGGCCAGAGCAAATTGCTTTGCGTAAGAGATATCTGCTAGATGAGGTACCGGAGTAAGGAGTACACGAATGGGACGTTTAGACTTTTCCTTGTGGCGCAAGCTGAATATTTGATCATGCTATCTTTATCGTAGGGGCATGTAAAGCTAGGTGAAGAGGGTGTTGGGTTGGGCTGTACTTTTTGCATCACACTGTCTGAGATACCCGATTTGTCTAGTCCTCTTTCCCTGTTATAGTATTTGCTAATTCCATGTACCATTGCTCTGAAGCACTGTTTATCCATTCATATGAATGCCTATTAGAATAGTCTTTATTCATAACTGCTAGGCATAGTATGTTATAGTTGTATTGTTTCCATGCTTGTCTGAATAAGCGAGGGTTGCTTGCGGCAGCACCAATACAGTGCAGCCAAATTACGCAAAGCACAAGACAGAAACCTCGGTTCACGAGCACTGAATGTATAGATTTATAGATCTTTCGTATCTCACTTCTATCAATATAATGCCTAGCGTTTGGTAAAATTGCCTGAAACGGAGCGAAAGCGAGTTACATTCTAGATAGACAACAATATCTCAACCAAGCTTCGACTGGATGAAAGCTAAAGCTTGGGAGCCGTACTCGGTGACGTATCCCTGATGCGTGTTAGCATCGTTGCCATTACAGCAGTACGGGTCCGCCGCGTCGCAGTACGATTTGATGATCGTTGGGTCGGCTGGCGAGCACTGGAAGCCGCTGGGACGGGCGGCGAACTGGCGAATGTCAGTATATGCATAAAGTTATTCTTTCTCTCGGATGCGACAAGCGAGAGGGAGGTATAGAGGGGAGTCAGTGCTTACCCCTCCGGCTGTGCATGTCCCTACGTTGTAGGGTAGTCCGGCAACGTTGTGCGGATCGCCCATGAAGATGGCGGCCTTGACGGCTGCGAGCGCGGCGCCCGAGAGAGTCTGTCCTGTGCCGCCGCAGAGCGCGTTATCCATTATTTGACCGCCCTGATTTGAGAAGCGGTTAGCTAGTGATCTTCGTTTATCAGAGCCTAGATATCCGGCTCAACATAGCCCCTTTTCTCGCATGTGCCCGCCCTTCGTAGATTAACAACGTACTTGAGAATACCCAATAAGCACAATACTAGTGTCAGGACACCTGCTATTCAGAGCATTAACGGCCGAAATGACCGCCGCCGTGCCCTGATTGGCAGAGCTGTCGTAGTCGACGCCGCCGCATTGCGCCTGTCCGCCACATGCCGGGTACGAGATGGCTTCGGCCTGGCTGTCGGGGTATGCGGCTGTCACCATGTTCACGAGACCGCCCGCCGTGCCATATCCTGCCGGGGCCGTCGTCTCGCGCGCCCCGAAGACGTACACGCCTGGGCAGGCCTGGCGCTGTTCGACGGGCTTCGCGGTCGCGACGGCGGCTAGGATTGGGAAGACTGGCGTGGTCTTCATCTTGAGTCGATGGCGCGGGAGTATGACTGGCTGTGGGAGAATTGGCAGGCTTTGCTCTTAGAGACGGATGAACCCGATCAGTTCGTAGAAGTTCGAAACACACGTCGATCTCCAGGTTTATATATAATCTGCTCGGAATAGAAGCCAACCCGGGCCGCGCAAATCACTCGTCCACTACATCCCGGAGAATTTGTCGATCATCCATCTCTTAAAACCCAGGGTCAAGGGCTTGCGGGTCGGCGGATCGTTCTTTACAGCAACGTCATTATCCTAGCGAAAAGCGCATCAACATCCGAAACTGCTGTGCTGCGCTGATCTTGGTCATTTGCGGAGGCGAGCTTTGACCTTAGGCCACGCATAACATCGATCGTTAATGACGAACGTGGTCCCATGGGAGAGAAGAAGCAGGGACCAGGTAACCCAGCTGCTTGCGTATGTTTATAGTGAAGACGAAGCTGGCTATATTTCAAACTCGCTTCTTGACGGGTAAATATCCTGTGCCCCACGTGGAATGCCGGTTAAATGGTCTTTGTCAGGGTAACACGGCAGCAAGAAAAACGAAACCCTTGACCTTCTACAACAATTAAGACTTGAACTCGCTTTGAAACTCGGATAATGGCATCGTTCAAATCTAAATTGGATGTTCCGTTGTTCACCAGTCCCAAGATGATGAGTTGATCTACACTCTTCGAGACTTATCAGGTCCGGAGTGAGGAGTTGCGTACAGTTGCATTCTCTCGACCCTCGAAACTCTCTATTTTGGGCAATCAGACGGATGTGTGTTGCGGTTGAACCAACCCGGGTCAGTGAATTGAGGTTGCTATAAAAGTTGATAACATTCCTGATTGATATGACGACTTGCAGTTCTATCAAGAGTATGTGAGCCCTTTACGCACAGGAATAGAAATAGATCATGGAGAGGAGTCTTCTTGAAGTCAGCCCATGTGAAAGGTCTACTCGGGTTCCTTGTTACTATGATAAACTCTTTATAGAGATATCTATTCTCATAAGTGTGAATCATCATAACGGGACACTTCAGCCACACGCTTCGCCGTTTCCGGATATATCTTTCCCAACTCGTATCACCTTCAACGTCCTTACGTCCTTAACAGTCGTTTCAGAACCCTTTGCCAAGACACCGAGACTGCAAATCGTCATGCTAAGCTTTCCCGATCCTCTGGGGCGCAGCAACCAGCCATGAGTAGTAACACAAAGCCAACCAATCAAGAAGTGCGATAACCTGACTCTCTGTCCTTTCTGAGGGGCATCGAGCTGAGACAGCACAATGTGAATCCAGTGTAACCATGTCTTTGTCCCTTTCGCATGACTTGAGGCCGCCCGCTCTGTAATCCCTATATCTTGGAGGAGAGACACAGGTCTTTAGTCTTGGTTGTTGCGCGTCATCTTTCGTCTCGGCCGCGTAACCTGCGAAAGACAGTCATCCCACGAGTCGTACATCACGCCATCGAAGCCTCCACCTCGTTTCGTTGCCATCACCAATATGTCCAACCAAGGGTACTACGGCGGCGGCGGTGACGGAGGCTATCCTCCTCAGGGTCAGCAGTATCCGCCTCAGGGCCAATATCCTCCTCAGGGCCAGTATCCTCCCCAGGGTCAATACCCGCCTCAAGGACACTATCCTCCTCAGGGTCATGGCCAATACCCACCGCCCCAACACCAGTACGGTGGTCCTTCTCCATCACATTCTCCGTACCCTCCACAACAGCCGTACGGTGCTCCTCCACCCGGCCAGCATTCGCCATACCCGCCTCATCAGCAACCGTATGGCGGTCCGCCACAGTACGGCTCTCCGTCGCCGTATCAAGGCCAGCCACCGCACGATCCGCATGCACCCCAGGGACATTACCCTCCCCACGGTCAGGCTGACCAATATATGCAAGGCGGCAGCCCTTATCCTCCACAGCAGCATGGTGCAGGCCATCCTCCCCAACACGATGGCCAGCAAGCGGGGGGTGACAGGGGCCTTGGCTCTATGCTCGTCGGGGCATTAGCCGGCAAGGCTGGTGGTGGTGGTGGTCATGGTAGCAGTCCTTTAGGAGCCATTGGTGCGGCGGCTGCAACCCATTTTCTCGGGGGCAAGGCGAGCCACGGAAACTCACATGGCGGGGCATCTGGATATATTCCCGCCGGCGTTGCGGGCTACGTGGGTGGACATGGAGCTAAGAAACATAAGAAAGAAAAGAAGCACAAGGGTCACAAGCGGAGCAACAGCTCTAGTAGTGACAGCAGCAAGAGTAGCAAGAGCAGCTAAGTGATATTTGAGCCTAGATGAACAAGTCACATAGCAAATGGGTAACAGCTTGTTACAGGTTATGAATTTGTCGCTTCTCAACACACTATTTGTGCTCAGCAATTGTCTAACAGATTTAAATACGACCGTGATGATTTGTGAATATCATTTCTAGCAAGAAGTGCCCGATAGCTCAGTGTCGCCCCTGACGTCTCGAGCTGCCCGTCATGCCTCAATCATTTTTCCATGTCTCTCCCGTTATTCATGTGAGCTCAAGCTCTGACGTCCTCAATTAGGGGGAATGCGTAGAGCCGGAAAGAACCACGTCACGCCTCTCAACCAGTCCATGGACCCCTCCTGTATGAATCCCCTCACCACCTTTCCTACATCCACCTTCATTCCAGCCAATCGGTCCAGGATGCGGAATTGCTCAACGAATCCCCTCAGCTCGTCGTTGCCCTCAAAAGCATCTGTTCTTCCATTCCAGTCCTGTTCTCTGCCCTGTCTAGGAGCCCTCATGCAAAGCCAAAGCAGACGAACAAACATGTTAGGAAGGAACGTGCTTTCAGACCCAGCAAAGACCTCGAACTCGTCCGGCACATGATAACAATGGCGATTGGTGCTCCCGTTGTTCATGTGATAAATGCCGACCGCCATGACCGCCCACAGCGTAAACCGAGGCGCTACGATATCGCGCAGAGCCGCCTCCATCTTCTCGCAGGCGTGGTAGCTTATGCGCCATCGGAAACGGTCTCTCATGAATATGTTCCGTGGCTCTAAGAATGCGCAGTCTGGTATATTGACGAGTTGCCAAAAGCTCTCGACATCCCTTCGTCGCGTGGCGCGCTCGTGAGGGTACATGTCGTGCCAAGTCATCCATTGAAACTATAACTCAGTTAACATATCAGCTTTCTACAAGTCGATAGGATTGATACCGACCTCGCGATCCCAGATGCTGATCGTGTACACAGCCTTCTGCCCACTGTATCTTGTGTTGATGCGATGTTTGTGAATGAAGCACAGGAAGCGATAGTTGGCTTTGTTTCCATTTATTTGGGGATCGTTGGGACGCATGCCCTGCCACGGCGTGTTGAGATCAGCGATCACTTGGGCATCCAGTCTGATTTGCACTTGGTTTTGAGCATTGGCAGGCTGAACGTCCGTGATATCATGGAAGTATGCCCATGCGTTCCTTTCGTCGGTCTGCGTGAGGTTGTACGCGTTCAGCGCGTTTGGCACTGCGTCTTGTCGTGGGAATGTCCCCCGAGCCAAGCCTTTGAGGACGGCGGTGAAGTCGTTGATGTCTCCATCAGCGAGCACGGGTACATCTCGCGTTAGGTTGTGGTTGAAGTCAAACACTCGCGGGTGTTCAGCGGGAGTTGGATTCATCTTGGAGTCCAGGCGAAGGCGGATTTACACCTTCCTGGGTGATGCTGGAGTAGTCTAGTTGATGGCGTCTTCTCATCAGCCAGTAGAATCTAGATGAGATCTTTCCTTCCCAGTTGACGAATTTCTATGGACCCTAACCCTATCTTGTTAATTTCGGTCAATAACAGTTGCTATGTTCAATCGTGTGGATAAAGAGAAACATGACATGACCAACATCCTCTTGTTGTTGACGTTTTCGGCAATCAAATAAAGAGTCTTTCAACAGTCACGACCAATTTTCCATAACCATCCCAATTGACACGGAAAGGCCCGCGGCGATAGATCCCTCATAATAGTGTTCAAGGTGAACTAAATTGTTCTTGCTATGTTAGCTCATATAACCATGAGAAAACCTTTAGTGCTAGGAGCCTACTCTGATGTTCTGTGAAAGACCTTCATTCATCTAGTTTGCTGTAAATTCGTTGACTCTTTATAATACGTTCCTTGATGTCTTTAGTTAAGCTTGCTGTCTGTCACAAGGGCTGGTATCTGGGGCTTGGAAATAGTATTCAAATATTGCGATAATCTTCTTGGGCATCAAGGAGGCATACCAGTCTGTTTTCTCCTTCTGCTCTTCGCGGCGAACCTAGGTCTATATATACACGAATAGCTTCGCATTCACTTGCCTAGATAATTCAGGTCCGTTTCGCAGCATTTAGCAAACACGGGTAGCTAAATTATTTCAAACCCCGAACCGCAGCCCAAATACCGACTTGCAGATTGGTGTCACGATATTGCCGACCAAGCCCTGGTAGGCGGGTAGTTGCATCCCCCTAACTGGGGCTATTCCGTGTCACACTGTCGAAGCCAAGTTAGAGATTGGTTAGAATATATTCTTAACTACACCTGCAGTTGCTGCAAAGCACATGTGACAGATGAGAGAATCTCAAGCCCCTTCTGGCGTGTTTCGAAATCTTGCCATGTTTAGAAGATACAAGACTTGAACTCTCATTTGAATAGAGATACATGGGTTGGACTTCTCCTCGTTGCAAGTGAGCTGTATTAATGTGTCACTCCATGCACTGTAAACAATGGAAGGGCACAAGCATCTTGATAATGTATGCATCAAAACCCTCTCAACTTGCTCATATATGTTCAATCTGAATTTGACGCTCGGAGACCTGCCATTTCGCTACTCCTAAGTCATTTTTTATTCGCTCATTTTCAGTGTCTGTTGCTCACATCACCTCTTTCAACACAGCATCACTATTACGCTCGCACCACGGATCAATCCTGTCCTTGACGAACAGCTCAACTCGCGGCGGCAGCCTCTTGATATCGGATTCCGAGTCCAATAGTCCCGTTTTCACAATCAGCTTGCCACCCATGACTTCAGCTTTCACGACGACAATCGTAGGACAAGTGGCGCAGAAATCGTACACAACATCCAGCCCCGAAACGCCTTTGCGGGTCCAATTTCGGATCTCGCCTGTTTGGCGAAACTGTTTTTCGTGCATTTAGCGATTAGTCAAGATACTTTCGGACGATACCTGTACACATCGGCGAAGAACCTACATCCTTGGGGTCAACGACCAAGTTGGTACTCCCGTTTGCACCGGCACATTTGCGGCATGGAACGCAGTGGCAGAGAATCTAATAGGTGATTCGCAAGATCGTAAATCAGATGTTCATTTCTACCATTTATTCCAAGGGAACTTACTGTTCCTACCGGCTCTCCCGTAATCTCAAACTTGACCGCACCGCACATACATGTCCCGTTAAGCATTGTGCGTGGAATAATAGACAAGGATATCTTATGTTTCGATGTAATACAAGATGTGAATTTGCCAAATTTAAAGGCTTAGTAACGCCCCGAAGTCTAAAAGCTACTTCAAATGATAGTAAACGCGATGGTTCATGTTATTGTAGGGTTTGGCGGTTTGAGCATCGACCTCATTCATATATATATATAAACAAATGACGTGTAAACGCCCGGAGTATCGGAGTAAATAGTGGGCCTAAGATATATTACATGGGATGCTTGATTATGTTTCGGAGCTTCCGGCGATGCAGATATCTATATGGCCGTCGGCGATAAACCTCATATCGTTCGTGAAGTGTTGGGGTATGCCTGCTTTATAAATGGAGGGTTGTCACTGGGTGTTCAAGACCTGCCGACTCCGTCATCTCCAGATCTGCTGAGACCATCAAGGCAGCACGTCAAAGTAAGGATCGAGGCAAGAATGCACTGAAAGTAAGTGAAATGATTGCATGCCGTGATATAAAGGTGTTTAGTGGATATGACATAACATAAGCTGCTTATTTCCCTCGGACAGTTTACTCTGAATTGCCAAGTTTAACCACACCAGCCGATTCTAGGAGCCGCGATAATTCTTATTCATTAGTTCGATGCCCTATATCATGATATTGAATGTCGAAGTGACGTTGTCTCTACAACACCATAGTTACGTATACGCAACTTGTATTACTCTCGGACCTTGTCACAAAACGCTACGGAATAACTCTCGGAAACCAGGGATGTTGGGCACGGGCCAAGGCCCGTATATTTCTATTGGCGGAATGTAATCCTAACTACGTTGGTAGAAGTTTTCCTCCTTGTGCAATAACAATTGTCAAGACTGCAATTACCAGCAGTGAGAACTGTGACACACTTCCAGGTTCGATTTCATGATTGTAGCTTCATGGTTGTGACGTAATGTATCTTTTCGTCAACTTACAATCTCGGTGTTACTAACTGTGTTGTGTTTACAGCAGAACAAGAGTCTATTGAAGAATATCGGACAACATGCATGGTTTTTTGAATTGACTCCATAATCGGGCTACTGAATTCCAGCTAGCGTAAGCAAGCGACTAGAACCCCTAGGTTAAGAAAGTTCGAACCAATCGATGTAACAAGGGCTAGTGATCTAGAGCTTGGAAAGCCATTCAATATTATAACCTAGGGCATCGAGGAGGCCATATAATCTAGTCCTCCCTTCTAACCCTGGCAGCGATCTGGGCTTAAGTACTTATACGAGAGCTTCGTTCTTGCTCGTTTGACCTTGCCTGTCCAGGTCTGTATTGCTATTACCGTGATCGAAAGAACACACACACACACACACAACAAAAAAAGGGGAGAGGGGGGTATGGCAGCTGAATAAGCGATTCGCCGCTTGTAGGATATCTATGGAATCCTAATACCTTGGGCTAGCCGGTGTGACAATTGACCACTGTAACGGTTTATCTACTCACTCACAATGCTCCTGGTAATAATTCAGAGGGGTAAACAATTCACTAAGACAGAGTGACATCTATTTCAACCGGGAATGCTTCATTGGAAGAATTCTTATAAAGGGTGCTTGAGATGTCCGAGCATATTTAGAGCGATTCAAATAATACAAATTACATTACGCAAGAATATGGCCAAAGGTAAGCCGTTATGATAATGCAGTAATTGTGATCCAACTAATTAAGGCCTCTATTTTGGACTTGGGAACCTTCTTAAAATATTTCGAGACTTATTCACCGTTCCCTTACTCTCACAGGAGGACTATACCTATCGCATGGATAGATTGAAAGATAGATAAGGCAGTGAAACAAGATTATGGCCAGATACGAACAAACTGAGGTCATTCATACCAGTGGCATTCACACAACGTATTTTGTTCAAGATCTGTAACGTGAATTTAGCCAAATACCTTCATATTACAAAGCAATAGTTCACTTGTCGATGCAATCTCTAAGGCGATCTCCAAGCTGGAGACACAATTGCTAAGCTGTGATGATGTGCAGATACCGCATATCAATCAGGCAGCAACTTTTAGAGATGTTAATCCCTCAAAGATAGCTAAAGTGACAATATGGTTGCCTAAAATTCTCTTCCACAGCTACCTATTTCGATAATGATACTCCACCATGTCACATTCGTGGGGTTTTCGCTCAGTCGTGCCACGTTGTTTTTCATCGCGGTAGGGTAAATGAACTACTACGATACGATATGCACATGGGCACATTGGGCAATCGTGAGAGGATGAAATAGTTCTGAGCGCTCGAAACTTGTGTTTTTAGAGTCTTCATGACTGCGAGAGACGCGCTGATTGGACTGGATAGCGAGAGACTCGTTCCGTTAAGTTAAACAATGCTTTTTAGAAACGGGCTACCGCTGGGCAGCCAATGACGAGACGAGAAAATGAGTACTTGGGATATCACCATCCTTTTTAGCTCTTGTATTGGCATGCATATACCAACCCAAATAGAAAAATAGACCCGCCGTATAAGACGTTTTGTTATTATCCAAGACACAAAAAAGTTCGTGGCATTCGACTTATTCGGGACCAATCCCCACGTCAACCTATAACAGGGGCCTAGATCAAGGGCTTGGAAAGGTGTTCAAACTGCAATGGTCTTCTTCTATGGACGGGGAATGAACAAGTCCAGCCCTCCCTTTTCGGCCAGGCGGCGATCTAGGTATATGAGAGCCTCATTCTCGCCTGCACTCGCTCTTATATGGCTGATCTCATTCGGAAGGGGAGCAGACACAAGACAGCAGACCTAGTAGGTTGAGATCGGTATTCGTCCAAACACTTTCTCACTCTGAACCTTAACCTTTTACTGGATTTAGATAGCCAGCTTAGTAGATCGCTGGCACTGAGTGTCCCAGGCGCTTGAAAGCGCCAGCGTAGCCTATGATTAGAACACGGAAATTCCACTTCTCATTGAACAGTAAAAACCCAGATTCGGCCTTTTTGATTACCCATCTTATTCAAGTTTTATAATTACTGTCAATTGTTAAGCTGTAAGGTATGCTCGTTCCGTTCGGTGTCATAGGGCTTAGGAGATTGCCAAAGTCACAGTCGCACTCTTAACTTGGTCGTGTGATGTGTGACCACCCAATCCTTGAGTAAAGGAGAGGCCCACTTCTAGACAACGCTATTAGTAGTATGGATGTTGTAACCGTAACTGGACCCCATCGTAAGTGAACTGTTAGTTTACAGTACAGATATTGGATGTCAGGTCCAAATCCTATTGGCCACAAGTTGTAGTCGGGTTTAGCTCCCCTGTGGACTGGCATAACAGGTGATACACATCGTGATGCTAAAAGGAGAAAAGAATTTTCATATTTCGTAATTGACAATCGTTAATGCCCGCCCATTATTATCGAGAGGTGTAACAGCGTACCACATAAAATCGGGCCGATGGAGATTGGTTTGGTATATCGATGCAGCATTGACGAACTACAGCCAGGTAAATAAGAGCTCATATTCCTCTGCGACCGATCTTTAATACAAAATAGTGACTGTAGCAAATAGAAATTACGCACGGATATCACCAGCCGGCGGTGAAGGAGCGCCATTTCTCGGAGTAGGAATCGGCGCAAGTTAGGGACACTGCCAAGTACTTATAGGGCGTTACACGTGCCTCCGATTCCCCAGCAGCCTGGGTGGGCGCGAACTTCGAGATATAGTGGTTATTACACTGTGCCGACTGTGCCGCCTTTTGCCATGAAATTTGGAAATTATTGCTCAATGGATGTAACCCACAACACTGTCTCTGATGATATCATTGACACTGTATCGTGTATGAGCCTTACTCGCCTTCAAGAATTCTGGTGGAACGAAAGCAGCTTGCTGAAAAGCAGCTACTTGACTAGCTCTCACCTACCCGCACCCACATCAATAGGTTAGTCCATTGACTAACTGTTAGACGAACGAACAGTAAGTTAGATTGTTGCGAACTTACGCGTCCAGCTAAACATTGAGCCTCGATCTTCATCATCAGCGTCTTCGGCGCGGTGTCTGGCATTACATAGGGATGCAACAGATGAGAAACGCTTGTGACGTAAAATGCAATCCTGCGGACTGGGCTTACATAGCATAGCATAGCATAACAGAGCTATAATTATACCCAACAGCTGAAAGAGCGCCAACAAGGCTACGGCGTATTCCTCCAAGCGCCACTTATGATCATCATAGACTCACCAACCTGCCAACTAGCTGGAGCTTCTGCAGTGTGACATAGTAGAGGAAGCGCTGCGGCATCTATCTCATGAGGCACAGGTCTCGGCACCAATGCGAAGTGGCGGGCAAAACCTTGGTTTCATCTTGGTGAGATCTCGCTTGGGGCTAACAAAGCATTACTTACAGCTTTTGCTCGGTGGGGGCCGGTGGCTACGAGATCCCTGTGATATCTCCGTAAATCTCTTGTTGCCGGGTACCGTTAACCTCTACGAATTACCGCGCGCGCTATCAAAAAGTTACGAGGAGGAAGGGCCAGAACACCGAACAAGCGAACGAACGAACAGGGACACAGCAGGATGCCCCACATACTATTTGTATCATCCTGACTTGTGCTTTTATTTTATTAAGTAATCTAAAGGTGCAGGATCTTTGGTCCCGGCGAAAAGTCAAACCACCCCTTTTCACGCAGTTACGTCTCGACTGCAGTAAGACGCGCGTGTGGCTTACAGCCCTTGATTGATGATGAGATGATGACCGCATATACCGCCGGCGGCCAGCAGCATTGACCGGCAGCGGCTGTGCGAATTGGCGGGAGGAAAGATAGGCGAAGATCAAACACGGGAGATGGTAGAAAAGTGGTAAAGATGTGAGTTCTGATGTGAGCGTCGGATGTGAAAAATGGAAAATGGATGAGAAAGGATCCATCCACCAACGTCACTTGGCTCATTCTGCTCCATCAGGCTGTATTATGCTATTATGGGCTTACGGCCCCCCAAGATACACGGCAGGTTAAACCTGATCGGGCCTCATGCTGGTTCCAACTGAGCGCATTGAAGGTTCCTTCTTCCCTGTACGAGGCCCTGCATACACACGGCAATTGCCAGGCAACCACATAACGTTTAGCTAGCTGCATTAGTCCAGGCGCAGGCAGCCATTTTACCACTGTATTCACTGGAACAGGATTAGCAGGCCAGCCTAGTAGAGCCTACCTAAGAAGAACCTAAGGCAGGTACGGTATCCGCCTTTCATTCGCGCTCATTTCGAAACGATCAGCAGTGCAGTGCAACAATGCTGGTCATTTGGTGCGACTAGCTTCGTCCAGGGGCCTTAGCCACATCAGCCAAGCCAGCGCGTGTTATTACCGTACCTACTGTCATCATATCACTCCTATTTTATTGAGACGTGCCGTCAAGAAATGGTCCATAATTTAAGTACTTACTTTGTACGACACATCGTGACACGCCCTCACTCACACACGCGGGCGAGAAAAGAGAAGAGGAAAAAAACACAGAATCATGGAAGCTGCCCAATGTGTGGCCATACCAGCTTTCCATGAGATTTCTCCCAAGGAACAACCACGGCCAGCATGTCTCTGTCTACACAACCACTCCAATTTCACCATGTCGTCCGTGTCTTCACTGTCGCGACCAGCATCGTGACGGCCCGCCACCTATTTGCCAATGGGTTTCACTACCCATTGCTCATGTTGCTGGTCCATGTCTCCGTCGCCCTCGTAATTGAAGGACTTGACGCCCGCCGTGATGCGGTCACTGACGCAACCACCGTCCAGAGACGGCCGCAAAGCTGGACTTCGCGGCTATGGCAAGCCCTGTTCGCCATTGTAGTTGCAGTCGGCCTCATCTTCACCTACCACAGCTTCCTTCACAATAGGAACACCACGTTAGGTGTTATGTTGCTGGGGCTTGATTGGGCAACCGTCTTGGGTCGGACAGGGAAATGGCTGCAAGGCAAGCAGCGTTCTGCTGACGCTCTTTTATCCACCACAACTTTTTTTCTATGTATTGTACTTTTATTGTGGAATGAGAACTGGCTGGTTGGTAAAGGTATCGAGGTACGATTGTCCCTGCGCAATTGTAGGCCGAGGCGCATTACTAACCATACGCTCTAGTTCCTTCTCGTGGCTGTTGTCTGTATGGCGACTGCACGGCACCTTTGGCTCAGTGGGTTGGTGGAGAACCCTGTTACTATTGGCACGATCAACATGGACGCCTACGCTGCCGGACTTGGTGTCTGCCTACCACTGGCAGCCTTTCTACTCGCTGTGACGGGTTGGTACAACCGACGAGACTTTAACATGGAAGGCCGAGTTTTAGGGGTGATAATCAGTACGATAACTGGCGCCCTGTCACTAGTGAGTGAAACAAGGATGAAAAAGCTCACTTCATGGCTGCAAGAAAAAGTCACAGTCCACACGAAGATGGACTTTAACTTTGGTAGCCCCATATTCCCCTTGCTAGTTCTAGCAATTGTTGAGATCGACAATTGTTTGACGCAGCACAGGCCATCTACGACATCAGGCGCTCAGTGGTTCGGCTTCGCAATAGCGTATCTGACGACGATGGATGTCGCTTGGATGAACTCATCGGCCGTGTGGGCAGGTGAGGAAGCATCGTACATCCCCCTACCTAGTTCTAAAGTCCGAGATGAATCGATGGACCAGATTAAGAGCCCAACTCCTGAGGATACAGAAGCCATGTACCAGTCCGGTTCTACCTACGCTGGTGGATTCTTCTCACTACGCCATGTTTCTCTAGCATGGAATACCATCCTGGGCAGCCTCGCATTATTACTTGTATTTTACTGCGCGATTGCAGCGCCATATACAGAACCCGGAAGGAGATCCTGGGATCTAGATATCGTTGTTGCTTGGTACGACGAGCCTGTTGAACAGGTAATCAGTACTGTGCAGCTGGCTCTTGAGCTTCCCAATATCGCGGGGCGTAAGGTCAGGACGATTGTGTACAACAAAGGAACCCTGAACGAAACGGAGCTTGAGTCTAATTTCCCGATTCAGAGTGGCCTTACCATCAGAAGGCTGAAGAATGTTGGACGAGAGGGAGACACATACCTATCACACGTGCTAGAGGGCACGCAAGATTGGGCCAGTCACACCCTATTCATACAAGCCGAACCGCACGAGCCGGGCTATCTCCAAGCTCGGCTGGAGGATTACTTTGTCGAAGAGACAGGCTTCTTATCACTATCGCATGTGCGAAACTTCTGTCCCAGCTGCGATACGTGCAATGATCATTCCGGTTGGACCGAGGATGGCGCCGTCTTGCGGGACATATTCGACCGGTCAAATCCCCACAAAACCTGTCAAGATATTAGCCTGACCTACAGAGGTCAATTCGTGGTTTCATCCCGCAGGATGAAAGAAGCGAATCAAGAACTCCTTCGCGATCTGCGGGATCAAGTAATAAATGATGACCATTTTGGGTTCACTCTAGAGCGATCGTGGGGAACCTTATTCCAGTGTCCCACGATATCCGAACGGTGTCCGACATTGCTGTCTGGGTGGATAGGTAACCGCGTGGCGGTAGAGGACTGCCAGTGTCTTGATAATTAAAGTGTTTTATAGAGTATTAGATACCCCCAATATAATTTGTCGTTCAAATTCCAAGTTCTTTGTCCCAGAGCAGTAGAATGTAGAAGAGAAACGAATGCTTTCTGTTGACGAAGCTAGGAGGTAGTTGTCTGCGGAGATAAGAGTTGCCAAGGCTTTCCCCCTCTCTTTAGCTTGACTCTTTATGCTTTGCTCCGTACTGTATGCATATACGATAGGGCTGGTTTTTCCCTATTTTGGTAACGCTGCCCTAAACAAACTCACGGTGAGAGGTTGACTATCAATCAAGATACATTTCGCTTTGTGTGTGAGAGTACTAGAGCCGTCTATATCAAATTATGTCCGCTTGTTATGGTTACTTGCTCACAGAAGCATCGGATTTAATTACACATCCCGTGCATTTGTGCAGGATATGTGTAAACGAGGTTCGAATCCCACGTAATTACATTTTTTGTCCCTTATTGGACGATTCAACGGAAATATAAGGGGATTCTTAGATGCTCAGGTGTATCATGTATGTTCCATAGTGCCCTTCGTATTATACAACATAGTACTTCAGATTCTTCCACTATCACTCTTTTTAACGGCGCAAAACTAAGAAAACCACCACCAGCAAAGCTACCAACCCAGCTCAAAGTTTAATGCTGTTGAACCAATCAACCTCGAACTTCATCTTATCGGCTTGAGCCATTACCCTAGCCTTTTGTGTCTTCCAATCTAGCGTACTCATGGCTACTATGGCTCTAGCATCCAGATCCTCAATATTCTCGTGTGCTTTTGAAGTATGAACCGTCTTATAAAGATCTATAACGCATGGCTCACTGAAGTCTCTCTCAACGTGCTCTGAAATGGCTCTCCACCAAGACGTAGTACCTGGAGGCACTATATAGATGAGTTAGAAATTGTCACTTATAAATAGTTAAAAGTTTTCCTGTGGGTGATTCTGAGGCCAAATGGTGAAGGCTCTGCTTAGAAAGGGAGATCAAAGAGGGGAGCGTACTAAAAAAACCATTCTCCTTCGGCGTTAAGAAGTGACCCTCGATTACGTCTCGTACCCAGCCCTCGTACATCTCGTGTATTTCAGAATCTTTATGTATTAATTTCTGAAATTTATCCTCATCCAAAATCTCCTCATACCATTGTGTCGCCTCTAGTTTCCACTCCATCTCGTCATTGGGGCGTTTGCCTGAATAATAGAGACGTGTGCGGTATCGATTACAAAATCGCTCAAGGAACCTTGCTGCCGCGATTTTCTTCGAGCGCTTCAGTATTACCTGGGCTTCATAGAACAGCGCCGTCCTCTTCAGCGCTCGCAGTGGTACCAAGGCGAAGATGTTTATCATGATTGTACAAAACTTCACCCACATATAGACGACAGAGATGCCCATGACACTTTTCTGCCTGAGGGCATATTCGGTGACTGCGACACTCGGGATTAGTTACAGCCATCCTAAGCCTGATAATTGCCCCGAAGGTGCTTTTGGGATTAGGAAGATGACTCTCGAGATCCGACTCACAAGTCCCCACTCTCAAGGAAACACCTTCAACCAATCTATCCACATAATCCTTCTGACAACAGACTTCGAACTTCTTTACGTGTTGTACTAGTTCTTTCATCCGCTCAATTGCAGCTTGTATCATATTATTCTGTTGTGTCTTTTCTAACATGTTTTCCGAGTCTGTTATCAACACCCAAAGAAAAATCATCTCTGCATGCGGCTTGGGGTCCGGGTCTTTTTGTTTCATTTCGCCTAGCCAACCGGAGAATGGATCTCTATGCTGGGTCGCTCGATCGCCATTTAACCAACTGCCAGTTTTCCATATACGGTGGGTGCCCTGATCTATGACCCTATACCCTTCAATATTAGCGACGAAGCCATTGCTAGTTAGTCTAGCTATTATCTCGCACCTCTGTCTTTCTTTGACGAATCCATTAGATTTTATGGATTGAATGGTTTCAATAAACGCGGCCCCGATCCCGCTCTGTTCCTTATTCGCCAAGTAATCTAGGACATCGGAGCTGTACGTCCCATCTTCCTCGAAGAATTCTGGATGGATTTCCCTCGTCAATCCGATCTCTTTTTCAATGTATGTAATCGCGCAACTGACAGCTGTAGCCCCCCCAGTCAGCGTCAGCTCCTTACACACCATCTACTTGCTCAGTTCCTGGGTAGAGATTACTTACAGATCATCGCTAGGGCCATCTTTTCTGGGTCCTCCCAGGCATCTTTCCATGCTTTGTTTATATTCTCCCGCCAGTAGATCAGTTGCTGGAGGTAGAGACCAAAGTCTGTGATCCACAACGGCTGTTCGTCGTCTACTTTCTTCTCTTCTTTCTTCTCTTCCTTCTTCGCCTCTTTCTTCTCCTCTTTCTTCTCCTCTTTCTTCTCCTCCTTCTTGCCCTGATTCTTCTTCCCCTTCTTTTTAGTTCCCTTATTTTTCTTCTTGCTCGACTTCTTATGCGTCGCTATCGGCTCTGCCTCAGGCTCCTTCTCCCCGTCATCGTCAAGGGCAAGTGTGTCGATATCAGGTATATCATCAACAACGCCCGAACGGTCGGCAATGGAAGGATCGATCTCTTCCTTTGTCTGCAACAGATCGACCATTCTTTCAAGAATCTCGATCCAGTCCCAGTGTCTCTGCGCCGCTTCTGTTGAAGCCGGATATAGCGGCACTGTAAATATGTGTATTAGAAATTACTGTTTACGGTAATCATATTATGTGTTTTTAAGTGTATCCATATGCAGAAGCTCGAATTCTGCTACGACAAGTAATGGTAGACTCTAAAATGCATACTGGCCTGTTTCCGCAGACGCGCTGCTTCAGCTAAGCTCTTTGCTGCGTTTGCTTTGAGCCCACTATCCAATTCTGTGTGTTCTAGCGTTAACCGCGCCAACACACCCGCCTTGCTCCACCATTCCCAACCAGAATTATCTCCAAACAAAGACGTTATTATCCGCCTTTCGATCCTCTTGTAATCACGGGCCAGGTCATACCTAGCCGTGAATGGGTCATCGTATTTGCTTGCCATCCTGACTTCCGGCCTTGTTGCCTGACTTCTTGAAAATGAATGGCAAAGGTCCAAATCGTGTCTCAGCCATAACACCATTACCTACCAAGCTTATTTCTTCATTTCGTCTTTCTTTGAGGGGTTGCGTAGAAGCTTGCAGGTCTCCTTTCACGCATCGTGAAAATTTCTCTATCTTAACCGTTTCCAGATTAATACAGCCCGGTCCCGGACCCTACATGGATATCACTTTCCAACCTTTCATTGAAATTACATGAATAGTTCGCCGTCTCAGTCTCTGTTTGCGGGCCGTCCCGTTGGCCTCCTCCTTTGTTCACTAGCAATGTCCTCATATCGAACCTGATTTCAGTCTTATGCTTTTGTCCACTAGCTCTACTTTGGCGGCGGCTTTGTCCTTCGCAACTTCTTATGTGTGAGACTGGGCACCTCACCGCCTACGAATTTTGTGTTGTCACTCTGGCCATTAACCACTACTGCCATGGTGACAAGAAGTGCAGGGCAGCAACAATTTTTCGGCCGACCAAGCTTAAAAGTCCACTGGACAACGCTTGTTTTATCACCTTGCTGTTGTTACTAATTTATATTTCTTCCGTCTGTGTCTACCTTACATCTCAATTGCCCATCTAGATTCGCCGGTTGTGCACCGTCTAAACCATGGATCTGGATACATCCGATTCCTCATCGTCCGACTCCGAGTCATCTGGATCCGAATCCACGTCTTCTGAATCCAACTGGCCTGATGGTAACATCTACTTAACGCCGGACTTCCTGGCGCTCTTGGCAGAGCGCCTCGTTAAGCTCAAGGATTCATTTCGAAAATTCCTAGAGGAGCAGGACGAGGAGACGTTTAACTTCAAATGGATGCTTATATACGTCAGCGAGAAGTCCTTTGCAACAATACGTTTCATTGCTATGCAGGTACCTCCCAAGCCTCTAATGGATCCATATCTCGCCGCTGCCACGAACGAGTTGGCCTCTGAGCTACAGGCTATAACCGGCGACAACAAACCACCCGCCTTCATATCGGGAATCGAAGCCTTACCGAACCCCGAATGGGATGAAGTCTTTCAGGGCTACTGCAGAGTGCTAGAGGCCAGCGTAGAGGCTTTTGTCATGGCGGACAACCCTGTCCAACAGAAAAAGCTGGCTGATGCTGGGGTCCCCACCCAGATGTATAAGGTTCTCCGCAAGATTATCGTCTCCCTCGGAAAATACACATTTCTCCGGAACTACACGAAGAGGGTCATGAGGAAACTGGAAGGTTCTAGGTCAGGTTCTATCTGGCTTGAGTGGTGGGTGAAGGAGGCTCAAGTCAACCCTCCACCGAAGCGCAAGCTAGACGAGCTCGGTTTGGATGAAGATGCGAAAAAACGGATAATGCTGGAAATGAGCAAGAATCGCAAATTGGACAGGCTCCTTTCCGCTCCTCCCGGCCTCAGATAACCCTCTAGGGCTGGAGGGGATAGTGCGCACGACGGTTGACCGCCGTCATCTATACCTAGGCAGTCAAGGTATCGGCTTTTGTTCGCTTTTCCATGACAGTGACCAACAAATAGATTTATAGACCGCGTCTTACGCTCTTACGATAACGCTGTGACTATTTAGCATTATTGCCTATTGGTTTGCCATCTGCTCGCTCACTCTCGCCGTGTTTTCTACAGCACGGCATCTACCAAGAACCGAAACAGATGCATGGGTCGGTCCCCATTATAGTAGCGACTTGTATGATTAATAGGAGAGCCTTGATCTGTCAATAAATGTATAGTTAGGACTACTGGCCATCGCGGCAGTCTGGAACTTTCGTAGGGTCTTCGGACCGGAACTCGTCAATGTGCAAGTACGCCGATTGATCACCGTATCTTCGAACGCTTTCAATAACAAGAGTTCAAAGACGGCGAGAAGTTCCCGTGTGAGGCATCTGCTTATAACTTTATAGTAAGTACCTCCTCAGTAGATTGGTCACCACAGTTCGGGCCACAGCGCCCACATGGGTTTATTGAATGAGCTAGGTACATGTACCTTAGGTAGGTTGGTACTTAGTAAGAAGGTTCATGCTTGAATGTGGCTGTGTTGACTTCGGCATGGAACCTCCGGGTTTCCTTCCGGGGACCGGATATGTATAGTTAGGCAGGCACTCACCGACGCCACTACTTGCAGTTCCTTTTTGGTAAATCCTCTGCGTCCCACCTTGAATTATGCTATGCTGATCGAACTTGACTTGTTTTTTCTAGCTACTTCAACCTGCTCCGTTCATAAGTCATTGTATGGGTATACACCACGCACGACGAGGGCCGGAGGTTTTGTGGGTTCTTCATTTACCCATGACCGGGCCGGTGACTGGTTATGATTGGTGGTGTATTCAAAATATGACCAAGAGTCCGGAGTGATGAGCCGATGACCTAATCCTGTTTGAAGTGCTGATTCTGCTACTCGTTTCGTCCGGATTGGTTTTCCAAATCCGAGACCGCAGTTGACTGCGCATCCTCGCCTCAAACAACAAGTTTCCATCAGCCAGACGAACGGCTTTCATGGTTCTAACGACTAATACTTTCCGACTACTCGCCGTAGATGCTCTACAGTTGAATTTCGTGTATCTTTGCCGACGCTGGTGACCAACTCGGCCGTTATTTGCAAGAACTAAGAGCGCCTGCCGCTGACAATGATGCTTCAGCACTGGCGGCATAAAGGTTACTAATCTCTGCATTTGAGTGTGCTCGATATCGATAGTCCAATAAAGTTCAATCGCATTTGGCCCATGGACTAATGTGGGGTGGCGAGTTGCGCCTTTTGTGCGTGATGGAGACTTGCGCCTTTTGCGCGTCGTCGGCGATGGAGAAGGTACGTGCTATTATTGAATAATCAATCTCTCGATTATTTGCCATCACCTCCCATCCAGCACATTTGCCTCATCTCCTCTCGCAATTGCCCAGAACCGGTCCTCATATTCTGGCCTTCTCTTCTCTTCCATGTTTTTCAGCAACTGTCCTTAGTAATAAGCTGCACACTATAAACTATAAGAATAAAGCATCACCAGCAAACTATCATCACTTCTTTAAACTCCCAAAACCGATATTCTAGGTTTGCGTCACAGGTACCCGAAGCCTGTCACCCTTCCTTCAGCCTATATCATCCATCTCGTCTGCCTCTGCACTACTACCCTGCTTTTAATATACATATCTGCGGTTGAATGTGCACCACTACAGGTGGACAATACCCGCCGTTTCCCTCTCTCTGGTATTCCGAAACCTGTAGAACGCCAAATCGTCTTGAGTCGTCGCGATTCGGTCACTGAGCATTCAAGACCCACTGCCCAATATACGTCTGTCGGGTGACAGCACGGCTCATCCACCATGGCTCCATCAGTGCCGTTACATCCGTTTGTCACCATCTTTCTAGTTGCCAATATACATTGTCCCACATGTGTATCCAGTATTAAAGATGCCTTGAAAGAGCTGGACGGCGTGAGATGGGTGTCGCCTAACATCATCACATCTTGCGTCGCCGTCGACCACGATCCTGCCGTCTCGATCATGCAGATGGCCTCCAAATTAGAAGAAGCCGGGTTCGAAGTCTCCAGCGTGTCTTCGGAGAATGGCGGTAATCGTCTGGACAATTCCGCCCGTGGAGATGCTCAGTTATCGACTGGCTTTGATGGCGCCGGAGATTATTTTTCGAGGTTCAAGAGACTCACGTATCCGCAAAAAGCTATAGCCGAAAAGGTGAGAGTGAGAGCACATCTCAACAACTGCGAACAGTGTCGAACAGACGGAGCGAAGGAAAATCCTGCCGAAACGGGTATGTTAGACAAAACTCGTCAATTGTCAGACTCCAGCGCTGGCAAAAACAACTTGGCTCAGGCTACTGTTACGTCTACTCACTCATCTACTACCATTGGTAATGGTATCAGCGTCCCTATATCTTGGAGGGCTTCGTTAGCTATCAGTGGGATGACTTGTGCCGCCTGTTCGAACGGAATCACAAGTGAATTGGAGAAAAAGGACTGGATCTTGAAGGCCGTCGTCAATCTAGTAACCAATAGTGCCATTGTGGAATATATTGGTGATAAGGAAGACATTACTAAAATTGTTGAGATCATTGAGGATCTTGGATACGATGCCCATACCGATCAGGTCAATGCTATCAGCGACGAGAGCGATAAGAAAGCCGCGCATCAACGCACAGTACAGATACGTATTGACGGTTTCTATTGCCCGCATTGTGGTGATCGTGTAGCATCTAGTGCTGCCGGCTTCCAGCATAATTTGCGAATCACCCACCGTCCTACGTTTCAATATCCCATTCTGGAACTCACATATGTCCCTCAGGCGCCAGGATTCACAATTCGCCATATTCTAGCAGCGATAGAGGCAAGCGACCCAGCTTTCAAGGCATCCATGTATCACCCACCTACTCTTGAAGAACGGGCAAAAAGAATACAGGCTCAGCACCAGAGAAAAATATTTGTCCGAGCACTACTTACACTCATCATCGCAATTCCTACTTTTATAATTGGCATTGTCTACATGAGCCTCCTCCCAGACAGTAACTCGGGGAAGAAGTACCTGATGAAGCCTTGGGTATCAGGCATCAACCGCGCCCAGATAGCGCTTTTTGTCCTCGCAACGCCAGTATATTTCTGTGCTGCCGACGTCTTCCATCGCCGTACTGCCAAAGAAATATGGGCCTTGTGGCGACCAGGAAGCCAAGCCCCTATTTTACGACGATTCTATCGATTCGGGAGCATGAATATGCTGATATCCCTCGGTACCACCATTGCGTACGTGTCGTCGGTTGCTCAGATGATAGCTGCAGCGGCCAGGAACCTTCACATGATAGATGACAAAGATTTCTATTTTGATTCCGTCGTATTTCTCACCCTATTCCTTCTCGTAGGGCGGTTTCTTGAGGCATACAGCAAGTCAAAGACTGGGAATGCGGTCGACGCTCTAGGCAAACTCCGACCTACGACAGCTACTTTGGTAGAAGAGACCAAGCCCGGGAAGACAACCGATCGACTTGTGGGCACTGACATGTTGGAATTTGGGGACACTGTACGTGTCCCACATGGAGCTTCTCCCCCGTGCGATGGAGAGGTTCTTCAAGGTAACACTATGTTTGACGAAGCAAGCTTGACTGGCGAGTCTCGTCCGATCAAAAAGAACGTCGGTGATCAGGTTTTCTCGGGGACAGTGAACCAAGGTACACCAATCCTCATTCGCGTGACAGGTACGGCGGGACAATCGATGCTAGACCAAATCGTCAAAGTGGTCCGTGAGGGCCAGACAAAGAGAGCCCCGATGGAGAAAGTCGCTGATGCTCTCGTTGCCTACTTTGTACCCGTCATCACTTCAATTGCAGTCATCACGTGGATCGTGTGGTTAGCTATTGGCCTTACCAATCATCAGCTGGCCATCAAAGACCCTATTCCCTTCTCCCTGCAATTCGCTATCGCGGTTTTTGTTGTTGCCTGCCCCTGTGGCCTGGCTCTCGCTGCACCGACCGCCATTTTCGTCGGCGGCGGTCTTGCTGCAAAACACGGCATACTTGTCAAAGGCGGTGGTGCAGCTTTTGAAACAGCAAGTCGCATCGACTGCATTGTTTTCGATAAAACAGGTACCTTAACGGTTGGTGGCGAGCCAAGCGTCACCGATTCGGAGACTTATCTTGATGGGAGCGTTGGGCAAAAGGACCGTCTGTTCGCTGCACTTCAAGCTGTCGAAGAGAATAGTAGTCACCCAATCGCAAAGGCTATTGTGACCTATTGCAAAACGGTAACATCTGGACTTGTTACTGTCACTGATGTTGAAGAGATACCCGGAAAGGGGCTCAAAGCATTGTGCAATGGCGATACGCAAGACGAAAGCTTTGCTATCCTGGTTGGAAACGAATCATTGATGCGAGACTTCTCGGTCGATATTCCACCAGCTGCTGCCACGTCGCTTCAGACGTGGAAGACGGAAGCGAAGTCCATCGCCCTCATCGCCAGCAAACCAAGTTATGCAGACGCCAGGTATACACTCTCGGCTGCTCTTTCAATATCAGATCCTATCCGACTGGAAACCCCCAAAGTCATCAGTTCCCTTCGATCCAATGGATGCGATGTATGGATGCTTTCAGGAGACAACGCCATAACGGCACGGGCGGTCGCGCTCCGCATTGGGATACCGGAAGATAATGTTATCGCCGAGGTGCTCCCCACGCAGAAATTCGAGAAAATTAAATATCTCCAGTCGACGTTAAAAGCACGTCGAGGAGACACCGAGGAAGACCTCAGCCGGCGGGCGACAGTAGCTATGGTCGGCGATGGTATCAATGACGCGCCGGCGCTAAGCATGGCGGACGTGGGCATCGCCATCGGCTCAGGCAGCGACGTGGCCATCTCGAGCGCGGACTTCGTGCTGGTCAACAGCAATCTGACATCTGTAGTTACGTTGCTCGAGCTCAGTCGAAAGGTTTTCCGGCGCATCAAGTTTAACTTCGGCTGGGCCCTTATCTACAACCTCATTGCGATCCCCATCGCCGCTGGCTGCCTGTATGCCGTCAAGGTTGGCGGAAAGCATGTCACGCTCGACCCTGTGTGGGCTAGTCTCGCTATGGCGTTGAGCAGCTTTAGTGTCGTCATGAGTAGTCTGGCACTAAAAACGCGGATTCCTGGGATCGGATTTAGGGCGCGCGAGATTGATGTCGGTCATGCGGGAACACAGGTATCATAAAGGGCATAAATTCAAGCACGGAGTGAGTAAGGAGTGTAGTAGCGGCGGCGTTGAGGAGTTGCTAACGTATTCTAATATGCGTTCTACGGTCCTCTAAGGGACCAGTAGTAGTATTACAAAACATAGAAAATACCAAACATAAACTCATCAACTATCAGCGATTTATACATGCACAGTAGTTATATATACCGCTTTCCCATTCTAGAAAATGGTGTTGTATCCTACAAAAGAAGACGACTAGTTCAAATAACGCTATTGGAACCTGTGTGAGTAGACCAGCAACCAAGCAAACGCAAATGACGACTAACCATCTCAACATTCCGGAGATAGTCTGATAAAGTCCTAGGCTACTCATTTCTACCGAGGCGTGCTGCCACGTCTAGCCGCCATATTAAAAACCCACCAGCCAAGCAGACCCATGATCGCCCTGAATATAGCCGAGGCGGCGACCATTGGTCGGATCGCACACGCCTTCATCCCAGCCTGCCATGCTAAAAATATCAGGTAGTTGGGAATCCCCGGTACTTGCTTCGCGGAGAGTGCTATAGATGCGGAAGCAGATAGATAGAAGGAGAATGTGCTATATAGTACATACCAGAGTCTCCCACGCCCGTGTCTTGGGATAAATGGATATAACACATAGACCAGCAGCTCACGCCCGTGTATCAAGTCAAGGTTCCTCATCGTACCGTCTCTAGGCCTTGTAATAGCTATTTGACACAGCACCCACATCTGTCACGATGCAGTTCTGGACATCTCTGCTGCTCCTAGCAGCGACGGCAGAAGCCCACTGTGCGTAACTTGCCGTCACCTGGCTCATAGAACAGACAAGAAAGCGAAAAGCCTCTCTGCCCAAAGTCCTCACATGAGAGCTAACTGACCACTTATGATATACAGACCACTTCCCACGCCTAATCGTCAAGGGCCAGACGGACGCCGCAGACTGGGTCAACGTGCGACAGACGAAGAACTACCAGAGCAACGCGGGCGTGACGGACGTCAACAGCGGCGACATGCGCTGCTACCAGATGCGCACGGCCAGCGGGTTCGCGACGGTGGCGGCGGGCGAGGAGCTGGGCTTCGTGGCCGCCAGCGCCGTGACGCACTTCGGCCCCGTGCAGTTCTACATGGCGCGCGTGCCCGACGGCGCCGACGTCACGACGTGGGATCCCGCGGGCAACGTGTGGTTCAAGGCCGGGAGCATCACCGCCGTTCCGCCCATGGGGAGTGGCGAGAGTACTTGGCCTGCTTATAGTAAGGGCTTTCTCCTTCCTTCCTTCCTTCCTTCCTCTCCTATCCCCTATTTATTTGTGTTCAAGATAGCAAAGCCGGGAAAGAGGAGCGAGAACTAACAAAACGTCAACAGACAAGAAGACCGTCTCCTTCACCATCCCCAAGAACGTGCCGAGCGGCAAGTACCTCGTGCGCGTGGAGAGCATCGCGCTACACCAGGCCCAGTCGGTAGGCGGCGCGCAGATCTACCTCTCCTGCGCCCAGGTCGAGGTCACGGGTGGCGGAAGCGGGACTCCGGGGCCTTTGGTCGCGTTCCCTGGGGCGTATAAGGCCACGGACCCTGGTCTGCGTTGGTCGTACTATCCTATCCCGACCTCATACACGGCTCCAGGCCCGGCAGTTTGGACTGGTTAGGGGGTTCGTAAGCTGGTGAGTTGAGAACGATGAGCTAGGTTCGTTCGATAGCCTAGGTAGAAATATTAAGTGGTATATTCCGAGGAACTAAGCCTCGTGGGCTTTCAAAGTACTGTCTAATTAATATCAGTGATCACGTATGGTGTGTCCATGCCATGAATGGGAGACAGCGCAGCAATGATATATCCCAGATTGAAATTGTCACATTCCATATTCAAACGCAGGGCACGGAAGGGTTAAAAAAAACAGGGGTATCGTGATTTATATTATTACACTCCGCTAGAGATTTGGAAGAATGCGTTCGAATTGTATCCCCTAAGTCGCAGGGATTCCTAGACCTTCTTTGACGGCGTACCTGCTACGCTCTCATGTCTCGAATGTGCGGTTGGGGCCGGGCTGGTAGCCGTACCGGGACGGCTCAATGCTCGCTGAGATTTCCTCCTACCCTTGGTATCGAAAAGACTCTTAACTCTCCTGAGTTTCGCCCATCTCTCTTTATCCTTGGCGTCCCTGGCGGCCATGTCTTCCTCCTCATCCTCGGGCTTATCCGGCGTTGCCGGAATCTCTCCTTCGCCATCCTGCTTTCTATTTCGGGAAGGCGTTCCTGGAACTGACGCAGCCGGGCGGTGAAATGGAGTCCGACGAGCACTCTTCTCAGCTTCTTGGCGCAGATATGCGTTGTTCTTCAAAGTTTGTGCCAGGACCTCCCAAGCCGTCTTGGTGTCCTTGGTCTTGGCACCTGGGTTTTGTTGCACCGTCGCGTTCCTCCAGGGGCAGAAGAACCGATGTTCTCGTATGGGGTCGAGGTGATCCATAGGTGCGGGGACGATAACCTCGCCCGTTGTCTCGTCGACTTCTTTGCTTTTGAACATCCATAGACCTAGCCTCCTCAGACAGGTCGCACATGTAGCTGAATTGGGAACAGCACCAACTTTTGGGTGTGTAAGACCCTGCCAGCCAGTCAAAGCCAAAGAAAGAGCTACGTCGCTGGGAGCCGAGGGATTTGTGCTTGGAGGCGGAGGTTCTGTGAAGAAGGTAGGGGGAAGTTGAGACTTGGCGGCCGGAAGATCGAACGTCGGTGGAAGACGTAGATTGAAGAAGTACGGAAGGAAGGACGGTCGAGTACATAGATCGTCGTAGCGTTCGCGCAGGGAGGAGAGGGCAGCTTTTGGCACAGCGAGAGGTAGCCTCAGGAGAGAATCTGCAGACTGGTTAGTATGATCACGATGGAGCTTGCCGGGTGGGTTGTAGGGTAGTTAGTTACCATCACAGCCATGTCTTCTCCAGAGACAGTCTTCCTCGTGTGCCTCAATGATTAATTCAGCGAACCTCTTTGCCAGCCCCTGTTCTACATCCGAGCCGGCGATGACGGGCACCTGTTTGCCGTCGACCGTCCTCGTGTTCGTCTTAACGACCAGCTCTTTGTGGCAAAGCGTGCAACGCACACGCTCCTTGCCCTGACATACCCAGCCTCGCTTCGCCCATTCGATCTCATTGACTTGGTCGGGCTTCGGAGTCCATTCCGTAAGCTCCTGGAACGTCCCCAGACGCCTGATGAGCTCGTCGCGGTCGCTGGGGCAATATCTCGGCGGCTCGCTCCATGCGTCCTTCTGTGCCGTGGACGAGTTGGTCGACGAGGTCCACTTCTTCAATACCACATTGGATACTTTAGTGGTGGTGCCTGTTTTCGAACTCGGACTTGTGGCTTCGAGAGCGCCTACACGGCGTCGTTTGCTGAGTAGGTCGGCGCTGGGAGAGGGAGTGCTGAATGCTGGCATGGTGGTTCTGATTGAAGCATCTGGAGTGGAGATGGATTTCGATAGTTGGCGCAAGGGCGATGGAGAGCCAGGTTCGTCTGGCTTTGAGGCATGTCCGTCGTCTAGGTTAGAGACTTGAGGCGAGCGGGCGCCGATGCCCTGTATAAGAGTGTTGAACTTTCGCTTGGTTGCGTTCATGGTCAATGTTGATGATTAGCGTAGCGCAGTGTTCATTCGTGTATGGTATTGGCAGGTGGGTGGGTGGTATCGAAACGTCGTACCAAAGGAAGGACCGCTCGGGCGAGCCTCCAAGCGTTGGCCGTCCTTTGGCAAATGGAATGTGATCTCTAAGCGCAGACACAATGCGCTGTCAAAGGGCAATTTCAATTCATTTTAAAATCAGCCATCGAGAGAGTCTGCCACATGACAAGAAAACGTAAATCTTAGAATCAAATTAGGATATCACGTTGCAATTAACCGTGTTATCTAGGTCGAGTGACATTGTTTTCTTTTGATTTCTACTTTCGGCTACCTGTACTATTGCTGTCGGAAGGGCGACCAGACCTACACGTACCTACTGGTAGCGCTGAGATGTGGCTGTGGTGGCTGTGCTATAGCTACGTTGCTGCATATTCACATTTCATCTTACTCAAGTCACAATATATACATAAACATACTGTATCATGGCTAACGAGCAGAGCGACGAATGGTCTTTAACTTATATTCTAACACAACATTAGCCAAATAACACGGCATCCATACGTATAAATTTCCGTCCTCATCTTTAACTTACACACGACATCCCTTCCTACGCCGTTCTTTCACACACATAGGAGACTGAGGACAATGATGAGGTTACGTTCTAAGATGTTAGTAGCATAAGAAATCTGACTTCTAGAAGATCTTGTTACGGCTCCAACTACATAAGTGATTGTAGACCGTCAAGTCGGAGATTTGACAACGTTCTATCTTGTAATAGCGTCATGGTATAGTGCTGCAGTTCTGTTCCGTGATATATCTTGTTTTCTGAGCACAATGGTGTCGAATACTTCTGGGCGAATACATATTGTACCATGTACAGGTTCTGGCGAACGCATAGAGGCGATCAATTCCATATTCTGCCGGTATCAAGACGCCCAGAAATGCTACGTGTACCTACCTAGGTACGTATACCTGGCAGATGTTTGGAATGGCCACAGTCTAACGATATTGAAGTGCCCTTGCTTGTACGGTTGGTCATACCATAAGCACCAACCTCTGTGAACCGAATCCCAGATCGCCAAAGACCTGCCAAGGGACGTCTAATAGGCAAGAATCAAAATGTTTTTTTTATTCTGACTTAATTTTGCCTGTGTTACAAGTCCTAATAAAGGTACAACTAACTCTCACGTCACACTTTTTGCAGCTATATTTCGCCTGCAAGGCTTACAATCCCTCTTTTTGTACATTGTTGCTTAGAAGGGCCTTTTTTAGGTTATGGTTGGGTTATGGTTCCAGAATAACCTTCAATACCTTCTAGCCGTATTTTTCGAAAATAGCCTCCGTTATCACGGCCTCTGGTGTTATCACGATTTATAGATTGTATCAACTACGGGCTTTCGTCTAATATAATCAAAGATTACCTCTTTTGCAATTATGCTTCTTTTAGCAGGGGCCAGATTAGTTACGGAATTGAAATGGGCACCAAAGGGATACCCTTCTCATAACCGAAACGAGAGGGAAGCTTTGTCCAACATGTTTGTTCACATTCAGCCGTCACAATTCTGAGGTTACAAGATAGAGGGCCGATGAAATTTGAATCAACTAAGGGATATGTTCATATGCGGGCGGCCAACAATGTCGAGGAGCAGACGAGTGAGTATATAAGTTGCGGCTGCTTTGTTCAAAATTAGCATCAAAGCATTCAACCATCAACCATCACCATCACTACACTCAACTGATTCTCTTACCTTACACCAAGACTCGAATCTCCCGATACCATCTTCTTCGAGACCAGCAATCCAATAAATTCAGCCCAGTACGTATACTTTACTGCCCATCTTTTGTTCTTATCACTATCTTCTCCCTCTGCTTTTATCCTATTTAAATCAGACAGCTAACGGGTAGCAGCCATGTGCTCGGGAGATGAACTTTATTTCACGTGTGGTCACTCCGTGATGGATCTCACTACGCTATGCCCTGAGCGACACTACCCCGAGCGTTACCCCGACCATCACTACGATCTTACGATTGTTGATATGGGTCGCCGTTGCTACATGTGCATCTGCAGAGAACGCCGAGAAGACACTTATAGGAGGAGCTAGTGGAGATAGGCTACTTAGTATGATGGACAACTAAAACAAGGGTCGCTATCGTCTATCACTAGCTTCTTGTTACGGAGGAAAGCATACTTGCATTCCTCTTTGGGAGACTCCAGAGCGGAACAACCTACTTCTTAGCTGGCATACGTGGTAGAACCTAGACAATAGCAACAGGCACCCAGATACACTCTGGAAGATCACATATGTGTGTGCACTAGCCTTACACTTCCACCCTGCTCTACCACGTAGCTTTTCCCGTCAGACTTATTTATTTATTTCCTTTTGTTTTCTGGTTGCGGATCTGTCATCTATTCCAATTTTGTATTATCACATGTTGGAAGGACGAATAAACACTTGAGTAGTTACGGTGTATGGGGAGGGGTAGAGACTGTTATTAAACTTGACCAATTCTTTTGGATTCTATGTGATTTGAAATGAGTTTTTGTCGGGATGATCTTTTCTGTTACTCGAGGCTATGCAAGAATAATGACAACAGTCAACTTGCCGTTGCTTCCCTTAGATTTTACCAGATCATCTTTATGAAAATTGCTTATCCTCCTTGCGTAGATTTTCTGATCAACATTACCATATTTAGACTACCAAAGCACTCGTCGTGACGGGGAAAGCTAATTTCGGAATAATCGTTCTCGATCATCCTGATTACTCTTGGACTATGAAGTAGTAGTGTTAGGAGATAGTGTAAGGCAAAGTTAAGAACAATCTTGTAGGTCAAGATAACTGTGTTGCTAGGTCAAAGAATACGTAGTAGATTCAGTTGTGGAAATATAGCTGACTTACCCCAGAGGCGGAAAGAGGCTTCCTCTATCGTTCCATATGATGATGCCCGGGCGGCATATGTCTGCTACAATGTCCCCCACCGGGATATTAGCATTAATAGACACGAGCACGCTGGACTCGTCCAGCTCTAACAATGCTTGCGGGTCGTCTAGAACGGTTAATCCGGCCGAATGTATCAGATCCTTATCTCGTTGTGTGTACCCGGGGTCCTGCACATACTTCTCGGACGATACCGGAAGAATACCACGGTGAACAAGAGTTGAACGAAGAGCAGAAACGAGCGCGTGCTGAAGAACGCGTCTTTTATCTACTTGTGACCTAACAATAAGGCGCCCTAATGCAAGGGCGATAACCTTGGTCAAGGTAAAAGGGATTTCGACTTTGTTGAGAAATTCTTGAAGTTGCCCATAGTGTTGGCTCGTTTTCCATTGCTGCTCTATGGTCTGATATGTGCTAAAATCCTCTATAGGTGGTGCGGGCGGTCTCTTGTCTACAGTGTCATCGAAATTGGTTAAGAGCCTAATAGGGGCGCAAATCTGCATCGGGAGGTATGCCGATTCGGGATCAAATAGGAGCAGATCCGGTAGCGTAAAAGTAGTAAGATGTTCGATCGAGTAGTAACGGATTACCCTGACGAGAATTTAGCGCAAAAGAGAAAGATAAATCGGCGAGAAAGTCTTCGTGCTGTCGTCTTACCACTTCGAACCCCCAAGAACCTGATTTACTCTCGGAGGCCTAAGGCTTGGAGGATTGACAAATACCTCGTAATCAACTCCATTGACTCCCTTGAGAATAATGTTTCCGCCATCGTCCCGCTCGCCCTTTTGAAAACGTTGAAGTTCTTCGCCGACTTTCCGTATATTATCTTTGGTAAAAATTGGTGTACCAGCATCGTAGAGGGCCTGGATTTCATGAAAAATGGAGTTCATCTGAGAGACTACATCTCTATCCACTGATCCGGTTTGAGGTTCCATAATATAGCTTGGTCAGTATCTACTAGATAGGAGTAGCTTAATAGAGTCAATAACCTAGCCCAGTGTAGAAGATAGGTAGTTCTCAATAACTATCATACGACCCCGCACTTTGGGGTTTTGATGCTAGTATTGAGTATATCTATATATAAGTAGTTTTTAAGACATCTGTTAACGATGTCTTAGAATTTAGTGAGATATTTCCTCCTTGGGAGAAGAAAGCGAGCACTTAACCAATAGAAAGCCAAAGGTCTCATTCTGTGTCTTTGCAAGTTTGGCTTATGTAAAAGCGGAGCAGGTATCTAAGTACTTCTCCGAACTCGAAAGCTTGGAGGGGTCACTCCAGTCGGGCTTACTGGTTTCGAATGCCGACCACTGCACCTCTATAACAGCTTCACATTCCAAAAGTTTAGGGGCATGAAGAGCAGAAAAAACGAAAATAAAAAGACAAGATTGCTTCAACAGACATACCCAAGGCCGGTATTCCTCATCTTCTGCTCCGTCCTCATCCTAGCCCTGGCTATCTTGCTATCCACCCGCGCTTTGCCCCGCCTTAGCCGTCTCACCTCGCACTTCCACCCCTCCTCTCTCCCCAACGCAAGCCCTCCTCTTAGCCTCCCATCACGCAATACCTCTACCGCTATGTCGTCATACACCAAGGAGCTTGAGATAGCCCAGCTAGCCGTCCAGCGGGCCGCGATCCTCACAAAGCGGGTCTTCCACGAAAAGGCCAAGGGCACCGTGTCCAAGGACGATAAGTCGCCCGTCACTATCGGCGACTTCGGTGCCCAGGCTCTCATCATCGCCGCCCTCAAGCACAACTTCCCGGAGGACGAGATCGTCGCTGAGGAGGAGGCCGCCCAGCTCCGCGATGACGCTAACCTCCGCGCTACCATCTGGGACCTGGTGAAGAGCACCTCACTGTCAGATGCCGGTGCGGAGGCGGCACTTGGTGGTGCTATCAAGAGCGAGGATGACATGCTCGCCTTCATCGACTACGGGAACAGTAAGGGTGGCGCCAGTGGCCGGATATGGGCTATCGACCCTATTGATGGCACCAAAGGTTTCCTCCGCGGCGGACAGTACGCTGTGTGCCTGGCGCTGATGGTTGATGGCGATGTCAAGGTTGGTGTTCTAGGCTGCCCTAACCTCCCCGTCGATGATGCTGCTCCTCTCTCTGGTAGCATGGAGTCGGGTCAGACCGACGAGGGTAGGGGGTGCCTCTTTTCTGGTGTATTGGATCAGGGTGCCGTCAGCCGCCCTTTGACCACAGGTACACTTGCATCATCCCAAAAGATTTCCATGAAGGCCATTACGGATATTGCTGCCGCTACTTTCTGCGAGAGTGTGGAAGCCGGTCACTCGTCTCACGGCGACCAGGCCGAGATCGCGAAGAAGCTGGGAATCACTAACCCTAGCGTGAGAATGGATTCGCAGGCCAAGTACGCCTCGATCGCCCGAGGTGCTGGAGACATCTACTTGCGACTACCCGTCAGCGCGACATACCAGGAGAAGATCTGGGATCACGCCGCGGGCGACCTTATCGTCCGAGAGGCTGGTGGTGCTGTCACTGACATTCACGGCAAGCGACTAAATTTCAGCATAGGCAGAACACTGGCCAATAACAAGGGCGTGGTCGCCGCACCCACCGGCGGCCATGCTCAGGTGCTCGCTGTCGTGCAAGAAGTGCTTGGGATCAAATAAAACATTGTACAGTGTTTCAGGGGATACATAAAAGGTACATGTCTAGTGCCTAACTCGGGTATACATATGCGGTTGTATATAGTACAGATAGAAGGCAGAGTGGGAGGATTCCTCCCAGATAGCGCCAGACCATACGCAGACATGATAAGCAGAGATATCGATCATTTGATCTTCTTCTGCTTGAGCTTGATAGTCTCGTCATTAACGAAAATACCCTTGCCCTTGTATGGTTCAGGCCGCCTCCACTTGCGAATCTGTGCTGCAAATGACATGACCTGCTCTCTGTCGATGCCCTCGAGCAGAATTCTCGTTGGTTGCGGTGTGCTAGCCTTCACGCCGAAAGGTACGGGTTCTTCGACGGGGTGCGTGAAGCCGAGCTTGAGACACACAAACTTCTGACCTGGATATTGCGCCTTCTTAGGTCGTTCTTCGACAGTCGCTCGGTATCCGACTCCAACCAGCCTTAAAATTGCGGTGTGTCCTTCTGATACACCCATGATATAGCGATTTAAGTACGCCCATGTCGTCCCTATTCTCATATGTCAATCTCTTGTCCAGTAACTACTACTCTCTCGCTCGCGATCATGTTGACGTTGCGCCGATACGCATCGTTCTCCTTGGCAGTACGTACCCCACATCTCCTTCTGCTGCTTCAGACTCTGGTCCTCAATGCTGAGAAGTGCCTTGCTCGTTGCCTGGTCATGGTGGATATTGAGGAAAGGGGGGATCTCCAGATCGAGCTTGCCGAGAGGTCCCGAGACAGTCACAGTGCGCTTCGCTATCCTTAGGTATGTCGTGGGGTCTTTCTTTGCTCTCGGCTCTCCGATAGTTATCTCGACACCGGGAGGAATCGATATCGGCGTCCGACCGAGCTTTGAAGATCTGCTGGGTGTATTCGAGAATTGTCGTCGCGGAGAGACCTGGAAGGCTGGGACGAGGAAGCCGGGGAGGGTTACGGCGGCGCCTGAGACCGCTTTCTCTAGCACCTTGCTTCGACTAGGTGCGAGCATCTTGATTGTGTGCGAGACGAATTCAATTGGGCGCCTAAATGAACGTCGTTGTGAGCTTTAGATGCTGGAGATTAAAGCTAGATGCATAGATGCAGGTGTTTGGCGCCGAAAATTAATGCACGGTTAATTACGTAGGTTAATGACATTGCATATTGACTATGGATTACTATATCAAAGCTTCCATGCAAATACCCGATATTTCCAAACCTCACCTCCAAAACTGATATTGACCTGGGTACCTCTAATGGCAAGAGGTCCTTACAGACACTTCCACAGCCATGGATAAATTTAATTCTCTGTTATGTAAGTACATAGGTATGTAGAATTAGCACCATGTGCGCCTGCCAGATAATGAAACGTCATTACCTACAACCTATCTACCTAGCTGCAGTGCACTAACACAGACCCAAGTTGATCTTGATCCCCAGTTTTCAACTCCCTGTTGGCAACTGGACATACTACCTCACTTGATCGCAAGTTAACTAGGTCATCATCTTCCATGCCTTAAAATGCTACCTAGTTTCCTAGGTAGATAGGTAGTGGCCATCTTTTTACCGTTTGAGGAAATCACCAGAGCAACAACAGCATCCGGCACATCTACCCAGATATAAATATTACCTACTAATCGTCCGGATTCTCACGTTTCCCTTCCTTCTGAATATGCTTCCCTAGATCTTGTCCTCTCATCTCATCTCATTTCACAAACATGCGTTACCATAGTAGTATCTTGGCCTGTACCCAGGCTCTGCTCATATCCCTTCTCATCCTCGGCAATGCCGCATCCGCCCGCTTGTGGCCAGGTCGAACGAAAACGGTGTCAGGTAACTCTTCGAGCGCCCTTGTTCTCGTGTGCTGGACTGATGTGAAGGTCTAGTCGGAGAACAGTCTCCAATCTCAGAGTCCGGCAACTCGGCTCCGCAATTACTTCGATTTGATGCACGGCAGCCGAACTTGTATGAAATCGCACTAAAAGAACTCGAGTCCGAGCCCTTGTGCCACCAAATTGCTGCCCGTTTACTAATGAATGAATGCCATCTACTTGAGGACAAAAATGAAGCTACCGTCCTAACTGATAGCACCCGCAAAATCCAGGACTTCGTCGACTCTTACGCAGCGAGTCTGGCAATTTGCGATTTGGAAAGAGGGAGCATCGCAATCCCCGCAGAGTGCTCCAAGTTTCGACAGTCTACCTTGAGCCAGCTGCCTATACAAAGTGTCGCGTCCTTACACGTCACAACTGCCGAGATTGACAATTGTGTCCGTGGTCTTGGGGCTTCGAGTTCTACATGGAGTACTTGGCTCAACTATCGACACAAAACTCTAATGTTCTGCGAAGCCGCAAGAGCCAACATCGATAAAGGTAACGTAACAAGCCTGTTATAGTGCGTGCTCGCTAACAACTAGTAGCCCAAAACATTTTTGTATCCCAACGGGTTGTGAAGATAATGAGCAGCTTCGCCGATGGAACCGAGCAACGAATGAGCAACCTCGACTTGCATACTCAGGCATTAGAAAGAAAGATCGAAAGCCTATCGCCGCTACTCGGAAAGATACAACATAGTCTCGAGCATGCGGACCAGATGCTCTCACGCGACATACTCCAAGGACTTAAGGTGCGTATGTCCACAGGTATCTCTACGCGCACCTAGCTGATAGCCCGACCTCAGAAGTCCCTTTATGAAATCAATTCCGGACTAAAAAATGTAGAACACTTAGAGAAAATATTGCAGAAATTTGTGCAGAGTGTCTCGAATGGTCATGCAGAGGTGGCAGCTGTGCATAATCAGTCTCTGGAAGTCATGAGCCGGCGAGCATCTTTAGAAACTGAAATTATGGTGAGCAACATGGAAGTGGCCATAGCAGCGGTCATGGAAGCGACAGCAGCACTCCAAAATGACATAGTGAGCAACATGGAAGCGGCCACGGCAGCGACAGCAGCACTCCAAAATAACATAGTGAGCGCAACTCAGAACGTAACAAAGGAATTGATACAAATGCTAACAGGTGTCTAGGAGGCCGCTGGCATGCGGTTTACGGATTTAGAATCCAGGCAAGATAATCTGGAGCAGGTTAGTTAGTCATGTCAGTGTATTATTGACATTGTCTGACCTCTTTCTCTAGGGCATGCAACGACTCCTCGATACCTCCGATAAGCTGTACGACACCCAAATGGAAGCACAAAACATTACAAATGAGATACTTGGCATGTTAAAAGATACAGCCGCTGCTGTAAGCGTCGGGTTCCTGGGACAAAACTCCATGAAATGTTTGTGGTCATTCGTTGGCTGCCCCTTATTGTTCCTGGTCACGGGTTCCTATGGCATCCCATCCTCTTTGCTTAGGAACTTCGGTTTGCTCGCTCTAGGTAAAGTCAACTCTTTCGTTCGCGAGGCCAGGATCTAATTTTTACAGGCGAGACAACATGCCCCATCATTACTTCTACTTTCTCTTTCGTATCTTTCGGCTCCGCTCTTAAACTTAACCCCTTTCAAACGCAAGATGCCAATCAAAACTTTACTTATTTTAAGCTATCCTGATACATTTTCTATCCATACATGTCTCTTATGGAAGACATAATGGTGCTATAACATGGGAACCTTCGAGCTGTCGCTGCTTTCCGTCAGTTGGCGGGCGGAACGCACCACGGGAATTGGAGAGGCATGGATACACCGGATACTATGGCTCAGTGAAGCCCATTATCTGCGGAGATTTGCTCGGAATACAATAGATTAGATAGATTAGTGGTACCTATATGCTCTCATCTTATCCTGAATGCACATGGAATTTCCACGACGGTTAGATCTCTGACTCCGCTTTCGATGAAACTCTCCCTGCTTGATAACACCAGATTCAAAGTGAAGCCGTGACTACCATTGCAGTACACCTGGTTATCCTCTACTTTCCTTGTATCGTCTTTGGCCACCTGAGTGTCCAGGCAACAGGTCAGTTCTACCTGTCACAATACCACCCCGTTGACAAAGAAACGCACACGTATAGGAGCAGTCATCATCGCTTGCGACGGGGATCTACATCCCTCTGTATAACAGGCGATCGGAGGAGTATCCCTATTTTCGATGGAGCCAGACAAGGTGTTTCCCCGGAAAGATGACGGTTTCACCACCACTATTCCCAGGTGGGATTGAACGATCTTGTTGAGGCACAACCCTGTCGGGTATTGTTGAGGTGTAACCTTGTCAGATAGCCTTGCAAGTCCTCAACACAACCGCCCTTGCTTTTAGTCTATTTGGGCTTAAGTCCATCCTTTGTGTCAGCTGAACTGATATGCCATAATTCGTACAGTATAGTTATGTTCATGACCTTGTCTTCAGCATAATATGTGACAGTTCATAAAATTCATATGAGCATGCGCATACGAGATATGCTGACACGTCTATAATATGCATATACGTGATGATCACGGCGCTTAGCATCATTTGGTTTTCCATTTATAATACTATATGGTTCCTAAGCTCCCACGGTAACTAGCCAGGTCATTGTAGATGCTTCGATTGTTGATAAGCCACCGCTAGACTATGTAACTAACGTATTAAATTCCGGAACTTCAATTCCTAGCGAGAAGTCTCATTTAATTCCCATCCCCCATTACAGCTTGTAATTGTAAGTAGATTAGATAAGCACTGGCATCAGTTTCAGCCCAAGATTCCGCTCCGTATATCTAGCTTCCAGCAGTGGATAGCGAGTTCCAGTAATGAGGTGGCGTGAAAATTGCATTTATCGTCAAGAAGAAAATGTGGCCATCAAAGTTTAGCTGGGACTGTCTTTAAAGACGGTTCCTCGGATTCCGCGCACATGATTCTTTTTGCCCAGTGGAGCTGCTCACGGTCGATTTCTCTGATATTTAGCACCTTGTAAATCCAACCGATCGCGGCTTTTGAGTCTCTCATCGGCTTGCACATACACCAACAGAGCCGCGGTCCACTTCTGGTGTCCAGGAACGCTGAACTATTCTTATCAAGCTGGCTGCCCATTCTCCAGTTTGAAAGTACGGCAGCCGGGTATGGTTCCTTATCCTGGTATAAGTCGACGAACTGAAAATGCTGCTTCCGGGCCAATGTCTCACGACTCGAATATGTGACGCGGGCGTACAGTTCGAAGACTACATCTTGTTTGTGATTGCAACAGTGTGTCGTCTGTTTTATCATCATGTCTATTCGAAAGCAAGTGCGAAGTAGCGTATTAGAGGACATTCCAGGGACGGAAGGTCGATCTCGAACTTTGTCGGGGAAAGGCGGGCGCACAAATGCAGTCATAGGCCTTAATCTATTTGAATGAGAGCCTAAGTCGTGGGCCTTCCTTGTACACATGTTTCTATGTTCGGAAGTTGATGGCTCCAGGTACGGGGCAATTGATGAATTTCTCTGTATTATGTCAACATTAACCATCACGGCATCCCAATCGACATCTTCATCTAGAAGGTCTTCTGAGGCTTCTGTTTGCCAATTTGAACGTATTTGCTCCGAATTGGCACTTTTGGTCCCGGTTTCTTCTAAACCAGGAGAAGAATATTTCAGGTTTGGATCATATTCTGTAGCTGATCGGGACTCATGGTCCCATCCTTGTATACTGGAGGGTGGTATATGGTTTTCTTCCACGGAACCAGAGGCCTCAACAAGAAGCTGAACGATGTCATCATCTACAATCCCGTCATCTAGAGGATATGCATCGCTGGAATCGGCCGAGTAATTAGTAGTAGCGGTATTGTGGATCGCATTAGCGATTTCCCAAGAGGTATCTCCATCATTACAGAAACCCATCCGATCAGAAAGATTCGCAGCGGTAGTTGAGGAGAACGTGGTTTCGTATTCAGCAGCGCCTTTGAAACCCGTCTCCTGTGAACAGGGAATATCCATTGGCCCTGAGACTCTATCAATGGCGATATCATTGGTCAAGTGGTTACAGTTATTTGAGTGAGGAATCTCGGGGTCTGGAAGATTCAAGGAAACTCGAGAGATGTTCCTCGCCGGTTGAGGTGTGAACTGTCCGATGGAAATAGTAGTAGACTCTTGAGATCCCATATCATGTTGATGATCTAGCGAATGGCTAGTAGGTGCAAGAAACAAAGACATGTCATGTTCTTTCGTGTTAGGTTGGCCTTGGAATTCCCCTATCTGCTTCATCACTTTCAATGAGCAGAACGAGCTTGGTGTATGTGCTGGTGTGATCGTGAGTTGTTTGGTACTTGTGGAATAATTACCACGACTTGCTATCTTGGGCCTCTTTTCAACTGACGTCTTCCTGCATTCAGCTATCCGTTTTTGGCCTATGTTAGCACCGTCCTTGAGAGTCTTTTTCGAAATGCCGAGCGGAACGCTTTGGTGTTCATGACACTCTGTATTCATAGGTCTTTGGCGGTTGATTGGAGTGAAGGCATTGAAGACTGGCGACGAGGTCTTGATTTCAGCGCCGCTGGAAGCAGCGTTAGTGAACACACTCAATCAGAAACGTGCCTTGAGTCACCTCGAAGATATAAGCTCAGAGTATAGAGCTGGCTGCTCTGTCGATTCATTGTGCCGTGGCAGACTATTGACATCCATCGCAGTACGTTTCGGGGTGTAAAGAGGAAGGGTGCTATAAACTTAGATAAGGATGCTTTCCTTGAAAGTAGAATACATTCTAGAGTTCACGGGTAGGGACCAATAGTCTATGCTGTAGGTATACCTAAGGTATAGCACAAATAAGTGTGTCGATATCCTACAAGCCAAATATAGAATTCTAAAACAAATACTTCCAGAGGTTCCAACTAACCTAGCTGCATGCTGTTGGCTTTGGCAGACGCACCTTCCTATTCACCCCTTCCAAATTTGAGAAATTCCAACTTCTATTCTAAAATTACCTAACTTAAGTACTTACCTATAAATTTCTTTTATGCAAGCACGAGCAGGCGCGATGTCAGTGGAGGTTGTGCTTTCCGCTGACTCTGCCTTCATGGCAAGCTGAACCTGTAGGTCTTATATATAACAGGAACGGCCCCCACACGGACTTCTCCAATTATGCATTAAAGCAGGCTCGTCCCATGATGCAGATGGTTTAATACATAATCAGGTAGGCACCTGCACCTACCTAATGGGGACGCACATGCTATTCATGTCATTATCGAGATGTACAGACATGCCCATGTGTCCAAGTTAGCCCAATAAGGTGTATGAGACTGCATGAATCGAGCCCATTAGTTGCCCTACTCTACGTACTTGCTCGCGCGTTCAGTATGTATTATCCGGGCTGAGGTTTGTAAAAGCAGGTTTCTGGGACGAAATGCTATGAGCATTTAATTATTCATTCTCCTATGCTGTCCTTATATACCTAGGTAGGTAACCAGTTCCAGCTCCTTGTGGAACCAACACAGAGGCTACTGTACTGGTACAAACCCCGCGATAATACCCCTCGGCGACAGAGCCGCGCAACCCCCATTGTCTACTTACCTACCTACACTTCCATATTTCTGACAGTCAGTCATTCATTCATTCATTCATCTGTTCGCATTATTGCGGCGCCTGTCTGGTGTAGGCGATCGCCACCGTCTAGTGAAACTCGATCTGAATTGGAACCCGCTGGGCAAGCTCGAAACCTGACGTCACCAGCCTAACCAGCGCCTTGCATTCATTCGCAATGTTCTCCCAGGTAAGGTCCACCCTCTCCAAGGAGATCCCGTCCTCTGCGCGCCAACCCTTATATATGCCCCTTTATGCCCCTATAATGTAGATAGAAGGAAATTCTCATGGCAGCGCAATCGACGCGCCTGATACTAATAATGCGCTGCAGAAGAAACCCTACTCGGCTGTCACAGTTACAATTGAGCGGCTTACCAGTGAGACTTTCGACGAAGAAGACCTAAGTGGCATTCCCGACCTTGTTGAGGTCATTAAACTACAAGCATCTGGCCCGGCTGAAGCAGCGCGTGCTTTGAGGAAGAAATTGAAATATGGAAGCGTTCATCGCCAGATAAGAGCACTCATCCTTCTGGACGGCCTGATCCAGAATGCCGGTCCGCGCTTTCAGCGCACCTTCATCGATGAGCCACTTCTTGAACGTCTACGAGTCTGTGGCACTTCGGACTTGTCAGATCCCGATGTCAGAAAGAAGTGTTCTGAACTATTCCGAAGCTGGGCAGCCGAGTACAAGAATACCCCAGGTCTGGAGCGCGTTGCTATGCTTTACAAGGTTGGTGCTTCGTAACAAGTGAGATAAAGGAGTGGCTAGCACTGACTTCATTAGGAACTTCCACGGCGGAAACAGGTAGTCACTCAGGACAAATCAAAAGTGCTTCGCGAGACGGAGCAAGATCCATTTCGTGATTCGGAAGATGAGGCAGAGCAGCACCAATCATCTCCGCCCCAGCAACCCCAGCAAGCTCCCCAGGCTTCATCTTCGCGGCCGCCTGTCTCGTATCCACAACCATCGCAAACTGTTCAATCATACAGCCACACAAGAACATCGTCTGGCTCCGGAGGCTTCTTCTCGAGTTCCTCTAAAGACAAGAAGAAGAAAGACGCGCGCAGGAAAAAGTCCAAGCCCTTCAAATTAGAAGCTGAGAAGGAATCTATGAAGGCTGCGATTGCTGAGTCTTCCATCGCGGCGACGAATCTCAACAATGCTTTGCAGAGTATCAACAGAGAGAGGGAGCGAATCTCCGAAAATGCCGTGGCCGTTGAGCGTTTCGAGACTTGCAAGAGGCTGAGAAGAAGAATATTACGTTACGTATGTACCCTAGTCGTACGCCCTTTTAATAGGGTAGGCTTGGCTAACAGAAATAGATCCATTACGTCGAAGATGAGCAGTGGCTTGGTGGCCTGCTACATGCCAACGATGAACTCGTTGTAGCTCTGATGACATTCGAGCAATTAGACCGGTCGATTGATGCAGATAGCGATTCTGAAGACGAACTAGCTGAACAAGCACACTTGTACCGCAGTTAGTAACCCCAAGTTTATTCAACTACCCAGGATGGTCTCGCAATTCTAACTTCTCATTAGTGGCCAGCGAAAAACACAAGCAGTCCATGTCGCCGACAGAACCTACCTCTCCATCGAGCCCCATCGCTGGCATGGCTGGCTTGAATATTACTAGTGCTACCTCACCCCGTCGCTCAGCTCCTCCTAGGCCTTCTGCCCAGTCCAAGCCTTCGGCCCCCCCTCGTCCAGTGTCTCCACCCCCACGCCGCGTTGAGACCGATGATGATTCTGCAGAAGAAGACGAGAATGACCCATTCGCTGATCGAAATGCAGTGGAGACACCTATGGTGGAAGGGGGAACGCCTAGATGGTAATGTCTTAGACCATAACTGTTCTTTCAGGCTAGTTACTATGCCACTAGTGGGGTTGCACATGACTTTTATTACGACGGCCAGATAGAATGCTGATTCAGATCCGAACCTGTTTTTTGGTGCTATATCGAATGAATTTAGTCAGATCATATATGTCGATTGATGATCGCTCATTATTTTGGAAGTGACTGTTGAAATTCTTGGTTTATGATAACGATATGACTAATTCTCTTTCATTCCTATACTATTCAAACGACGACGCATTTATTCCATGTGATGAGTATCTACAGCTACTAACACACCCAGCTTCTCCACCTGTTCGAGCATAATATCTATCCGATGTAGGTATCTTAGCACTGCGTAATGACCAATTTTGGCGCAGCCTCAGCCACTTGGTGGAACGTACCAACAAGCCGACAAGGGTAAGACATCGTTGGGGTTTTCTATGTTATTGGCTGTTCGATATAAAATGCAGATGCATGTTTCCCCTCATCCAGCCAAATTACGGAAGAAGGCTCAGCAAACAGACCAGTCGTTGGCGAGCTCGATCCCGATCAAGGGTAGTTTCTGCCCTTTCACCGGTCACGACTCCCATCTCCTGTTTCTTTTTAGGCTTCGTCGCCGACCCTTCTTAATTTATGTTGTCTCTGGTCTGCGTTTCCCGTCGGCGTCAGGTACTATAACACGTTGGTACCTAAGTCACGTGTGGTGCTACCCCCCGCTCTGTACGTGTAAATTGTAGCTAGTGAATAGCATCTGCAGCACCTGAGCCTATCTGGGATATTAGCGCGACAACGCACTGTCTAGGGAATATGCATTAAATGCCCAGCAAAAAAGTATCAGAGAGCTACACTAGGTACTACCTACTCCACTTGCGTACCTACAGTAAGAAAAGAACCTGCCAGCAGCATCCAAGTACTATACTACTACCTAGTCGGTGGCACTCAGGCTAGGAATTACGCTTCGCCATCGCATGCATAGGACTTTTCCACATCAGTCAGCTATTTGTTGGTTTCCCATCACTTGTTCGATGAGCGCGCTCCTCTCGTGGATACCTAGTATCAAAGGCAGACAGTGACAAGTGGCCTCCAGTTCAGATTTAACTACGGTTAACTTTTCTTCGTCTCATTACCTAGGTAGGTATTCTGGCTCGGAAGAACAGATACCTGACCACAGCCAAGTTTGCCTCAATTGAACCTGAATTCCCAAAATAAGCTGTTGCCTGTATTCTCGTTTGCTACCGTCACAATTGACCTTGCTCTGCTTTCCCGAGTTGTTGTACGCAGCGTCTCAGCTACTAGGTGGCCCTGTCTCTTCGTGTTCAATCGATTGAATCAGGCATCGGGACTTCATCCATCTAGATGTCAGCATTATCAGGCGTGGTAAACGGGCGTGAGCCCACCGGCTTCGCCGGCGAGGCAATGGCTCGGCTTGAGTATTATCATCAGTTAGATGGGGAGAGAGATAACCTTATGCAAGTGAGTTCGCCCGATATCACCATCAGCGTTAACCACCAACGCTCGGCGCGTGTGACCGTGTGTGGTCAACCTGCCTGAACGTGTAGGGCCTCCGGCTGACATCTGTGATAGACTATGATTCAGAAAATCAGTAGTGACGCAAATAGAATACGAGAACTTGAGCTCGATTTGGATGATCAAAAAAAGTCCCGAATGGATTATCAGTCAAGTACAAGAGCTCTCGAAACAGAATTGCAACGCTTGATGTCAAAACTTGTGCGTTCCAACCTGTCACGTCGATAGAGATTATTTCTTCGTACTTACGCTCCTACCATATTGACCTTTGCTATAGAATAGTGGATCTTTTGTCGTCGTACTTATTGATGGCGATGGGGCAAAATTTCGAGACGAATTTCTCCGTGATCATGAGCAAGGTGCGGCAAGAGCCGCCTGGAAACTTAAAGAAGCAGTCAAAGAGGCTGGCGTTGGCCACGATATACCTATTATAGTCCGGGTCTATGCAAATATCAACGACCTAGCTAGGTCACTTCGATATTCTGGTGTCATCGATACCGACGAAAGTCTACGCATATTTGCTGAACAGTTCACCAATAGCTACGCTGATTGTGACTTCATCAACGTCGGCAAAGGAAAAGAAAATGCGGATTCTAAGATACGAAGTGAGTTCTTTAGATGCTTCTAGGGAAACGAGAGAAAGAGGGGCTTAGTAAACTGACTCTGATCTACAGGACTACTTGATCATTATTACAAAAACGCACAATGTCAGATGATATTTATTGCTTGCTGTCATGACAGTGGCTATCTTCATGATCTTCGTCCATATGCGGGTGGTGGTGCAGAACACAAGATACGTTTAATCGAGACCACACCCGCGGAGCCAATTTTCAGATCCCTTGACTTCCCTATTCTCCGTTTCGATAGTGTCTTCCGATCTGAGCCTTTAAACAACGAGACCAAGCGACCGCCCCCAGGTTTCCCTTTCAGAAGCCGTTCCCCTACTCAGATAACCCCAGGACCGATTGGCCGAGCAATACAAGCTGCTCTTATTCCTTCCGACTCTGCTTCTCCCGAACCACAAGAGCAGAGAAAGTCCACGACTTCGACGAGCTCTATAGCAGCGTCTCCGATTCAAGTTGCTAATAGCATCAGCCCAGCCGCAATCGAGCGACCTCAATCAGTATCATCACCGCCAGATATATCAACAGTTCAGTCTCAAGCATTCGGTCGCACATCTAATGTTGTTAGCTCAGGTAATGGTGGTACCTCAATCAGCTATGCTATGGCGGGCGGTGCTGCCAATCATCAAAATGTCACCGTAAAGCTCGCAAAACCCAAAAAGGAACCCAAATATGCGTATTACAATGAGGATAAATATCGCCTAGATCCTCCTACCCAGCATCCCCCTCGGACTCCAGCACAGACAACGTATCAAAATAAATTTCAAGCTATTAAGCCAATGGTCTTTTGCAACGACCATTATCTCAAAGGCAAATGCAGACGAGGTGTGAACTGCGATAAGGAGCACGAGGTAGAGCTCACGGTCGCGGAAGTAGCTATTCATCGTTACAAAGCTCGAACCAGTTTATGTCCTCAAGGACCTCTCTGCACAGATAATGATTGTTATCTGTCTCACCACTGCCCTCGATCGCCTTGCACGAGAGGTGATCAATGCCCCTTTTCCCATACGGCCAACTGGGGAGATCTACATTATTCCAAAGAACAGATGGTGCCCAAGTAGGTGGAGTTTCTCTCGTTTTTCTTTACAATTCCCTATGAAGCTTCTTGGAAAAGCACTACGTCTAACGTGACATAGGACTAAATGGGCCGAGGGCGCCGAGTTCCCCGAGTACTTATGAATATAACTCTAAGTATCTTAGCCCAAGCCTTCAAGGTATTCATCGCTAAGGTTCAGCTTTATTTTCTTATACACTACCAATGCATGTTTGAGTTTATGTGGGGGCGATGTTGCTTATATGTGTGTGTGCAATGGTGGTACGGTTGCAGGTAAGAATGGCGGTCTCGGACGAGGATCAGGCCACTTCATGTCAGCTAGGACGGTGGTTTGGCCTCGACCCTTGCCTCGCAGTATACGGGAGAGGTGATCTGAGCGGATGAGTACACAGGAGTTGACACGCTTTTTATTGGATGACGCGAAACCAGCAACGACCTTAGTGGTCAGCGAACTCCGGTCAGAGCTTATGTCTAACGAATCCTTACCCCAATAAAAACAGAAGGGAAAGACGAAGAAGAAAAGAAGAAAAGAAAAAAAAAAGAGAGAAAATATGGAGGAGGCCCGACACAACCAATCAGGGTTTCCCTCAGATACACTTCGCTGATGCGTATCTACCATCACCAATTTCATTTCGCTTGGGCGTACTACCTACACCCCTTTTCATATACTTACTATTTATTACCTGGAGAGAGTACACGGATTTCAATAGGTAGCCGCTCGTTTATAGTTCACTAACTACAAGTCACTCTTTTACTCAATCTTTTATTCTCGGTGGTGATTCACCTTGTGGACAAATATGCAGAGAATTCTAAGTAAGCTGTGCCGTGTCCTGCGATTGCATGTAAAAACGAGAAATACGCCAATCCTAAAGCCCTTTCGCGTGAATCCCGTGTGTGTATGTATGTATGAGAGGGTATAATATGCATATACAAGACCCCAGCCTAACCAGTATAACCGACCCTCGTGATGAGATAACTCTGTAATGACCCAAAGCTAGATATGCGACGACACGATACGTAACGCTCTCTCAATTAGGGGACACTGAAGTGCCTTTCACCATATTAACATTCAAACCCTGCCTCTCTCCTCATCACGAGCTCGCCTCTCGTCCCGTTCAACTTCAAGGTCGTCCTCGGCGGCGCGTTCCTCGACCTCGGCCTGCAGCTCCTCTCGTAGTCTCTGGCTGAGCTTGTCGAGAATCCACTCGGCTTCTTCGCGCGTGTCCATGAGAGGACTCCTATGCCCTACCCATGACCACTTCGGCTTTTCGTCGACCTTGTCTCCGTCGCCGCCGGGTTGTCGAGGATCTTTCGCGTCGTGGGCCTTCTTTGATTTCTTTAGCGGCTTGCGATGCGTCGATACATCGCTTTCGTCTTCGCCGATTAGGCGGAGGTACCATGCCCTGTTGTAAAAGTTAGCGATTCGGGGTATCGAGGATTAACATGAGATGTGAGAGTCGGATTGATACTTACCACTCCTGGTAGGTGTACTTCCGCGGCGGCGAGTGTTGTAGGTGCTTCGATACACTTCTGATCTCGTCAATGAGCACAAGGCGGTATTCGGCACGAGTCTTTGGTAATTCGTCGGGGATGCCTTGAGCGTTGGACGGCTTCATCTTCTGTCTTTCAAGCTTCTGAGCCGTCTCCTTGATGGCCTTTGGCTTTGATAATCCCCTGTTTTGTATCTTTGCGCGGCTTGACTCCGCCGAAGACGGGTCCAGAGAAACATCAGCAGGAGTACGGGCTTTTTCCTCGTCATTATTCTGGCGCTCCGGGGAGCACGAGTCGTCGTCTATTGATTCCTCTTCATCTTCATCGTCAGAATTCGGTTGGGCGGCGCCAAGGAATCCCGGCGGTGACTCATGAATCGTCTCTTCAGCAAATATGATACCGAATGACAATCTCGATAAAAAGTGTTTTATGTCCATCTTATACCCACGCTCTCCGGGGAGGATAGTAATATTGCCAAGCAGCACGGTAGCGTCTCGAACTCCCTTCACAACAGTATCCCCAGCGTTTGAGATGAGTACCGTTAGGGTAGGCAAAGCAAGAAGTGACCAGAAGACGAAGAATGCTTTTGAGGCGTTCGACACCGGAGTGACATCACCATATCCAACGGTCACCATCGCTTGGAAAGAGAAGTAGATACCGTCAAAATAGGTCCAGTTCTGATATGGAGCCTCGGATTCTTGAAAGATCTTTGCGCCTACAAGCCAGAGTACCGCCCAGGTACTAGTTGACACTCCCATTGCCGTCCACCTACGGCGTTTCGAGGCCTGATCCTGAATTTTGCGCATCAAATGAAATTCATCATGGCGACGTTCCAATTCTGCCCTGGGCGACTCCTGCGAAGGATTATCACCTTTTAATTCCGGATAGTAGTCGGTGTCTTTCTCCTCAATAGGTTCAAGGACCTTTCCCTTATCACTTCGCATAAGGCGTCGAACAAATCGACGCCGCTTCTTCTCGAGCATTCGAGCATCCATCCTGCTTTTGCCCCTGTCCAATATGAGGCTGCGGATCGAGCCAATGACAAGACCGAGGGTAGTTATTCCGATTAAAGCATAAGGGATCATAAGGCCGCGACCAAGGTTAGTTTGGAGGGCCACATCTCCCAGGCCCACGGTAAACAAAGTAACATCAGCCCAATAAACGGCATCGAGATAGAGCCACCCTTCAATGTGAGAGAACACCAAAGCGCCAAGAAGCAAGTATGCGAGGAAGAGGATCGTTTGAAGCATGAGAGTCCTCTGGCTCATAGTGAGCTCGAAATCCTTAGGGTAATGTCCTGCTTGCGCACCCCAGACGGTCACGACCATCAGAGAAGCGACAATGAAATAAAGGATGGCAGCAAATAGACCGTAATAGAAAGCTTGTGACCAAACATATTCATTTTCAGGCTGCTTGAGCAGCGGGCCGCTCGCTGTGGCACACAGCGAGATAAGCAGGATAGATGATATGTACCAACCAACAATAGTAACTGGCTGTGCGATAGAAAAGCGCACTCTTTTGGTCATGTTGAGCAGGAGGAAGCAATTGGCAATGACAGCAATGACAAGCTGGATAGCGTTGATAGCTAACAGCCATGACGGGTCATCAATGAAGACAGCTTTCGTGATGTCTGATCCTGGGGGAACGTTTTGCCGCCAGGGCTTGACGAGGGCACATATGGAGAAAGCTGATGCTACTGGACCCAGAGTGCCCGCGATCATGGGAAAAGCCGCCGAGGCGAGCCACCAACGACTAGTTTGGATTTGCTTGTCAGCTGCGTCTTGATACACATTCATCCTAACTTACGTCTGGTCAATATGAACATCTGTCTCGGTGGCTTCAGCATGCTCGGCTATGGTTTCATCAAGGTTTGCATCCTCCATCTCGCAGATGTCTAGTCGGGATTCTGTATTCCTTCGATGTCGATCAAATTATGAGGCAAGATGAGAAGATGAGAAAACGAGTGTTGAGATGACTGCTAAACAAAGCACAAAGCACACAAAGGGTGTGGCATGTGATGTGATTATCAACAACTGATTCAAGATGCCTGCTGCCGTCTACTCAATAACAACTTCCTGAAGCCATGGTTGAGCCCATGGTTTCTCGAAGTCAAGAGAACATGGACGACAATAGGAAGGCCCCTCCCCGTTGAAATATATTATAGCCTAGCTTCAAAGCCAGACGGAAGCGGGAAGCTAAATCGTGATACTGGGACAGGTGTGCCAAGATAGCCGTTTCAATGACGTCGCTTGGCATTAGAGCTGGCGCCGATCACCAAGCCCCATTTAGCGATGGCTAGCCCCGAAGCCAACCGGTACTAGACCCCTGAAATCTGAAATCTACCCTGCTGTAAATCCGCATTTACAGTGGGCCCTAAAGTACCATTCTCTAAAGTACAGTGCCAGGCGAGTCGCTCACAGAATTCTTTACCTAGGTACCTAGGCACGCTCACGAGACGACTGGAAAGTGTACTTCTATGCTTTTTCTTTACTTCTCTATATCACCACCTAGCTCTAGGAAAATCTCACGCCGTTGTATATATCATTGCCTCGTATGGGACAATGAGATGGATTGTCAATAGTATTTCAAGGTCTTCAGTCCGCTCTCTTCAGCTCAGACTTAGAACGAAGCCCCTAAGCACCATCGCCTCGGGTCTTCACAATGCAGAGCGAATCAACGTGCCTGTTGGCTCGTCCGGCAGTGTGAAGATAGAGTGAGCTTCCTTCCAACCCCAATTAAGCTATTGCACAGCACAAAATTCTGATCAATAAGCAGTCTATACAATCTACCCAAGGTCTCATCTTCAGAGCCGCTGCTAGTCTATCTCCCACCATTCTCCTCAGAAGTTCCTACTAGCGATTTGACAAGTCTGCCAAGATTCGCTCAAAAACATGCAACGGCCGTGATTCACTATCGGTGGACGGACCCGTGGCCTGAGGAAAAGGCTGTGGAGGATGATGCCTCTGATGGCGAAGAGACTGTCTATCGGCGCTTTCATTCAGGCTGGCCGGCGCCAATTCACGATACGTTGAAGGCCTATACTTGGATTACGGAAAATCTAATACCCACCACTCCGCGCAGCGCACGTCGCGATATATATGTTTATGGCTCCTACCTGGGTGCCTCGTTAGCCACTTCGTTGGCTCTGACTGAAGCTCATCCACACGAACGCATGGCCGTCAGGGGTTGCGTCGCCTACAACGGCATCTACAATTGGACCATGTTCTTGCCTGATCATCCTATCAACAAGCTACCTAAGTCGATATCGCGGAATTTTTTGGAGGAAATTCTCACTCTTCCCGGCGATCCCGACTTTCAGGAGCTGAAGCAAATGGCCAGAGAGCTCTTCAATAAGCCTGATGACTTGTTCGATCCCTTCGCCAGCTCGTGTCTCTTTTTTCAAACGCCGGGTCTGCTCGTGCCTCCATCTTTCGACGAGTCCGCAATCCCTCCTCCGTCCTCTTTGGTTGACATGCCCTGGCTACCCGAGGAGGCGGTAGAGCAGCTCATGCCTCTCAAGCACCCGAGAAAGAGTCCACTTGTTTTTCCTGCACGCAAGTCAACGCTAAAGATTCCTGAAATGCTGCTACTACACGATACCGCGCCACCCCTTCCGCCCTCGTTGATGAGGAGACGCCAGAGGCGGAAGAAGGAAAACCCCGTGAACAGCTTCCGGACGCAGGCCGAGCAGCTTGCAAGTCTCATGCGAAGGAGTATCAATAAGGTCGAGCTCAAGGAGCGCATGAAGTGGGATGAAGATATGCATGACTGCGATGACGAGGCTGACAGGCGAGTTCAAGTTCACGATGTAGGTGACAAGAGCAATGGCATAATAGCTACTGCGTGGTTAGACGATCGTATGTTTAGAAGGCTACCAGAATAAAGAACCTTCAAAGAGAGTGCGGTCTTTACGGCACTTCAATAAATATTACATTCACGATAACCTTAATTTTTTCAAGAATGGTATCTCTTAGTGTGCGATTTGTCGGTGTTGCAACTAGCTGATAGCGTATTGGTACGAGTAAACCAACATTCAAAAAGCCTACTGCTTAGGGCGACATTCATTTCTCACTTTTTGTAATTGAAGATATAGGTATGAAGCGAAGCGGATAGGTTGCCAAGTGCATATGTCCTGAAGATTTTAACAATAATACCACTGAAGAAAAGATGTTTCTGTAACGGAAACATCAATCAACTGCATCAGATAGCGGGGTTAACGGAGGTAAAGTGGGCTCTGTTCAGACGAAGTGGTCCGAGCTTCCGGCTGGCCACCTCGCGTCGATACCCAGGTGCAGCCAGGTGTCGCCGCCCCCGCTACAACACACATCTCCGGCCGTCACGAAAAATCAAAAACGAATTTACAAACTGCAGCCAATTCCCATTTCCACGACATCAACCTCGTCGCTCCCCGTCAACCTCAGCGAAAATGGCCGACTCTGTCACACTCCGTACTCGCAAGTTCCAGCGGAATCCCCTGCTTGCTCGCGTTCGTAATCCCCTTCCACTGCTGGTTTTGATGTTTGGAGATGCTAACAGATTTTGAATTGCAGAAGCAGATGGTTGCGTAAGTTGTCTCCCCCCGATCTTCGCCTCGAAACAAGCGGCCGCAGCGTCAGCGTCAGCGATAGCGACACACTTCACGTCCCGAAACCACGAAGCCGCGTCTTCTCCACATCGATATGGCTCTCTTCAGCACAATTTCTAACATAGCCTTCTCTAGCGACATCATCCACCCCGACCAGGCCGGTATCTCCAAGGCCAACCTCCAGCAGAAGCTCGCCACCCTCTACAAGGCGACTCCCGAACAGGTCAGCGTATTCGGCCTCCGCACTGCCTTCGGTGGTGGCAAGACCACTGCCTTCGCCTGCATCTACGACTCAGTTGAGGCTCGCAAGAAGTTCGATGCCAAGCACCGCCTCGTCCGCAACGGCCTAGCCACCAAGCCCGAGCGCGCATCCCGACAGCAGAGTACGTTTCCCCTGCTCGTCCTCCTACTATCTACTTTGGACAATTGTCTTACCAATCTCAACAGGAAAGCAACGCAAGAACCGCATGAAGACACTCCGCGGTACCGAGAAGACAAAGGGCAAGAAGGCGAAGAAGGATTCGTAAAGGGTTTCATATGGGTCATAACGGTCAGGGAATGGGAGCGAGACTGACTACATAGCAAAGTAGTGTTTCGTGACAAAGGCAATGCTATAAAAGCATCTTCATTGATACCCGGTATCAGCCAGTCGATCCTGCAGTATCCTGCAACGGAATCAAAAAAAAAGCATGTGTGACGATCTCGTTCCCAACCCTCTGCGGCCTCTATCGCTTCCCAGTGCCTTACGAAACTATCATCATCTGAAGGATTTGTGACAGAAGGCAAAGGAATGGTGACATTTGTTCGAGATGGCTGCACACAAATTACAATTGCTTGGCCGGTTTAGCAATCCACCCCAAGACCTGTTCTCTACGTCTTGGTTTTTGGTTCACTATGGTCCGCTTCAAGGCTGTAAACGCAATGTTTCATGTCAAGGTGGGATAGTCAATCGTCTTGTCTAATTATATAGGCTGCTAGCACAGGTCCTATATCGAATTGACGTCTGAAACTATCATCCTCTTTCAGTCATGGGATAAGACAGGCCAGTTTTAAGTCCTCAGTATACGCGTATAACCGTCCGAGCTATGACCAATCAAAACCAGAAGATATTTGCACATAATGCCACGTCAAAGCAGGTCAAGTCCGAGATTGTAGCTACCAACCACATACATACCTAGCAAGGGTTAGTAGAAGAGAATCGTACTACAACACAATAGACAGGTAGTCAAGTAAGGAAGTACCAGGTATATCTCTATAGTTTATTCAGCTCATATAATATTAATAACTCAAAGATTAATAGAAATAAAACTGTTCATCCATTCACCATGGCATTCAGCACATCGGCCCAAAAGCTACGAGCAACAAAATGCCGGTTTTTGTGCCGCTAAGGAAGCCTGAGCGCCTTGCTCATAAAATTAGTTGACCGTCTACATGAAACTACCGGCAGAATAGCAAAAGGAATAGAACAACACAAAACGAAAATAATAGAAGCGGGCCTCTCCGGGATTCGAACCCGGGGCCTCTCGCATGCTGAGATATAGGAAGACCCAAAGCGAGAATCATACCACTAGACCAAGAGGCCGTTCGATTCTGCAAAATTGCTTCCGCAGCGTATCTATATTCTGAACAAGCTCACTTACCCAAGAGCTCGATAATATGTAGGAGGGCCTGGTTCCTGCATTCCGTATGTGCTGTGTTAGCCACCGGAGCCGAATTATGAGCTATATTGGCACGTCCATGATATTGTTGACTATCTTAAGCTGCGGTAACTCCTTTAGAGTTACTACTTTCCTGCTCCAGAAAGACCACGGGTCTAGCCGTAGAGTTCTTCAAACCTTCTGTCCGCAGTTACGTGTACTGTCCTGAAATCTTGCTAAACAGGGTTTGATCCAACACATCAGAAACATCAACCATGGGAACTGCTGGCCGGTTGGTACGGCCTGGTGATGCATCCATCTCGTAGCGCTCGCAGTCTTTCATTATATTCATTATTAGTAGAACCCTTTCGGATGCTGTCTGTCATAATCACCACAGTACACAGGATAGTTGAGTTTACGTGGCCTTGCTACCAGGCTGCGTGTGTTGCGTGTGACTTGTATCCATACTAGGAATACTATTTACTTACTTTGTACAAAGCTTTCTGTTAGTCTATCAAACATTCTGTCTCACTCGGCACCACTTCCTCAGCACCACACATACAAGTACATCCCTGCGGCTTGCATGTCGCGCTAAAGAACTTGCATAATTACGATCCAACTCTCTTCAAGATTATCATCAAAACTGAAAATAATGCGAAATACTCCTTCTCGGCCGGAATCGAAACCGAGACCACTTTTCATCTACTGACATCTCTTTATCTCTCCTTGCATAGTTGTTGACAGGAGATCCGTCGGATGTTTCCGTCGTGTCAAAACTCAGACAGTCAGCAATAATCCGCGGGCATGAGCGATGCTACCTAAAAAACACCAACCACCCAGCAAGTTTGAAGTGCGACTCAAACTGGCCACTGGATGGTTATCCGCTTCTATCAGAAACTACTTCCCAGAGAGAGAGGCTGGACGATTCTGAACCCAGAAGATTCCGAATGGAACCCGTGACGGTTTCGGTTGGCAATGTCAATCTTGAATGGAACTTCTGACACATAGAAAAGGACATTGAAGCTGATATCTGTGTCTGGAGTGGCGGTTTGGATGCGCTAACAAGTAGTCCGCGGAGGAACTTGGCAGAGATTTGGATAGATCTGTATGAAAAATGGAATTCTTTGAGGGAAGAGGGTATTCATCCCCTTAAGCTAGAATACCTAATATCGGATCTGGGTAGGGCCTGGATCCATGGGTTTGGAAGGAGCCCTCGTGATCATCTTGGCAGGTTGTACTATTGTCCGTGTAAGAATTAGACGGATCTAAACTTATTCTATAACCTCACTCTAAACAACCGCTCATATGCACTCGTTGTACTTTTATAGTTTTACCGTATCAGAAGATGTATGTATAAGCTATCCACTAGATGGGCGCTCTCAAACTTAGAACGGTTCTCATAAGGATTCTATCTGAAGCGAAAGCAAGGCTTTCGCATAGACCTTTGGTTACCGCCTGGCCTAAGGCAGGACTAAACCTTCATGGCCCCTTTGAAGCTTTAGATGATCATTACAACTTGCATATTCTTCCAAGTCCTTGATCTGAAGACCGTTACAGAAGGCAAGGGACATAGCACTATAAGCGCATTATGACTCGGCATTATGACTCGGAACTAAACACTAGAAATCTTCATATTAAATCTATAAAGCGTCTAGAAGATCACCAACGCCTCTAGACTTTGTAGCGTCTAATCTAATATCTTCATCTCTATGGTCTAGAATCTCAGGCTTCATTCGTGCCATTCGTGCCGCTCTTGGCTGCCGCCTCCCGCTTGGCAATCACGTCAACGCAGTGCTTGACGTCCTGGTTGAATACCTCCTCGTACGCGGCACGCATTTCCATCATCTCGGCGTCGGTGTAAGGGACCTCAGTCCCTTTTCTGCGACGACGGCTCTCGGGGAGTTCCTCTAAGCTTGCGTTTGGGTCCTGCCCCGTCTTATCTACAAATTCGTATGACCGGTACTCGGTATTGAGCCAGCCGGTCCCTGTAATTAGCCCGCCATCAGCCTTCATAACATGCAGGCAAATCATTCGGGTAAATGAAGAAGATATGATTCGTCTCCTTTTGTGCCGGGGCGCCGAACTTACCTCTGCCAGGGTCAATACCTAGCCAGTCCTCAGTAATGAAGTGTAAGATACCGCCGTGCGTGACCAGGACCACCTGTGCGTCATCGCCGGCATTCTTGACTAGATCCCGGAGCCATAGTCTCGTGCTGCGGGCTCTGGCCTCGAGCTTCTTAGGCTCCGGGTAGTATTTAGAGTCAGGCGACTTGTCGTTCCAGTCTTCCGTGACGTATTGGAAGTCGACGAGGTTGCCGAACTCCTTCTTCAGCTTTTCGACATCACTCCCGACGTCACAAGGATAAAGAGAAACCTCCTGAGCATCTTGGAGGGCGACTATCTTCTTCCCTGCCTTCACTTCTGGCGCGAAGGAGTATTGACACGTGAATATGGTTCGACGAATTGGCGAAGCGACCAGGTGAGTGATCTTGTCATGGTAGGGAAAGCTCTCGCAGAGCTCCTCGCATTGCTTCTTGCCGAGATCGGTAAGATCCGGATCCCGTATCCATTGATTCTCGAGATTGAGATTGTGATAGCCTTGTGCGTGGCGGACCAGGTGAATGATTGGTGCCATTATGGTGTTACACCTGAGTAACTTGACTTTTCAATGAAGGAAAGACAACCCCAACCAACTAGAACAGGACTTGATTGAAGGATGACTCGAGTACGCTTATTAGATATTAGTAATGAAGCGTCAACAATGCGAACACTGGACGGTGTGATTAGGTCGCAAGTAGAGAACAAAAAAAGCTCCGATCCAGATTTAAATATTCAGTATAGCCCACCTTGGCAAGTGATAAAAGAGCAGCGAAGACGCTTGCTGATGCATCAACTTCTACGCTGTGCTGTGGAGACTCGATACGAGCTAGTTGGTTCTCGTTGGTCATATGTGCCCGCAACCAAAGGTGACTACTGACACGGTACACTGTCGCCCGGCGGTGAGTACGCCGTAGGCGTGTCATGCTCCTGATATATCACCTAACCCATCGTGACTGACTACTCTCAAAACGCCCGCGCGGCCGTAGCTCTCCCGAACTTATCGCGGCGTAGCGAATGGGTCTTGTTGCAAATTCTCTTAGCTCATACCTATGACTCTTCGTACCGGTCCACCCGATCTCGGTCGGTGGGGTCCGGACCCGGAGGCTCGCATCGATGAGGTCTGTCGGGAAACCTGATTGGGTTACTCCACCGGCATGGTAAGCAATTCCTGATCCGGACTCGTTTATGGTCAGGACGAAGATTAGCAGACACGTGGCTACGAGCTTAACGGCCATACGGCGACCCTCGACACCTTCTTGCAGATAACATGTTCGAGAGTTCGAAGGCGTCATTTTTGATGTTCGGGTCTTTTAAGCTGTTGCCGGTTGAATGTGCTGTTTCCTATCATGACGAAGGTGCTGTTATCAATTTGACAAAAACATTCGTGACTTAAGGATCATAAGTCACAATTACTTGGTAACAGGATGCTTACTGAATTTTTTGAAGGTGAATGTTGATGGGCAATCAATTGCAAGTGTTCTTGTGTCCTAGGTCTGAAGCCAAACTGCAGGAAGAGATGAGTGAAGGCTGATTGTCAGTGGTCTCAGATCTACGAATCCATGCCTTATATCGATAGATCGGCGTTCGAACTTGGTGTGTTGGAATGCTCGATATCTAACGGATATAATATAATTCTGAGTTGAAGCATCTTCGACTTCAGTAGTTATAATCTCAGAAGCCCTACTTGACAGTAGTAAAATGATTGGTAGCAGTGTAAGCAAGAGATAATATCGGAACAGGACTCCTTGTGGATTTAAGTAATGTGCCGCCGCCTAGAAATTTAGGCTACACGCGTCCTACTTCCGTCACGTATTGCAATGACAGTTATTGCCCGTACATGTCGCAAATAATGCACGGCAACGAGTCACGCGTCGTTGGCAATAATATGTGTACCCAGATGTAGAACCTGACCTACCCAGGTAGGTAGACCTATACCTCTTGTCCTCTCGTTCCCTGGTAATGTCTTGCTACGGTAGCATGTACCATGCTGGCGGATTTACTTCGGTAATGATGTCCCGAGATCACTGCTCGCTCTTTGCCTTTTTTTCTTGTTCTTCCAGGATGTCCGTCTTGGCCGTCAGTGGCTAGTTAGGGGCTGGTAAGGAGGGTCCAAGCGTCTTGCATGTGCGGGCGCTAAAATACCCCATCTTCAAATATTGGCTGGGGGGCCCTTAGCTCTTTCTTCCTGATAGCGCGTATCCACCAACTGGAGATGCCATTTCCCCAGTTCCACTCTTCTACCCTTCAAGCTTCATCACAATACATCCTGCCATCTTGTCCACAGACAACAACAGCTTCCTTAACTCTAATAGACTTCTCGTCTTGTTCCTTTACGGACTTCGCATTCCTTTCCGGGATATATCTTTCGTCGAACCCCAAGCAGGATTCATTACAACTGACACAATGGGTGGGATTCGTGAAGCTCCCTTTCCTGCACTCCATTCTTATCCCTTTCCTAAGCTTGTCTATTTCGCTGCGGTAACGGCCACGAACGATCTTTGCAATCGTATTCGTGGTTGTCGCCAAGGTGGATACGTATTTTCGTCCTCTCACTTCGTGCGGCTCAGCCAGAGATGGCGGACCCTTACCCATTCTCTCCCTTGGTACCTTGTACTATGAATATATGCTGACTTCCGCGTTTCGCACAGCGCCAAACGCACTTAACAACCTGAAGGCGAAGTTCAAGGCTGTCTTTAAGAAGAAAGACAAGAAGCCAAAGGAGGGCGCGTCCACTGGTGGCACCGCCGAGGCTGCCAAGGTCGACACTCCAGCCGGTAAGTGCAATGTAGAATCAGTGGAATTTCGGTGCAGACCTTGCAATATGACACGCGGCAAGACCAACATAGAACCCGCAAGATGCTGATTCATGTGCTTTAGCTGCCGCCGCTGGCACTGCCAATCCTGTTCTCATTCCTACTCCTGGCAAAGAGGCTCCTGCTACTGAGGCAGCCAAGACTGAGGAGGCAGCCAAGCCCGTCACCGAGACCAGTAAGTTGTTTATCACGCCATCCACTCCCCGTGATGAATCTATAGCATCACGTGGAGCGCTCGCCTTGCGACCTCGACTGTCTCAATCGGAGCTGTAAGCACTTGCTAACTTCATATCAGCTACCGGCGCTGCCACCGAGGCGAAGCCCGAGACTCCTGTCGCCGCCGCTGACACTACCCCCGAAGCTCCAGCTGCTCCGGTTGTTGCTGAGGCTGGCGCCGCTACCGACACTAAACCCGCCGGAACTGCCTAAAGAGTCGCGATAGACGTCATCATGGGAGAACTTTCTCGAGATGGGTTCACCAATGGCTGGATGGATACCTGTCATAGAGTTCTCTTCTAGATATGGCATCGTGATGATATGCGTTCACGCATGGTGGATTTGTAGTGGCGAGCCTGATTCTGAGAGCACATTCCTGAGGAAGTGAAGTTGTTTGATGGAGTTTGAGATACCCTTCTCGAGAGATAATAATTGAGTTTCCGGTTCTAAATACGCTAAGCTTATCGCCTATCGATACGTGATAACATTTCTTTGCCTGGGATCTGATCCATCTAAGACCACGCTAATGCAGAGGCTTTCTTCTAGATGGCGCCTTGCCTGTTCTGGATATAGCGCCATGCTGCTCATGGTCTGAGTGCCCTGGTTCAGTCCTGAGACAGCTTACTCTCTAAACAGGACTCGTGGTGACTTGTTATGCTCGCTCACGCCTTCAAAGGTGAAGGTGAAAGAATAGTGTTACATCAGCGACATCTACGGATATAGAAAGCACAAGTTTGTACACGGTATATTGCGGTGATCTTCCAAAACTGTTTATTGCTGGCAAGACAAAGACCCTGTTGTTGGTCACACTGTCACACTGCAATTAATTTCTTCCTATCTATTTGGACTAATTTATACATGTATCACAAGTTTCCTTGATTTGGATCCTTAAAATATAGAGTCGATTCTGGTAGTACTCGGTTCACGGATGGAGAAATTGACCTGTGACTACAAGTTAGGGGAGTACTACATTCTTAGGCTAATAGCTAGGCTGACTGGCTTCTACTGAGTGGGCAAAGTAGTGAACACGATACTGATTCAAGGGGGGAGGTACCATGAATTTGTTGCGTGTCTGTTCCCTGGCATCGTTCCTTAGCATAGGGGATACGGTTGAGTGCATATAGTAAGTATATTAATACTACCCGAGAACTAATCGGGGCACACAATTGTAAGAATCATTTGTATTATCGTCCTAGCCTAGGTTATGAAGACCGAGGAAACTATGTACTATGTACTACTTGGGTGGATATCAATAGTCTTGTCGAAATGTAATCATTGTGTTGGATGTCCTCAACTTCCCTGGTTTGTTCGGCTCCTTTGAATGAGAGTATTCCGAATACCAGCACTTCTATACTCATCCGCTGGGTCGGTCGCTAGACCTTGTCCAAGGTGCTTTCGAAACTCTAAATGCTTCATTTGCGGGATGTGGCTCCCTCTGTGACTGCTGCGGCCTGGCAGTTGGCTGGCCTGACGTCCATGGTGCCCTTGAGTACGGAATTCCAGGTCCTGTAGGAGGTGGCATACTTGTCGCGTTAGCCCATGGCGCAGCCGTGCCACCACCCGCAGGAGGAGGCGGCGGCATTGATGACGAGGCAATAGGTTGGTTCGCCATATGAATAGATTGTGAGGGTGTGGCAGCATGTGGATCCTGGTCCCAAGAAAATAGCGAGCCAAAGTGGAAATGTTGCACGACAGGAAACTTAGAGAGGACTTCGGCGTTGAACATTTTGATCATACCCTTCATCAAGAGTTAGCGTTGAGTTGATCCTGAAGCGACAGGATACCAGTATCAGCAACAAGGATTACCTTATTTATTTTCCCCCATCCATCTTTTACACCGGAAATATCAAACAATATGGGACTATGTTCCCAGAATGGGCCCTTTTTGACATCGTTAATGAAGCCAACGGCGGAGAAATACATATTTCGCTTTCTCTCCTCGTCAACGTATTCGGATTTAACAATCGATGACGTTTTCGGGGCCCGGGGTAACGACCCTTCGGTTGGCATGGGCTCCGTCTCTGATATAGCCCGGGTAAGTTGGGCAGAGCCGAATATATAAGGTTGGAATGAATGGTCATCCAAACCCCAGACTCCGTGTGTACCAGCGGGCTCAAGAGTATAAGTTAGGATTAAACGACGCACCACCCGAAGATAGGGCTCGAAAACGCCAAGCACAATATTTCTTTCAATATCACCGTTGTGTTGGCCGTCTTTGAACGCGCCCAGCTTCCATAAACAACCAAGGAAAGCTAGAAAACTTAGCTCATGACCTGTTCCGTAATCGAGACGTTGTGCACTGCCAAAGGCTCCTAGAAGATAGGCTGCGATTTCGACCTCAGCCGTCGAGCCTTCCCCATCATCCCCCGAGCTATGCCTCAAGACCGATTCTGGGAGATGCTCTTTGAGAAGAGTCGTAACTCGTTTCTCTAATAGTTGATGCCATTTTCGGAAACTAATGTTCCCAAATCGTCTTGGACCTGCATCTGGCGGTGCTTCATCTATGAAAGACTCGATCTTGGCGAGCATTTGTTGAAGTTTTCGTACAGATTCTGCTGGTTGGGTTTCATACTCGGAGCCAATCAGAAAAGTTTGTATTTGGTCTTTTCCATCGTCGCCCTTGGATTTACGGGGGCACATGGCCCGATTGAGCTGCAGAATGAAAATGCCGATGTCCCGGTACGCCTTTGTGGTCAAAAATGTACCAACATCTGGACCATCGTTGATCTGTTTCGTGGGACTGCGGAAGATATGAGGAGTAGATGGGTCTAGAATCTCAAGGGTAGGAAAGGAAGCCTCAAGCTGAGGGGTTTCCATGTTGGAAAAGCGACCGGGTAAACAAATTATAGCTGCTATTCCCAGTAGAGCAGCTAATTCGTCATTCAAAGGGTTCTTTGACTGAATACTGAGTTGATATTGACCTGATATGTAAGAGCACGAGGTTGAACGAATCCAGAGTATTTTCATGTGCATACACACCTATCTGTGTTAGCCCCGCCATTCTAGGTTAGTATGTACGTCAGAAGGCGTCGGTACGCGTACCGGCCGGCGCACCTTCCTTCACGCTAGACTAATAACAACCTTGGAAGGTTCTCACCCCTGTCCTACACTAAACTAAAAGGTAACAATAGGCACTCTTGCATCTTCTAACCATATATATGGTGGTGGTCTCGCAGTTAGGTACTCTCAATCGTGCCGACTTATGACTTACCAAATTGCCCGACTTACCTCGAACAAAGACCATTGCCGTCCATTGTCTCCCTAGAATGTCGAATTAACACTAGAAGATATCCGTGGGAAGTAGAGGATATACTATGGAGCCTCAAAAACAGTTGCAGCGCCGCACGCGGGTTTCGAGCCGACTATCTACAGATCAATACCAGCACGATCCGTCCGAAGCCGAGAGCTCGGACGGAGACGACGAAGATATCCCGAGTGTATCGCCATCGAAACGATTTGCCGTCTCCTCTCCCGCGAAGCGATCCTTTTCTGACGCCGCTCCGGGCACCATCGTGTTGTACCCTGGATCCAAGAGGCCGAGGAATGGATATAACATGACGCCAGTGTCGCGCCAACATATCCCATCTTTGACTTCAAATTCCCCGCGCGCACCCACGGCCGCCATTGAAACGCCTTCCCACACCCGACGTCCTAGCGTTAGCTCTGAAGACGATGTCTTCGAGGGACTAGTCAGCAGCGTGAATGATGCTTTCCATCATCGCCAAACCCGCCAAGATCATAAGGAATTATGTCATCAGCATGAACACCCACCACGCTTCCATCAATTGGGCGAGGTGCAGCCTGGGGAGCTAAAAGAGTATACAATGAATGGCGACAACCAGTGTTATGACTTACCTCTGACGAACCCAACTACGTCGTTGAGTGGTGGGAATGCAAACGCCAAGCGTGAGTTGAGTGCTGAACCGGATGAAGGACACCAAACAGAAACAGAGGGACAGACACGGGTGGATGCTGTTTCGCTGCCCGGAGGTGACGTGTGGGGGGTGCCCAGCTCACCTGGGGAGCCGAATGCGAAGGAGGATAATCTCGATGCTACACACCAAAAATTACTGCCTGTGAGGAAAAGAGGCAGGCCACCTAAATCTTCTAGGGTCCCTAGCGTGGCAGAATCATCACTAAATAGTGAACCACACACCGGGGAGAGGAAACAGGGTAGGCTAAGAACGCACTACCTTCGGCTCCGTAATGAACCAATGCCCTCTGTGCCAGATTCAGATGCTCATCTGCCTCAGCAACCATCCCCAGCACGAAATGGTACCCATGACACTTATGCTCCGACTATTGTGCCTGGCTCGATCCAGGGTCGAGGACTGGCCGCCTCTGATCCAGAGAATCCTCAATATTCTCAACAGGTAGATATTCAACTTCAAGACGAGTCAGAAGAAGATGCTACACGGCCTGAGACATATGCGGGGCCTAGTGTCCAAAACGGCGAAGCCATCGGAAATGATAATCATCTTGCGCAACACGAGCCTGCTGAATACGACGACGACAGACTCACCTCTGCAACGCTGTCAGATTCTCTCGACGGATACGATACAGATCTCGGTAGTGATAAGGGTGTAGGTCAACCTAGAGAAGACAGTTTCAAACATGATGTAGATCTTTTTAATGCCCGACAACCTCATCATACTGAAGGTGACGAGATTTTTGAAGGTCCTTCTGATGACGACGTCTTAGCCATCCATATTGACCATCAACCTCTTGAACAGCTCTGCAAGCTCATGGGTACCGCGTCTTGGGCTAAAGCAAAGGGTAACTGGCAATGGCGAGACTTCGATTACGATGGTGCGGAAACCAGGCCCGCCCGAGCTCTTTTACCAGTGCTCGCAAAACTAGAGAGACTATTTAAAGAAACCCCAAAGGCTCCATATCTGAAGGCGCAAAATCGGTTTTTAAGGAAGCACGCCAATATGCTGGGCTACTATTTTTATAAGATCAAAATATTGGTCCGGCACATACGTACTCAACGACTGGGGCTCGCTGAGCATGACAAGGCAATTTACAATCTTGACCCTCGTAAACGTAAGAGGACGACACAAGATCTTGTGTTATATGTGATCCCCATGTTCACGCAGTACGTATTTTCAAGTTGTTTATTCCCTATCTGGCAAATCATCTGCTCCCATGAACCGCGTTCCCCTGCGTGCTCCCAGAACTCACCGGGAATGGGCTCAGTCTTCATAACGAGTAATAGAGTCTGACCAGTAATTTTAGTGTCCTGGCCTCCGCATGGGGCATTGGCGGGGCGAAATGGTCCAAAACATCGTTTACGGGTGCTGCAGTTGAGCTTCTTGAGCGAACACTGAGCTGGATCATGCGGCTCCATCGTCGTTTACTTAGGGAGTTGGAGCAATATCCCCTGGAGGAAGAGATGGAGAATCATCGTCAGCAACAACGGATGTCTAAAAGAAAAGAGATTGCCCCTTTACTCGATGACATATTTCGAGTCATCGCAGCTGCACCGGATCAATTAGTCGAAGAGGAAGCCCGCGCCAAAAAGGAGTTGCAACAACACAAGCAACAGTTGAGGCGAGAGCGGCAACTCAAGGCTGAGCAGATCGCCGCGGCTGCAGAGCTCAAAAAGCGGTCTCTGCTGTCCATCCATGGTATTCATTATCCAAAAACAGTTTCTTCTATACCATCTCCCTCTCTCACCCTAGGATCTACCGAATGGTCAGTCGAGGAACAGAGGCTACTTTTTTTGCGCATCCAAGCATCGTTTCCTGTCTGCCCTGACTTGAATACTCTTCGTTGGGAATTAAATAAGACAGCCGCACAGACGGTGGCTATGACAGAGCACTTACTTGGAAAGATGCTCACGAAAGTACTGATAGGTTATTCAGCTGAGGAACGGACTGCAGAACTTCGTCGGATCATGCAAAGCTCTGGAGTGGCGGGATTATAATTGGTGTTGGTATTGGTAAATGGAGTTTTGAGATTGATTGGCTTTTACAAGATACCCCCTCTCAAGCACCTCACGATTACTGGTGCGGATTTAACGAACATGTCGAAACGGCATGCGGGTTATGTTTATCCTTCAAGACGCCGTCGCATTGAGCAGAGATATGCGCGTCCAGTCTTTCAAAGGAAGTCTGGCCAGCTTGACGGCCACGTCAACTATTGATTCATGTATCTCGTATCACAGTTCAATGCAGATTCGGATAGAAACATGGAATGCAGAACATGCACATGTTCACGTTGGGTGCTGACTGGCCGTGCTACCGGTCTAGTTAATGCGAGGTGAATTCACACCTAGGTACCGTGAGGCAAAGACAAGTTTTATAGGAGGAGGTTCTGTCTTGAGATGTCAAACCCGGCAGGCTTGCCAGTTGTCATCGTCATCTAAGACATGAACGCCCATCCAGTATTCCGGGCCATTCGCCATGTTTTCGCTGGCATCTGCAGGGGGGGTCATGGCGTGTCCGCTAATTAAACTTGTAGTGCATCTAACGCGCTCGCAGGTTGTTGCAGGCTTTTACTGGCTCGGTAGGGTAGCATGAGGACCCGACAAGCCACGCTATTTGCTCCCTTGGGCCCGCTTGCCTTGTGATGGTTGATCGCTGCTAGCAACTTACTTATCTTGGTGCTAGCTTAGGCACCCCAACATGGTTTAGTTCCCAAGGGGTTTCAATCACCTGTGGACCGGTAATGTGGCACTCGGCTCAGAAGGTGCATTCCTAATGTAGCCCCAGCTCTAGCCCGACCACCCCGTCCCGATGAAGGGACCATCCTTTTCATGAGAGTAATCTTGTTCTAAATGTCCTGTCCCCTTTTCTTCTAGCCGCGCAGAATAGTGCTATAGGTATAAACACACGCCTGCGACAGCCAGTAGGATCGACCGCGGACTGCCGTTTTTACCGTGTTTCGTGTTTCACCACCCAGTCCAGCTTCTGCGGCATCTTTCTGATAACCCCGATCCTTACGGCGAAGCGGCGGCGTCTACAGCAGGAACTGCTCGGTACCAGGGCCGAGCATAAAGAGAGTTTGGAGATCCGGGAGCTCTGACAGGTCAGTGGCAGGCCAATTCCAACCCACCATGCGATATCACGAGGAAACCCCCCTTTGTGACGTGTCTCAGCGTGCATGAAGATAACTGCCCGTGCTATAATCAACTTACATGCCCCTCGATTCATGCCGCTTCTCCTATTTCTTTGTTGCCTGGATGCCCCCTTCCCTTACCCCAATTGCCCGCATAAGTGCTTCAATTGCTATCCGGCAAACATAATAAGTTAGTAGGAGCTAACGCGACCGAATTGCTTCAGCTCTATCAACAACGCCCACCCCCCTATCAGCTGCCAACACAGATTGATATAGTGCCTATTATAAGGCTTCGTTGCCTGCCGCCATGTCTGACGCTGAGGGGTTCGAAGTCGTCCAGCACGAGGAATCCATCCTCTCAGGCGACGAGGTCACGGGCACTGCGAGCACTGGTGACCTCTCTGCTCCGTCGCCCAAGAGTACTGCAAAGTCGCCCACGTCTTCAACTAAAACCGGAGGCTCAGCGGTCGCAAAGCGGCCCGGCACTACTACAGCCACCGTCCGACGACCGGGAGCCACCACAACCTCCGCGGCTAAAACTACCGCAAGCGCCGCTGCGCGAACCGGCAGCACTCTGAGCAAGCCGCCTGCCCGCCCCTCCGTAGGGACCACTGTCAAGAAACCCGCCGCTAGCTCGACGACGAACCACAGATCACAGCCTTCTGTAACGGATGATGAGAAAAAGAAGTCAACTATGACATCCGCTGCACGGCGCGCCTCAACTGTGCCGAGCGGGCTAACCTCGTCACCCTCCAAGACGGCCACAAGACCAACGGCATCCACCACGTCTACGCTCAGAAAGCCTGCTGCGGCAACCAGCGGTGCTTCACCTCGAACCACTACAACTCGGGCGGCACCCACTGGCACCGTCGGGGCTCGCACACCCGTGAGCTCGAGCACGAGAACGAGCGCCATTGGTGCGGGAACCGACACGAAGAGGCGCCTGTCTGCGACAAGTACTGCTACTTCTACAACTGCTAGACATTCCGCTCGTCCTTCCACTTCCTCTAGCTCGGGAACAGCTACGAAAGAAACCGACGATCTTAGAACGAAACTTGCTGAAAAAGAATCCGAAGTCGAAGCTTTGAAAGGGCAGGTATCTGCGTCGGAGGAGAGAATAGCGGAATTGGAAGCCAAGATTGTTGCGGAGGTCGATAGTGTGCAAGGCGCGCAAGATTCTCTGCGCCAAGGCCATGAAGAGCTCATAGAGACTCTGAAGACAACACATGCGACGGAGAAGGAGGCACTGGGCACTCAGATCTCTGAAGCCCTCGCGAAGCTAAAGGCTGCTGAGGAAGAACTTGAGAGTCACAAAGCTCAGCTCGCCGAGTTAACCAGCGCTCAGGATGCAAAGGAGACTTCCATCAATGAATTGCAGGCCAAGCTTGAGTCTCTTGAGATTGACAAGGATGCTAGCTCGAAAGACCTTGAAGCAGCTTTGGCCCAAGCGACGGAGGAGCATGCCGCTAAGCTAGAAACCCTACAGAAGACATTGGAAGAGCAACAACAGGCTACAATTGAAGCCTTGAAAGCAACTCACGCTACCGAGCTCGAACAGGGGAAGGCGGCTTTTGGTGACCATGAGAAAGCTCTTGAGGATCTGAAGGCTGCAAATGAAGCTCTGCAAAGCCAGATTAATGAGATGACATCGTCTAAAGAAAGTTCAGAAACGGCCAATGCTACAAAAATTTCTACTCTAGAGGCCGAGCTTACAGAGCTAAAAGCAAGTGCCGAGCATGATAAGAGCGCCCTTGCCGCCGCTCAGGCCGAGGTTGAAGAGTTGAAGATCAAACTAGCCGACGCCCTGACTCTCGTAGATGCTACGAAGGAGGAACTAGTCGCATTCAAATCAGACTTCACCGCAATGCAAGAAGAACTCGCTCAAGCCAAGACGGATGTAACATCTAGCTCTGCCCTTGCCGAGCAGATTAAAGAAATGGAAGAACAATACGAGCGGTTAAAGCAGGAGCATAAGTCTTCCATTGAAACACACGAGAATCAGTTGAGGCTGGTTTCTAAAGATTATGAAGATGAAATCGAAAGCCTCAAAGGAGACGCCTTCTTTAAGCGCAAATTCCACGTTCTTGAGGAGGAACACACAGCACTCCAAACGAAGTTCGACGATCTCACTAGCACACATAACAGCACAAGCGAAGCACACACCGAGGAGCTACAAGCTACCAAAGCTGAACATGCCGCTGCTGTTCGCATTTTAACGGAAAAAGAAGAAGAGCATCAGCGGGCTCTAGACGCCCTGCAGGCAAACCACGCTATGGAATTGGAGGACGCGAAGAGCGGTGCATCTGCAGACAAAGCGGCTCAAATAGAAGCTCTCGAGTCTCTCAAAGCTAGTCATGCCAAACAGATCGAGATCACCAAGGCAGAGGGTAATGCAACATTGGCTGCAGAACTGGAAGCCTTGAAAGCAGCTCATGTTCAAGATCTACAGAGCCAAATAGATGGCCTGAAGGCTGCCCATGCCAATGAACTGAACACTAAGAATGAAGAGACAGACGGGCTAAAAGCAGCTCACGCTGAAGAAGTCCGCGCTCAGGCAGAGTCTCTAAAGGCAGCACATGCTGACGAAATAAGCGCGGCACTGAGCGCCCAGAAAGCAGAGTTGGAAGCGACCATTGCTGAATTAAAAGCTGCCCATGCTCAAGAGTTTTCCAACAAGCAAGCAGATGACAGTGTTCTTCATGCCCAATTAGAGGCAATGAAGCAAGCGGTTGAAGACGCACAGGCGGAACTCGAAAAAGCAAAAGAGGGCCATGCTGCAAGTATCGACACACTCAAGAAAGAGAGCGATGATGCTCACTCCGCCGAGGTGGAAAAATTGATCACCATGCAATCTGAAGCTGTAGAGGCGGCCAAGAGCGATGCATTAACCTTGCACAAGAGTGCTATCGATGCACTTGAAGCCAAGCACGCCCAAGTCATTGAGGAGCTTGTAAAGAGCCATGAGAATAACCTCTCTGTCGAATTAGAGAAAGTGCTTGCCATGCAGTCTGAGGCAGCTGAGGCAGCGAAGAACGAAGCAACTTCTGCTCAGAAAGCTACGATCGAAGCTCTTGAAGCTAAACATGCGGCCGCTATTGAGGCTTTGGCTCAGGACTACGAAAGCAAGCTTACTATCGCAACCTCGGCCACGGCCCAGCACCAGGCATCTGCTTCGGATTTAGAGGTCTCTTTAGTCACCGCGAAGGAGGCTTTAGCAAAGGCTCAATCTCACACCGAAAGCTTAGAGATTGAAATTGCAGACGCCAAGTCGAAGAGTGATGAATCTCTTGCCAAGGTGCAGAGTGAAATCGAACAACTGCATCAACAACTTGCCGAAACCAAGATGCAAAATGTTGAATTGATGGCCGAACTTGATGCTGTCAAAAACCAGAAGCCCGATACGTCCGTCGCAGATGCCCTCAAGGCAGAATTAGAGGAACTAAAGAGGGAGCACGCCGACGTCGTTGCCAAGGCAGAGGAATCGTCAGCGAAGGCTGTCAGTGATGCAGAATCACTACAAAAGGATATTGATGCTAAGAAAAGCGAACTCGATTCTTTGAAGTCACAACTGGAAACGGCCAAGGAAGACGCTCTCATCGCCCAGAAAGACCTTGAAGCACACCAGAACGACACAACAGCAAAGATCAAGAGTCAAGAAGCCGACTATAAGGATATGTATGAAAACTTTACAAACATGGTGGAAGAAGAGCAGAAGAAGCGGGCAGCGGCGGAAAAAGAAGCCAACGACGTGAAGTCTAGATTTGCAGAGATGGAAGCTCAAATCAAGGTCAAGGACTTAGAAATTGCGGAAGCCAAGGTTCGTATATTTGCTTGCTATCAATGCCTATTGCGCTACTCCAATATAATCATGATCAAGATAATTAACGGGTCACTAGGCTATCGCTGCGGCAGCTCCGGGCAAGAAAGGACTATCAGCCAGTCGATTTGCCAATGAAAATGGCGATGGCAAAGCGGACGAAGACAGTGCCGATTCAGAAGCCTCCACGGCTGCAGGTGAGGAGCCAGATCATTCGTCGGCGGCGATGAGCGCGGTGCGCGAACCCCCATGTTCACCCTCTCGTTGCAAAGTTGCAAATACACGCTCACCCTTAACTCCCATATTCTTCACAAGTAGCCCGCCTCTATTGAGAACAATCACTGACTTGGCATTCCATTAGCTGGCTCAGGTTAACCTGTCTCTTAAAGGCCTACAGGCCATTGATGACGATATGCGGGATCGCAATCTCCGGTATGTGCAACTCATGTTGTGGATAGGTCCAACTGTTGATAGCCTGCTGGAAGAGAGGCAGAGAGATGCGGATCAGTGCTAACGTACGACGCAACAGCATGCTCAAGTCGATGACGGATGCAAAACAATCTTAGTGGGAAACCCTTTGGCGAATTTCTCAAAAGCTCATTCGAAGCTGCCTGTCTTCGCACTTTGGTTAGGTGCCAATTCTGGTCCTCACCCGCAGCGGTCCAGGCTTGAGATTTTTTCTTCCAGCATTGATAGTCGTTATGTATGGACTGTGTCGGTAGGTGAGAAGGGAGAGATACATTCCCTGTCCAAGTTGTGAAAATGTATGTATGTAGTACACAGAATACTTGTGTAAAGGAGGCTCGACTATCCACTCTGACAACCGAAGTCCAGTTGGTTAGCCCCGATACTCTTGTCTTTGTTTAGTCGGTAATGGACGATACCCCTTTTTGGCTCTCCTGTAACTTTGGATGAGATGAAACTTCTATTGCTTTGTAATACTCTGCATAGTGGGGGCTCTAATCTTCAGTAGATTAGGGATCCTTGACTTCACGTCATCATATCCTAGTGGGCTTCAATTCACTCAATCAGCTTTCGCCAGCCTCAGTTATCCGTGACTATGAATACCGGCCGAGAACCCGCTTCCGTGTGGGGGGCGAACGGTCTTTGGGTATCACATTCGTCTCAGCCGATCAAGGCACCGGAAACGCGGGGGCGGGCCGGGCCCGTTCTCCGCGTAGTGTAGAGAAATGGTTTCATGTCCCCGACTCCGCTACTTGTTACATCTATTCTCTACGATAACTGCGTTAGGATCTGTTCTATTAGGAGGTAAGAAGCGTTGAAAAGCGCACTCTGAAATACTGTACCGTCGATCCGAAAGACCGACAGCGTCCTCTTTTCGCCTTGATCACCATGGCCGAGGAAGACCAGCCATCGAAGCGCGTCAAGACGGACATAGAGGACCAAAGTAATAACAATGTTCCCGAAACGGCGACTCCCTCTCACATCCTAATGCGAGAGACCACGGATCCAGCCGTCTTCCACGAGGCGGTGTGGGGCCGCGTCTTCAACCGCCGGCGAGACACTTCCCGGATTCCAAGGGCCGTCGTCCGCGCCTCGTGCGTAGCGCACGTCAGGGAAGCTGTCGAGTTGGCGAATCAGCTGCAATGTCGCGTCTCGGTGCGCAGTGGTGGTCATAGCTGGGCTGCGTGGAGTGTTAGGCAGGATGCTGTCCTTGTGGACCTTGCCGACTTGGGATATGTGGATTATGATACCAGGAGGAAAATTGTTTTATGCTCGCCGAGCATCACGGGTGAGGTGCTCAATAAGGCCTTGGAAGGCGAGGGGAGGATGTTTGCGGGTGGTCATTGTCCTGATGTTGGGTTGGGTGGGTTTTTGTTGCAGGGTGGTAGTAAGTTTGCTTCTAAAGCATTCACAGATCACGTTCAGGATAGCGATACTAACCCTAGGTTTCGTAGTGGGCTGGAATTGTAAGGTTAGTTCGAGCCCAAGTTTTACGTCTGAGGGGATCATCAGGTCAGGTCCGGACCTAGAGACAGCCACTGATTGATAATGGGGCCTAGAACTGGGGCTGGGCTTGCGAGTCTATCATCGGCATTGATGTCGTAACTGCGGATGCCAGCGAGCTTTACTGCAGTAGCACGGAGAACTCCGACCTGTTCTGGGCTGCGAGGGGCGCTGGACCCGGTAGGTGTCTTTATATCAGCTCAAGAAATGAGACTGTATACTGATAAATCTTAGGATTTCCGGCTATCGTCACGAGTTTCCATCTCCTGACACGACCTTTGCTGCAGATGTATAACAGTGTTTTCATATACCCTCAATCTATGTTCCGTACTGTCCTACAATGGGTTATCGATGTGAGTCTCAACAACTTAATCAACGACTGCCTACGTCTTACTGTGATTCTTAGACATGTCCTACTGCGGACTCAGACACGGAGATGGTATGTGTTGCGAAGCGCACGGCAGATGGGAACGACATAGACATCATAGCCGGCTTCCTCTCGTTCAAATCAAGCAAAGAGGAGGCTGAGACAGCCATGCAACATGTCCGAGACAGCAGACCGGCGGGGGCAAAAGTGGAAGTATTCTGCGAGCCAACCGACTTCGCGTGTCAATACGCAGGCCAACGTGACGAGCAACCTACAGGATACCGGTTCTGCAGCGAGAACGCATACGTGGGTAACGACGTCGACGACGTGCCGGGGGTGCTGGAGAAGGCGTTCACGACCCTGCCGACGCAGAAGTCGTTCGCGCTCTACTTCGCCATGAACCCGACCTCGCGCCGGCCGCTGCCGGTCATGGCGCACAGTATGCAGTCGGATCACTATTTCGCCGTGTACACGATCTGGGACGACGCCGCTGACGACACGCGATGCACGGGCTGGGTCCGTGGTATCATGAAAGATGTAGAGCGGTATAGTGCCGGCAGCTACATGGGCGATGCGGACTTTCAGCATCGGACGACTAGGTTCTGGAGTAAGGAGAATGGTGAGAGACTACGGGATGTAAGACGGAAATGGGATCCGGCAGGGCGCATTTGTGGATACTTGGATGCCGACGATAGCAGTGGTGTTCAGGGGCTGAGAAATGAGTTTGAGTGGGTGACGAGAACAGATGAGTAACACTGCAGCATCATCTGATGGCTGTAACACTTGTGAGAGGACAAGAGATTGAGAGGCTGTGGAAATTATGCAATGTTCCAAATGTTGTACGCTTCTGTCATCTAAGGCATGAATGATCCTATTGGGTTGCTTAGCATCTTGTCCGACCTCCTCATGATTCATCTTTGCTTTCATCCAATAGGTGTGTCCTATGCATTATTCCCAACATTTTTCTTATTTTCCAAGGTTATAGAAGGGGATTTCCTGTATAGCATCTTCGTATCGTAAAGAACAAGGGCTTGATGACACGTAGATAGAGAACATGGCGGTGTTAAGTGGTGACGGGATGGGACGGAAGTCTTGGACGACATCTGCCGAGCTCTCCAACCGCGGTACTATGTCGGCAAGTCGAATCGATGCAACAAAACATGCGACTAAAACCGAACAAGGGAAACTTACGAGCACATGTCAAGCTCGCAACTCGGCACTTACGTTTCTCCTATCTCCTAGGGTTGTTCCAACTAATTTGCCAGAAAGATTGTCGCTCTGGCTCATTTTGAGTGGCACGTTCTTTTACAAATTGGTTTTATTCTCTCGACATGCCTATTCACGTGGCAATACAAAAGTTCTACAGCCTTCGTGTTTCATAGAGCGGCTCGGTATAGCCCAAGGTGCATCCCCGAGCTTGATTACTATGTAGGTGGAATTCATGCGTCATTATTCATCATCCAGGCCGGATACGTGCATGAGCCAGCTTTCGCGCAAGTATATGTTGGTTGCCGATCAGCAAACAGCTTGGGCCGTACTGATTCTAAAACACGTTCTTCTACGTATTCGGCGGCTTTATATTCCATGTAACTTGAGTGGTTGATGAGCGACTCCCCGTGATGTGACAGGTGCAGGCTTGTCGACGGAAATAGGAAATATCGGGATTCTCTCGTCTAGAGTTCAACAAAAGAATCAGAATATGAATGAATAAGGATGTCCCGAAAGATCAGGATACCCCTACCCCTACCCAATCAACACACCCCTGGCGGCGACGGCGCTGCGTAACCAGGCGTTGGCCCTGCAGCGATCGCCCGAACCGTCATCCAATAGCATCGTCACTTTGTAGTGGCTGATTTCTTAGTCCAATCATTCAAGCCTCAGGTAGTGAAGAGACATCTGCCGAATCTACCCTAACCAGCTCGTCTCAGCTCATCTCCTCAGAACCCACTTTGATTGCCTTGGCAATCAAATAACATTTTTCCGTGCCTCAACGACCGTTGAGCCAACCGAGGACTCGCTAACAATAGACTCGATAGTCGGGAACTCGCTCTCGACATCACGCGAACTGCGAGAGGGGCCGGCGCTAGCTGCCGCGTGAGTGAGCGAGGGGAAATATGGTGAGATATTCGGGAGCCGCAATCAATGGCGAGGCATTGGCGCGCCTGATAGAGGATAGTACCTCAAATTCCTTACTTCTGTGCGTCTATCGGCAATTATTATACATGAGAAGCGATTCATCCGCGCGCTTGCTGCCGTTTCCTGTGCTCCCATATTGCCGTGTCCAGAGCATAGAGATTTGACGACTTTCACGCGCCGCACATGGGTCCAAGAAGATCCTCGGGTCCCCCAACATCTTCATCATGTAATACTTTCCTCCCAATGAGCTTCGAGGGAAACCAGCGCAATATTCCCATGAGGTATCCCGCGGGGCCTAGAGCCTATCGCTTGTGATAGGCCTAATCTGTCCATATCACTACCGAGAGGGCCCCCTTTGGATAAGCTTATAGGTTATGTCACAAGCAATAGTTCATGAGTCGCCCCATTTGCCGATTAGCTAAGTACATATGACCCTGGAACATGTACTTCACCGCTGGACGAGCTAGCTACCTTGAGCTTCCTCGTTTTAACTGAGGGCATCCCAGTTAACTCACCGGTGCCGACTATCGCGAGGCATGCGATCTCCATAGCCTCTCTTCCCCTCACGCCCCCCAGTCTAGTCGGACTAAGCGTACGGCAGTAGAATAGGATTTGATATCCTACAATAATCCACTAGTTCCTAAACTTGATTTAAAAGGGAGCTTGTTGGGTTCAACTGCCATCTCCTTAAAACGTCTAACATTGAGACGCCAGAGTTCCCGCGACAAGACGGGCCGGAAAGAGACAACAACACGCCGATTAGAACATATACGGCGAGAAAATGGGGTTCGAGGGGTCAATAGTGTTGAGCTTCATTGCTCACTACTGGGTGTTTGGAGCAATCCTAGTAACTGGGATGTGGCTAATAAGAAATCGTTACTATAATGGGTTGAACGAGTATCCCGGGCCGTTCATGGCTTCTTTGACAGATCTCTGGCGACTATGGGATGTATGGGGTCGACAATCCGAGGTGACACACCGCAAGCTTCATGCCCAGTACGGCGATGTGGTGCGCTTAGGTCCGAGTACCCTTTCTTTCGCAGACCCGAAGGCGCTGAAGACTATATACGGACTTAACAAGGGGTTCATCAAGGTTTGAGGGTGCCCTTTTAGATTTCTCTATGCCATTAATAGACTAATGAGGAAATCACAGTCAGATTTTTATATCGTTCAGCAAGGAGTCTCCAAAGGACGCGGTCTTGCGACGCTCTTCAGTACGACGGACAATACGTTCCACGCGCAACTTAGACGCTGTGTGAACTCAGCCTTCTCTATGTCAGCTTTGGTGCAGTACGAGCCGTTCGTAAACAACACCCTGAAACTATTCTTCGAGCAGACCGAGCGCCTCTACGTCAATAATCCCGATGGGTGCGATTTCGTCAGATGGCTACAGTTCTACGCGTTCGATGTCATCGGCGAGGTCACGTATAGCAAGCGTCATGGTTTCTTGGAGAGGAATGAGGACGTCGATGGCATCGTTAGCTACTTAGGCAACCTCTTTCTCTATGTCGCTCCGGTAAGCTTGGCTGCGCCCCTATTCTTTCTCATGCTATGTTCTCAATTGCTTGTGGGAACAGCTAATTCCTAGATCGATTGGCTAACTGGAACCCGATTCTAAGATTGGGCAAATTCCATGGCTCGATCGTTTGTTTCTGAAGAACCCCATCTACCTCAAGCTCTCGGAGTGGGGGATCGTAGACGCAACCAACCCCATCGTACTGTTCGCGCGAGCGCGCATGGCCGAGCGCCTGGGCATGACGGGGATAGGCAACGACACATCCAAGCCGCTACTCCCGATCACGGATACGGCGAAGCTACAGGCCAACAGCGACGGCAGCATATCGCCTGACTTGCTCTCCAAGTTCCTGGCGGCCCGCGACTCGCGGCCCGAGTTCATGAACGACAAGCTGGTGCTCGCCATGGCCGTGTCGATGGCGTTCGCCGGGTCCGAGACAACGGCCATCTCGCTCTCGGCCGTCTTCTACAACCTGCTGCGCAACCCGGCGGTGCTGGCCCGGCTACGCGCAGAGCTAGACGACGCCGCACGCGCCGGCGCCTTCGCCGACTACGAGCTCGGCGTCGTCACGTGGGCCGAGAGCCAGCGCCTCCCCTACCTCGACGCCTGCATCAAGGAGGCCTTCCGCATGCACCCGGCCGCGGGTCTGCCGCTCGAGCGCATCGTGCCCGAGCCCGGGATGGAGATCGCTGGCCACTACGTCAAGGGCGGCACCATCGTCGGCTGCTCTGCTTGGCTGATTCACCGCCGCCCCGAGATCTTCGGCGACGACGTCGATGTGTATAGACCCGAGAGGTGGCTGCTCGACGAGTCGCTCCCCGGGGCCGAGAGAGAGGAGCGAGAGCGTCGCCTGCGCGAGATGAATGGGCACATGTTTCAGTTTGGCATGGGTGCCAGGACGTGTATTGGCAAGAATATCAGCCTGTTGGAGATGTACAAGCTCGTGCCGAGTTTGTTGAGGAGGTTTGATGTTAGTTGCACTCTCTCCTTTTCTCCCTTGACTTTCGCTATTTCTCGCTCGCTCACACTCGCATTGATTTTGCTCCTTATATATGTATCCTTATCTCTATCTTCTTGAGTAGCCATGCGGAATATTACTGACAGATTGCGTTACGCAGATCCGCTTCAAGGACCCTAGTCAGGATTGGAAGACAGTCAACGCATGGTTCATCAAGCAGCAAAACTTCAAGACACTTTTTGAAAGACGAGAGCTGGTTCTACCTGAAGGTCAAGCTGAAGTCAAATCTTGAAAAAGGCAATTCGGGTTAGGGGCGGCATACTTTTTAGTTTCAAGAATATAGTTTTATATATGGTAGCTTTGCAAATCTCCATTGACGGTCATGCCTATTGCGCGTTCTACATATATTATATTCATAGTTAGACATGTGTAATAGTCTCTTATTCCTCTAGTTATAGGGGTAATGTCACGGTCTACACCGCTGGTGGTTCCAGTATTGACTTATTGTTATTGCACAAAGAAGGAGAAGTTCTATCTATACAGCAGAGGTTCTGTAGCCAGTATATATAGGCACGGGCTGAAGGCCCGTGCCTCTATACCCACTCTGTAGCGTTCCGTGACAGGTAATCCTATGCGCTCCAGTATAGACATTCCGCATATCCCTTTGGACAAGCAGCACATGAGTTTCTCACTAGGAAATTCAATTTCATCTGGGGACAGTATGACGCGGCCGACGCATATTCGTGGATCTGTTCCATACATTCATTTCATCTACTTTGATTTAAGGCATTGTATTAAGAGATGCTGGTAGAGCGCTTCTTAGAATGAGAAACAACAGCTCGCGTAGTTCATCTTTCGACCTACACTCGGGAGACAGCATATGGGGTCCTTACTTATTTATGTACATTCTATCATACATCATTCGACTTGCTTATTTCTAGGTTAGCTGTTAGGAACTAGTTATAACGCACGTGAAATTGCATCATCTCAGTTGGTGTCCAATGAGCATGAGATGTACCAGCCCCAAGGTGGATCATCACATCTTCCCCATGGTATATGTTCATCGGAAAGATGTAACTGAGCGAGGCAGCTCATAAATATTCTATTTATCTGATACATTTATGCTTGAAGTGTATTGCCACGTCAGATAACAGCATGGAAGCCATATCGCAATGGCTTGGTCAAAACGAAACGCTGGCGAAAGTTAGTAGGAGGGCTTGGCGAGTATTCAAGACAGGATGGCATCTTGGCCTCACCAGTTTTGGCGGTCCTCCCGTGCATTTCAAAATCGTAAGTGAATTGTCCTTTGAATCACAGCAGAGCTCAATACACAGTGACTTTGCTTGGAAATATGTATCATACACGTAGCTGACTAGATTCTGGCCACAGTTTCATGATAAATATGTGGCAAAACTCGGTTGGATCGATGAACAGATCGTGAGTTCTTAAGAAAAGAAGTACCCTCTCGCTTTCGTGGCAAATACAAAACCTAACAATGACAACTCGGGGCGTTTGCAGTATCAAGAACTCTTCAGTCTATCGCAAGCTCTCTCTGGGCCGGCGAGCACCAAAATGCTCTATTGCATCAACCTAATTGCTGAAGGGTTTTTGCCAGCTGTGTTAGGATTCTTATTATGGAGGTGAGTGACGAGGTTAAAATTACATGTCAGAGTATACTACGTGAGACTGACAAATTCTTCCAGTGTCCCCGGGGCATTTGGCATGCTTGGGCTAAGTATCGGCATCTCTAACATCGGAGAGACCCTTCCAAGAGCCGTATACGCGCTCCTTTCGGGGCTGAATGCCTCAGTAGTTGGCATCATCGCCCTAGCTGCAGTGCAACTTTCGCAGAAAGCAATCACCGATAAGTTAACGAGAATACTTGTCTTTCTCGGGGCTTCGGCGGGTTTGTTGTATAATGCGCTATGGTACTTCCCAGTCCTTCTCGTCATAGCTGGAATTACAACCGTTATCTTTGATTCTCGTCTGCTGCACCCTCCCGTGAGGTATATCGTGCGGAGATTTCAGAGACGACGAAGAGTCAATGAAACCGAAGAGATCTTTCGAATGGAAGACATCTCCGACGATAGGCCTACTACGGCATCTCCGACGCAACAGCCAGAGAGAGAATTGCCACAGGCAGTTAGAGAGTCTGCATCTCATGTCTTGAACGATAACGAAAGGGAGGAACCGAGAGTCGTACCAGCGGGAAGACAGTTAAAGATATCCTGGAAAGTCGGACTACTGGTCATAAGCCTATTCGTCGTATCTTTCATAACCATCATTGTGCTTAGAGCCACGGTGGACCATCCGCCCCTTTTGTTCAGCCTATTTGCGAATCTTTATCTCGCCGGTACCATCATATTTGGCGGAGGCCCTGTGGTGATTCCTCTGCTAAGGGAGTACGTTGTTGCGGAAGGTTGGGTTAGTCCTCGCGACTTTCTGATTGGCCTAGCCGTTATTCAGGCCTTCCCGGGGCCCAACTTCAACTTCGCGGTTGTAAGTGTTATCAACATTCATCTTGCAGAAAGACCTTCTATTCTAAAACACATGCTTCCCGGGCTTTGCCGATCCTATTCTACAAGATTACTTACTGAGTCTCTTCTTGAAGTACCTCGGCGTCTTAACGGCTGCCAATGCAGGATTGAACGCCGGTGCTGGTGCTGTGATCGGTTTCATCGGAATCTTTGCTCCAGGAATGATTTTATGTCATGGTGTTATGGGAATTTGGGGTGTCTTACGGTCTGTACGGATTGTCAAGTCAGCTTTGCGGGGCTTGAACGCTGCTGCCGTAGGTTTGATATACACAGCTATATACCGACTTTGGCAGATTGGCTATATCGATGAAGGGTTTACGCAAGGCACGAGTCTGGCTAATGATCCTTGGTGGGTTGTAGTCACCGCTACAAGCTATGTAGGGGGTTCCTGGTTTGACTTAAGCGCTCCTACTGCAATCGTATTGGGTGCAATCTTAGGTCTAGTCCGTTACGGTGTTGTAGGATAAACGCTAACAGTACCGAATGTGGTTCTAAATTCCTTGAAGTGGCCTATTGATACCACAACGCAAATTTCAGACTTATAGTTCCCTTGAATTATAGATGCCCATGGGAGTTAATTGAGGGAGACTATTATACAATAGCCGCAGTCAGTCAAGTCCCTCGACTTGATAACATCCTATCTTTTGATAGTGTTGTGCTGCAGTTCTGTTCCGTTCTTTGGTCTTCAAAGGACTTGGGGCAAAGCCAAATAGACCCCTGGCTTCTCGAAGTATATCTTATCTATATACGAGCGAGGTTAATGGAAAGCAAGAAAGGTTTTAGTAATGTGAATACTCTACTAACACATTGTTACAAAATGTTGCAATGTTCAATTAATTAGCTCAATCTGTGTACACACTATTATTATAATTATTTCATAGCCATAATATCATTATAGTTAATTTCTAATTGCCATAGGTACCTAGGTATATATATGCCTTGCAGAATCCTATGAGTCGTTTGTCTGTTACACCAGGCCATTAAAGACGATAAAAATTAATTGACCATGCTTAAGTTAACATAAGTTAGCCAAATATCAAAGCACAAACTGAGAACTAGTAGCCTAAAGTCCCTAGTGTTTAGGAGTGAAATAACATTTGTGCTGTCAGCTCTGAGCTAGCATCATGAGTGTTATTTCTCTTCTTTGATATAGGATTTCAATCCTCCTGGGCGCTGTTCTTAGCTGATAGTAAGTGGGGATGACAGAGTCAAGGGGATCGAGCGCTAATGAACTCACCTTACCCACCTACGAGACATACACAAGCCACACTGCGCTAACCCAAATCGGCTTATCACAAGTACCTATTTCCTGTATTAATTAATTTATGATATAGTTACATGTAATGTTTAAGAATAATGGCAATAAACATATAGATATGTCAAAGCTTACTTTGTAGCAAGTTTAGAGAGATTATTCCATGGTTGCAATAATCGCGAAAAGCTTCTTGCCGAATAACTAGATCGTTGAAAGAACCAGATCGTAGAGCTAGATAGCAAAAGGCTTCGCGAACATCGCGAATATCTTGATCATAAGGGCTCAAACCTCCAAGATATCAGATGTTAGCGCATCAATGACCCCATATTCTACTAGACCAGGCATAGATGTATACTATGTAAGGCTTCAGAAAACAACTATGGATGCCAGAATACTCAGCTGACCCCCACCGAACCCCCATTTTTTGTATCCGATTACAGGGCTAAATTACGCCCTTCGAACAACAACAATAAGTGCCCTAGACAATAATCAGATCAGTTGACCGGAACGGCGACTGCCCGCCAGTTCCAAAGACGTATGGGAGTCTACGTAAATAAAGGCAGGAAGTGACATTTTGTTTCGAACTGGGTGTATTATTGTACTGAATTATCAGCTGTCTGCGTAGGTAAACAATGGTAGGGGAGATTCTGCAGGAGTGCTGTCTAGACGGTTCCATATACACGTATGCTGCATCTACCCGCACAAGGCCGCCCCGTACTATGCACCTACCCCTAAGTAGGTAGGTAGTTTGTTCTATCTAGACTTACATAAAGACAAGGCGTTGTCCGGGAAGCAAACCACTTAATCCAAACAGCATCATCATCACCGTCTATTCTGTCAGAGTATAATGTCGGACACCCCTGTTCAGCACCCACAGACGATAGTCCTAGACTATAAGAACAGGGACTTCATCCCAGCTCCCAGCTACGAGTCATTCGCATCGCAGTTTGGCGATGCGTTCCCGAAGCCGAAGTTCCTCGAGTCCGGTCTCGGAATCACGGCCGTGTACGAGCTGCCTCCCCCGTCGGGGGAGTCCAAACGTCAAGTCTTGATGATCCATGGGCTCAATACACCTGCGCTCGGCCTGGTACCTCTCGCCAAGGAGCTGCAAGCTCTGGACCCGGATGCTCACATCGTGCTGTTTGATCTCTGGGGTCACGCTCTCTCATCCACGCCCCTTCTCCCGCACACACCGCACATCTTCGAGTCTCAGATTCACCAAGTTCTGAGCTTCATGAAATGGACGTCGGCACACATACTTGGCTACTCATTCGGTGGATCAATCCTCACCAAATTCGCACTGCACAACCCTTGGGTTGTGCAGTCTGCCACGCTGCTGGCGCCGGCTGGCATGGTGAACCAAGCCAACTTCGACGAACGCATGCAAGAGCTCTTAGATGACCCTACGAACAGGGAAGCTGAGGCAATCGATGCCGTGCTGTCATTTCTCGAAGGCGGTCCGCTCGTCGTGCCGTCGGATTGGCAAGAACGTGTCAAGCGCGGCGAATTCGTCGCCGAAGCTTTCCGAGAATGGGAGCTGAAGAGCCATAGGGGCTATCCTAACAGCGTGTATAGCATGTTCAAAGAAGGCAATGTCTACGGATGTGAGGACTACTTCCGCAGGTTTGCACAGCTGTCATTGAAGAAGCTTACAGTGCTGGGTGAGACGGATGCTGTTTGCGACGGGGACAAGTTGGCCGGCCTTGGATTCGACAACGTACAGATCGTTCTAAATAATGGTCATGGAGTTGTCCGTACTGCGCCTGGAGAGGTTGCTCGCATCATATATGAGATGTGGACTCAGTAGAGTTAGTAAATAAGGATAACTTACAAGTCTATATCTGGTGGTTCTATTGGCATTGTTCTTTGAGCCTGCAGCTTTAACGATACAGAGTGTGTGGTTAACATGTGAATGAATACACTGGACCCCCTTCTTCCTCTTCTCTAACCCTCGACGCAAAGCCGGGGGGACCTGTCGCGGGGGCAGAATCTAGAAATAGAACGAATCTGGGGATGAGTCAGATCCGTTAGTAATAGGAATAAAAGATTGAACCTTTGTGGTCAGAATACCTTCAGGTTTCAATGATTACAAGTTAACTACCAGGACTTCATTCAGATGAGGCATGAAGAATGTGTTTAAGGAAGTTTTAGTTTCATATACATAATGATATGGCCATACTACCTGCTTATCATGCGTATATAGGTATACTACCTAGTGCAGTTGAGCAACTCCAACAGCCACTTCTCCAAATCTTGTCTCACGACAAGTCCTACCTGGACAGATAGCCGAGGTTGATCTGGAATCTCTGGGCTTTTATAGCTTGCATTTTCGGTTTGAAAGTTATAAAATTAGATAATACCGATCGAAAGTCGAAAATATCACATAATAGTGGTTGATCGATGATAAGTCGACCAGAGCCCAGTTTTATTTTAGGTGACAGGGCTGAGCTGTGCAATAGCGACGACTTCTTATGATATAGGTAACACCCACAGAGAGCCACCGGGCGTTGAAAGTCGGGCGATGCGGGGCGGGTTCTGTGTACCCTTGCCTGCCAGCAATGCGTGGCGCATTTAGTTGGAGGAAAGGACGAACCAACCCCCGATGATTAAGGCACCAAACGGAGGTCGCAACCCCTACTTAGGTAACCTAGAACATTTCCAACCTCGCCAAGGTGAGTGGCGTAACAAAGGTCATTAGGTTGCGCAAAGATAAGCAGAACGCCCATAGGCCGGCACTCCGCGTCAGGCCAGGATCGATCCGCGTAACGCCCAACCGACAAACTGGGTCTGTATGTCTTATTGAAGACAAGAAACGGCTAACTACCTGGTTTGATGTCAGCTCTCCCAAATGATCATGCCTTCAATCAACGTGATGAAAACTGTGTATCAGTTGATAAGACAACTTCGTATTGACGAATCTCTCTAGATTGGAGTCTGATCGACACCCGCGGGGTAAACGCTGATCGGGAGATCCTTCAGCCTGGTAGTAGTAACTACACACCAGGACTGAGACATACATGTAATTCAGTGAGGGAGGTTGTGTACTTCCCTATGTACCCCTTGGTAGTGTACAACGTTTTCCTGTCCTTTTGAAAATGTGATTAACATCCCGACAACCTTAGGTTCTACAAACAGTCGAGATCTATATGAATTGCCTAGTCGGAAGAACCAACTGATCGGATCAACCGCTGATCTGTTCAAGTAGATCTACGAAACTCAATGCGAAGGAACACGCAGTAGACAAACTACTGGTTGCAGAGTTCATTCCTTCCGACACTAATTCTTGACCTGGTAAAGCCTCCAACGAAACGAGCAAGGGGAGCCTTGCCCGAACCAAGCCGCCCGTTCTCCAAACCAGGGTAATTGGGCCCTTGTCCTGGACTTAGACTGGAAAACACCAAGAGCAACGAGAATAGGTACAATATCTCGAAAAGGAGGTAGCCAAGAGCAAGAGATATACATAATCTTTCTTTTCACGTATTGAGGGTCTTGATTATCGGCGAATATATACTATAACATGGTTGATCATAACTTGCAGTATAAATAGTGGCTGGCTTAAACATGCATAAAAAGCAGCGCGATATTATTCAGGTTATTGAAATCCACACTAACTTCCAAGTTCCAGTGTACCCGTTGTAGAATCTAAATTGGGAGAGCATTACTTAATAATCCACATTGAGCTAAAGCCTGACTCCCTTCTCCCTTCTTTACAGGCGCCTACCTCTACCTGATGTAAGGGAAGGAGAGATAAGGTCATATGTATGCATCTTTGCTACATGCACTGCACTGTAGAAACAAAGTTCAAAGTTGTTTGTTGTTTGGCCCATGTGATAACGAAGCCCCTAAAAGAGCTCGGTTGTAGGGACCGGTTTGTGCAGGCCTGTCTAATTGGGGGCTGCTACATGGAATAGAGGGGCAGATTGGGTGGTCACTACCGACGCATAACATGTCCCTTACCTAAAGGAGACTTAGCGTGCCCAATCCCACTAACACATAGCGTACTATTATAGGTACTGTACGGCACCCGCAGCCAAAGGCGGCTCGGGCTTGGATGAAGATTGGACGGCGGTTTCTCGAGAGGGAAATGGCACGCTGCAACTTGAAGAAAGAGGGTAGCATGACAACGTTAGTCTGGAAGTCGGTCTGCCAGGCTGCCTGACTAGTTAGAGCGACTGATCCTATCCTCTCTTCTGCTCGAATCAGCAACCCATTAATCTATCTACTCACTTACTTACATTATCCAGCATCTAGTAGTATACCATCTAGATAATTTAGCGACTTCGACGTGCGGATTAGACTTGGCATATCGTGCTCTGCTGGGAACGCGGACATGAATGCCATCTACACGCCAGCTTGTTGTCTTCCGTCCGCCGCCGCCGCCAACGTCGCCTATTCGTCTGCAACCTCACCGACGTATATAGAAACACGTGTTTTGCCACACGCCTCGTCGGCCGCTTCACACACCCCGACCCGTACATACCAGCGATCCAACTTAGACCAGCGTCTCCCCCTTTTCCCGTCATACGCGCACACGTATCCGGCCCTGCCTGTCACAATCCCTTTGATCTGAAGACTGCTTGCTGTAGAGACCTGTTTACAAGCTACAAACGACCGGTCCCCGAGATATCCTTCCAATAAGCGACGCTGTTCCGACCGATCCTCCGCCTCGACGCTCAACATCCATGCTGGTCCTGCGAATCCCTCGAGATCCTGCCGTGTGCGACCCGACCAAATAGTAGGGGAAATCCGGAGGGTTGACCTCTTCCGAGGTCGTTACAGACTCTCTCCATGATGGTATGTCCCTCTTGCAACGCCCGTCGGCGCTATCGTCGTGGCCGATTCCCGCCGCTAGCCAAGCCCAAACCCAATCGAGCTCTGAAGGATGCTCTATGCCCGTTCCCTTGGCTGCTCCACCCGAGATCTGTATGCTCTCGAATAAGACGAGATCTCTATAATTCTTGTGACGATGAGACGCCTGCGACTAACAGTGCCCCTTTGTTTAGACCTCTCGACGGCCTCGCGATGTGGATGGTGGTAGCTTCGCGAGCCGGCGTGGCCATGCCAACCAGCTCTCCATCTCTGATACAAGCCATCACATTACCGAGACCATCGGTACCATGTACGGCGCCGACGATGACTACCAGACCAACGAATCGCGGCCTCTAAGTTTTATCGCGGCCCCCCGTGGCGGCGAGCAGCTATCTGACCTGTCGCCCGCTGAGGAACATCGGCTCAGGCTGGTCAGATCTACATCAAGTGAGACTGGTTCCTTGAATGGAAACCCGCCCAATAGGCTCCAAATACAGTCATCGCCAATGCAACGTCAGAGTAGTCTATCGAGAACGAACTCGAACGGAAGCACAACAAGCCCTATATCTCCGGGTGGCCCCTTGTCACCGTCATTGCGTGACATGCGTGATGGCTCCGACTCGTACCCCTTGACAAATATAGACAACCCAAACGATATTGCGCAGGAACTAAGTAATCTACAAGCACTACGTAGGCTGTCTATGGATGTCTCGAATAATAGCGATCCAGACTTACTTCCTTTCCAAGGAATGTCACTGGTTGCCATGCCCTCTATCGCACCCAAAGGCGATGATGATGCGGATCCGTCAAGGTTGCTGTGGGTTCCTGCAGGCGTCCATCCAGAGCTGGCACCAAGTGAATTCAAGAATTTTGTCGAGAAACGAGTGCAGTCTATGAAGAGGAGATCCAGTGAGAACTCTCTCTCGCCAGATGGTCTGGACAGGAGCGACTCGGGAAGCCTGAGGAGGAAAAAGTCGATGCTTTCTAGACAGGTAGTGAGCAGTAGTGGCCATGGTCACGGGGCTGATGGGTATATTGATGGTGCCGAGAGGCTGGAAAGAAAGAGATCCCAAGCGCAATCAGAGCACCCCGTACCTGAACTGAGCCTCGACGAACTAATGAAGGACCCTAGCAAGGCTGTTCGAAAACTCACTATGGAATCAAAAGGAGGTAGTGATGATTCGTCAAACGTTGACGATATGCCCATTTTACCTATGGCACCAGGTACTGGCCTTCGTCGGTCAACACGCACCACTTACAGAAAGGGTGGAAGCCTGCGCAACCGACAGGGTTCTCTCAAAAACAACGAACGCTTACCTTTCTCTCAGCGTATGGCTGCAAAAAGGGGTGAGGGTGGTGATAACAACATGCCTAGTCCCGAATCATCTATGGACGCCCCTGTAGGTCATGGCTTAGTGAGAGTGCAGTCGGAACCGGTGCCCGATAATTTTTCACGGCCGTCCAAATCTGTTCGAAGACAGCAGCCGTTCAATAAAGACTCGATAATAGATACGTACGAAACTGATAAGCAAAACGATATCAAAGACCAGGGTCAGTCTCAACCTGTGAAGCCACCTGGGGCAAAACGCATTCCTTCGGACCACGCTCGTCCATCAACTCCACAAATTGTCGAGACGCCTCCCACCGAGGAGGAGGGCGGGTCGAGAAGTAACGAAATTAGCAGACCATTTCCTGAACGGTCTTCGTCGCAACGTGCTCCTGTTCCCAACTTGTCTTATCAGTCATCTGATGTGCCTTCGGAGCCTCCTACTCGCTCTAGTAAACGCCCAACCTATAATCAAGCACAACAGGTTTCGCCACAACACCAGGCAACGAGTCCCGGATCGCAACCAACCAGGCCACAGACTAAACCCAACCAAGGGTTTGATGATGTGGCTCAGGTTCCTTCATCCATGGCGCCAGGCAGTGCCTCTAGAACTGACACTTTGACATTTATCCCAACTTTCTCGCCATCCGAAGAGAGGAAGACTGAAAAGCGAAGCAAGAAAGACAGCTCTGAAAGCGGGTCATCTAAAGGCACTTCGTGGAAATGGTTCAAGAGCGATGACAAGGAGAAAAAGAAGAAAGACGAAGAAGCGAAAAAGTCCAAAACCAAAGCATTCGTAGAGAAGGCACATGATAATGTCAGGCTCGACGTTTTGCAGACTTCGATTGATACGGCGTTGCAAAAAGGGCGAGAGAGTCTTTTACTCGATCGTGACAGCATAGATAGCAAGTTGGAAGAAGAGAGACGGAAAGAGAACACCCGAAAATCCGGAGAACATAAGAAGGAAAAAGATGGCTTGTTCTCTTCCTTCTTCAGCAGCAGCAAAAAGAAGGGCGACAGAGAGTCAAGCAGTAGGAAGTCACACTTGCAGCGCCCCTTGTCACCAGAACCCGCACCATATAAACCTCTACGGCCGGACGTCGACTACCATTGGACCAGATTTCCGATTCTCGAAGAAAGAGCCATCTACAGGATGGCGCACATCAAGCTTGCGAACCCTCGACGTGCATTATATAGCCAGGTCCTGCTTAGCAATTTCATGTATGCTTACCTTGCGAAAGTCCAAGCCATGCACCCGCAAATCCAAGTGCCCCAGTCGCCTCAGCAGAAGAGACTCCAGGAAGAAGAGAGGAAGCGCAGAGAACAGGAGCAGGAGCAGCAATACTTGGAGCAACAACAGGCTCAGGACAGTATCGATCGCTATAACTTCGAGTACCACCGAGTGAGTCCCACATTACCTCTTCTCCGTCGTCCTTGCACTAATGTAGACCAGTCAACCGATCAGTACTCGGATCCGAGCATGCAGCACGAAGCGGGCGATTATCCTGAATCAGCCGAGATCTATGACTATGATCATGGCAAGGATGATGTTCAGGACGGGAGTTACGGGGATGGCTACGGCGTAGCTAAGGACTATTATTCCTACGGTAATCAGAATGGGCAGCGGCATGACAAAGAAGAAGAGATGTGGTGATCCTTATAGCATTCCGCGGAGACACGAGTTTAACGAAAGCGCCTTCTTGCTTGTATACCTGACCTAGCCAATGCATCTATGGGAGTTAGGGGGGAGGGAAACGACGTCTTTTGGGTGCCAACCACCCACTCCGTTCGTCATCGGAGCATATATTTCCCCTCTCGGAGGGCTGTCCCCTCATTTTATTACATAATTGGCATGGCGCTACTTGAGTCCTTCGAGGCTCAACGTTGCTGACATTAGAGAGCAAGATACTGAATTATCAATGTCAAAACAGAAATTAGAAAGCGAACTGATTAATGACCATCTCTAACCTCCCATGTCCGGTCTCATGTGAAACCATGTATATACAGGAGAATATGTAGTAGCAGTTGGTGTGACTTGTATTGAGCTTAATACTTAGCACGATACGAAAAGCCCTCAAGGTGTGTAAAGCAGAACAGTTCACATCAAAGCTCATCATATATGGCAAGCTAAACTTCACCATAGATAGTTAGATGGCGTGATTATGGAGGCACACACGGTGTCAACTACAAAGTATCACTTTATCGTTCATGCCTGCATGGTTGTGTTACAGTGTCCCGAGTGTCACACGGACTGACCCATTGCATATCCGAGACTGCGGGCTGGGGCGGCCGATATCATGTAGATAAGCATATGAGCGGCAGATCACATACATGCTTCTTATCAGTCGCGAGAATAGGCAATACGGAGATGAACGGACAAGACCAAAGAAGCGAAAGCGAAGCTCTCACATATCTACACCTAGATTGCCGCCGGGGCAATATCGAGTATCCTTCCAAGCCCTAGACTACTAGCCCTTCTTACGTGTTCACGCAGCTGGACGTTCTAATATCAAATGTGGTGATTGCACAAGGAAATCCCTCCAACTATCCTCCACCCCATCCGGGTAGCTAAAGAATCACAAAATACAGAACCCCATGTTCTACCAAACAAGGGATTAACCTGCAGCAGCCTCTCCCGAAAACTTTACATGGACTCCCGGACGGCTACTCCCAATTCAACCGGAACCCCGAAGGTTCGGTTGACTGTTTATATAAGCTTTGTTTTTGTATTCCATCAACCCTTAGCAGCTAGTGGGCTAATGTGTGTATATGTTGGGCCGGAGGCCAGTGCCCGATACCGGGGATATCCCGTTACCTTTAGTGACAGGTCGCTGGTTGATCTCGGCAACTCACTTTAGACACTATGCGGGCATTATGAGCTAGCTTAGTATCGTCGGTTTGTTGGGATGTTTGCTGTCGTTCTCGGCCCTGGAAACGCGGGATTAATTGACCACCTATTGCGGTTTACACATACTAGTAATACAATCAAGTTGAATACATACAGTGAGAACTCACTCCATAATACATTGGAAAGCGGACGAAGATTTAGAAACCAGCTTGGATCTGATCATATGTGTCTGAGAGTAGATTTACGTATACTAGACAGTAGTGAAAGTACAAGCTCGTGAAGGAAGGATTCGCTGATATATCTCAATGTTTCAGGGACACTGTACTTGAGTAGGCAAAAGAATCTATTGACAGGGGTTCTCTTCGTCCACATCTTTCAGCCTAGGCCCGGCCTCGTCTTGACTTGCCTCGGCCTTGTGATACCGTGCTCGCGCCGTATTCATTATCTAGTATAGGAAAGTATCTTGCATGCATGCAAATCTACCGGTGGTAGATTCGATGTGATCTTGGACGTTGGAAACAAAATCAAGTTTATGGCTCATTCTCCGATGGACGTCTGGCCACTTTGCGTATTTAAAGTTATGACATTCGCTCGTTAGCACATCAGATTTTTCTTCCCTTTTAACCCAAAAAGCAGTCCTGGACACTCATACACATACCTACGTTGCCCCCTCAAACGAATATCCAATGATAATAAGCTGGGCAAAGAAACTACTATGTACCTGTCTGAAAAAGGATAAGGTCATAGACGCAACGCCCCCTTCACATGCCAGATACGAAGACGAAGAAGAAGAGGACGAGCCGATCGTCATCTGGCTCAAAGACCCCAAACAACTCCTGATCTACCTCTATCAGGACCTCACGCGGATCTCCCACGTCGTCTCGCAAGACTTCGTCCTGCACACCTTCGACGACCCTTACCATCCGCTGAGGGGCATCCCGGCTGCCAGGGCGCACATGGACTCTCTGCTCGCCTGCGAGGTAATCGTGAAGGTGGAGCGCGTGTCGATAAATTGGACCTTTGGCGTCGTCTGGGGGAGTCTTCACGGGCCGTTGCCGAAGAAGAAAGGTTGCCGTCCTTCTGCGACGTTTTGTGACGTCTGGCGCTTCGATGGGGAAGGTCGCCCGTGCGAGCATTGGGAGTGTCTCGGTTCTAACCCGCAGAATTGGACGAGCTGGTTGAAAAGGGCGCAAAAGAGACTTCGTTGAGTGGTGTCGATAGGGGACATGGGTTCTGGTACCCGGATGGTTGGCGCTGCTTTCGATAGAGCTTGCTATACCGAGTTTGCATGTAGGGTGGAATGGCGATGACTGCTTGTGACTGGGATTGCTTTTGCAGTATCTTCTCGTCGATTTTGGGTTTCTGGCCTTTTTTTCTTTTATGACACTCGTTCAGGACTCTAGTTTGCCTCGATGGCAGCTAGTAAACGCTCAAATCCAATTCTCTTGCATGCGAGGAGATTCAAAAGTTGGCATGTTTCTATATGCAATGGTAGAAAAGACTCCTTGTACTACAAGGGACAGTCTATCCGGCTCAACACCCAAATTCAAAGATCAAGTTATGCAAACCTTGAGGGCTATTTAAGCTTCAAATGTCGTGACTCCTAAAGGAATCAAAGTAATAAATATCTACACAGTATTCGAGAACGACCCTTAGACTACCTAGTGATGTGGGTTCTGAAAAGTTGGTAGCAACATTGTTAGCATAAGTGAGTGTCACACGGACTAGCCCCTGGGCAGCGGGATTGCAACTATCTGCGAAGCAGAGGGTGAGGCCGGCGATTTTCTGTGAATATCCTACGAGGCGGTGATTCGCATATTCATATTCATTCCGCTTGTTATCGTGTTTACCCGACCACGATAATTCACGATAATAGCAATACGGACCTGAATAATCAGGGCTAGGCGAGCAAGAGCAAAGCTTTCGTATTTTCAGACCCAGATCGCCACCAGGGCGAGAAAGGAGGACTGGATTGCATGTCCTCCTTGACGCCTTAATAGATTTTTATGATATCGAATACCTACTCTTCCAAGTCCTATATGTAGTACACTAGCCTGTGTTACAATCATTAACCCCATTAGTTGAATACGGCCGCGGTCTCGAAGAAGTAGTCTCACAACTGGGCGAGGTCACAAAATATATCTGGATTTTGAGGTTGGCTGTGCATTGTTGTGGCTTTAAAAGGCTGCTCCATTTAAAATTGCAATATGTGAATATGATAGTTTTTGGGATCATGGGAAGCAATGTGGTTTTCTTCAGCGCTATTTGCACGCAAACTCGGGAGGTCAAGGAACATCAACTGCCCTAGAAGCGTTGGACCGTAGACAGTATATGTTGTCGCTGCTATACTCGCCACTACAAAGATACGGGCAGTGTCAAAGAATGTACTTATACACAATAGGACAGCAGCATATGTCTCAATCTACTGATTATAAGAAACAGTTAACCGGTTTGTCGATTTCAAGCAGGCGTTCTCTTAAACGTATATCCTATTCGTGATGTGCAATGCAGTACGATTCCTTGATAGTGGTATATCGCATATAGAGAACTCCCCAAGCGCAATTTCGGGATTGATACTATGATGTGATATAATGAAGTTTATAGCTCCAATAAGAACTAAATAAGGAGCTTACCGACCGGATAGCGGCCTTTTAGATGACAGTTTTGAGATATGCTGACCTGAATGTTGAATTTGACATGAATGTAGATGTACTGGAAGTGAATACAGACACAGAAAACGACATGACTGTTGGGGGCTAAGGAGGCTGACTGTGGGTTACATCGAGTCATCTAATATTCGAAAACGTGTTGACAGAGCCTGCAGAGGAAGGTCTTGCCAAAGGTCTAAAAACCATGTTAGACATATTCACTATGTCCCAAAGAGCAAGCAAGGTTCTCATGTTTTAAGCGTTTGAGTTTCTCATGAGATGATACATTTCGCTTGGTTGGTATTTAAGTAAGATTGTGATAAGTGGTATCAGCATACACAATTCATCGTTATTCCATGGACTGATGTCCTGAAGATGTGTGTTAACATCAGCTGATGATAAACTGAATGATATGATGGGAAAATAGTATTTTAGTGTATGTTACCTAGTTGTCCCGTATCTTTTTAATAGGGGACGGAATATATAGGGGTCTATCCAGGTAGACATGAGAGGAAGCATATTGAAAACATGATGGCTCACCACTGCAATTATAATGCACATGTGGACGTACACGCACATATATCTCATGGTTGACCAATAGAGTCCAACTGAGGGTCTTGTATTATCGATATACGCTAGGTAGTCTTGGTTTAATGAGATCAAATGAATCTGCCGGGGGATCAATAGAAGGCGAGCGAAGACGAGGCTCTGTGGAGTATACGGAGACTTAAGAGTTGCTGATGCCGAATCAATTTCCTGCAGGAGACCGGGGGCTGGAATAGGCTGTGGCGGCTAGGACGCATATGGACTAGCCTCCCCTTGAGCCATGGCCAAGTTGGACTTTTCGGCGGCCCCTACCCTACCTTACCAACCATGTTACTTGTACAATCTTTCCGCTGAAAATCACAGCTACCTATCGCAGCCGTTTATACCTAAAGCTAAAAGTCACAATCCGGCAACCTCGAGCAATCTTGAGCTTTCATCCATCCTTCATCCCTCGTCTGGACCTCGCACCCTCGCACCCACGCACACGGCCACGATCCATCCCGGCCATTGCGCTCCTTTCAACAGCACCACCTAAGCCTTTAGCAGTTGTGTATTCCATACCTAGAGTGTGTTCTTCTACATAGCTATCGATTCGTTGTATTATCCATAGTCGAGATCGAGATCGAGATAGAGCGAGAGCGAAGCCAGAGCGTCCCCCATCCCTGATCGAGCCTTACACATCGCCCACTGGTCACCACCACCGTTCAGTGTATAAGTTCTGAGGCGTCGCGTTGCCGGTTTTCAGAGATAAGGTGTCCCGTGGAGAGAGGCCGAGATCACGTTTGCTTCGTAGGGTTGATTGCTTGATATTCTAATGGCGGTAGGTGCTTGTCTTGTCCTCTTGTTTTTTGCCCCTTGAACGAATAATGATGCGCTGCACTGCGCCCACGACAGCAAGCTCGCTTGCTCGACATCGCACAAACCGTACTACCGCCACAGCACGTTGTCTTGAAGTCTACACTACCCCAGCAACAACACATTACCTCCTGCAAGCTCCCACACATCACCTCTCTTTATGGACTGTTGCATGCGCCTCGTTTGTTTTCCTCATCGCCGCCTCTCCTGCTTCGTCCCCCTTCACCCCGCCCCTCATCCTCGTTCCCATGCACCCAACACAAAACAATACAGAGCACTATGCATCCACACTCGCGCTTAGTGATTCCGCAAAAGCGGCGCGGGAGCAATATCATGTCTCCGCCTCCCCGCGGCCCTCTCTCACCTCGTCGCAATTGCGGCGATATCCGCCTGCTTGAACCTTCACTGACATCTGAACTGTTCCGGCAGCCCTACAATAACCAAGGCTACATGGCTAACGGCGCCCCGCCTTCTGGTCCTGTTCCCGGCGCCACCCCGCTTCTGCCAAACCAAGGCCGGATTTTGCAACAAGGCCCTATTCGTGTTCTATGTGTAGCCGACGTACGAGGTAGGACGGCCTTCCCATCTTCGTATATCCCTCCCATGTAGTGCAAGGCTAATATTAGGTTGGCAGGTAACTTAAACTCCCTCAACGACCTTGCGCGACAGGCGCGAGCCGATCACATCATTCATACTGGTGATTTCGGATTCTACGACGAGACTTCCCTTGATCGTATTGCTGAGAAGTAAGTTGTGGGAGGATATCATGGTAGGCGAGTTAGCTGCGTGCAACAGGTTACGCTGACCCTGCTCTCTAGGACACTTAAACATGTCGCGCAATACTCACCGTTGATTTCCGAGAACGTCAAGAAGTCTATTAGCCAGCCTGGACCGGTCAAATCGCGCTTCTCACCAGACGAATTACCACTCTCTCAACTACCGCAGCTCATCAAGGGCGAGATTAAATTAGAGGTTCCGGTCTACACAGTGTGGGGTGCTTGCGAAGATGTGCGTGTACTGGAAAAGTTCAGATCAAATGAGTACAAAGTACCAAACCTGCACATCATCGACGAGAACCGTTCTATGTTGTTGGAGGTCGGTGGTGTCAAGCTTCGACTTCTTGGACTTGGCGGTGCCGTCGTGATGCACAAACTCTTCGACAATGGAGAAGGCAGGACTACTATTGCTGGTGGCCAAGGCACGATGTGGACCACTCTGTTACAGATGGGCGAATTGGTAGATACAGCCAACCGTGTTTACGACCCTACGGAAACTCGTATCTTCATTACGCACGCCTCTCCTGCCCGCGAAGGCATCCTCAATCAGCTCTCTGTGAGCCTGAAAGCCGACTTTTCGATTTCTGCCGGTCTACACTTCCGCTATGGAAGCTCATATAACGAATTCAGTGTTAATCCCACCCTTGACCATTACCGTGGTAAGCTAGCCGCCTCGAAGGCATCGTTCAACGACGTCTGGGAGACCGTCAAATCCGAGGTCGAGCCTGCAATTCAACAAAACGAGGCTCAGCAGAATCTCTTGAAGAACGCGCTTGGACTTGTGGAGAAAATGCCTACCACGGCGGCTGGTGGTAATCCTTTCGGTGGCCCCGTTGGTGCACCTGGTGCTCTTGGCCAGGTCGATGAGAGTGCTTTCAAGAATATGTGGAATTTCAATCTGGCGGATGCGGCTTTTGGCTGGCTTGTGTTGGAAATTCAAGACGGTCGCATTGGTACTGAGATGCGAGCACAAGGATTTAACTTCTCTCACCGTGGCGCGAAACAGCAACCTAATATACCCCAGGGTACACCGTCTCCGGCACCTGGAGCTAGTAGCCAACCCCCGGCTGTCTCTGCGGCATCTGGCGGTGCTCCTCCATTAGCTCCCCAGAGAAGCTCCTCAGCTGCGGCGCAACCACCCAAATCCGCTGCAGCGACGCCTCTACAAACGAAACCTGCAACACCGAAGCCGGCGGTCACCCCAACGGCTCCAGCGGCCAAAGAAAATGAGAAGCCTGCTACCTCGAACGGAGCGACTAACGGCCCGGAAACTGTCCCATCACCTGGTCCGAGACCAACTGCAGACTCCATCATTGGACTCTTCGTTATGAACGTCCAGAGTGACGAACAAACACGGGACATCTTCCCCGAGGAGCATAAGGCTAAGATTACCAAGGTCGAGAAGTGGGGTAACAATAGCAATAATAAAGTTGCCCACTTCCAGACAGTTGATGAACGAGATGCTGCATATGCTAGCCTCGCCGATGACTTCAAGGTTCGCCAGTCTGAGGATAGATCACGACCTTTGGTCAAAATATTCCAACCACGCGAGAGCAAGCCATTCCAGCCCCGTGCTAGTGGAGCGGGGAACTGGGGAAGTAGTCGAGGTAGAGACAGCGCGAGCGGCTATCGTAGTGCCGGTGATCGCGGTGCTTTGAGCGGTGGTGAAAGCGGCCCTGAGACAAACCGTTCGCGCGGACGCGGAGGTGGTCGTGGAGCTAGAGGAGACCGTGGTGGACGTGGCGGACGCGGTCGTGGTGGAATGAATAAGGGCGACGGCGGCAGTGCGTCACCTGCTCCTGTAGGCGGCGACTAAGTGATAGCCAGCCGATACCGCACACACTCTGCCACTACTCTACCCGATAATCTTTGCAACTTCCGATCTTTCGCTTGTACTCTGACACCTTCTCAAAACTTCGGCTTCTGGTCGCTATAAGAGTGGTAATACTCTAGACCGCCAACCTGCGGAGCAGGTTTCGAGAGAGACACGAAGCCGTTTTACGATACGATGGGTGGAAAACGGCCACAATGGTCTGATTACGCTGCGGGTCTCGGTGAATCCCGATTGGGCACCTACCGTGCTCCGGATATAAGGGCTCGCCTTTTTTATTTTCCCTTTTTTACGAGCCTCGTTGTTTTCCCCGGCTGATGGCACTCAAAAAGGTTCGTCTTTGTTGCACTATTCTCTGTATTGACCAAGGGCGGATCATCGATATAGGTCGTTTTAGTTTCATAAAATACCATGATACCAACGTTTCTATTGCTATTCTGTCCCTGTGATATCTCTACGTGCGTGATCTGTGAGGCTTAGAGGCGATGCAATAGTTGGATTCGTCTATTTCCGTTTCCAGTGTAACTCATGGTATGTAGTACGAGAAGCGTCTGTTTGTCCTACTAACTCCGAGGTGAATTCTCAAATGAAAGTAGATAATGTTCTAAACCTATAGTATCTTAGAATGGACCCCATGCTCTTGCGGCGAGCCCAGCCCATTGCGCCCGGATCTGCCTTGTAGCTACACAGGACTGTTTGCTCTGGGAATTGGCTCTCAAATTTAGACACTCACTCGATTATCTGCTGAAAGAGTTCGGGATCGAACAAGGGATACATCTTGCTCATACTAAGCAAAACCGAGTTGATGGGCATTAAAGTGCAATGATGGTGAGTATTATGATTCTTGTATTTGGGGAAGTTCATTTTTACACTCGACGAGCCTTCGTCAGTTCAGTCGAAATCTCTCCACGAGATGCAGAGAAATGGTCATTTTTCAGAGGACTCCTGACCATGGAGTCTCAGTTACACAGAGTACTGTACAGTTCTATACCTCATTTTCTCTAGTCCCATCACTTATCCGTAGAAGGTGGTATATGTATATGCATATTGCATACGATTAATTACAAAGGCTTCATACCCTTATGTATAGCAGCGACGCCGAGCGTGAGGTCCTCGTAGCCCTTGCCGCCAACCACGAAGCCGGCGTCCTCGATGAGGCCGCGGAACTCGTCCTGGCTGGGGAAGCGCTCGATGCTCTCGACGAGGTACTGGTAGGAGTCGCGGTCACCGGCGACGAGCTGGCCGATGAGGGGGATGGCGGAGAAGCTCCAGCGCTTGTAGACGGCGTCGAAGACGGGGTTGCCGACCTTGCTGAACTCGAGGCAGGCGAAGACGCCGCCGGGCTTGAGCACGCGGTGCGCCTCGGCCAGGGCGGCGGGGATGTTGGCGAAGTTGCGGATCCCGAAGGCGACCGTGTACAGGTCGAGCGAGTTGGGGGCTATCGTGGGAGGCAGCTGTGTGGCGTCCGCCTCGAGGAAGGAGAGCGTTGCTTGTTGGGCCGCTGGTAGGGAGAGCGAGCGCTGCTTCCCTACTGCCAGCATCGAGGGGTTGATGTCGCTTATTGTGATGTGGATGTTGGGGTTCGCGTTCACTACGTGCGATTGGTTCAGCATGCGGAAGGCAATGTCGCCTGTGCCGCCTGCTACGTCGAGGATACGCTGGGGCTTCGGGGGGATGCTTGAGGAGTATCCCGGGTTCAGTGACGAAACGAAGTGGTCTCTATTGACAAGGCATGGTCAGTAACTGTCGCGCGGATGGAGAGCCATGAAGTAATGTTGCTGTAGACGTACTTCCAGATTCGATGCCAGCCAAAGGACATCAGGTCGTTCATTCGGTCGTATGATTCGGCCACGCTGTGGAAGACTCCGGCTACACGCTCCGTCTTCTCGGACTCGGATATGCCATCCTGAAACCCGAAATGTGTAGTCCGTGTGCTGCTATTGCTGCTGTCGTGTGTGGATGAAGATGGGCTGGGTCTTAGAGCGGGCATGCTCGTGCAGAAGTTATGGGAGCTATATGTCGATGCGATGGGCTGACGTCGGGCTATTCTTGTAGCTGTGCGGAGAGCGGGACGAGCGGCCATGATGGGCGCGGATGCGAGGAAAGCCGCGAAATTAGCTGACTAAAGTAAAAGAAGGTCTAAGCACCAATTAATCAATTAGTCCCATGTGCTATGAGCAAGTATGTGGAAGATATCGTCGTATCATCATAGGTCACGATTCCGGGCGCCGATTAGAGGAAAAAATGATAAGCTAAGCCAAGAGATCGGAGCTCGGCGGGGGACAATCCCTGTCCCACCGCCGACCGACCTGGCGTGGGGAATCGGGCTGTGCCTGCCAAGACTTTTTGGTGCTATTCCGGCCGCAGATCCATTGACATCCGATGCAAGTGGAATACCGGCAGGGATGCCGACATTAGATGAATAGGCTCGTGTGCGCCCAATAACTTACTTCCAGCCTAAACAGAAGCTTCGGCACTCGCCGCCCGTCGTCGATGATCTTGTAGCTGCTGTTCCGCCCGTTTTGCGCTGAACATCTCGTGGGCGAAACGCTCGACCACTTTCTTGCCCTTCCAGAATACGACACTAATAACCAGAATAAAGAAAATGACTAGTATGGCTATGACGGCGTTTTGAGACATAGCTGTATTGTCTGAGTGAGAGGTCCGACGGCAATGTGTGGGATAATAGGTACTCGGTCGCGGTGTTGGTGTTGGTGTTGGTGTTGAAGTTGATGAGTGAGTATTCTGATATTGGCTTTTGTTTATTTCGAAGTATAGCACTTCGGCTGATGGGCTGTCCTAGGTACCTATTGCCAGGTGTGTTACCTTGGCTACCTGTTGGAGCACCTCGCGGCTACGTCCCTGCAGACCACGCATCTTTGCCGCTACAATTTGAACAACCAGATAAGGATTTCTTGCTAGCCATAGGTAGGTTACCCTCTTCAGCGCTACACAAATCTAGTTGAAAACCTTACTAATGTGTAAAGGACTGTAGAGTTATATATTAAGAGATCGGAACGCTCGAAATATTATTTAATTTGTAGTCTTAAGGTATATATAACATAAATTTTGACCATTGAATTGAATATAAGAGGAAACTACGATTTGTACATCTTAACTTTGAGCTGAGATACTGCACGTGCCAGCTTGGTGGGGCTGAGAATGCCGAGACCGTGGAAAGCGACGGCCGCTAGCGATTCGCTTTGCGCCGGCTTAAGGTGACGTCGCTAGCCATTGAAAGTCCGGGGAAAGCCACCCAGCGTGCTTCGAACCGAACTCCCTCGTAATCCTCCCTTTTCGAGACGAACTAGTCATTCATTTAAAGGGCGTCTTTTTTGTGAGAAATGAGCTGACGATGAAGACGAGTATAATTCCCAGGTCGTCTCTGCGAAGAGTCCCCCGATCGTTACCCCGCGTTACGCCCAGATTCCCCGTTTCCAGTATTGGTCTTCGATCTGCGAGCAGCGTATCGCAACGACCCGGTTCGGAATATGTGTCTTTCCCTGGAGCTTTGAAGAGTGCATTTACCAGCGATCTCAAGTTCGCATTGCCATCAGACCACCCCACGCTACCAACTTACCGAATAGTTGATCAAGATGGCAATATTGTCGACCAGTCCTTCAAACAGGACCTCAGCGACGAAGAAGTCATACAACTATATAAGACGATGATGACGGTTTCAATAATGGACGTTATTATGTTTGACGCGCAGCGCCAAGGACGTCTGAGCTTTTATATGGTATCAGCTGGCGAAGAGGCACTCAGTGTTGGATCAGCCTCGATCCTAGACAAGCAAGATGTCATTTTCTGCCAATATAGGGAACAAGGTGTCTTTGCACAGCGCGGCTTTACATTGAACGATTTTATGAATCAATTATTTGCAAATAAGCTCGATAATGGCCATGGAAGGAACATGCCTGTCCATTATGGTAGTAAGGAGCTAAACATTGTAAGCTGATAGATCAATCTCTATGCGAGACAGCCCAATTAACAGGCCACCAGCATACAGTATCATCACCTCTCGCAACACAAATACCACAGGCCGCTGGCGCAGCTTATGGTCTCAAGATGCAGCGCATTAACGACCCTACCCTACCACCCCGTGTAGTTGCCGTATACTTCGGGGAGGGTGCTGCGAGCGAGGGCGATTTTCATGCGGCGCTGAATATCGCGGCAACAAGGTCGTGCCCTGTGGTCTTCATCTGCAGAAATAACGGATACGCCATTTCAACGCCGACCTTAGAACAATACCGAGGCGACGGCATTGCTAGCCGAGGTATCGGGTACGGCATTGATACCATCCGCGTTGACGGAAACGATATCTGGGCCGTTAGGGAGGTTACCAAGAAAGCCAGGGAAATGGCGCTACAGGACGGCGGGAAACCAATCCTGATCGAGGCCATGAGCTATCGTGTTAGTCACCATAGCACATCGGACGACTCTTTCGCCTACCGAGCGCGGGTAGAGGTTGAAGATTGGAAGCGTCGAGACAACCCCATCTCCCGGCTGCGGAAATATATGGAGATGAAGGGCTTCTGGAATGAAGCGAAAGAGAAAGAGGCCCGTGAGAGTATAAGACGGGACGTGCTGAAGGCTTTCTCACAGGCGGAACGAGAGAAGAAACCACCGATTCGCTCTATGTTTGAAGATATCTATGAAGAACTCACTCCCGAACTCAAGGCACAGATGAAGGAACTACGGGATCATCTGGAGAAATACCCTGACGAATATGACCTGGGCGAGTATGAAGGTGGAAAGAGTAGCTTAGATTCATGAGACCTTATGTAAAGCACAGAAGCTTTTTAGATTACCATAAATCTGCTCCTGTATGGATGCTTTGGTGTAAGTGGGTAGGGTAGGTATGAAGACCCTTAGATCATATGCATGCATTATTTTTGTTGGCGCAAACATGGTGGATGTCTCGGCGTGCATGATGCAAGCGGAGCAGTCACCGCCTTGACACCAACTATTTCTTTTGCATCGTAGCGACCCATCGTGCCACGTAAGTAGGCGGTCTAGTGTATCCAATGTTCACGAGCTCAGTAACAGCTTCTATTCAGTACTAAACATGCCGTACAAGTGGATTGGTTAGGCATTAAAATGCTGGGCGCGGTGTATTCTGTTTAAAATTGGGAGATTGGCTCGTACCTTGATCGACACTGATAAGAGGGTTGGTTATCTCTACAATAAACTTCGAACATGGTCAAGGTTCTGTCTCTATGGGTTGGGTTAGGTAAGTATCATATCAGTTATCGTACAATATCCAGTTCAGCAGAGATAGATAAGCAGGCGCTATAAGCTAAAGCTGTGTTTTATTGACACAATGTCTCAAGTTAGTCTCCTTGCAAACCCATGGAACCGTAAGTTACATTTATCGAAATTTGATATTCTCACGCCATTCCCCGAAGTAGGAGCACTTGTACGCAGGGCAGTCGGAATAGCAGGGGCACTAACTAGCTCGACTAGCAGGGTGCTTGGGCCGGAAGTGGGGGCGAGGGGCATTTTAACGCATTTAACTCGCATCGTGACTGGCGGCTTGACACTGACAACGTCTTGATAGAGCCACCCCGCGGCGGACACGATAGCCAGGATAGCCGCCCGCTTCCCGATGAGGTTTAATCCAAGCCTGGCCCCGAAGCGCTCATCCCCAACCAGCTTGACAGTTTGTGTCTATCTCTCCCTCGCCGTCCTCCCATGTTTACCTATTAAGGAGTTTGCGATAGCTTACCACGACGAATCGAATCATAGATTTTTTGAACACGCCTTTATACGTAAAAGCGACCGCGGCTGGCCCCTCGCATCGGATGAGCGATCAACTAGACCATCGGGATACGAAACCTCGATAAGAGGGGAAACCCAAAGGGCTGACGTCGAACTGACCTCTATCCTCTATCTTTCAACATCCGAACCCGACAACTTCCCATTGTTTCTCTCAAGTCCGAAGCCAGCCAGCCTTGGACCAACCATCCACCCACCCATCCACCCATCCACCCCGACCGGCCGTCGAGTCGCACGTCCCTTGCTCCCACCGTTCGTCGCACGCCGCCTGCCTCATGGCGTAATCCATGGCAGACCGAAAACCATCTGCTGCGAATCCGCGCTCCCGATCGGCACTCGACCACGACCACGACTACGATCTCCCAGCGCAACCGCAGCTGCAACGGCCTCAACCTCACGCCCATCATCAACCGCAACCGCATCCGCATCCCCGTCTGCCGCCTCCGGCTCCGTATACGCCGCCGCCAGCACACCATAAGGCGCCGAACTCGCGGTTTGTCGCACCTTCCTCGCCCTCTGCGTTATCGGTATCACCACCATCTTCCAGGTACGATCCACTGCTGCTGCTGCTGCTGCTGCTGCTCTGTCCCGATTGTTCCCCCTAGTTTAGCCCCATCCCCATCCCTAGTCTCATTCACATTACATTCACTTTCCATAACCATCACCGTCCCCCAAAACCCTCTATTGCATGTGAATCGATGTGCAAGCCTGCCTAAGCCCAGCAAGGCACTGCTCTACTGCTCGCTTATACGCATCAATTACAACGTCTCTCTCCTCTCTATTTTCCATCCTAAATCACACCAACCCGTCCCGCCTGGTCTTATCTCTGCAAATGTCTATTTGGCACTGATTGCCTGTGCTTCACCACACCCACCCCACAATTTGGATTCACTCATTTACATTACACTACCTCTGCAAAAGAGCACGCTGCTTCCATCCCTCAAACCCCAGTCAACACAAACGCACAAATCATCTGGGCATATGCATGTACTGTATGTCGACGGGAGAGGGTGCAACCTTGTGGTTCTGGTAGTCTAAAGTTCCATCCATCAAACTACAAAAAGCTAGTGAGGCTGGCTACGTGCCTGCTTGCTTAAGCTTAACTATACCCACGTTATACGTCAGCAAACCAAGTCAGATCAGGTAGCATTGTAGCTCGGTAGCTGCGAACTGCGCAGCCCGAGTGTTCTTTGTCTACATACATACCTCTCTGGTTGCCTCTATCAATCTATCTTCCCACCAACGGACCCCTTCCTCATCGGTCCCGTCCTGCCCCAACAACCACCTTCAGCTTCTTCAGCTTCTACTTTGTATTTCCGCTTTGTTGCGAGGTGCAGTGCTTCGCATAATGTCCATGCGCCCACTGTGATTGATGTGTACCTACCAAGACGCCCTACCCGCTGCTCTCTGACCTCAGAGGCAGCATTGCCCGGGGCGTAGGATCTTCCTGCCTATACCCATATACCCACATATTCTATTCTATTCTCACTCTGCTCCATCTGGTCTTTGACTTCCTGCACCACCGCTGCATCCCCCCCACGTCCCCGAGTCTCGAGCATCCCATGCAACCTATATGATCGCATCAGACACTCATGTCTTCCAGGATTACTCGCTCATCTGCCCGCCAAGCCGCCGCGGCAACACAGGCTTCTTCCTCAGCAGGTCATCAGCCGGGCCAATCTGTTGTGGACCAGTCTGTGGCGCCTTCTCATTCCAGCCTCGCCCAATCACCCTCTGCGAGACCAAATCCACATTCACTACGAAAGAGAAAGACTGCTGCCGAAGACCACGACTCACAGCAACCTTCCACGAACGAGCAGTCGTCCCCTCCTCGCAGGTCTAAGCGACAGAAGACCCAGAATCAAGGTCCTTTAGAGCAGCCGCAACCGGCGAACCAGACACCCGCGACTGCACCCCGCAAGCGAAAGGGCAAAGCTACTGCAACCATGTCCAGTCCATCTGGGTGCGTTCTGATAGCATCTCTCCAACTCTTGTATATATATAGCAGCATCTAACATATTTCCCAGGAGCTCGGAGCTTCAAACGCCCGCTGCAATACAAGACAATTCCTCTGCCTCGGCCTCTACATCGTCGAGTCGGAAGTCCAGCCGTCATAAGAAGACTGGTCAATCAACACACGGTAGCTCATTCTACTGCCACCTGATATTCTGCTTCTAGTTACGGCTAACACGACCCTTAGCTAGCACATCTGGTTCGAGTCGAAGATCGAAACGGGGACCTATCAATAATGCAACCTCTACGGATGAAGACACTACTATGACCGGAACTGGCGATCAAGGGAAGGAGAAAGAAGCTCCTCAACCTCCACCACCTCCCCCGCCGCCCGCGCACGATCCCGACGACGATAGCGAGGACCATGACGAAGAAGATGACGATGACGATGATCGTCAACGTCACTACGACGACGATGATCCTTTTGGTGGTTTCGGAGGTCCTCCAGGGTCTGGTCTGTCTAACACCCTCAGAGCTCTGACCGGGATGATGTCAGGTATCTCATCAAGGCTACGCGATATTCTTAGCAATCTTCGGCAAAAGGGAGACCCTTCAGTGCAGCTTATTGCTCTACAGGAACTCTCTGAACTTCTCTTGGTTTCCAATGAGGACAATCTTTCGGGACACTTTTCACCTGATGCCTTTGTCAAAGAATTGGTCGTCTTAATGCAGCCGAACGAATTCACCGGAGAGGAGAGCCCTGAGATTATGCTCCTGGCATGTCGTTGTTTGGCGAATCTCATGGAGGCCCTCCCTGCTAGTGCTGCTAACGTTGTGTATGGAGGAGCCGTTCCTGTGTTGTGTAGGAAATTACTGGAAATCCAGTTCATCGATTTGGCCGAGCAAGCCCTGAGCACACTAGAGAAAATATCTGTTGAGTACCCTACCAGTATCGTCCGCGAGGGTGGTCTAACCGCCTGCTTGTCTTACCTGGATTTTTTCGCCACAAGCACTCAACGCACCGCGGTTACGACAGCAGCCAATTGCTGCCGCAATATTCCCGAAGACTCGTTCCCTGTTATAAAGGATGTTATGCCCATCCTTCTTAACGTCTTGGGAAGCAGCGATCAACGTGTCGTCGAGCAGGCATCGTTATGTGTCACCCGCATCATCGAAAGCTTTCGGTATCAATCATCCAAACTGGAGCAACTAGTCAGCGTTGACCTTCTGAAAGCTATCCTGCGGCTTCTTGTTCCAGGCACGACGAATCTAATTAGTTCCAGTATTCACACTCTTTTCCTCCAATCCCTAGCTTTCACTGCGAAGGCAAGCCCTCGTCTGTCTGCCGAGTTGGTCAAATTGAACGTTGTGGAAACACTGTATCAAATCTTAACTGGTGTCTCCCCGCCAAGCGAGACGGAAGATGTTGCCTCGAAGCTAGACAGCGTGGTTATCATGCAAGCCTTGATCCACCGGCCCCGTGAGCAAATCATCGAGACTCTTAACGTCGTCTGCGAGTTGCTTCCTGGGCCAAGGTGGCCTGTCGCCTCAGCGTCCCAAGCCAGTGGTGATCTCGATGTCACTGAACCAATCACTCCTACCTCTTCGTCCCTCGGGACACGTAAGAAATCGTCATCGGAGAAAAGATTAGAGCTTTTGGACGAATGCAAGGACCAAGTACGGAGATTTGCTCTCATCTTATTCCCTACCTTGACGGACGCCTTCTCCAGTACTGTGAATTTAACAGTTCGCCAAAAGGTGCTCGATGCTCAGCTGAAGATGCTCTCTAATCTGGATAAAGACATTTTAGTTGACTCATTAAAATCGGTGCCTTATGCCTCATTTCTGGCGGCAATTTTGTCTCAACAGGACCACCCGTCACTAGTGATGTATGCTATACAAATTACTGAACTCCTGATGAGTCGCCTAGATCACATATATCGGTATCAAATCTACAGGGAGGGTGTTATCTCTGAGATTGCCAAGCTGGCCGCCGAATACAAGGAGCCCGAAGCCAAACCTGTTGAGAATTCACCAGTTGACCAGCCAATGACCTCGGCAGATGCCGAAGCTGATAGGGTCTCAATCCATAACGACTCTGACGAAGATGGTCATGATGACGACGACGATCACGAGGAAGATGACGATGAGGATCACGCCGATGATGACGATGAGGAAGAAGAAGATGATGACGACGAGGATGACCAGGAAAACGACCATCGCGAGGACATGACTGGGTCACCTAGCTCAGACGGCTCTACCATGTCTTTGGATGCGCCTCCACGTCTCTACGTCACTGACATGCCGTCAATGAAGACTCGCATTGCCGAAGCTGCTAAGAAATTCTTGGAAACATACGAAACCGAGAAGCATGGCAAGACGATGAAGAAAAAGGCTGTTAAAATTCTCAGTGATCTACAACACCTAGCCTCAAATATCGAAGCCTTCTATCTCCATCGCACAGCAAATGATCTAAGTCCACAGAATGGTACCATGCTATGGAAGCAACTTGCGTCGTACTTTGATGCCGACGTCCTCGAGAGCGTCACGAGCGCGGAGCTCCTCGCTTCTGGGCTCGTCCGCGTTGTTGAGGAGGTTTTTAGCAACCCCGATGAAGCTTTAGCGAACTCTGCAAGGGCCGCATTCCTTGAGGTTTTCATGGCTAGACCTGTTAGTTCCAGACCAAAGACCGCTACTGCCGATTCTCCTACAACGCCATTCAGTGTCATGATTCATAAACTCCAAGATCTGTTGAGTCGCTCGGAGCATTTCGAGGTTCTCACTGTTCATCATAATGCACTTGACAACCGAAGTAGTAGTGCTGCATCGATGCTGGCCAAGCAGATTAAGATCAAGCTCACGGCTGATGATGACTCTGAAATACCCCGCTCATACAGGAGTATTATGGTTTCTATTCATGCCATCGCCACCTTCAAAGCGTTAGATGATTATCTGCGACCTCGCATCAACCTTCACGAGCGCCCACCTCGGTCTCGACCGCGTGACGGTTTGTCTCGGGCCCTGGCTGCCATGGCCAGTTCAGCTGGCCTCGTACCACCAGATCGCCTGGCAGACCGCCTTGCAGAAAGGGATCGCCTTGCAGAAAGGCTGAGTGCTGGTTTTGCGGCTAATTCTACACCACCACCTCCTCCTCCTCAAGCTTCTACGTCTCGTACGACAAGGAAGTCCAAGTCGAAGCAACCAGACCAGCCCGAAACACCTTCCACGCCGGGGCAGACGCCGGCCTCGGGGCGAGAGAAAGCCATACTTCGTAGATCGACCCGCCGGCATCCGGCTCCGGCAAGTGAGACTCCTGCTCCACCCCCACCGCCCCCACCTGAAGAAGACAACGACTTGCAAGATGCACTAGAGTGTGCCGATGAGAAGCATATTTCTGAAGAAGAGGACGATGAAAATACCGACATAGGCGCTAGCAATGCCCTTGATGCTATAGTAGGCGAGCTGGATGAAGAAATGGAAGATGCGCCAGGCCCTGACGAGACTGCCGTCAATATGGAAGTGGCTGCTGGAGGGAAGATTACCGCGACAAAGGAGGACGGGACACGAGTTCCTACTCCGGGGCAGACAAGTGGCCCTTCCAGTCTTCCTAATCGTAGCGTGCCTCCTACCCAGTCCCCTCTAGCGCAGCAGAACGCACCCACACCGACACCGGGACCGTCCTCGCGGCCTCTTTCGTACGCGGCTGCTATACAGTCCGTGCCTCAGGATTGGCACATCGAATTCAGCCTTGGTGACAGGGTTATTCCTAATGAAACGACGATCTATCGTGCTGTTCACAACAGCCCATCTCCTCCTGCCGACCACTTAAGCCGTAGCGTCTTCTCTACAATACATACCATCAAATTCCGCCGAGTGTCTGGGCCACCACCAGCCGAACCCATCGGCTTCTCGTCGCCGTCTTTTGATGGATCACCAGACGTGAATGGTGTGCCCGCATCGCTTGCTAACCATCCCACTACGGCATCGATTCTTCGTCTTCTCGATATACTCCACGACCTGAATGCTAATATAGAAGATATTCTGGTGGAGAACAAGAACAACCTGCGCTTGAACGTAGAACCGTTGTCTCAGTTCGTCAACACAAAATTGACAGCGAAGCTAAACCGTCAGCTAGAAGAGCCTCTTATTGTTGCGAGTAACTGCTTGCCAAGTTGGAGCGAAGACCTCGCCAGGCTGTATCCCTTCCTTTTCCCGTTTGAGACGCGCCATTTGTTCTTGCAATCAACATCATTTGGTTATGCACGGTCAATGAGTAGATGGCAGAACGCACAGCAAGAGGATACCTCGCGACGAGATCGCCGAGACGAACGCCCTTTCCTTGGCCGTCTTCAACGACAAAAAGTTCGTATCTCGCGTTCTAAAATATTAGAGTCCGCACTTAAGGTTATGGAACTCTATGGAAGCTCGCAAAGTATCCTGGAGGTTGAGTATTTCGAAGAAGTTGGAACTGGCCTAGGTCCGACATTGGAATTTTATTCGACAGTCTCGAAGGAGTTTTCTAAGAAGAAGTTGAAACTTTGGCGTGAGGAAGATTCCCAAGAATCCGATGAGTTTGTGTCTGCTCCTAATGGCCTCTTCCCGAGGCCTCTTAGCCAAGATGATACCTCTAGCGAAATTATTCTGCACCTCTTCAAAATGCTCGGCAAATTCGTGGCTCGCTCAATGATTGACTCCCGCATCATTGATATCCATCTGAACCCGACCTTCTTCCGTATAGGCGAAGGCACTGGGGTCAAACCATCTCTCGGGGCCGTTAAGATTGTGGATCCTGGCCTAGCCAACTCGTTAAAGCATATCAAGAAGTTCGTGTCAGCAAAGAAGGCAATTGCTGAGGATCCGAACCGAACACCAGCACAAAAAGTCGTGGATACACAGCGCATCGTCGTCGACGGCACAGTTCTCGACGATCTTGCCTTGGATTTCACGTTGCCTGGGTATCCCGATATCGAACTCATCCCAGGTGGATGCCATACACAAGTCACAATCGACAACGTTGAATCCTACCTCGATAAGGTGATCGACTTGACTCTTAATCACGGTGTCAAGCGACAAGTGGACGCCTTCCGTGCTGGATTCTCCCAGGTGTTCCCTTACTCAGCCTTAAGTGCATTCACGCCCGACGAATTAGTGACACTTTTTGGCCGTGCAGAGGAAGACTGGACGTTAGAGAGTATGTTCATAAATGGAGTTTGTGTTGTACTTTGCCAAATAGCTAACACTTTTGACAGCACTGACGGATTCTATCAAGGCGGATCACGGGTTTAACATGGATAGCAAGAGTGTCAAGAATTTGCTCCAGACTATGAGCGAATTAACTCCAACTCTACGTCGTGACTTCTTACAGTTTACTACGGGCAGCCCAAAACTCCCGATTGGAGGTATGCATGATCAAGTCTTCTTCCACGAAGTTCTCTAGTAACTAACGGTGCACTAGGTTTCAAGAGTTTGACCCCCATGTTCACGGTCGTTTGCAAACCCAGCGAGCCACCCTACACGTCTGACGACTACTTACCTAGCGTCATGACTTGCGTGAACTACCTAAAACTTCCCGACTATACTAGTATTGATACCCTGAAGCGGCAATTATTCAAGGCCATCAAGGAGGGCCAAGGAGCTTTCCACCTATCCTAAATCGACGAGGATCAATAAGCGCGAGTTTTCGTCACATATTCGTATCGACACACACAGAAAAAGTGATGTCATAGCGTAGTCATATCGGATTAAGGCGTAAGGTAGCCCTGATCTGGACGATAAAATATTTTTCATTTTCCCATGTTGACCCCCTAAGCTTCCGACGACAATAGTCTTACGAGCGTTGATGAAAAAAGGAACGAGAAATAATGAGGCTATGGACTTGTGAAGGTATGGGCTATTTCTGCATGGGAAGGTTTCGTTGGTGGCGTAGGGTTGAATTGGGAGGCTTCAAGGGCATTGGTGTGTTTCATATCGGCAGCCAGTCTTCCGGTCTCCTGCGTATGAAAACCGTGGTAGCTTCCGCCGAGGTACATAGAATGTTTAATATGCCACAGTATGAAATTGATGTTGCGTGTTCTGTTCAGCTGGCTTCTTTAAAGTGCGATATGTCCTCAGGATGAGAAACCCTTATCATCATAAATATGCTAAATTGCAAGCTTTCAGAGTAATTCATGTTCAACGTAGTTGTGTAACACCGCTAAAAACCTAGCGTTCAGTTCAAATACTCATGATGGTCAATAAGGGTATTATTGCATTATCACAGAGGTGTAGCTTATATGAGATACATATTAAGGCATAGATAGGTTGTCTCTAACAACATTATTTCTGAGCTCATCTAGTACACACAAATCAACCGAACCGAGGAAAGCTCTAGGCCTAGGTGCTCTCATCATCTAGTCTTGTATCATGTATGCCAACTCAACAGTGAGTGAAAGTAACAAACACAATGTCCCGGCTCCATCTATTCCTCTTTCTATCTAGTGGGTTCTCATAATTTGGGCTCGACGGCCTTCTTCTTCTTTGGCTGCTGTGCCTTGGGCCCCCCGATCTTGTCGAGGAAGTCCTGGCTCAGCGTCGTCTTCTGCTGCATGGGCAGCCGCGTCCAGGCCTCGTACTGGGCCTGCTCGTCGCGCCAGCGGGCCGTCTCCGCCGCGATCCAGCGCGCGGCGTGCTGGGCCGTCTCGGCCGGTATCTCCATGGGGAACAGATGGCCCTTGCCCTCCATCAGCACCTCGGCCACGCGGCCGGCCTTCACGCCGCCGCTGCCGCCCATCCCGACGCCGCAGGTGGCGAGGCGGGTGGCGCGCACGTCGGGCTCCGATACCTCGCTCGTGCTGCCGTGCACGAAGAGCACGCTGGGCCGCACGACGGGCAGCGCGCGGAAAACGACGCCACCCTCGGAGCGGTAGAAGGGAAATTCCTGCGCTGCGGCTAGCGGCTGGGATGTTAGGGTGTGGTCGAAATCGGGCGCGCTGGATCTGGAGACTGTGTAGGTTTGGGGAGATTTGGGGTCGATGATTATGTGTGGCCAGAGAGGTCGTATAAATGTGAAGAGCTCCTGGTGCTTGGTTGTGCGTAGTGTTGCGCCAGAAGCGTCCGAAGAAGATCCGGGCTTAGAAGAGGCCGGGAGCTCGGGATACAAGGGCGTGGGCAACTCCCGGATCGCGTTCTTGTTCCAGGACTCTAGTACCCGCGGATCCCAGGACTTGTAGAACGGCGACCGCCGGAAGGACTCGATGGCCTCCTGCTTGCTAGGCCAGACGTCACGGCGGAACGCCGACAGCCTAGCCGGTCTTGTGCCGGTCCCATTGGTCCGCGAGGCATCGAGGGCCACGATGGTCGGGTCGAGCAACACCAGACTCGTCAGCAGCCGCGGGTGCAGAAGCGAGAGGTGCGTTAGGATATTGGCACCAAACGAATGTCCGACGCCGATGATGGGCCGGGGCATCTCGTCCCGGAACACATTAGTCAGATGCAGCAGGTCCCGCGTGTGGTCGTGCCAGCACGGGTCGTCGCCTAGCATCGCCTCATTCAGCTCCCCGCTGTACCCCTGGTTCGACACGTCGGCGATCCAGATGCTGCGGATGCGGAAGCCGCCGGCCGTTTTCGATTGCGCGTGCAGGTCCTCCCATAGCGCCTCGTACAGCTCCTTCGGAAACCCGTTGGCGTGCGCCGCTAGGATGGTCACGTCGCCGGACTGCGGCGTGGGGTTGTCCTTAGGCGTGTATTGCTTCACGTGGATTTTCAGCACGTCTTCTTGGTTGTTTGCTGTTGCGCGGGCGAATTCTCTGATGTGCTGGCCCGGCAACACGTGCTCTTTTATGTGGAAGGGGTAGGAAGACATGGCGTACGGCTGTTTGTCGTGATACTAACTACACTGTTGCTTGTACAATCTACCAGAGTTGCGTAGGTCCCAGCTGAAGAGCGGTGAGTAGATACGAATATTAAATCGTAGTCACCCTTCGTCTATGAGGTTATCATCTAGATTGCCAGGGTCAAGTGTGTAACGGATGTTACAGAATATGAGACACCATGGTAACACTCATGATGTACATAAAGTTCTAGAGATGGCAGTCCTCTCCGTTAAGCCAAGCCAAGATGTATGTAAATGCGCTTATCCTTGAATGGTAGCCGCGGTGTGTCCACATTACTATTTTGCCTCGGCATTTATCCTCAGGATCTCGGTAGATTGATAGTAGAGGATTCAAGATGAGGTTGGTAAATCATAAGGATATGCCTGCAAAAGTTGAACTAGATTCAAGAAAAGTCGCTAGCAAAAGAACGGAGTTTGATAGGTGAGCTAAGATTTAGCAATCGTGAATGAAAGAAACTGATACTTCTTTCTCATAATAGGTACATTTATCATTGCGGACAACTCTCTAATTCATCAGCTTACTAAAGCGTGGAGTAAGTACCTTGCACATGGGTTGCTAATTATCCCCGCAGAGACCTAATCCTGATTGAGATTGATGCCTAGAGCAAGCGGAGTCGCTGAATGTACCTTAGACTTAGCTTTAATGTATTCACTTACCGGGGAATGCCCTAATTGATATACACTTGACGCGATATCGGAGCGCGACAGCGCGTTGGGCCTCCCAACGTCATCCCTCCCTTGCCACTTACAAGACTTGGCACTTCCACAAACCTGAGACTCGAACTTGGATAATACATCTAATAGCAGTCATTTGCTGTCCAATACAGCGCTTCAAACTCAGCACTCTACTTCTCATTCTATCTACAGATCACGGATTACTTCGGTAGCGTGCTTTTCTGTGAATTGAACTTGGTGTGGAGCTTGATTACAGCAAGTCATTACTAAAGGTAGTAAAGGTCGCCTTTGGCCGACACGGGCCGCATAACGATGCCTGCGACGACACATCTTCGCGGCAAAGCGTCCACTACTACTATATACAAACCTACTCGATCGGTGAAGAAGACGTACGGACGTTCAAGACCAAAAATGAAACAGGAAACATTGACACAGATGGACTTCACGTCCTCAGCAATGCGTGATTTCATCGACCTTGACGACGATGATGAGAAGGACGAAGTAAAAGAAGAAGAGGAAGAAACGATAATAGAGCTAGAATCGCCCAGACCAGCTGGAAAGGCTCAAGCTAAGGCAAAGTCACGCAACAACAGACGAAAAACCACCGGCGAAGAAGTATGTGCTGAGGAGAAGCTCCGAAAGTCTAAGAGACGGAAGACTTTAGGAGATTTGCCTAATTCGAGTCCGTCAAGCAGCTATCACACGCAGACGTTGACCCAGATGATGTCCACAAATGACAGAGAGGAAGATCCCTGGCAAATCGAAGACTCCCAGGACCTTGAGGATTCCAAATTAGTAATGGAGACTCCTAGGAAACCGTCGGGTCGGCATGGCAAAGAGAATATCGCATCTGGAGTCCCCAGCCTGGTCCAGTCTGTTACACCAGCCAACCGGCAGAAAAGAACAGAGGTCCCATCCTCCAATTCGCCACAAACGCCTATACTGCTACGCTATAGTCCCCCTTCGCACCACTCGCCATTGATGGCCAAGTCAACCAATGTTGCAGCACCTTCTCCTATCCTAAAAACCGCATGCAGGTGGCCCAAAGACGCGGTGGTTCAGGACTCTTATAGTACCGCCCATGAGTCTTCTCCCGTACCAAGTGAAAGGTCCACTGTCAAAGCGACCCCATCAAAACGGTTGCGCTTCAGTATACCCGAAGATAAGGAGAATATCACACCCGGTAGAACGAAGCCCAAATCTCCAAAACCGAAGTCTCAGCCTACCGGGCGGCGACCACTGCAAGAAGTTCCTGATTCCGATGAAGATTTAGATGCAGAGGACCTAGACGAAACTGAGTATGAGACTGAAGAAGACGAGTTCGGGACTCAAGACCCGGAAAGCCCCACACCTAACCGATTCCAGAACGTTCCGCCAGTCATAAACATGGAGCCTGAACCGGAGCCATCGCAGATTGGTGATCACCCTCTAGAAGATGCAATAGAGCAGGTAGTGCCAAGTGAAAGCCGGCTTCCCAGTCATGAGCTCGGTCTGGGACCATGCGATGAGATTACATCTATCCCAGACGATGAATCAGTAGCGTCATCCGACCCAGACCTGGAAGCGCAAGACCCCCCTTTAGAACGTCCAGACGTGGTCATTGAATCCCATGCTTCGAACCAGGACCTCGATCAAGAACCCAGTACAGAGGTTGAAGCTCAGACGCCAGAAACTCCTCGGGCAAAAGAAAGCATTATCGACTTAGGTTCAACTTCTGCAGTCGAGCAAACCGGAGAACCCTCTCCACCAAGACAGGACGAAGACGAAGATGACGAAGAAGATGAAGAAGGCGAACTGTCGCCGTCACAAAGTTATCAATACACTCAAGGTTTAGAAAGCCAGCGTTTACCACTCGACTCAATCCGCGCCCTTGGGCCCCAAACACCTCATTCCGATATCATGGTCTCCCTACATCCTGAACATATAGCCAAAATCATAGATCGAACCAAGAACCACGAATTCAGAGTCTGGAAGATACCACAGCAAGTCTCCCGTATATGGATCTACATCACAAGACCAGAGTGCGAACTGAAGTACATGTGTCGTTTCGGCGAAGCCAAGGTGCCCGGAGAGATAGAAGACGACAAAGGTGTTGGCAATATCGAATTCAACCAAGGAAAGATGTCAGCGAAGTTTGCATACGAAATTCTCCAAGTCTATGAACTCAACAATCCAGTCTCGTTGGATGAGATGAAGAAAAAAGGGTGGGTAAAAGGTCCCCCGCAGAAGTATACCTACATACCTCCAGCCGTCGTGGGCGAGCTTACAGCCAATCTGAGATGTGCCTTATTCGAAGACAAATCTCAGTCGCAGAGCGCCCCCAACCAAGGCGTATCTGAATCTCAAGAGTTAAAGGCACAACTACAAAGTGACGCAGATTACTCTACGCAACACTATTCGGAGGAGACAATGGATGAGATTATCCCCGCAAGTCAGACGCCACGCAAGGACGGTGGGAATTCTAGGGACGAAGAAGGTTTCGCCAGACCGGCTCTCTCCAGAGTACTTTCAACCTCGTCTAACCCAGGTCTGCCACCGTTTCTGCCAAGCCAGAGACAACACAATTTCGTCCGCGCTTCTCAGGCTACTACGGTAAGCCAGGCCTCGTCCAGCCCGGCGATAACGACACCAGGGAGATCAGGTCGTCATCCGATCCCCCTGTCCAGCAGCAGTCCGACGACGGTGCGCCGTTTACACTCTTCCTTGCGGTCGTCGCAGTTTCCGACCACGAGCCAGATGCTGCCGGATAGCCTGTTGAATGACGATATTCAGGAGCCGCCGCCTATCATATGGGACTCTGCAGATGAGCATTCGGATTAAATGGATGATGAATCGTGTGGGTGGCTAGTTTTCAGGGATGGAGTTGGACCATTTGTATTCTTAGGTATACGCGTTTGCATTGCATGAGTAGGCTGGATATAGGGGAACGCGGCGTTCGATATCGGTTCGTTAGGGCGATGCGTTAAGAGCATGTATGGATATGATTCCCTGGCGTTACGCGTACACTTGGTTTTGTAGACGGTTTCTTACTTCATAGTAATGATCTATTTTACATGAAGCATGTAACGAAATACAGAGGATAAGAACATTGCCCTCATTCTACTGGTCTGTGTTGCGTCAGTCCTCTATTAGTATTGACTTTGCTGGTTAATTGTTAGGGATATACGAGAGGCATAGGGATAAGTCGTTCTCTATGGGAGAACAAGTACTCAAGACCACCGGTGTGAAGGCAACACAGGTTGCTCGTGAGGTCTTTCTGCCGACCTTGTGTGATAGATAAAAGTTGAAACAGAGGACTTCTAACTTAATTCACTCAAGACCTTGTTGGACAGATGAGTTTTGGTACGATTGTACGTTGAGATACTCCTTGGGACGTACCCTTTCTGAGCTATCTACCATTTATTATTGTTGAGATGTTGTAGGCGCAGCTTCTATCTCATTTTCTTATATTTCGGTTACGTTAAAATTTAAAAAAGGGGTATCGACATTGCGATCATTTGGCAGGTCCTTTGGACTTAACGCCGTCCCCCGGTTGATATACGTCTTAGATATACATTTCGCAATTGCAACAATCAAGAAAGAAATGTATTCTGGTTGGTTGTATCACAGTTATATACAGGCTCTGCAGCCACCGTCTATTTCTTTTCTTCGGGCTTTTCCTCAGGTTTCGGTGTGGGCAGCTTGAAGCTATCTGGCTTGCGGTCCTGACCGGGGCCAACCTGCTCCCATGCGCTGGAGCCACCCTCGAAATTACGGAAGGCTTGTGTCAACTCAAGAGGCTCGGTGACAATACGCTTCTTCTCCTCGTCGTAGCGGACCTCGGTGTAGCCGGTGAGCGGGAAGTCCTTCCTTAACGGGTGGCCCTCGAAGCCGTAGTCGGTCATGATACGGCGTAGGTCGGGGTGACCAGTGAAGAAAACGCCAAACATATCGTAAACCTCGCGCTCATACCAGTTGGCACCATCGTATAGACTGGTGATACTCGGAACAGGGGATGCCTCGTCGGCGTATGTCTTGACGCGGATGCGTGCGTTGTGCCTTACACTTAATAGGTTGTATACGACCTCGAACCGGGCGTCCTTAGTAGGGAAGTCGACTGCGGTGATGGTGCTGACCTGGGTGAACTCGGCAGCTGTGTTGTCTGTCGGTCTGGGTCAGCAGTGCCCCGAGGTTCAAGAGGGATATATATATAGTACGAGGCTCACATTTGAGAAAGGAGAAGACGGGTATCACGCCCGACGGGGGGATGTAGATAACCAGCTCATCCTTCCAGACAGAGAACTGCTGGATGTACTTGGGCAGGCAGCCCATGAGCCACGAGCCATAACGGTGCAGGTCGTCGGCCTTGGTGGCGTACTTGTCGGCGGGATTCACGAGGGGGACGTTGAGCTCCTTGGGGTGGTTCCGGGGCGCAAGCCTCATGTTCTTGACATCCTGGGGTATGGCGACATTTTGGCGCGCAGTCGAAGCGATGCAGCGCACAGCCTGTTCGGTCCAGGGCTGGAGGGCGGGAGCGGGCTTCACGGGTCGCAGAGCTGTAGCGAAAGCTCTGTTGCGGCAGAGCTTGGTCGCCATGGCTGGTGAGGAGTGGCTGGCGGGCCAATTGATGGTGAACGGATTGGCCGTTGGGTGTGTGAGTTAATTGACCATTGAGACGGTTATCAAGCAATCATCGTAGACTTACTGAGGTACGGACCTATGGCAGTGGGGCCAGAGCTAGTTAGTCTACGGGAGAAATATTAAAGCGACATCCGACAATTGCGAGAAGGGACCAAGGGACGGGACCTGACATAATCAGATATACCAAAACCGGCTAGCCAGACCCATCCGATTCCCGAGACATAAATCACAACTTAAACACCTATATGCAGATACTGCCTTACAAACAAAAAGTTGTTGGGGATAGGAGTAAATATCGAATACTAGATATACCAAACAATGCGTGAGTACATAAGTTGACGTATTTTGAATCCTATACTTACATGTAGATAAAGACATGTAGATAGGGAGACGACGGTACGTGGGTACACATTACTGGTGATTCCTGCTAAAACGTGGCTACCAACGCTGAACGCACTGACCGAACGTGATGCCCTTCTGGGCAACACCAGGTAAGCCTTCAGTCAGGTGACCCTGCCGGCTAGCCAACCACATCCCGCAGAAAACCCGTAGAAAAACTCGAAGCTGGGATCTAGCCCAATCGGGTTGCACCTGGGGCTCGAAGCACGGTGCAAGTCAGTTCCTTTTCTCGGCCCACCCTTGCTCAACCTTGGAAGACCAGACGCTGTAGACTCTCTCTAGCAACTCCTTTGCTTCTTTTTGCCCTCCGTCCATTTACATCCATTCCGTTCTCCTACAACACTTGTAACCTCTTTCATCGCCAACCGCATCTACGTCCCCAACTCCGCCAACACGGCCTGCGGTTGTCTTATTACCTTGTGCATTTGCGTTTTGGCGTTGCCTAACAACGGTTTGCGTGGTTCTCTGGGAATAAAGTCTTTTTTCTGATGCATCATCACCCAACAAGCCTTTTGCGTTAATCCGAGGTCCCAACAAGACACGCGCGACGCGCTCGAACATCACCTCCCTACTCGCTCACCAGCATCATTCGGCGCGATAGCTTGTGGGCTCCCTAAACTGACGGCGCGACATCTTTCTACCACCGTACATCGCGGTATTACAGTATTATAGACTTGGAAGTTCACAGCTTCACGATGGCTCCGCAAGATACGTTTATCGACGATGAGGACGATACCTGGTGAGCTCTAGAGCCCGTCTATCCTTATTGCGGTGCCCTGTCTCTTAGTGTCCGCAACATACTGACCACCAGATACAGCCCTCTGTGCATCGAAGAATTTGATCTTTCTGACCGAAACTTTCGACCTTGTCCGTGCGGCTATCAGGTACCGTCATACTCTAATCCCCTCACTTGATAAACCATGCTGATACTGTTCGCCCCCTAGATCTGCCAGTTTTGTTTCAACAATCTCAAGAACAACTTGAATGGTCTATGTCCTGCGTGTCGCCGGCCGTACGATGACAAAGACGTAAAGTGGAAAGTGGTAACGCGTGAAGAGTAGGGAGCCCCGAACTATACCGGCAGACAAGGTTTTTCTAACACTTCATAGGGAGGCGGAATTTCGAGCCAACATACAGAAGAACCAGAAGAAACGGGCAAGTGAGCAGCGGCAAAAAGAAGCTCAAAAGCGCGAAGCCGAAAAAGAAAACCGCAAGAATCTCCAGGGGGTTCGGGTTGTCCAGAAGAACCTCGTTTATGTGACAGGCCTAACACCAACCGTGCGCGAGGATGAGCTACTAAAGACGCTTCGGAAGCAAGAGTTTTTTGGGCAATACGGCAATATCCAAAAGATTTCTATCAGCAACAGGAAGTCCTCCGATGGTCAACAACAATCTCTAGGCATATATGTCACGTTTGAGAAGAAAGAAGACGCAGCCAAGTGTATAGCAGCAGTAAATGGCTCTCAAAACGGTGACCGTGTGTTAAAAGCCCAACTTGGTACCACCAAGTACTGTTCAGCTTGGCTCCGTCACGAACAATGCGGAAATAGGCAATGCATGTTCCTACACGAACTCGGCGATGAAGAAGATAGCTACTCACGTCAAGATTTGTCGTCACTTAATAGTGTGCATACCCAGCGTCCACTCTCCAATGCTGCCTCGTCATCCCGTCCTGTGGCTCGTCCACATCCACAGACCGTCCCTCCGCCGGCTACCTCTCAACCCATGATCCGTTCATCGAGTAAAGAAGACTCGGAAGCTGGTGACGGACCCGCCTTACCGGCCTCGGCAAACTGGGCACGCACTACTCAGCAACGCAGCAGGCGTGGTAGCTACGCAACTAGTGGTGCCGCCTCCAGCCCAGCCATCTCGACTGCATTACCTGCTACTACCGAATCCAGTCATGAAGCCAATGATATACAACCAATTCCGGAGCCAAGCCGGAAGGTCGAAAAACAACGAGATGAGACGCCAGCGAAGACTGAATCCGCGACTGCGAAAGCCCCAACAACAGAGAGTGATTCATCTGATTTCACGTACTTTTCCAAACAGCTAGCTTCTCTGCCGCGCAACGCTTTCGCTGCTAGACCAGATCCGGGTGACGAATATCCTCCTTTCTTCTATCTAAGTTTGGCGGCCAAGAGACGGGCCTTGCGAGACGAAGATGAGAATCGTGTGGCTCAGCGGTATGATCAAGTTGATAACGTGATCCACGAGTCGGATGGGGAGCTTGAAAGCGGTAGTCTTGCGCTAGGGGGTGAACCGGAAGATAGAGAACAAGCACGGAGCGCATTGGGTTACGATCAAAGACGAAGTGCACCTATCCAAAGAGGGACTGCAAATGATTTGTTCGGCCCATCTCTAACAGGATTCGGGCAAAATTCTACGACTGTTGGCTCGATTGGAAGCCGAACTATGACGCCGCAGCAACAGCTGTTCATGCGACCTCAGAATAGCTTTACCGACCAGATGCCTCCCGGAATCTCTCCCCAGCAGCCCTCTCAGCAGACCTCTCTGTTTCAGGGGCAAGGTCACACCCGCCAACAATCCCGGTTCAGCTTTGCCAACGACAACAACGCCAACTCTATCAACGTCAAATCATCTGCAGACCCCAGATACATGGCTCAACAATCGTCTATGATGCCTTCTACATTTCGCTCACAGCCAGGTGGTCAGCTTTATACTACCTCCGTATCCGGGCCTCCGCCTGGTCTCAAGTCAACCGGTACGCCTCCGGTAGGTGGTGGTATGTTCGGACAGGGGCATGCTTTTGGTGGATCAGCTTTTGGGTCGGCTGCAAAGGGTAACCCAAATGACTTGCTTCAGTCGCTAATCAGGAGCAATGTGGGTAACCAAGCCCACGATGGAAAGCGTGAGTACATGTTCCCTCAAGTTCCCTCATTCCATAGCCAATTCCCGTCCTCTACCTCCTCCACTCCTGCTCCGGCTCCCGGCGCCTTGGGAACGCTCTACGCCCCTCAGCCTGGAGCTTTCCTGGACTACGGACCCAAGCAGAAGAAGAAGGGGAAGAAGCACAGACACGCTAACACTTCCTCCTCTGGGGGGAGTGGCTTAGTAGATCTTGCGGACCCGAGTATCCTGCAGGCGCGGATGCATCATCAGCAACAGGGTAACAGCATGGGAGCCGGGCAGGGCCTGTTCGGTAGTCAAACACAAGGTGGGTACAACAACCGCAATGCCATGTATAGTGGTGGTGGTGGATACGGCGGATGGTAGTCGTTTGATAGAACTCGTGGAACAACAGGCGGCTTGTTTGATTTATTTTGATTTGGTTTCCGGCAAGGGTACGTCAATGGCGTCAAGGTTATTCGGAAATGGAAGATGATCGGAACATCCATCACATCTTTTAAGCGAGCATTGCAAAGGGATAATGATCCAGGATGGGTCAAGGTTGCATGGCGTCCACTTGCTCTTGGAAACGACGGGGCTGTTCCAAGGCGGTTGCTGCTTTTCTCCAGATACACTTCGTTCTTGCATCATTCATCTTCGACTTTTCTTTTTCACCTGATTCGGTTCAATGTTCACGCCAGGCAAGCCATCGTCGTCTTCTTCAACCTTTTGTACGTTAAGTCCCAGAGCTAGCCCAAAGCTTATGCTTGAGAAGCTGGCTAATATATCATTTCCACCTTTCAGTGTTGCCAATCCCATGTATTATGCGGAAGACGACGATGGAAGCCTACGACGTGATGTGTGCCTGTTTCTCTGAATATGTAGCCATGCTTTAAGATGAACCCTGAAAGCTAACATTTTGGCCTTTCTTTTTTAGATGACGATCTCTTACCTCTCGATGAAGCGTCTTCCGCCGTTGACGCTCTCGTGTCAGACTCATACCCGTCAGAGCTGCAAGATTCTCCACGTCTTAGTAGTATATTATCGCCATCTCTACCTCCTGGGCTCGGTTTTAGTCATGCACATCCATCCTTGCTCTCAGCCGGAAAAGTTGATGACAGGGTTCAAGGTCCCATCTCACAAGAGAGACCGCACTCAAGAAGTAGCACAGTACGTCCACTTTCTACCGCGAATCCTCGGCCAGTCACACCACTTGCAGGCAAGGCTTCTATGAAACCAACACCTATACGGAGCAAGGAGGAACCTGTTGCTATTCACGATGCGAAGAAAAACATCAAGGAACTGGCGAGCGCTAGCGGTCTCGCACAAGATATTGCCGCTCAAGCCTCCAAATCAAAGGCTAGTCTGCTGCAAGAGGAAGATTTCCCGGCTCTCGACTCGGTGAAGATAGCCTCGCCTTCGAAAATGAGTATTGCCCCATCATCGAAACCCAGTCAAGCCACGAAGACTCCGTCAAGCAGAAAAACGACTGTCGATACGTCAAATAAATCTTCTGCGGAGAATCACCCAAAGAAGTCCGAAAGGCGTCCAGTACCTGGCATCCTCGATATTGCTGCCGCCACGAACCCTATTTCGCCACATTCTACTAGCAAGAAGGCAGAAGTCCAGGACAAGGCTTCATCTATAGGTGTTCAGTCGGGCAAGACTCCGGTGGCTTCTGCACTGCCAACCCCCACACCCACAACAGCTTCTGTCTCTTCTCCTTTGGCAAAAGCAGCACCCAAAACTCTGCGGCTAGTTCAGACCCCCAAGACTGAATCGCCGGTCATCAGTATGGCGCCAGCAGCTGTGGCCTCAATCCGCTCAGCTGCAGCGACGAGCTCAGCTCATCGGCCGGTGACACCTGCAAGTGAAATAGTTTCCGATACTGCATCTATCGTTAGTGCTTCTGTTTCGGCATCTCGAACTAGCTCTCCACCCCCATCGAAGATCGGTTCCCTACCTACGCGCCCTACTACAAAGAGTCAGCAGCGCAAACAACGTAAAGAAGCCTCGAAGGAAGCGGCCGCCCAGATCGCCGATACCAATCCGTTTGAGCCAGAGGTTGAGATTGCACCGATCCTCGGCCGGAAAAAGAAGCAGAAAAAGGAGAAGAAGCCCACCGGAACCAGCAGAGTATCCACAAGGCCGGCGACACCAAGCACTTCAGAAGCTGTTGAGGAAAAGGAGAAATCCGTTCCGGCGAAGGATACCGCTACTCCCCCTACCAGTATAGTTGTCGAAAAAGAAGCCACAAATCAGCCTGCAATGGAGCCAACTAAATCCAGCAAAGAGAGAAGCAAAGGTTCCATTAGCTCGCCAAAGAGTCCGCCGGCAATTGACACCTCTATTAAGCTAAATGAATCAACGAAGACCACAGTGTTGACACCAGATTACATCAATCACACTCCGGAAGTGAGGCAGGAACAACAAGTAGAGCAAGACATTGGCGAGATTCCTCAGCTTCGAGATGTCTTTAGAGAGCTAGTGGAGAGCGGTGCTATACCTGCGATTGATAAAATAAGCCTCTTCAGACCCCCTCCGACACATCGCCTCCTGGATTCCAATGGGCCCGTCTCTCTACCGCCAACGCTGAAAGCTATCGTCACTAAGGAGGATGAAGAAAAGCTCAACGCCTTCCAGCCTGTTCGTAAAGTAGTCAACGGTCACGACGTGCTACTTACTCCTAACGGTGATTGCCTATTGAATCTAACACAAGACGAGGCAGATTTGTTCCTCGAACTTCAGGATCGTATGAGGGCCAATAGCATTCTCCCAACTGCCTTCTCCGCTCCTCGCTATGCGCCGGCCAGTGGTTTCAGTCTAGTTAAGAACCGTGCCGTGCCTAATGGGCTACCCTCTTTTTTTCCCTTGGGCCCCGATAATTACCCTAGCGATCCGGTTGGAAAGATGCATCGAGAGGAAGCTATCAGCTGCATCAACCAGCATGTCCTTCCGTCCCTCAACTTAGGAAACTACAAGACCATGGGTGCCAGTTCCAATTTCACGAAGAATGTCAATCTGCAACAGCTGGCACCTTGGATCTACCCTCCTACGGAAAACGCTGAAGATCAAAGAAAGATGTTTACAGGTCGATCCACAGATGAGTACGGCACATCGTCAGCCGGGAACCCAGCAGATGCCGTCTATGGGGGATATGATCACCCGGAGAATGGTCCCTCTCCAGCCATCGGCAGTACACCGTTGATGTCGGTAGAAGATGCCGAGACGGTGTGGGCCCAGGCCAAGAAGCAACATGAGGCACTTGACAAGAAGTTCCGTCAACTACAAGCCAAGAACCGTCGTCTGCTCGATCTGCATTGACTGCCCGACCCCTACAAAGTCTTAGGCTTTTGTCTAGATGGGCCCGTCTTTATGATCAGATGGGTCTGTTATGTTATCATGACCATCACTATAGCTGTGGCTATATCGCGCTCTGTTCTGAACTCAGCCCTTGTCTTAGCCACCGCTGTTGGTGTACATAATGGGTATTAGACGTATTACGAATACCGTGGTGGAGGTGTCAGATTAGTATGGCGGCTTTAGAGGTCGTATGATTTGGAGACCAGATCCTGTAAGATACTTTGTACGACACAGTTTACGATGCATTCGCCACGAGCAAACGAATCATGAGTTGTTTGAGGCCCTCACTTGGTGCCTGTTATTTCACAACTTGTTAGAATAGGGTCCTCGAGGACAACGAGATGCCCGAGCATCCAATAGCTCAGGCGGTACTAGATAATTATATCGTTTTTTTTAATCTATATCCAGTCGTTGTATTGGATGTATTGTAGAACGTGAGAAAACTTGTCGAGAACTCTGTGCTTGGGTGGATTGCAGACATTTGAAAGGTTTGCAACATTAATTTCACAGAATACCTTGTATAAGGGCTAACGAACGCAAGAGACTTGCGTATATAATAGATATGATTATTAATACGCTAATAAAATAGTTAAATTAATCAGAACCTAAATATAATTTAAATATTATAAAAAGTTAAAAATTAAATAATAATAATATAAAGGTTTTATATTAATATAATATAAGTCTTTAGTTATATAACTTAATAACTTTTTTTTTTTAAAAAAAAATCATGTTTTTATAATTATTATTATTTATTTAATTTTTTTATTATTATTTTTTTTATTATTATTTAATTTTATTTATTTTAAAGATTTTTATTTTTATTATTTATTTTTATAGTTTTTTTTTTTATTTAAATTTTTTATTATTTTTATTTATAATAAAATCTTTAGTTATATATTTTTTTTTTTTAATATATAATTTAATAGCTTTTATTATTGTTTTAAAATTTATAATTATAATTTTATTATTTTTATTAACTTTTAATTTAATATTATAAGCTTAAAATTAAATAATTATTTAATTAAAATTAATACTTAATATTAAGTTAATTTTATATTATAATATATATTTAAATTTAATAATAATTATATATAAAATATATTTAATTATAAAAACTTATATTTTAATATATTTAAACTTATAATTATTAAAGAAATAATAATACATAAAACGTTTAATAATGTTTATTATAATAAAAATATTATTTTATTTATATATAACAAGTTATTAATTATTAAGTGGACGGATTTTAGTTTTATTTTTAGTTTTTATAATATAATTAATAATATATATAACTACTTCGTAAATAAAGTATAAAATGTTATAAATTTTAATAATAAACTATAGCTTTTAATTTGTTTTATAATATATAAAAATATTAAGCTTAAGGAATTTTATGTTAATATATAAAAAAGCTAGCTTTATTAATTAAGGCTTAATAAATTTAGTTTTATTTTGTTTAATTTATAATTTAACTTATTTAAAGCTTTTTTATTAATGTTAAAGTTTCGTTTTAACTTATATTTAAGTTATAATAAGTGATTTTAAGTTAATTTTTATTTAAGTAGTTTTTTATATTATAACACCGTTTTTATTATTATAAAATTTTTTAATTATTTTTTAGCCTTAAGTGTTTTATAATTATATAAACTAAATAGTTTTTTTTTAAATATATTTTAATTAACTTTTAAACTTTAATATATTAACAAGGTTAATTATGTTTATAATTAATTAAGTAACAGGACGCTTATATTTTTAAACATAATAAGGTTTATTATAATTAATATAATATAGTTTATTATATTTTTTTTAATTTTTTTTATAAATAAAATAATATCGTGGGTATTTAAACATAGCTTATATATTTTTAAAAAATAAAAATAACGTGCTATGGTTAAAATAATAATTTTTATAATTAATAAACTATTTAGCAGATTTATTAGTTTAATTAACTGACACGACCCACAAGGGGTCTGGCAGAGCTCCGCTCTGCCTAGACCACTTGTGGGGCGTGGCCTTGACAGGCCACCAGGCCTGCCACCTGCCTGCAGCTGTAGCACAGAAGGATAAGTGCAAATTCTGTGGGCTCCGCCCACAAATTTGCACTTAACCTTCTGCATCATTAATATTACAGTTGCACTCCTTAAGTATTCTTCTTATTAACTTTAGCTTATATAAACGTATTATTTATTTAAATATTAACATATTTTCTTTATAAAGCTATAACGTTTTTTTAGTTTTATTGCTTAATAAAGCTAATATTATAAATATAAATAAAATTAATTATTATAATATTTTATTTATATTTTTATATATTATTAATTATATAAATATTAATAAAATTATAATTAATTTTAATACGTAATAACTTTTTAACCTTATTTTTTAATAATTTTACTTAAGCTTTATATAATATAATAATATTAATAATAAATTTATCCTTGTTATTATAATAAAATTTTATGTAAAAAATTAATATAATAAAATCTTAAATAAAAGTTATGTTAATTTAGTTTATAACATTATTATTATTAATGTTTTTATTATTATTTTTTTTAAGATTAAAAAAAATTAAAGATTTATTAATAACTTTATATAATAAAGGTTATAAGGGCAAATAGTTTAAGCATTAATATATTTTTATTATTAAAAAAATAATTTATTTAAAAAAAAAGAAAATAAAAGTTAAAAGTACTTATAAATACAAGTAAATATATATAAAATTTATAGGCTGTTAAATACCCCTTATAATTAAAGTAATAAATATAAATATTATTCACTGCTTTTATATATAATTGCTTAATTTAGCTGTAAGCACCAGCTTTACGCACTAGCCACTTATAGACCTATATAAGCCTTAAGGCTATAATAATCCCTCCCTTATAAAAAAACTCGGCCTAAGTTTTTTATTATGTATAAGGCTTTAAACTATAAATTTATTAAATTTACTTATATAAAAAATTAAACAATAAGTTTTTTTAATTAATACTTTTAAGATTAAAAAGTTTTTTTTAATATATAATAATTAATTAATTTTTAAAGCCTTTTATATTTTTATTCTTTTTTTAATTAAATTAACAGTTAATTATTTAAAGTTAATTTATTTAATTAACGTTTAAATATTAACGCTCACGTATTTTCCTTTTTATTTTTTATAATTTTATACTTATAAGTTAATTATTATCCTTATATTTAAGCTTAAATTTTTTTTTTTTTATAGCTTATATTTATTTATTTAAACGTAAAAATAATCTTATAGCTTTTAAGTTTTTATTATAATACTTTTTAATTTTAATTAAAAAATTTTTTAAATTTATAATTAAATATTATTTATTATTATATTTTTAACCCTTTTAAATAACTTTATAATAAAACTTATAATATTAAATTTATAAAAACAAGATTTTTTTTATTTTTTATTTTTTTTTACTTAAATCTAGATTTATAATTTTATTACTTAATTTTTTATATTTTTGTTTTAATAAAAAGTTATTTAAATATTTATATAATTAATTTATATAAAATTACTAGCTTTTATATTAATTATTAAGCAACTTTAACTTAAAAATATTAAAATTTTTTAATTATATTTTAAAAATCTTATAATAGTTTTTTATTATAAAATAATCCAGCTTTTTATTAAGTTAATTTATTTGCTCTTTTTTTTTTTATAAAATATAAACATAATTTTTAACTATAAAATTTAAGTTATAATAATATTTATTAGCTTAAATAGTTATTTTTTGCTACGTTTTTTTAACTTATTATTAAGCAACCTTAATATATTTACGCGCTTATTATATAAATATTTAAACTTTTTTATAGTTTAACTTTTTAATTATTAAATAATTTATTAAAGTTATAGCTTTTATTTTAAATTTTTAATTAAAAGATATTTTTATAAATTAACTTATAAATATTTCTTAAAGTAATAATCCTTTTAATAATTTATAAAACAAAAATATTTAAACAATATTTAAAATAAATAACGCTTTTAATTAATTTTTTTAAAAATAATTAATAAATAATTATAAATATTAATTTATTTATTAATATATAATTTTTATTTAGCCCACGGTTTATTTATACCTTATAAAAAAAAATCAAGCTTTATATTATAAATCTTTAAAAGCTTGTTTATAAAATTAACAATAAACTACGGTCCTTAATCATTAACAAATAACTCCGGCCAATAATCACGGCTGGCTGGTCTGGACCCTGACCCACTAGCAGGTGCCAGTGGGCCAGGGCCCACTAGAGATCACCTGACAGAGCCACCGTGCACACAAAACATATTTGTGTGTAGCACGCACACAAAATAGTTTCTAGTTCACTATCCTACGATCAATATATAAATAAGACCCTAAATAAGAGCTTTGCCTTTATAAAGGACATTAATCGTGACATTAATTAAAAATATAATATAATTTATTATAATATATTTTAGCTGCTATATAAGCTATAGTTATATTTTTATAAATAATTATTTATAATATTTTTATTAATTTATTAATTATATAAAACATTATATTATTTTTGTTTTTATTAAAAAAAAAACTTTTAAAATTTATTATTATATATTATTAAAAATACTCGGGCACTTTTAATAATATAAGTTTTTTAAAAATTTTATTATAAAATATTTTAAATAATTAACAAGTATAATTAATAATATATCGCTTAATATTATTATATAAGCTAGGCTATTAATACTTTTTAATAAACATATATTTTATTTTACCCCGCTTTAAATACATAATAATTAAACAAAAATATACTTTTTTAATAATATAAATATAAAAATAATTTATATTAAACATTATTAATCTTCCTTTATATAAAAATAAATCATTAAATATTATTTAATTAAAATAAGTATTAACTCGCGCTTATATTTAAAGCTTATTAAAATTAACATTTTTTTAATTAACTTTTAATAACATATTTATTAATACTACATTTAATAATATTAATAATATAAAATTTTTTAAAACATATATATTAATAATATTATTATTTAAATTATATTATTTAACAAGTTTAAAAAACATTATTATATGTTATTTATTACGCTTTTACTTTTATATTTTTAAATCTTTAATTAATTATAATAATATATTTATAATAATATTTTTAATTTTTAAGCAATAAATAATAATAAAATTATAATACGTAATAAGTTTAACTTATTCCGCTTGCTTTAAATTTAATACCTTTTTTATATTAAAATATTTTAAAGCTACGTAATTAATAATTATTATAAAAAATTATTAATATTATAAACTAATTAATTTTACTTATTAATATAATAACCTTTTAATTATTATAAACATTTTTTTGTTATAAATATTATAATTTAATTTAATATTATATAATATTTTTAAAAAAAAAATTATTAGTTTTTATAAGTTATTAAGCTTATTATGCTAGGTTAATATATTTATAATAACTCCGTTTAATATATTTATCTTTATTTAAGTTTTTATATTATATAAAAAGTATTATAATATAAAGGCGCTTATTAAAGCTTTATATAAATAATTAAAAATATTTTAATAAGCCTTTATTTATTATAAATTAAAATTAATACATATTAAATTAATTAAAGGTTTAATAATTTAATTATACTACTTAATAAAGCAATAATAAAAGTTATAAAAGCTTAAAAAAAAAAATTTTTTTTATAATTATACCTTACTTTTATTTATTAATAATTATTAATAACGGATAATTTTTACTTTATTTAAATTAACCTTAATATTATTTATTTTTATAATATTAAAGGCCTTTTAGTTATTAAGGCAAGGAAGCCTTTGTTTTTAAGGATTATATTATATATTATATTATAACTAAGTTATTTTACAGGCTTATTTTATAGGCTTATAAGAACTTACTACATAATTTAATTATTTATATTATAGTTTTATTATATATATAATAGTTTTTATTTTAAGATTTATTCGTTTATTTTTATAATATTAAATAAACTAACATTAAATAAATAATTAAATAGCTTATGTTTTGTTTATTTTTATATTTATTTTAAGTTTTAAGCAGGTTTTAATTTATATGTAATAAATTTAAACGCGGTAAATACTTTGTTAATTTATTAGCTTATATATGTAGGCTAGTTTTTATTACTTATAGTTATTTAATATATATATTATATTATTGTTTATTTTACTTTAAAGTATTTTATAAATAAAGGGCTTTTTTATAGTAAAATATATATAAAAGGTTTTTTTTTATTATAACTTTTTTACCTTTTATAAAAAAAATAGTTTTTAATTATATTTAATAAAGCTTTAACTTATTTATAAATAATTAAAGTTATTTAAAATTATATTTTCGTTTAATTTTTTTTTTTATATAATATTAATAATCCTTTTTTACTTAAACTTATATATTTTTTCTTAAGATTTAAATATTTTATTTTTAACCTTTTTTTATTATATTTTTTTTTAAAAACAAGTTATAAATATATAATTAAAAAAAATTATATTATATAATTTACCTTTTTTTTTAATAATTTTTTTAAAAACTAAAAAATTATTAATAATTTATATTAAGTTTTATAATTATATTTTTTAAAATAACATATATATTTATAAAATAATATTTTATAAAAAGCTTTTAATTAATATATATATTATAAAATAACATTTTATAAAAAGTTTTTAATTATTTTTTATATTTAAAATCTTGTTAATAATAACTAGGTTATTTTAATTAACTAAGATTTAACTTTATAATTATTAATATAATTATTAATTATTAATAATATAAAAATTAAATATTATTATTAAAATAAATATTTTTAATTATTAATCTTATGCTTTATTTTAATAATCTTAATAATAATATTTTAAAAAAAACAGTCTTTATTTTTTTAAATATTTATAATAATTTAAAAAATTAAACTTAAAAGTTTAAAATAAATAAGTTTTAGTTTTATTATTAAATTATTTATTTTATAAATATTAACTAATTAATAAAAAAAATAATAAATAAAAGTTTTAAAAAAAGCTAATTAATATAAATATTAAAATAAGTATTTTTTAATAATAGCTTAAAATAAATATTTTTAAAAAGTTATTAATAGTTTATAATTAGCCTTATAAGCGTACTTTTTAAAATAATATTTATACCTTTATTATTATTTATTTAAAAGCTATAATAAAAACTATTAATTATAATATAATTTTTTAAAGTTTAAAACTTTTATAGCATTTATTTTTTATAACTCCTTTTTATTTTTATTTTTTTTATAAGTTAAAAATCTTTATTTTATATAAAATATAAATATTAGCTTTACTTATATTAAGTTAAATGCTTTTTATTTAAAATATAATATAACTTTTTAATACTTAAATTTATTTTAAAATATAAATATAAATATATAATATTTTTTATATATTTAACTTATTAATAATAATAATGTTTATTAAAATTATATTATTATAATATAACTTAATTATAATTTTAAACTTAAAGGCAAGATTAAAAAAATAATTTATTTTTTTTTTAAATAAAAAAGACTTATTATAATATTAAGCTTAAAGATCTTAATAAAAAAATAAACATTTAATAACTTATTTAACTTAAATAAAAACAAGTTTAATATATTTATAAAATAATATATAATAATTATATTTTTATTTAAACTTAAATTAAAAAAAAAAGATTTAATAATATTATAATAATTAAAATATATAAACCCTTTGTTTAAAAATAAATAAAAAGTTTACTTTTTAGTTAAACAATAAAAAAACGTTATATTAGTTTATTTATAATTATTATTAAAACAAAAAGCTTTTATAATAATAAAATACTTTTAACGTAATATATAATTATATTAAATTATAGCTCGGCCGGCTAGTAGATTAACTTTTAATATAATATATAATTATATTAAATTTAATAACTAAAATTTAAACAATGTTTTATTATTAAAAACTTTAATATTATTTTTATCTTAAAATCTTAATAAAAACTATAAGGGCTTATATTTATTATTATATAAGATTTTAATTTAAAACTATAATTAAAATTATTTTTTAAAACATTAAGTTTATTTTTATGCTTAAAAGATTAATTAATATATAAGCAGTTTTATATATTATAAATTTATTTTAACTTTTTTCTTTAAACTTCTTTAAGTTTTTATGGCTAAGATTTTATTTTTAAATATTTTTAAAGTTTTTATAGTTAAAGTTATATTATTAAATACCTTTTATCTTTTTATATTTATAAATATTATTAAAAGCTAGTTTATTTATATTTTATTTTTATTAGTCTTAAATATTTACTTTTAATATTTATTTGTTTATTTATTAATATTTAATAAGTTATATATAATTATTTTAAAAAATTACTTATATAAAAAATATAATAATATTAAGCTTTTTATAATAATAAATACCACTTTTTCTTTTAATTTAAAGATTAATAAATTATTAAATTTTAATATATAAATTATTTTCTTTAATTTTTTTTAATATAATATAAAAACAGCCTTAATAATTTAAAAATATTTAATAAAAATTAAAATATTTTTAATATAAAAAAGATTATTAAAATGGTTTTTTTTTTACCTTTTATATTTAATCTTAAATTTAAATAATAAAATAATTTTTTTAAGTTTTACTTTTTTTTTTTTATATTATTATTTAATATATTTTAAATTTTTAAAATATTAATTATAAAAAAGCTATTATAATAATATATATTAATATTTAATACTAAAAAAAAAACGTTAAAATATAATAATATATTTTTTTAATTTATTTATTTTTTTTTTAATTTTAATTATTATATACTTTTTTACCCTTAATATTAAATTATTACTTATTTAAATATATATATATTTATTTTATATTATATATTATAAAATTAATTAATATATATATATTTATAGTTTAATAATGTTAAATTTATAACAAGACTATATATTTAAGTAAGTATTACTTCGTTTATATTATTAATTAATTATTAAATTTATAATAAAAAGCTATTAATCTTTAAAAGCTTTTACGTTTAACTGATTTTATTTATTTTTATTTTTTTTTTATTTATTACTTATTTATAGTTTAAAGTTTATTTTTATATTTATTACATTATTATTTATTTTATTTTATATTAATACGCTTATAACTATATATTAAAAAATTAATTAAAATTTATACGTTTTTTATTATATATTATTATATTTATATATAAACTATAAAATTAAATAAATATTATATTAATAATATTATAGTTTAATTAATAAATTTATATTAAAAAGTTATTAATTTTTTAAAACTTTTAAACTTTTTTTATAATAATAATTTTTATATTAATATTTATTAAAGCTATAATTATAACATATATTAAAATTATTATTTTTAATTTATTAATATTTTAAAAACTTTTAAGTAATTTTTAAAAAAAAGTTAATAATATATTAAAATTAGTTTTTATAAAGGTTTTTATTTTTATTTTTAATTAATTAAAATATTTTTAAATTAACTAGAATACTTTTATAATATTATTTAGTTTTATTAATAATAAATTAATTAAAGCGTATTAAAGCCTGATTATTTAACTATATAATATAAAAGTTAGTTTATTATTATTATTAATAAAATAATATCGCTTTAAAAAATATATAATATTTTATAAAAAAAAAATAATAATATATTTATTTAAATTATTTTATTATTTATATTTAAAATTTTTAATTAATTAATATATATATAAATTAATTAAAATATTATTTTTATAATAAATAACTTTATTAGTTTTAAAAAAGTTAAAGCTTATTAAATTAATATTATATAATTTTATTATAAAAATATTAATAAATTTATATTAATAATATTTTTTATTAATTATAAAACTTATATTTATAAGCTTTAATATTATTTTAAGTTTAATTTTAAAATTAAACTATATAATAAAAAAAATAAAATAAAAATAAAAAATAATAATTAAAATAATAAAAAAAAAAATAATAATTATAGTTTTTTATATTTAAAAATTAAAATATAAATAATAAAATTAAATATTTAAATATAAAAATTATTTAATTAAATAAGTTAAACTTTTATTATTATTAAATATTATATATATTTATTTTAAAATTAATTTTAATAATAATAAAAACATTAATTATTATT